>OU911042.1:6414285-7697142 GCA_918358695.1 Melinaea menophilus ssp. n. AW-2005
GGTATTGAGATCTTCTGCAGAGTCTTTTTCTGGTTGTTCAAATGTTTTCGTGGAGTATGGCATCTAGACCAAATAGTTAAAATTAGATGATAATGTCAGATATTGTTTAAATGTGACGTGGGAAAATAGGAATAGATAAACTTATTCAGCATTATATGACAACATATTTAAATTTTATACCCAAAATCACATCTTGCATTCATTGATAATCGCATTATGTAACGAAAAATAGGTGAGACAGCGTTGAAAAGGTTTTACAAAAAAAATAATAATAAAATTTACATGTGCCGGCTGTAACTTGCACATGTGTATTTCATGTACTTGTTTGCAACATTGGTGCATTGATTGCGGATGACCTGTGCGTGGTTCCTGAAATAATAGCATTTGCGAAGAAAATATATTGCCATAAAAATAAAAACATAAATAAAAACAAGCAAACGCATTTTTAGTAACAATATGGTTTTTAGATGAAGAATAGTGTTTGTATTATACATGATTTAGAGTTACGAAGCTATTTTTTTAATAACTAGCTGTTCCTCCATACAGCGCCTGCGTGGTTTACAAAAAGGTAAAACATTAATAAGATAATCAAATAAATAATTTTGTAGAACGTTTCTCGATTTTTTGCCATGTTTTATTTCAATTAACTGTCTGATATTTGTGTAAAGATGTAATCTTCCTCGAGAATAGAGATGTTTAATGCAAAAATACTTTTTAAATGTACAAGATATCAGCGAAATACCATAATACCGACAACTGAAAATAGAATTCTCCAGCTTCAATAACAGTAAACAGGATCTCTTTTTGTAGACTGGTCAATGTACTGTTTATTATATTTTACGGTTTAACCTATACAGTATTTACTTGCCTCGCTTTTTTTCTGCTTTTGTTCCATACAAGGACTTTTTTTTTCATGTAAAATAGAATGTGTTCCTGTATCTATGGGAGGAGGAGATCGACTTGGTGATTGGCACTGACTTCCTGTTCTTTCCTGAAAAGTATTTATCCTTTATGACAAACACACACAATCATAAATTCCTGAGTGTTTTGATACACATGAATCTAATATTTATCAATGAATATAATACTCAGTATTGGTATTTCATAATTGATAGATATCCAATTTACCGTAATCTAATACCAGGAGACTCTTGAACATTTTCCGATTCAACAATAACAAATAAATACAACAATGAGGTAAAATAATAATACTAAAAAAACGACTCTGACGTTACTGAAATATTTTTAATGAAAATTGCGTTTTTATTTTAAATCTTTAGTAAAAAAAAATACCTTTCGACGACTTTCGAAAAAATCACTCATCGTAGGAAACTTCTCCTTGTCACTGGTTAAGCTCTTTAAAGTTGCAGGTAAGGGAAAGTCGATTTTTGGTCTTGGCATATCCATTTTATCTATTCCACGCGCATTTGCTAACAATTTATTAAAAAATTACTTATTTTTATGGAAAATTTTAACAGACAACTTAAAATTAACCTGAATCACATATGCACCTTATTTGTATATGGTTATAACCACACTTTTTACTGTTGAACTAGGCAAAAACAAAACGATATTCATTGACTTCCAGGAATATAGTAAACAAGTATTTTTACTTAGAATACTAATATTTGTTACCCAAAATACTTTACTCAAGATAACTATTTCTGCTTAAAACTAGTCATAATTCTAGTTTGTTTACCGAGACCATCGTCGCGTCTCGGTGGTTGCATCATGACCATCTGTTGGTATATTTGTTCTTTTGGTACCAAAAACTGTTCAAGATATTTTAGGAATTCCTTGTATGTACTGTGATTCTGCAAATATTAATTATTAAAATTCCGTGAATATACATTGTGTGGAACATTTTCCTTATTCGTGTAACACCAGTAGCGGTAAATAGTAGATAGTACCTTTTCCTCCCCTATCCAGTTACGCTCTCCTGGTTCAGTTAAGCCCAGAACATCGATCCAGTGATAATAATTTTTCGAATTATTACCATACCAATACTTGATTATCACGTATCTACGAATAATAAAACCATTCAATATCAAAACGATATAACGACCGTTTACTCAAACGCTATGAAAATTCTTCACTTGGCAAAATATAAAATTTTAGCATCCCTCAAATTGAAATTATATTCTTAAACACTTCAAAAATTTTAAGCTACTCTTAAATAAGCAGTCGTTAATAGTATATCTTGTTCTCAATTACTATTTATATTTTCTTGTCTTCTGTATTTATTTTATTCAGCATTGTTTAAATTAATAATTAGGTTCCCACATTGAGACAAATTTAATGAATTTTGTCTATTCGTTAGTGACATACTTTGTTATTTCCACGTTTTCAAACTCAAACCAAAAGAAAACCCAAAGATAAAATACTCAATGCTAAATGACAATAATTTAAGGTAAAATTAATAAGGATTCTAAAATTATTATTTAATTACCAAAAGGGGAAACATTTTATTATGATTATTTTAATTACGTTCATCGTTACTAAGGATGTTACATGAAGGGGAAGCTCAATCAAAAATTAATGATTATTCCTAATTAAAACTGATTCAATGCTAAATTTATAATGTGGTAAATATTTTAACAGGAAATTATATATTAATGAATATTTCCTCTTTATTATGTGGATATTGTTCTAAATGAAACCATATTTTGTAACTGAAAAATACGCTATAATTAAATTGATTTAAATTTAATACTGCTAATAAAGCTAATTTTAAATACTTAAAGTCGGTATTTATAAATGCGGTTTTCATAAAAAAATTTTAGGCATGTACTGTAATAATTGATAAGTGAATATCTATTTTCATTTGTCGCATACTATTTTGTAAGCACGGATTTTTTTATATGAAAACAAAAGTTTTTTTTTTTGGGAATCCTAATGCTAAGATTAATAACGCCTTGCCTTAAGATAAATAATGACTTGCCTTCTAGTATTCGAATATTTTACTGATATAAGACACTTAAACTAAACAGAGGCCTGGAGATATTCAAAGAAGAAGCTGTTAAATATTAATTATTACTATTATAAATCGGAATTAATATAATTATTTTAATAATATCCTCTAAGATGTTATGGTAATAAAGTGGTAATATGGTAATAAAATTGTTTTATTTTCCCGACTTTCATAATTCCGGTTATTATAATTTACTAGTAACCTACCCCGTCTTCGTCTGGCTGATTTTTTCGACCTAATCTACTATATTCTTACCTTACCGAAAAACTTTCGATAAGAATAGTCATAACATTGACACGGGTTACTGAAGTGACGTTTGCATAGCTCGTAGTATATATTATTTTTAATAAAAAATATGAATTTACGTACAAACATATATAAGGATAAATTAGTAGTAATTGTACCTACAATAATGATTGTTAAACCGACCTACACTTTATCATTACTGCATAAACACTATCTCAAGTACATTGCAATGACTAAGTGTTAACGGAAAACTTATTTCGAGTATTTAAGGAAAATAATAGTTGGATCATAATATAATATTAATATTTTGCAAGTTATAATTAAATTGTTGTTGCGGTTGTTAATGAACCTCAAAATTAAGGATTAAAATATTTTCAATATTTTATTAAGGATAATTATTTATAGAAAATATTTAATTTTAACGTCCGAATAAATAATATCAACTTACGCAAGCCCGTCGTCCACCATCTGCTGTATCTCGGTTTCGTTGACAATTTCCAAAATCTCAGCATTATCAGGGTTCCGCTTGATATCAACAAGCTGCCACGGCGAGATAAGTCCAAACCTCACACACTTCATTAATTCTACGGAATAATTACTGCGATTCGTCCAGTCTCCGTACAGCCACCTAACAGCGGCCATTAGGACTTCTATCTCACTACAAGTGAAGTTAATAATCTTTTATTAATATATTGAATAGGATGGATATATGAATGTTTTTTTTTGTTATTTTGCAATTTTTTTTTGTTTTAGGATGACAGTATACCCATATTTATTTATACTTAATAATACTTTTTTAGGTAAAATATTTATGCAACAGAGCTACCGTAATAAGTATTTGGATGATCGAGATGATTTAAAAATAATCAAAGTATTATTGAAATATTTTGTCAGATTAAAATCGTTTGATATAAACTAAGACTTTTTCTACGGTTTTCATAAAATTTTAATTTAGTAAATTATATTTAACTTCAAAATATATAAAGCATGTGATAGTATTATTTGGTATCGATCTTCATTACAGTGAACGAATTGAATTCAGAGGACAGAAAATAGAAATAATAACAATGTACATGAACTCTCTGTTTAAAAAATGTACACCTCAATAAATGTTAAAAGTATATTCCAAGAAATACCTTGTGACGCAAATATAATTAGATTTAAGGTAAGTCGTCACTTCATCGACATCTAGTTTAAGGAAATCGTTGGAGGCTACGAGTGGCAAGAAGAACCTCATTACCCGTGGAACCTGAAATACCCATTTATATTATAATCGTAATTTTGAGAAATTTTAATTTGCAATGCTCTTTACCATTATATCTACAACCGGCACCAAACCCTTGCATCTTGCTTCTCTGTATAATGCGAACGCTGTATCCTCGTTGAATATATGTTCATTTGTAATGAAAAGCCAACATTGATCTTCTAAATCTGTCTTAGGGAAATCAAATATGTGTAAATATTACAATTTTTGCTCTAGTGTTAAATAAACAACCATGTAAGTTGCATATTTACCTTTTATTGCTAGGAATTGAGACGCGCAAAACAATTCTAGTACGTTATCTCGTTTCAAAATTCTATTGCTTTCTTGTCCATTAAAAATCATCCATTCATAAATTGTATGAAATGCTTCAGGTGTTACATTATCCTGAATATAATTTGAATAACTTAATATAGTCCTAACTTGGGAAAAAAATATATTACAATACTTACACTTGACAATTCTATCACTTGCTGATTATTAACATCGAAAAATTTTGAATATATCTGAAGAATGATTCGATGACAATGGAATTCATCCCTTCCAATGCGTACCACGGTGTCTGTGTTGCTAGGGAAAATATTTAAAAATAGTAAGCTAAAGATAATATAATATATATATATATATAATAATTTGATATAAACATTCTAATATACAATTGACTGCTATAAAATATATTAAATTATTGCAATTTGGGATATCTTCAGCCGGTATAAAAGAGATGTATATGTATTTTTTCAGAACAGATATATTCATTATTAATTTTATTATGTAAGCATACATAAAGTTATGTATTCTTCTATAGAATTCTTGAAAGAGATCTAGCTTCTTTGGCAATTGCACTCTAGTCCAATCTATCGGCTCCGCTTGCAAATAACCAAGGCTATTTAAATCTTTTCCCTTTTCTTCTTTTACGCTACGAGTTTTTTTATGACAGTTTCTATTAAGAGTAGCGATGTTTTTAGCTTGATTATTGGTTATAACTCTTGTTCCAAACTGGAGTTGCGGTTCAGAGTCGTTGCTATTGTCCTGATGTATTTTTAATTATATTAATTTGTATCATTGTCGAAATATATCTTATTACAACATTTTTGTTCTGTTATAAAGGTATAGAATAATATATGTACCAACCATGATTTGTTCATCATCCGGATTATCGTTGGATTTTCCTTCAAATTTAACTTTAACTTTAGCTTGGGTTGGATCAGCTAAAAGTACGCCAACAGTTGACGATTGAAACACTACCTAGGTTATAAAACTATTACTAATATAAAGTACCAAATTTCCTATAGCTTTAGAAAGTGTTTTTTAGCATTCACTTACCTGATTTGATTGAACTTTTAAATTACCGCTGGGTGTAGGCTTAAAAGGGAATACTGCTTTTTGACCGTTCACTTCATCCATGCTACACCCACTGAAAAAAACATAAAAAAATAATTAAACTGATCATAATATACAATATTTACAATTTAACTTCGAGCATCCACTTAAGTACGTTGTATTTGTAAGTAACTTATCTCTACAAAGTAATCTGTTCATAGAATTTTATATGTTATTTAAGATAACCTGAAATTTTCACCAGAGGAAGACGTGTTGTGTACTCTTTCGTAATTACGAATATAATCCGTTGCGAATTTCGAAGCGTATGTATCTGGTAGCATCTGAGAGGTCTTTTTCGATTTTCTAAAGTAATTAGATTTGTTAAAACTTGTTTTAATAATATACTATCGTTTAATGTACTGTTTGTTATTTTCACTATATATATAACGTGTTGCGTGACCTCTTTTAAACCGTATATTGGACAGTGGACAGATTTTGAAGAGAAGTCTTTACGTTAGTACTATTTAAAATTTAAGAAAGTCAGTGACTTGTGTTCGTAATGACTAAGTATTTTTTTAAATATCAGATCCAGTATTAAAAGATAAAGCTATCGATTATTAATTATCGTCATCAGAATTATAAATGTTGTGAAATTAAAAAAATGTATTACTTACTTTCCTTTCAAATTCCAAGACATATATGGCGAATCTATTAAATCTCGGGAGCGATATTTTTCTGCCGTGTCCCCCGACGTATCATATATCACTTTGTTTAAATGATTCTCATATAAATTATTAGTTCTTTTTAGAAAGTCCAGTGCTGCAAAATATTTAAAATAATTTGGTAATTAAATACCCATAAAAAAAAAAACTTCTTATCAAAAACAAAAGTTTACTCACAGAAGTCGCTTGAATTCGGTGCGAGATCAGAGAGAGAGCTGCTTTTATGGAGTTTAGGCTTAATTGTTATGTGATATCTCTCAAATATATTAATGTTTCTTTTATATCTCTTTTTCACTGTAGTACTTTGTCTTAAATTAAACGTATTTATTTATTATTATTATTATTTCTATCTACACACAAACAACATTACGTTCTATTACGATATTCTATTCCACATGATAGTTTATTTCTTAAGTTTAATTATAATAACAGATTTAAAACATACCCTCTCCCCTTATGTATGATAGTAGTTTTTGTAACATTTGAAACATCGGTACTGTGTACCTGAATAGAAAAGAATAATCTAAAACTGCATTCTACAGAAAAGCATATTCGTAATTTTCTTGTCAATAAAGGGTTAACAGACACAAGTTCTTATATCGATTCTCATAATATTGTAAATAATAACAATGTTATTAACATTGTCTTTATTCAATAATTATTTACTTGGTAATTAGAAAAAATATATTGCGTCATTCCGTGAATTTCCAATAAGGAAAATAAAGGAGCAAACGAAAAAACAAGGTAAAGGCAAAGTCGACCTACGTACCCATTAGGTATCTATTGAATTTTATGTGTTTTTAATATTATATATAATTTTACAGCTTTTACTCTCAGCCTGCAAAAATATTTGGCAAAACACCGAAAATCCGAATATGGAAGAGAAAATATTTATTTTTTGTTGTATTTATCATATAAATGTTCAAAACTTATTAGTTAACAATAATTTAATTAGGGATTGAATCCTTATTCTTTTAAGGGATATTTACTTAAATATTCCTTTGATTCTATGATTGCCAAATGATTGGAGCGGAGTGCAAGGCGTCAGGAGTCGGGATATCCTTTTATTTGGTTTAGTGATTCCTTTTATTATTTTATTTAAGATTAAATAATAATCTATTCATACTATTAATTTTAAATAATAATGAAATGGTCAAAAGTATAATTATAGATGAATTAAGTGCGGATTTATAATGAAGTGTTGCGAATATTTAACACATATTCATCTCTGGTCTGAAGACGTAGTAATATGTCGTAATTTCGTTTTCACTTTAATTTCTAACAAATTTCGCTAAATAAAATTTAATTTATACTCACTTTTTCCAGACTATTACTCTTTATCATTTCCAATTCATTGAACGAGTAATGAATTAAAACGGAGCATATTGTAAATAATATTGTCCTTATAGTTTTTAGAAACGCCCAAAACTCCCTTAAAATTTTTGACAGTTTTTAAATTACTATATATATGTCAAGAAAACATTCCAGTTCCAAATAATGACATCCGATATTCGGTGACATTTGTGTATATTTTTTTCTACTATTATTTTTTTAATTGAATCTTTTTTAATTAAAGGTAAATTCTGTGTATTTTTAATAGGTTTAATATTAATTATATATTAATCTTCCATTCGGTGACTTCATGTAATTGAGTTAATTTTCTAGAATTATTCCAATACTGAACATTAATAGAGTCGAAACATTTATTTATTATGTCGTAATGGAATTATTTGCAGTTCTTTTTATAATTTCTTCTTAACCTTTCAATTTATTTGCCACAATTTTTATATAGATAAAGATAAAGATAGATAAATATATACTTTATTATATCTATAAAACTAGTTTTAAACAATCTAAAACCTATGATACAAAATCGTTTCCCTCATGTATATTATAGAATACAATTCTAACCATTTGTTAATAGTTACAAGGTGACTAATGGTGACGCGTTGCATTAATTAAACTGCATTACATCGGTTACATTACTATCTGACTTTGATATAAATAGTCGTCTAACTGGAAAATATCAGTGTTTACTTCTACATTACTAAAGATGTCTTCTCAACCTAAAAAAACTAATAAAAACAGTAAGTATTCTATTATACTTTAAAACACATATGAAGTAATATAATTTTAAATATTGTTTTTTATTAAACTATTTATACTATGATTAATATATTGATGTAACAGAAAATTAACTTTAAGATAATGTAATGTTACGATCTTTTTTAAGTCATCCAAGTATATAAGATATATGTATTTAAATCATTGTGCATTTTCTTTAGGTAAAGAAATGGCTGACAAAGAGCGCATAGTCTTTTGTGATGAAGGAGTGGATGTGAAAGCGAAAATGGCTGAAACTGCTGTGGAAATAAAATCAAACACAATAGAAGAGCAGCCAGCAGGGGCTGGAAAAGGAATTCCAAATATAGAATTCAGGAACGTAATAACAGCCCCTCCCAATTGCCCCCCGGGGCAACAACCCGACGAGAACGGAATTTGCCGCGATGTATTTTAATTCAATTAATTGGACTTTAATACTCCATTAGTTTTATAAAACTTTCATTTGAGTATTTTAATTTGTTTTCAATATTTCATTATTTTCGTGTTTATTAAATATTTTTAAACGTCGTTTTCTTTTATTTGTATGAAGTGTCCTGTTACATAAACAAGTATGGTAATGTTTATAAAAATGTTTGTTTGTTAATCTACATTTAAATAGTGCTATAAAAAGTATATGTGTTCGTGTGTTTGTCCTTTCATCTCGCTTAAACGGATGGACGGCAATATAGGTAATTATAGTTGTTTATAATGTGGAATAGGACAAAGTATACTTTTTATTACGATCTTTCTGCAAGGTTTGATTAGGTATATTATTATATATTTATATAATTCTAGTGATAATTTTTGTTTTTTATTATTTCTGACTAATTTAATTAAATATTCAATACAGTGTACAATGTAAGGATTGGTACAATTTTTTTTCTCTATAAATTATGTTTATTAGATCGAAGGCTAAAAATATTTTATAGATGAAAAATGTTTTTATTTAAATGTATTGCACATTTTTTATTGCATACATGTGTGTGTGCTTGACTTGTTGTGTGTGTGGATGTATGAGAGTCTGAATGTAATTATCCTGGTTATAAATGTTTTGTTTGGGCAATTGTTAATATATGTGTTTATTGTTATAATTTACTCTGCCACAACGTGGCAAGTTTATTTTAATTTAGTATATATATATAGGAGTACATGGGTATATATGTTTATATATATGCACAGTGTTAAAATAAACTTGCAATATATATATATATATATATATGTCTTTAATTTTTTAAATTAAACTACTACTATCGCATCAAACCTTTCGTGATAAAGAAAATTGACGTATACCGATAATCGTACTTCAATTATTAATACAAATGTTATGTTTATTATTTTATTGATTAGGATAACAGTTAATAGAATAGTAATCAGTTAACTTAAAGACATGCACAATTTTTTTACACAGTTGCTTTATTCAGTAGACGATACAGAATTCAAAAAATATTTTGTTCTCCGTTTGCATGACTGTCCACTGTCCATACATTAACTAATAGTATATTAATAAACGATATATATATATATATATATATATATATTATACTTTTAGTCTGTTTTAATCGAATTTAAAAAATTATTATAGATTATGGTTAATTCTGTTTCAGATTTATAGCCGGTCTTTTTTATGATAATTTATAATAACATTTTACTATGAAATTTTGCTTTAATATTTTTAATTTTCGTGAATTACACATTAAAAATTGACGTTTGTGAAACAGTGATCACAATAAAGAAATAGCCGAATGAGTTTGTGGTGTGGTTCTTCTCAGGCCAGAGTGCGTTTGAAACTCTCGTGGTCTTAATTTTAAGTTGAAGATCGTAGTTATGGAGGGTTTATTTGAATAAGTTTGGTATCAAAATAGACCTTTCTGAAACCTCCACTTGAACAATTCAATTCATCACTGGTATTCCACAAAGGAAAACGCAAACAATACATAAGTTTGATAAGTATCCAATACGAATAATTCAAAAACTTGGAATAAAATGATATATATGTTTTATTATCTTAATTTTTTTATATTTATTGCTATCAAAACTACTTTAAAAGTAGCCGCTTGTTGTGGTTTAATCATCTATGATATACTGATAACTGGGAATTATAATAATATTACATGAAAATTCATATATATTATCATATGATAACGCCGTTATTATATGTCATAATTAATAAAAAAACATTAAATATGTTACAAAGTATAATAAAAATTAATTGAAACATTGAATTTAGATTACAAGACTTGTAACATTATATATATATATATATATATACATTTTCTACGTTTTAAAACGTCATCCAAGTAATCTAATCTGTTTAATATATATTAAAAAGATTTTAACAAAATGCAACAAGTGCTATAATTTCTGATGAATTCTGATAATATTATTATCGTGGATTAACTTCGCTGCTAATCGAAGGGGAGGGGAAGGGGAGGGGGAAGCTCTTGATAAATACTTCTCCCTATTTAAAGAACAGACAGTCATTAAGAATATTCCCTAGTAGAACAACGTTCATACCTTGAACAGAACAGAAAAATTAGGAGTGAGTTGTAATTTTTTTTTTATTTATTGATAATTTACATTTATGGAAAATGTATGTTTATATTTCAATTTTGATTTTATTAAAACAAAGAAACTATAAAATCACATTTATTATATAAATTATTGTAAATATATTTTTTTAATATTGATAATTTAGACAAATTGTGTATCTGAGCCTTTACGTCAAAGTCCTTTCTAATAATTATGAAAAAAAAATTTTAAATAAGATCTGATATGATGCTAATATCTTTGTATTAGGAGTATTGACAAATTTCATATTTTAATTTAAACATAAAAGAAGAAAAGCTTCGTTCGGCAAATTTTCTTTTTTTTAAAGAAACCGGTAAATGTATTATAATAATATTTCTTCTCTTTGTTTTTCTAAGGAAAATGGCTGACAATAACAAAGTGGTCTGCCCGGAAGAAGTGGAAGATATTAAGAAAAAGATAACTGAAGCTGTGGAGAAAATAGCATCTGACACAGAAGAAACGCCAGCAGCACCAACCATATCATTAAGAAATGCAATCCAGGTGCCTCATAACTGCCCCCCAGGAATGAAGAGAGGAGACGATGGAGTTTGTCGTGAACCTTTTTAGTGAACATTTAAATATTTTTTCTTAATAAAGCGTTTGTTAGGTTTATTTTCAAGTATTATTACTGATAATTTATAAATACAATCATTGATATACGAATCTAAGAATTGAATTTCGATTAAACGAATAATTGTTATTGTTATTACGTTATATTTGTGAAAAATTGTTATTTATATAACATAATAATTGAAATTTGAGTTATGTTATATCTAAAGTTATTTGAAATAAAGTGTTAAAATTATTTCTAATTTCTATTGTTATTTCCATAATAATTTATTTATAAATAATATGTTTGTTTATAAAAATCACAAATGATTTTTTGATATTAAATTCTAACACTTTTCCTTAAATACATATTTGTAAAAGGACTGTAAATTCGGGGAGTATGTGAAGTGAAAATAAATGTGTAGTGCGTGGAAGCTGATTAATTTAAAAACTCATACGCCGAGGGTTTTACAGGTTTGTGGGTTCCCAATAGTTCTGGAATCGAAATTCAAGCTGTTCTTGAAATTCAGCTCCCAAAACCTATATCTTATTAAAAGAATCTATTCTTTGTAAGAGGATGGTAGTTTTTTATATTCTTAATTGTATTTTTTTCGAAATATCCCCATCAATAAATATACACTTTCATATGATACCATAAATCTCTAGATTCAATTTAAAAACCCCTATTTCTTAGGATTAGACTTAGGATCTACCTAACAATATCCCACATCAAGGAGTATTCAAGATTTTTTTTACCGCTTTGTCGGCGTTTCTCATATGTATGAGTATGTTCATGTCGAATTACAGCTTTCTATTAGTACTAAGAGTCTCTGTATTAGTCTGCGGACAGACGGACGGACGGACATGACGAAACTATAAAGGTTTCTAGTGGATTACGAAACCTTAATAACAATGAAATCAAAGAACAAACAATTTGTTATCATTAAATATTATTTACGTATCCAAAATATTGCATCAGTTAGTCATAAAATTATCAATAGCTGACCAGCAAATTACCGCAAGAACAAGGTTAATTTCTCTATCTTTCGATATATCCGTATAGTAGTATAGAAATTGGAATATTGAATCATATATGATAACATGAGATTCCGATAGTGGAACTTCATAATTTTTTTGCCATACGTTTGTCATGTTAGTGACGTCATACTTACACAACTACTGCACTGTTATTGTATAAATTATTAACTTGGGGCGCGATCAGACCCTCAATTTTGACTCGCTGCGTTCGCGAAATCTCGGGTGCCGTTTGCATATTGAGCGAAGTGAGCCCAGTGTAATGACTCATCGTTGTGGACAATGTCGGTAATGTAGGAGAATTAAAATTAGGCTGACAGTCGCGCCACATTCCCACTGACTTCAATGGGATATAATTTTTTGACGATTATTTCATAATTTTCCGTTAACTTTTACTACTTAACGGAGCCAAGCCAATTCGTGACATAGAATGTGTAAAGTCTCCAGTGGAGCGCTCCGCTCGCTTCGCTCAATAATTTTCGATAATATTATCTTGTATTTAAAAATAAAATAAATCACGATGACAATACATTTTTGGGAACTACAAAAATAGTTTTGGAATCACAAAGATCATTAAGATATTTAACCGTTGTCGTTATTGGATTGGAGTGACAAGTGACGTTGTGTTGAAACTGGACGCTAAATATAATTTGCCTGGATATAAAAGAACCAGCAATCGGAAATACTCAGTACTCAGTAGCTTAGCGAGGTGTTAAGTTGTGTTACACCGAGGAATTCATACATAAACAATGTGTTTATAAGAAATTTATACTCGTATATATAAGTAATATTGCATTTAATTTTCCTCGGTTTCTTTTATTTCGTATTATCCGTGCAATATCTGTTTCGATATGTTACTTGGATTCATTCTTCTAAATTTAACACCTATATTGTGTTTGTGCAGGTAAACTTTAACAATATTGGGTCTGTATTAATCAAACTCAAGTTAATAATTTTGCAATAATAATAATAGTAACACTTATAATACTTATTGCGTTTTCAGAAATATGGCAGATGAGAACCGTTTTATTATTCCGGATGAATTAGAAGCTATCATGACAAAAGCAGCTGAAGAAGCACAAGAAGTCACATCAGACTCAATCGAAGAACCGCAATCGGGAGAGAATCCGCGGTTGGGAAATATGATTCGAGTGCCCGTTAACCGCCCGAAGGAACAGAAACGAGGCGTTGATGGAGTGTATCGCGAACGTTTCTAACAATCTCTTAAATCTTTATTTAAATTTATAAAAAAATTATGATGAAGATGCTATACATTTAGCAGTATTTTTATTTGAGAATAACTAAATTTGTTAAATTACAATAAATAAATGTTTTTTATTTCTATCGTTTCTTTGAGAAATCAATAATGATTGTATTATATTCAAATTGTTAGTTGATTAGTAAAGGTAATTAACAAATTGTCACAATAACAGTTTGCTACAACTTCATACATATTAATGTTGTCAAAGACAGACAATAATATCTAATCTGAATAAGTATAGCAAATTTTATATCCATCAAGGCTAGATTGATAAATTTATGGTTCCAAGTGTGATTGATACTTACCCATACAAGACTTTGATTTAGTTGATAACTAAATATTTCGATGGTATATTTAACTCGTAAGATTTTTTGAACAGGCTTTTGGTTAGTAGTAGATCTTTTATAGGTATAATATACTCCATGAAATTTTCCCTCATCAATACAAGGAGTATTGTTGAGGATTTTTTTTTAATCGTTGTAAAAATCCGTTACGGATACCCGCCTACCAAGAAGATGATGGTCGGAGGGTAATGTGGGACTACCCGGAAGCATCGAGCACGCTGCCATTTTTAAGGCTACCCACTAAAAAACCAACGGATGCCCTCAACACCTTAGTGGGACGCCATGGGATCGTTTGCGCACTCACCGTGGCGCCGTATTATCAATACTCCTATTTCTTTAACAGAATCTGGTATAATTCAGAATTAATTTTTTTGACGATTTTTTTTTCCTGACATTACTTATTATAACACTCTAGGTGGAACGGTAATTAGTCTTCATTTAACTTTTTCCTTTAAAGTCGTGTCTGCCAACTCTGATTTTTTTACATTTATCATTACAATTTACACAATCCATCCATCATCAATCCATACTGTTACTCAATGTAAGCACGAAATTCAGGCGTCTACTGGTCATCGTAACCAGTAATAATAACATTATCAATAATTTATATTTATTTATTTATTTATTATTTAGCTTCACGCCATATCCCTTGCGGGGTAGCCAGAGACGATTATTATTATTATCAATAATAATATTAATAATTAGGATCCAGCAAAGCACGCGGGTCACAATGTGTATGTAATAAAATAGTAAAGAGTTCAAAACTGAATCTACACATCTTATAAAAAATAATTGTTCTCTGTTCAAGACATATTTTAGTTCTAATATTTTTGTCTATTTGTGTGGTTGCAAATCACACAAAAAATACAGGATAGATTTTGATGACATGATAGTTTTCCACTGTCACTATTGTTTAACTTATTAATATGAGCTAATGCTTTTCACAGTTGAAAAATATGTTATCTGCATAGCAATACAAAATTGGTATAGGTAAAACCAAAAATGTATTTCTAAAAATTTTAACTGATGTTGGACTGCTAATAGTTTTGAGTCGAGAGGATAAGCGAAAGAAAATGATCGTGACAAGGAGGACAAGCCAAATTGACCTCGATTAAATTAGGATTCATCTGATGTCATCAGTCAAATTTCATCACTGCAGAGCCTGTCAACGCCTACAATACCATCCGTACCACCTAGATGCAGTGACATCTTCTACCTGTGGCTTTCGAGGACCTTTCTTTCAGATATTAATATGATGTAGAACGAACTTCCTTCCGCACTATTTCCGGATCGACACGACATGGGTATCTTCAAAATAGGCGTATACATTCACCTCCAAGGCCAACAACATAAAATGATAACATTGTTTTATTGTCCTACATTTGTATCATTATCACTTTTGTAAACCGTCAGTGCTCGAAACAAATGTCTTTAAAAGTAGCCACCTAAGAGCGGTTGAATCATCTATGATACTCGATTAAAGGGTGGAGAGATAAATATATACGGATAACTGGAAAGCAATATAATATTTTGTGAATATCAAATATATAACAAATGTTTTATATATCTAACAATTAATTAATTTGCGGTAGGTATGTCCAATATAAAAAATATACGTGTTCGTTTTCATAAATTATAAATCATTTCTTCCTCTTCGGCTCTTATATCTTAATATATAAAACACAAAGACACTCACTCTCTGACAGACTCACTGACTCATTCATCGCTGTACAGCCCAAACCGTAATACCTAGAAAGCTCAATTTTAAACTTTGAAAAGAAATGACCAGCAAATCATAAAGCAATTCATAAAGACCAAGTAATTTTTTTATTGTAGAAATAGCAACAATGAAAAAAAATATATAAGTTGGTATTCCTTTATAGTAACATATTTTTGAAAGCCTATATACTTAAACAACTAGTGCACTGTTACTGTATTCAGTTTGCTAATCTCCCATATCTGGAATAAAAAAATAAAATAAATCACTGTTCTAAAGTAGGATGAAAATGTGTTTTTGGGAAATACAGATACATATTTGGAATTACAAAGATTATTAAGAGGAAGCTGTCATCGTTATTGGATTGGAGTGCCAAATGACATTGTTTAAATTGGACGATAAATTTTTCAGGCTTTGGATATAAAAGGGCTGGCAATCGAAAATGCTCATTATTTAGTTGTTACGCGAGCTCTTACGTTGTAGGAAGTAGGAATTCGAACATAAATAGTGAGTTTATACGAATTTTTATTCAATCGGTTCTTATCAAATTGTCTACGGTCTACGTTTCAATAACATTGTTTTATATTTATTTAACTGTTCAAATGTATATTCTATCTTATAAATTAATTTTATGTTCATATCTAATTTGTGGGGCTACTTTTAGTTTAAATAATTTATTTGTGTCTTCACAATTTGTCTTGAAATTACGGTAGGTATACGTTTATATAAGTTTGAAGATTAAATATGTTTATTTTAATTTTTGTACACATATTGCATTTCGTTTTCCTCCCTTGTTTTATTTCGTGTTTTCAGTGTAATATTTGTTATCATATTTATTTGTGGTTCTTGTTCTAAATTCTGTAAGTTTACCAGTATAAATTTTAAGCAATTAACTTTCTATTTGTAGTAAAGTATAAGTAGATTATATAACTTTAAGTAGATATCAAACTGGCTTTTTTTATTTTTCTTTTTATATGTTAATAGTTGTAATGGAATTATTATTACAAACCTCAGACCCTATGTTTATAAGATCTTTTTTTGTGGACTTAACTTCTACAAATTAATTTGATTTATTTAATTGCATTAGTGATTTTTTAACAATATTATAATACCTAACAAAATGTAAAAAAATTACAAATTTACAATTATTCTCAAAGTATCTTTTCCAGTAGTAGTATTTTAATACTACTTTATAAGATTGATAATACTTGATAACTTACTTGAATACTTGATAACTTGAATATTGTAGTTTTTTTTAATCGACAGATTAATTAAAGAAGCAGAATTTATCGCCTAAATTATCTTTTCTGGGGTAAACTTTAATAAGAATAGTTTTGGATTAACCAAACTCAAAGCTTTTAACTCTGCTAATAATAATAATGATAACACTATGATTATTCATTGCATTTTCAGAAATATGGCAGATGATAACGCTGTTATATTTCCCGGCAAAGTAGGAGATGTCAATTCAAAAGCAAATGAAGAAGAGGTCACATCAATCGAAGAACCGATATCGGCAGTGAATCTTAATACCAATTCAAATGGCCACAGTAACAATATGATTCAAGCGCCCCATTATTGTCCACCTGGACATGCTCTGGGCGCCGATTTAGTGTGTCGAGAATTAATTTAATGGGATACTATATATTAAATAGTATTTATATTAGAGAATAACTACTTTTGTTAAATCAAAATATAAATTAAACTTCTGATCTTTCTTTTCATTTCTATCCTTTTATTAAATATAAGTCAATAACGATTTGATTATTTAAGTTATTAGTCGATGAATAATTGACACAAACAAATTGTTACAATAACAGTTTTGTGACAACTTTATACATATTAATGTTCTTCAAAAAGTCAAATATGCAATTTTGAAGAAGTTATAATAAATCGATAGGTCCAAAAGTGATTGATGCTTGATGAGGCAAGACTTGGACATAGTTGATGACAACTTAATATTTTCTAACAAATTTCTAATAATTCTATTATCATATGATAACGCCGGTATTATATGTCATAATTAATAAAAAAACATTAAATATGTTACAAAGTATAATATAGATTAATTGAAACATTGAATTTAGATCACAAGACTTGTAACATTACATATTTCGTATATATGTATATATATACATTTTCTACGTTTTAAAACGTCATCCAAGTAATCTAATCTGTTTAATATATATTAAAAAGATTTTAACCAAATGCAACAAGTGCTAGAATTTCTGATGAATTCTGATAATATTATTATCGTGGATTAACTTCGCTGCTAATCGAAGGGGAGGGGAAGGGGAGGGGGAGGCTCTTGATAAATACTTCTCCCTATTGAAAGAACAGACAGTCATTAAGAATATTCCCTAGTAGAACAACGTTCATACCTTGAACAGAATAGAAAAATTTGGAGTGAGTTGTAATTTTTTTTTATTCATTGATAATTTACATTTATGGGAAATGTGTGTTTATATTTCAATTTTGATTTTATTAAAACAAAGAAACTATATAATCACATTTATTATATAAATTACTGTAAATATATATTTTTAATATTGATATTTGACAAATAGTGTATCCGAGCCTTTATGTCAAAGTCCTTTCTGATAATTATGAAAAAAAAAAATTAAATAAGATCTGATATGATGTTAATATCTTTGTATTAGGAGTATTGACAAATTTCATATTTTTATTTAAACATAAAAGAAGAAAAGCTTCGTTCAGCAAATTTTCTTTTTTTTAAAGAACCGGTAAATGTATTATAATAATATTTCTTTTCTTTGATTTTTTAGGAAAATGGATGACAATAACAAAGTGGTCTGCCCGGAAGAAGTGGAAGATATTAAGAAAAAGATAACTGAAGCTGTGGAGAAAATAGCATCTGACACAGAAGAAACGCCAGCAGCACCAACCATATCATTAAGAAATGCAATCCAGGTGCCTCCTAACTGCCCCCCAGGAATGCAGAGAGGAGACGATGGAGTTTGTCGTGAACCTTTTTAGTGAACATTTAAATATTTTTTCTTAATAAAGCGTTTGTTAGGTTTATTTTCAAGTATTATTACTGATAATTTATAAATACAATCATTGATATACGAATCTAAGAATTGAATTTCGATTAAACGACTAATTGTTATTGTTATTACGTTATTTTTGTGAAAAATTGTTATTTATATAATATAATAATTGAAATTTGAGTTATGTTATATCTAAAGTTATTTGAAATAAAGTGTTAAAATTATTTTTAATTTCTTTTGTTATTTCCATAATAAATTATTTATTAATAATATGTTTGTTTATAAAAATCACAAATGATTTTTTGTTATTAATTAACACTTTTCCTTAAATACATATTTGTAAAAGGACTGTAAATTCGGGGAGTATGTGAAGTGAAAATAAATGTGTAGTGCGTGGAAGCTGATTAATTTAAAAACCCATACGCCGAGGGTTTTTACAGGTTTGTGAGTTCCCAATAGTTCTGGAATCGAAACTCAAGCTGTTCTTGAAATTCAGCTCCCAAAACTTATATCTTATTAAAGAATCTATTCTTTATAAGGGGACGGAAGTTTTTTATATTCTTAATTGTATTTTTTTCGAAGTATTCCCATCAATACACTTTCATATGATACCATAAATCTCTAGATTCAATTTAAAAACCCCTATTTCTTAGGATTAGACTTAGGATCTACCTAACAATATCCCACATCAAGGAGTATTCAAGATTTTTTTTTTAATTTTATTTTACCGCTTTGTCGACGTGTCTCATATGTATGAGTATGTTCATGTCGAATTACAGCTATCTATTAGTACTAAGAGTCTCTGAATTAGTCTGCGGACGGACGGACGGACGGACATGACGAAACTATAAAGGTTTCTAGTGGATTACGAAACCTTAATAACAATGAAATCAAAGAACAAACAATTTGTTATCATTAAATATTATTTACATATCCAAAATATTGCATCAGTTAGTCATAAAATTATCAATAGTTGACCAGCAAATTACCGCAAGAACAAGGTTAATTTCTCTATCTTTCGATATATCCGTATAGTAGTATAGAAATTGGAATATTGAATCATATATGATAACATGAGATTCCGATAGAGGAACTTCATAATTTTTTGCCATACGTGTGTCATGTTAGTGACGTCATACTTACACAACTACTGCACTGTTACTGTATTCATTATTAACTTGGGGCGCGCACAGACCCTCAAATTTGACTCGCTGCGTTCGCGAAATCTCGGGTGCCGTTTGTATATTGAGCGAAGTGAGCCCAGTGTAATGACTTATCGTTGTGGACAATGTCGGTAATGTAGGAGAATTAAAATTAGGCTGACAGTCGCGCCACATTCCCACTGACTTCAATGGGATATAATTTTTTGACGATTATTTTATTATTTTCCGTTAACTTTTACTACTTAACGGAGCCGAACCAATTCGTGACATAGAATGTGTAAAGTCTCCAGTGGAGCGCTCCGCTCGCTTCGCTCAATAATTCTCGATAATATTATCTTGTATATAAAAATAAAATTAATCACGATGAAAATACATTTTTGGAAACTACAAAAATAGTTTTGGAATCACAAAAATCGTTAAGATATTTAGCCGTTATCGTTATTGGATTGGAGTGACAAGTGACGTTGTGTTGAAACTGGATGCTAAATATAATTTGCCTGGATATAAAAGAACCAGCAATCGGAAATACTCAGTACTCAGTAGCTTAGCGAGGTGTTAAGTTGTGTTACACCGAGGAATTCATACATAAACAATGAGCTTATAAGAAATTTATACTCGTATATATAAGTAATATTGCATTTAATTTTCCTCGGTTTCTTTTATTTCGTATTATCCGTGCAATATCTGTTTCGATATGTTACTTGGATTCATTCTTCTAAATTTAACACCTATTTTGTGTTTGTGCAGGTAAACTTTAACAATATTGTGTCTGTATTAATCAAACTCAAGTTAATAATTTTGCAATAATAATAATAGTAACACTTATAATACTTATTGCGTTTTCAGAAATATGGCAGATGAGAACCGTTTTATTATTCCGGATGAATTGGAAGCTATCATGGCAAAAGCAGCTGAAGAAGCACAAGAAGAACCGCAATCGGGAGAGAATCCGCTGTTGGGAAATATGATTCGAGTGCCCGTTAACCGCCCGAAGGAACAGAAACGAGGCGTTGATGGAGTGTATCGCGAACGTTTGTAACAATCTCTTAAATCTTTATTTAAATTTATAAAAAAATTTAAAACCCCCGATAAACTGGATGCTATACATTTAGCAGTATTTTTATTTGAGAATAACTAAATTTGTTAAATTACAATAAATATATGTTTTTTATTTCTATCGTTTCTTTGAGAAATCGATAATGATTATATTATATTCAAATTGTTAGTTGATTAGTAAAGGTAATTAACAAATTGTCACAATAACAGTTTGCGACAACTTCATATATATTAATGTTGTCAAAGACAGACAATAATATCTAATCTGAATAAGTATAGCAAATTTTATATCCATCAAGGCTAGATTGATAAATTTATGGTTCCAAGTGTGATTGATACTTACCCATACAAGACTTTGATTTAGTTGATAACTAAATATTTCGATGGTATATTTAACTCGTAAAATTTTTTGAACAGGCTTTTTGTTAGTAGTAGATCTTTCATAGGTATAATATACTCCATGAAATTTTCCCTCATCAATACAAGGAGTATTGTTGAGGATTTTTTTTTAATCGTTGTAAAAATCCGTTACGGATACCCGCCTACCAAGAAGATGATGGTCGGAGGGTAATGTGGGACTACCCGGAAGCATCGAGCACGCTGCCATTTTTAAGGCTACCCACTAAAAAACCAACGGATGCCCTCAACACCTTAGTGGGACGCCATGGGATCGTTTGCGCACTCACCGTGGCGCCGTATTATCAATACTCCTATTTCTTTAACAGAATCTGGTATAATTCAGAATTAATTTTTTTGACGATTTTTTTTTCCTGACATTACTTATTATAACACTCTAGGTGGAACGGTAATTAGTCTTCATTTAACTTTTTCCTTTAAAGTCGTGTCTGCCAACTCTGATTTTTTTACATTTATCATTACAATTTACACAATCCATCCATCATCAATCCATACTGTTACTCAATGTAAGCACGAAATTCAGGCGTCTACTGGTCATCGTAACCAGTAATAATAACATTATCAATAATTTATATTTATTTATTTATTTATTATTTAGCTTCACGCCATATCCCTTGCGGGGTAGCCAGAGACGATTATTATTATTATCAATAATAATATTAATAATTAGGATCCAGCAAAGCACGCGGGTCACAATGTGTATGTAATAAAATAGTAAAGAGTTCAAAACTGAATCTACACATCTTATAAAAAATAATTGTTCTCTGTTCAAGACATATTTTAGTTCTAATATTTTTGTCTATTTGTGTGGTTGCAAATCACATAAAAAATACAGGATAGATTTTGATGATATGATAGTTTTCCACTGTCACTATTGTTTAACTTATTAACATAAGCTAATGCTTTTCACAGTTGAAAATTATAACATAGCAATACAAAATTGGTATAGGTACAACCAAAAAAGTATTTCTAAAAATTTGAACTGATGTTGGACTCCTAATAGTTTTGAGTCGAGAGGATAAGCGAAAGAAAATGACCGTGACAAGGAGGACAAGCCAAATTGACCTCGATTAAATTAGTAGTGATCTGAGGTCAGCAGTCAAATTTCATCACTACAGAGCCTGTCAACGCCTACAATACCATCCGTACCACCTAGATGCAGGGACATCTTCTACCTTTGGCTTTCGAGGACCTTTCTTTCAGATATTAATATGATGTAGAACGAACTTCCTTCGGCACTATTTCCGGATCGACATGACATGGGTATCTTCAAAATAGGCGTATACATTCACCTCCAAGGCCAACAACATAAAATGATAACATTGTTTTATTGTCCTACATTTGTATCATTATCACTTTTGTAAACCGTCAGTGCTCGAAACAAATGTCTTTAAAAGTAGCCACCTAAGAGCGGTTGAATCATCTATGATACTCGATTAAAGGGTGGAGAGATAAATATATACGGATAACTGGAAAGCAATATAATATTTTGTGAATATCAAATATATAACAAATGTTTTATATATCTAACAATTAATTAATTTGCGGTAGGTATGTCCAATATAAAAAATATACGTGTTCGTTTTCATAAATTATAAATCATTTCTTCCTCTTCGGCTCTTATATCTTAATATATAAAACACAAAGACACTCACTCTCTGACAGACTCACTGACTCATTCATCGCTCTACAGCCCAAACCGTAATACCTAGAAAGCTCAATTTTAAACTTTGAAAAGAAATGACCAGCAAATCATAAAGCAATTCATAAAGACCAAGTAATTTTTTTATTGTAGAAATAGCAACAATGAAAAAAAATATATAAGTTTACCAACTTACCTTCCTTTATAGTAAAATATTTTTTAAAGCCAATATACTTAAACAACTAGTGCACTGTTACTGTATTCAGTTTGCTAATCTCCCATATCTGGAATAAAAAAATAAAATAAATCACTGTTCTAAAGTAGGATGAAAATGTGTTTTTGGGAAATACAGAGACATATTTGGAATTACAAAGATTATTAAGAGGAAGTAGTCATCGTTATTGGATTGGAGTGCCAAATGACATTGTTTAAATTGGACGATAAATCTTTCAGGCTTTGGATATAAAAGGGCTGGCAATCGAAAATGCTCATTATTTAGTTGTTACGCGAGCTCTTACCTTGTAGGAAGTAGGAATTCGAACATAAATAGTGAGTTTATATGAATTTTTATTCAATCGGTTCTTATCAAATTGTCTACGGTCTACGTTTCAATAACATTGTTTTATATTTATTTAACTGTTCAAATGTATATTCTATCTTATAAATTAATTTTATGTTCATATCTAATTTGTGGGGCTACTTTTAGTTTAAATAATTTATTTGTATCTTTACAATTTATCTTGAAATTACGGTAGGTATACGTTTATATAAGTTTGAAGATTAAATATGATTATTTTAATTTTTGTACACATATTGCATTTCGTTTTCCTCCCTTGTTTTATTTCGTGTTTTCAGTGTAATATTTGTTATTATATTTTATTTGTGGTTCTTGTTCTAAATTCTGTAAGTTTACCAGTATAAATTTTAAGCAATTAACTTTGTATTTGCAGTAAAGTATAAGTAGATTATATAACTTTAAGTAGATATCAAACTGTTTTTTTTTCTTTTTATATGTTAATAGTTGTAATGGAATTATTATTACAAACCTCAGACCCTAAGTTTATAAGATCTTTTTTTGTGTACTTAACTTCTACAAATTAATTTGATTTATTTAATTGCATTAGTGATTTTTTTAACAGTATTATAATACCTAACAAAATGTAAAAAAATTACACAATTATTCTCAAAGTATCTTATCAAGTAGTAGTATTTTAATACTACTTTATAAGATTGATAATACTTGATAACTTACTTGAATACTTGATAACTTGAATATTGTAGTTTTTTTTAATCGACAGATTAATTAAAGAAGCAGAATTTATCGCCTAAATTATCTTTACTGGGGTAAACTTTAATAAGAATAGTTTTGGATTAACCAAACTCAAAGCTTTTAACTCTGCTAATAATAATAATGATAACACTATGATTATTCATTGCATTTTCAGAAATATGGCAGATGATAACGCTGTTATATTTCCCGGCAAAGTAGGAGATGTCAATTCAAAAGCAAATGAAGAAGAGGTCACATCAATCGAAGAACCGATATCGGCAGTGAATCTTAATACCAATTCAAATGGCCACAGTAACAATATGATTCAAGCGCCCCATTATTGTCCACCTGGACATGCTCTGGGCGCCGATTTAGTGTGTCGAGAATTAATTTAATGGGATGCTATATATTAAATAGTATTTATATTAGAGAATAACTACTTTTGTTAAATCAAAATATAAATTAAACTTCTGATCTTTCGTTTCATTTCTATAATTTTATTAAATTATAAGTAATATATCAATTGATAAGTCAATAACGATTTGATTATTTAAGTTATTAGTCGATGAATAATTGACACAAACAAATTGTTACAATAACAGTTTTGTGACAACTTTATACATATTAATGTTCTTCAAAAAGTCAAATATGCAATTTTGAAGAAGTTATAATAAATCGATAGGTCCAAAAGTGATTGATGCTTGATGAGGCAAGACTTGGACATAGTTGATGACAACTTAATATTTTCTAACAAATTCTAAAGTTTGAATGCCAAGGTCTATGGTATGGTTTATCTCCTCATTTTTACCTTTTGCAAAACAGGCCTTTGCCCAGCAATAGATCTTATATAGGCCGATACTCCATTATATTCTCCTCATGAAAACACCTTGTAGTTCATTCATAACGACATTCTCAGAAGTACCTGAGCTAGCTTACTACCGTTGATTCATGTGATTGACGTTCTTGTTATCCTAAACTCTCGAGTCTTGACAATATTATATTATTTAATAATAAATGTTGTCCTCTACATCAACGGTATGAATAACTTAGTAAGAAGATATTACAGTAGCGTTTTACTATATTTAAATATATATATTTTGGCTCATAATAATCTGCATTTTCCTACATTATACAAAGTATTTTGCAATATTCATTTTAAGAGTTTTAGTGTCAAATTACCATTTTTTCTTTAACTTTTTTCTTAATAAATGTGTTCAAAATTCAAGTTGTATAGTAATGGATTTGAACATGTAACAAACGAATATACATTTACTTTACTTTACTATTTTAATAGATATATAAAAAGCCGTAAAACTCTCAGCCACATTAACAAAACATCCTTATTAAACAGACAAATATACAAAGTCATAGAAAAAACTAAGGTAGATAAAGTAGGTATGAAAGGTAAACTTACCTTAGTTTCCTTAGCCTCGCATGAAACATATGTACCATATGTATAACAAAATGTAATGTAAAAGTCAAAATATTTGCAGGTCATAGCATCTACAAAGTGTACGGATGAACCATAAGTACGTAATCCGGGATGATATTTCTTGGAAAGATTTCTTTATGTTTTAAAAGTGCCAATCGAGCAACGTTATTAACTATCTTATGAATATCTTTGTTATATATCCTTTGGATCGCGAAAGGTTTTACAAATATATAAATTATGAACATTTGTGGATCACACAAACAATTGTCCCGTATGGGATTCGATCCCACAATCTTCGATTAAGCAGACGTGGTCATTTACTACTAGGCCAACAGGTTGTCAACTACAGAAAATAAGTTGTGGATGTAGTTTATGAAACCTTATAAAAATTTTAACTATATTTCAATAAAAAACTCATTGATACATTAAAAACTCAATTATCAATTTTAAACTTTGAAAATAAATTATCAGCAAATTTCCTAAAAACCTAGTTTATTTTTTCTATTATAGTATTGTAGAAATAGCAACAGTGAAAAAAATATACGACATATTGCCTTAAAGTAAAGCTAGTACACTGTTACTGTATTCAGTTTACTAATCTTCCATAAAAGAATCTGGAATAAAAAAATGAAATGAATCACTATTCTTAAATAGGATGCAAATGTGTTTTAATGGAATTATAAAGAGTATTAAGAGGTAGCCGTCATCGATATTGGATTGGAGAGCCAAATGCCACATGACTTAAACATGTTTAAACTGGATAATAAATGCTTTGGATATAAAAGGACTGCCAATCGAAAATACTCACTAGTTAGTTGTTACGCGAGCTCTTAAGCAATGAGTTTATATGAATTGTTATTCAATCGGTTCTTACGAAATGGTAAACGTTTTAATAACATTGTTGTTGTTTTATGTTCATACCTAATTTGTGGGGTTATTTTTAGTTTAAATGATTTACTTGTATCCTTAATAGTAATCAAATTACAGTAGGTAGGTATACGTGATGAAGAATTAATATGATTATTTTAATTTTTGTACACATGTTGTATTTCATTTTCCTCCTTTGTTTTATTTTGTGTTTTCTTTGTAAGCCAGTATATATTTTAAGCAATTAACTATGTCCTGACGAATATAATATTAGGTTATTAGATATAGATAAATATTTATGGTAAGGTATACCTTACCTACTTATAAGTAGTTAATATCAATCTAGGGTTTTTATATTATTCTTTTTATACGAGTATGTTAATAGTTGTAATGAAATTATTATTACAAACCTCAGACCCTATGTTTATAAGATCTTTTTTGCCGACTAACTTCTACAAATTAATTTGATTTATTTAATTGCACTAGTTATTTTTTTAACAGTTTGTTAGGTATTATAATTTAAAAATATTTTCAAAGTATCTTATCAAGTAGTATTAAAGTGTAGTTTTTTTAACAGATGAATTACCTAAATTATCTTTACTGGGGTAAACTTTAATAAGAATAGTTTTGGACTAAACAAACTCAAAGTTATTAATTCTGCTAATAACAATAATGATAACACTATGATTATTCATTGCATTTTCAGATATATGACAGATGATAACCATGTTATCTTTCTCGGCAAAGTAGGAGATGTCAATTCAAAATCAAATGAAGAAGTATAAGAGGTCACATCAATAGAAGAACCGATATTGGCAGTGAGTCTTAATTCGAAAGCAAATTACTACAATTCCAAAATGATGCAAGTGCCCCATAACTGTCCACCTGGATATGATCGGGGCGCCGATGGAGTGTGTCGAGAGAGATTGTAATGGGGTGCTTTATATTAAATTGTATTTTTATTTGAGAATAACTCCTTTTGTTAAATCACAATATACATTAAGTTTTAGATTTTGCCTTTCATTTCTATCCTGTTTTTAAATGATATGTAATATATCAATTGATAAGTCAATAATGATTTGATTATTTAAGTTATTAATCGATGAATAATCGAAATAAACAAATTGTTACAATAACAGTTTTGTGATAACTTTATATACATATTAATGATTAAAAAAAAAGTCAAATATGTAATTTTGAAGAAGTTATAATAAATGGATAGGTCCAAAAGTGATTGATAACTACCAAGGCAAGACATGTTTGATGACGCCTTAATATTTTCGAAGCAATTCTAAAGTTTGAATACCAGGGTCTATGATATGGTTTAGCTCCTTATTTTTACCTTTTGCGAAAAAGGCCTCCCCTCAACAATAGATCTTTTATAGGCCAATACTCTATGATATTTTCCTCATGAAAACACTTTGTAGTTTTCTTTATTAGAAACTTTTTTTTTATTTAAATTTTGTTTTAATTTTTTTACGATCCTGTAGTAATATGTAAAACGGCAACTGGTCTTAATTTAACTTTTTCCAATAGATTTTATGTCTGCCAACTCTGCTTCTTCTACTTTTATCCTCGTATTTCACACAATCCTTCACCATCAATCCATACACATACTCAAGATAAATACGAAATTCAGGTGCCTACTGCTCATTGTAACCAATAATAATAACATTATTAATAATAATATTAATAATTAGGATCCAGCGAATCACAATGAGTATGTAATAAAATAGTAAAAAGCTCAAATCTGAACCTACACATCTTTTAAAAATAACTGTTCTCTGTTCAAGACAGATTTTAGTTTTAATATTTTTGTCTATTTGTGTGGCTGCAAATCACACATAAACTACTGGATGGATTTTGATGATATAATAGTTTGGATATTATAGGTTATTTAGTTAACATTTTTTACTGTCACTATTGCTTAACTTATTAATATAAGCTAATGCTTTTCACAGTTGAAAATTATGTTATCTGTATGGCAATACAAAATTGGTATAGGTACAACCAAAATGTATTTCTAAAAATGTTGGACTGGTAATAGTTTTGAGTCGAGAGGATAAGCGAAAGAAAATGATCGTGACAAGGAGGACAAGCCAAATTGACCTCGATTAAATTAGGAGTGATCTGATGTCCACAGTCAAATTTCATCACTGCAGAGCCTGTCAACGCCTACAATACCATCCGTACCACCTAGATGCAGGGACATCTTCTACCTGTGGCTTTCGAGGACCTTTCTTTCAGATATTAATATGATGTAGAACGAACTTCCTTCGGCACTATTTCCGGATCGATACGACATGGGTATCTTCAAAATAGGCGTATACATTCACCTCCAAGGCCAACAACATAAAATGATAAAATTGTTTTATTGTCCTACATTTGTATCGTTATTACTTTTTTAAACCGTCAGTGCTCGAAACTAATTTCTTTAAGAGTAGCCACCTAAGAGCGGTTGAATCATCTATGATACCCGATTAGAAGGTGGAGAGATAAATATATACGGATAACTGGAAAGCAATATAATATTTTATGAATATCAAATATATAACAAATGTTTTATATATCTAACAATTAATTAAATTGCGGTAGGTATGTCCAATATAAAAAACATACGTGTTCGTTTTCATAAATTATAAATCATTTCTTCCTCTTCGGCTCTTATATCTTAATATATAAAACACAAAGACACTCACTCTCTGACAGACTCACTGACTCATTCATCGCTCTACAGCCCAAACCGTAATACCTAGAAAGCTCAATTTTAAACTTTGAAAAGAAATGACCAGCAAATCATAAAGCAATTCAAAAACACCAAGTAATTTTTTTATTGTAGAAATAGCAACAATGAAAAAAATATATAAGTTGGTATTCCTTTATAGTAAAATATTTTTTAAAGCCAATATACTTAAACAACTAGTACACTGTTACTGTATTCAGTTTACTAATCTCCCATATCTAAATAAAAAAATAAAATAAATCACTGTTCTAAAGTAGGATGAAAATGTGTTTTTGGGAAATACAAATACATATTTGGAATTACAAAGATTATTAAGAGGAAGCCGTCATCGTTATTGGATTGGAGTGCCAAATGACATTATGTTTAAATTGGACGATAAATTTTTCAGGCTTTGGATATAAAAGGACTGGCAATCGAAAATGCTCATTATTTAGTTGTTACGCGAGCTCTTACGTTGTGTTGTCAGTAGGAATTCGAACATAAATAGTGAGTTTATATGAATTTTTATTCAATCGGTTCTTACCAAATTGTCTACGGTCTACGTTTCAATAACATTGTTTTATATTTATTTAACTGTTCAAATGTATATTCTATCTTATAATTAAATTTTATGTTCATATCTAATTTGTGGGGTTACTTTTAGTTTAAATAATTTATTTGTCTTTAAAATTTGTCCTGAAATTACGGTAGGTATACGTTTATGTAAGTGGGAAGATTAAATATGATTATTTTAATTTTTGTACACATATTGCATTTCGTTTTCCTCCCTTGTTTTATTTCGTGTTTTCTCTGTAAGCCAGTATATATTTTAAGCAATTAACTTTGTCCTGACGAATATAATATTATTTTATTAATTATAGATAAATATTTATAGTAAGGTATACCTTACCTACTTATAAGTAGTTAATTTCAATCTTGGGTTTTTATATTTTCTTTTTATATGTTAATAGTTGTAATGAAATTATTATATATTACAAACCTTAGATCCTATGTTTATAAGATCTTTTTTGCGGACTTAACTTCTACTAATTAATTTGATTTATTTAATTGCATTAGTGATTTTTTTAACAGTTTGTTAGGTATTATAATTTACAATTATTCTCAAAGTATCTTATCAAGTAGTAGTATTTTAATACTATTTTATAAGATTGATAATACTTGATAACTTACTTGAATACTTGATAACTTGAATGTTGTAGTTTTTTTTAATCGACAGATGAATTAAAGAAGCAGAATTTATCACCTAAATAATATTTATTGGGGTAAAGTTTAATAAGAATTGTTTTGAATTAAACAAACTCAAAGCTGTTAATTCTGCTAATAACAATAATGATAACACTATGATTATTCATTGCATTTTCAGAAATATGGCAGATGATAACGCTGTTATATTTCCCGGCAAAGTAGGAGATGTCAATTCAAAAGCAAATGAAGAAGAGGTCACATCAATCGAAGAACCGATATCGGCAGTGAATCTTAATACCAATTCAAATGGCCACAATAACAATATGATTCAAGCGCCCCATAACTGTCCATCTGGACATGCTTGGGGCGCCGATAGAAAGTGTCATGAAATATGGTAATGGGATGCTATATATTAAATAGTATTTTTTTTTTGTATAACTACTTTTGTTAAATCACAATACATATTAAACTTTTAATCTTTCCTTTTATTTCTATCCTTTTTATAAATGATATGCAATATGTCAATTGATAAGTCAATAATAATTAGATTATTTAAGTTATTAGTCAATGAATATTCGAAACAAACAAATTGTTACAATAAAAATTTTGTGACAACTTTATAAATATAAATGATTTTCAAAAAAGTCCAATGTGTAATTTCGAAGAAGTTATAATAAATCGATAGGTCCAAAAGTGATTGATACTTGATGAGAATGAAGTCGGTGAATGAACATCTATTATAGAAAATGTATTTTTTTGTTATTTAAAAAATATCGTAACAATGATTACTTTTAAGGATTTAAAAATGAAAATATTATATAATTTTAGTGTGTTTTAATCGAATTTAATAAATTATTATGGTTAATTCTGTTTCAAATTTATTGCAGTTTTTTTTTATAATAATATATAATTAAATTTTTCTATGAAATTTTACTTTAATATTTTTAATTTTAGTGAATTACTCATTACATATTGACGTTTGTGAAACAGTGATCACAATAAAGAATTAGCTGGATGAGTTTGTGGTGTGGTTCTTCTCAGGGCAGGGTGCGTTTGAAACTCTCGTGGTATTACATGAAAATTCATATATATTATCATATGATAACACCGTTATTATATGTCATAATTAATAAAAAAACATTAAATATGTTACAAAGTATAATATAGATTAATTAAAACATTGAATTTAGATCACAAGACTTGTAACATTACATATTTCGTATATATGTATGTATATACATTTTCTACGTTTTAAAACGTCATCCAAGTAATCTAATCTGTTTAATACATATTAAAAAGATTTTAACCAAATGCAACAAGTGCTAGAATTTCTGATGAATTCTGATAATATTATTATCGTGGATTAACTTCGCTGCTACTCGAAGGGGAGGGGAAGGGGAGGGGGAGGCTCTTGATAAATACTTCTCCCTATTGAAAGAACAGACAGTCATTAAGAATATTCCCTAGTAGAACAACGTTCATACCTTGAACAGAACAGAAAAATTAAGAGTGAGTTGTATTTTTTTTTTTATTTATTGATAATTTACATTTATGGAAAATGTGTGTTTATATTTCAATTTTGATTTTATTATAACAAAGAAACTATATAATCACATTTATTATATAAATTATTGTAAATATATTTTTTTAATATTGATAATTTAGACAAATAGTGTATCTGAGCCTGTATGTCAAAGTCCATTCTGATAATTATGAAAAAAAATATTTAAATAAGATCTGATATGATGCTAATATCTTTGTATTAGGAGTATTGACAAATTTCATATTTTAATTTAAACATAAAAGAAAAAAAGCTTCGTTCAGTAAATTTTCTTTTTTTTAAGAAACCGGTAAATGTATTATAATAATATCTCTTCTCTTTGTTTTTCTAAGGAAAATGGTTGACAATAACAAAGTGGTCTGCCCGGAAGAAGGGGAAGATATTAAGAAAAAGATAACAGAAGCCGTGGAGAAAATAGCATCTGACACAGAAGAAACGCCAGCAGCACCAACCATATCATTAAGAAATGCAATCCAGGTGCCTCATAACTGCCCCCCGGGAATGAAGAGAGGAGACGATGGAGTTTGTCGTGAACCTTTTTAGTGAACATTTAAATATTTTTTTTTAATAAAGCGTTTGTTAGGTTTATTTTCAAGTATTATTACTGATAATTTATAAATACAATCATTGATATACGAATCTAAGAATTGAATTTCGATTAAACGACTAATTGTTATTGTTATTACGTTATTTTTGTGAAAAATTGTTATTTATATAACATAATAATTGAAATTTGAGTTATGTTATATCTAAAGTTATTTGAAATAAAGTGTTAAAATTATTTATAATTTCTATTGTTATTTCCATAATAATTTATTTATAAATAATATGTTTGTTTATAAAAATCACAAATGATTTTTTGTTATTAATTACTAACACTTTTCCTTAAATACATATTTGTAAAAGGACTGTAAATTCGGGGAGTATGTGAAGTGAAAATAAATGTGTAGGGCGTGGAAGCTGATTAATTTAAAAACCCATACGCCGAGGGTTTTTACAGGTTTGTGAGTTCCCAATAGTTCTGGAATCGAAATTCAAGCTGTTCTTGAAATTCAGCTCCCAAAACCTATATCTTATTAAAGAATCTATTCTTTATAAGGAGATGGTAGTTTTTTATATTCTTAATTGTATTTTTTTCGAAGTATTCCCATCAATATATATACACTTTCATATGATACCATAAATCTCTAGATTCAATTTAAAAACCCCTATTTCTTAGGATTAGACTTAGGATCTACCTAACAATATCCCACATCAAGGAGTATTCAAGATTTTTTTTTAAATTTTATTTTACCGCTTTGTCGACGTTTCTCATATGTATGAGTATGTTCATGTCGAATTACAGCTTTCTATTAGTACTAAGAGTCTCTGTATTAGTCTGCGGACAGACGGACGGACGGACATGACGAAACTATAAAGGTTTCTAGTGGATTACGAAACCTTAATAACAATAAAATCAAAGAAACAATTTGTTATCATAAAATATTATTTACATATCCAAAATATTGCATCAGTTAGTCATAAAATTATCAATAGTTGACCAGCAAATTACCGCAAGAACAAGGTTAATTTCTCTATCTTTCGATATATCCGTATAGTAGTATAGAAATTGGAATATTGAATCATATATGATAACATGGGATTCCGATAGGGGAACTTCATAATTTTTTGCCATACGTGTGTCATGTTAGTGACGTCATACTTACACAACTACTGCACTGTTATGGTATTCATTATTAACTTGGGGCGCGCACAGACCCTCAATTTTGACTCGCTGCGTTCGCGAAATCTCGGGTGCCGTTTGTATATTGAGCGAAGTGAGCCCAGTGTAATGACTTATCGTTGTGGACAATGTCGGTAATGTAGGAGAATTAAAATTAGGCTGACAGTCGCGCCACATTCCCACTGACTTCAATGGGATATAATTTTTTGACGATTATTTCATAATTTTCCGTTAACTTTTACTACTTAACGGAGCTGAGCCAATTCGTGACATAGAATGTGTAAAGTCTCCAGAGGAGCGCTCCGCTCGCTTCGCTCAATAATTTTTGATAATATTATCTTGTATATAAAAATAAAATAAATCACGATGAAAAAACATTTTTGGGAACTACAAAAATAGTTTTGGAATCACAAAGATCGTTAAGATATTTAGCCGTTATCGTTATTGGATTGGAGTGACAAGTGACGTTGTGTTGAAACTGGACGCTAAATATAATTTGCCTGGATATAAAAGAACCAGCAATCGGAAATACTCAGTACTCAGTAGCTTAGCGAGGTGTTAAGTTGTGTTACACCGAGGAATTCATACACAAACAATGAGTTTATAAGAAATCTTTATTCAATTGATTCTTGTAAAATAGTTTACGTCTTAACACTATTGTTTTATGGTTATTTATCTTATTAAATGTATGAGTGCTGTTCTGAAAATTGTTAGTCTCTAAAATAAATATAATTCAGCGTGCTTAAAGTTTGCACTCTTATTACAGTACATACTCGTATATATAAGTAATATTGCATTTCATTTTCCTCGGTTTCTTTTATTTCGTATTACCCGTGTAATATCTGTTTCGATATGTTACTTGGATTCATTTTTCTAAATTTAGCACCTATATTGTGTTTGTGCAGGTAAACTTTAACAATGTTGGGTCTGTATTAATCAAACTCAAGTTAATAATTTTGCAATAATAATAATAGTAACACTTATAATACTTATTGCGTTTTCAGAAATATGGCAGATGAGAACCGTTTTATTATTCCGGATGAATTAGAAGCTATCATGACAAAAGCAGCTGAAGAAGCACAAGAAGTCACATCAGACTCAATCGAAGAACCGCAATCGGGAGAGAATCCGCGGTTGGGAAATATGATTCGAGTGCCCGTTAACCGCCCGAAGGAACAGAAACGAGGCGTTGATGGAGTGTATCGCGAACGTTTCTAACAATCTCTTAAATCTTTATTTAAATTTATAAAAAAATTATGATGAAGATGCTATACATTTAGCAGTATTTTTATTTGAGAATAACTAAATTTGTTAAATTACAATAAATAAATGTTTTTTATTTCTATCGTTTCTTTGAGAAATCAATAATGATTGTATTATATTCAAATTGTTAGTTGATTAGTAAAGGTAATTAACAAATTGTCACAATAACAGTTTGCTACAACTTCATACATATTAATGTTGTCAAAGACAGACAATAATATCTAATCTGAATAAGTATAGCAAATTTTATATCCATCAAGGCTAGATTGATAAATTTATGGTTCCAAGTGTGATTGATACTTACCCATACAAGACTTTGATTTAGTTGATAACTAAATATTTCGATGGTATATTTAACTCGTAAGATTTTTTGAACAGGCTTTTGGTTAGTAGTAGATCTTTTATAGGTATAATATACTCCATGAAATTTTCCCTCATCAATACAAGGAGTATTGTTGAGGATTTTTTTTTAATCGTTGTAAAAATCCGTTACGGATACCCGCCTACCAAGAAGATGATGGTCGGAGGGTAATGTGGGACTACCCGGAAGCATCGAGCACGCTGCCATTTTTAAGGCTACCCACTAAAAAACCAACGGATGCCCTCAACACCTTAGTGGGACGCCATGGGATCGTTTGCGCACTCACCGTGGCGCCGTATTATCAATACTCCTATTTCTTTAACAGAATCTGGTATAATTCAGAATTAATTTTTTTGACGATTTTTTTTTCCTGACATTACTTATTATAACACTCTAGGTGGAACGGTAATTAGTCTTCATTTAACTTTTTCCTTTAAAGTCGTGTCTGCCAACTCTGATTTTTTTACATTTATCATTACAATTTACACAATCCATCCATCATCAATCCATACTGTTACTCAATGTAAGCACGAAATTCAGGCGTCTACTGGTCATCGTAACCAGTAATAATAACATTATCAATAATTTATATTTATTTATTTATTTATTATTTAGCTTCACGCCATATCCCTTGCGGGGTAGCCAGAGACGATTATTATTATTATCAATAATAATATTAATAATTAGGATCCAGCAAAGCACGCGGGTCACAATGTGTATGTAATAAAATAGTAAAGAGTTCAAAACTGAATCTACACATCTTATAAAAAATAATTGTTCTCTGTTCAAGACATATTTTAGTTCTAATATTTTTGTCTATTTGTGTGGTTGCAAATCACACAAAAAATACAGGATAGATTTTGATGACATGATAGTTTTCCACTGTCACTATTGTTTAACTTATTAATATGAGCTAATGCTTTTCACAGTTGAAAAATATGTTATCTGCATAGCAATACAAAATTGGTATAGGTAAAACCAAAAATGTATTTCTAAAAATTTTAACTGATGTTGGACTGCTAATAGTTTTGAGTCGAGAGGATAAGCGAAAGAAAATGATCGTGACAAGGAGGACAAGCCAAATTGACCTCGATTAAATTAGGATTCATCTGATGTCATCAGTCAAATTTCATCACTGCAGAGCCTGTCAACGCCTACAATACCATCCGTACCACCTAGATGCAGTGACATCTTCTACCTGTGGCTTTCGAGGACCTTTCTTTCAGATATTAATATGATGTAGAACGAACTTCCTTCCGCACTATTTCCGGATCGACACGACATGGGTATCTTCAAAATAGGCGTATACATTCACCTCCAAGGCCAACAACATAAAATGATAACATTGTTTTATTGTCCTACATTTGTATCATTATCACTTTTGTAAACCGTCAGTGCTCGAAACAAATGTCTTTAAAAGTAGCCACCTAAGAGCGGTTGAATCATCTATGATACTCGATTAAAGGGTGGAGAGATAAATATATACGGATAACTGGAAAGCAATATAATATTTTGTGAATATCAAATATATAACAAATGTTTTATATATCTAACAATTAATTAATTTGCGGTAGGTATGTCCAATATAAAAAATATACGTGTTCGTTTTCATAAATTATAAATCATTTCTTCCTCTTCGGCTCTTATATCTTAATATATAAAACACAAAGACACTCACTCTCTGACAGACTCACTGACTCATTCATCGCTGTACAGCCCAAACCGTAATACCTAGAAAGCTCAATTTTAAACTTTGAAAAGAAATGACCAGCAAATCATAAAGCAATTCATAAAGACCAAGTAATTTTTTTATTGTAGAAATAGCAACAATGAAAAAAAATATATAAGTTGGTATTCCTTTATAGTAACATATTTTTGAAAGCCTATATACTTAAACAACTAGTGCACTGTTACTGTATTCAGTTTGCTAATCTCCCATATCTGGAATAAAAAAATAAAATAAATCACTGTTCTAAAGTAGGATGAAAATGTGTTTTTGGGAAATACAGATACATATTTGGAATTACAAAGATTATTAAGAGGAAGCTGTCATCGTTATTGGATTGGAGTGCCAAATGACATTGTTTAAATTGGACGATAAATTTTTCAGGCTTTGGATATAAAAGGGCTGGCAATCGAAAATGCTCATTATTTAGTTGTTACGCGAGCTCTTACGTTGTAGGAAGTAGGAATTCGAACATAAATAGTGAGTTTATATGAATTTTTATTCAATCGGTTCTTATCAAATTGTCTACGGTCTACGTTTCAATAACATTGTTTTATATTTATTTAACTGTTCAAATGTATATTCTATCTTATAAATTAATTTTATGTTCATATCTAATTTGTGGGGCTACTTTTAGTTTAAATAATTTATTTGTGTCTTCACAATTTGTCTTGAAATTACGGTAGGTATACGTTTATATAAGTTTGAAGATTAAATATGTTTATTTTAATTTTTGTACACATATTGCATTTCGTTTTCCTCCCTTGTTTTATTTCGTGTTTTCAGTGTAATATTTGTTATCATATTTATTTGTGGTTCTTGTTCTAAATTCTGTAAGTTTACCAGTATAAATTTTAAGCAATTAACTTTCTATTTGTAGTAAAGTATAAGTAGATTATATAACTTTAAGTAGATATCAAACTGGCTTTTTTTATTTTTCTTTTTATATGTTAATAGTTGTAATGGAATTATTATTACAAACCTCAGACCCTATGTTTATAAGATCTTTTTTTGTGGACTTAACTTCTACAAATTAATTTGATTTATTTAATTGCATTAGTGATTTTTTAACAATATTATAATACCTAACAAAATGTAAAAAAATTACAAATTTACAATTATTCTCAAAGTATCTTTTCCAGTAGTAGTATTTTAATACTACTTTATAAGATTGATAATACTTGATAACTTACTTGAATACTTGATAACTTGAATATTGTAGTTTTTTTTAATCGACAGATTAATTAAAGAAGCAGAATTTATCGCCTAAATTATCTTTTCTGGGGTAAACTTTAATAAGAATAGTTTTGGATTAACCAAACTCAAAGCTTTTAACTCTGCTAATAATAATAATGATAACACTATGATTATTCATTGCATTTTCAGAAATATGGCAGATGATAACGCTGTTATATTTCCCGGCAAAGTAGGAGATGTCAATTCAAAAGCAAATGAAGAAGAGGTCACATCAATCGAAGAACCGATATCGGCAGTGAATCTTAATACCAATTCAAATGGCCACAGTAACAATATGATTCAAGCGCCCCATTATTGTCCACCTGGACATGCTCTGGGCGCCGATTTAGTGTGTCGAGAATTAATTTAATGGGATACTATATATTAAATAGTATTTATATTAGAGAATAACTACTTTTGTTAAATCAAAATATAAATTAAACTTCTGATCTTTCTTTTCATTTCTATCCTTTTATTAAATATAAGTCAATAACGATTTGATTATTTAAGTTATTAGTCGATGAATAATTGACACAAACAAATTGTTACAATAACAGTTTTGTGACAACTTTATACATATTAATGTTCTTCAAAAAGTCAAATATGCAATTTTGAAGAAGTTATAATAAATCGATAGGTCCAAAAGTGATTGATGCTTGATGAGGCAAGACTTGGACATAGTTGATGACAACTTAATATTTTCTAACAAATTTCTAATAATTCTATTATCATATGATAACGCCGGTATTATATGTCATAATTAATAAAAAAACATTAAATATGTTACAAAGTATAATATAGATTAATTGAAACATTGAATTTAGATCACAAGACTTGTAACATTACATATTTCGTATATATGTATATATATACATTTTCTACGTTTTAAAACGTCATCCAAGTAATCTAATCTGTTTAATATATATTAAAAAGATTTTAACCAAATGCAACAAGTGCTAGAATTTCTGATGAATTCTGATAATATTATTATCGTGGATTAACTTCGCTGCTAATCGAAGGGGAGGGGAAGGGGAGGGGGAGGCTCTTGATAAATACTTCTCCCTATTGAAAGAACAGACAGTCATTAAGAATATTCCCTAGTAGAACAACGTTCATACCTTGAACAGAATAGAAAAATTTGGAGTGAGTTGTAATTTTTTTTTATTCATTGATAATTTACATTTATGGGAAATGTGTGTTTATATTTCAATTTTGATTTTATTAAAACAAAGAAACTATATAATCACATTTATTATATAAATTACTGTAAATATATATTTTTAATATTGATATTTGACAAATAGTGTATCCGAGCCTTTATGTCAAAGTCCTTTCTGATAATTATGAAAAAAAAAAATTAAATAAGATCTGATATGATGTTAATATCTTTGTATTAGGAGTATTGACAAATTTCATATTTTTATTTAAACATAAAAGAAGAAAAGCTTCGTTCAGCAAATTTTCTTTTTTTTAAAGAACCGGTAAATGTATTATAATAATATTTCTTTTCTTTGATTTTTTAGGAAAATGGATGACAATAACAAAGTGGTCTGCCCGGAAGAAGTGGAAGATATTAAGAAAAAGATAACTGAAGCTGTGGAGAAAATAGCATCTGACACAGAAGAAACGCCAGCAGCACCAACCATATCATTAAGAAATGCAATCCAGGTGCCTCCTAACTGCCCCCCAGGAATGCAGAGAGGAGACGATGGAGTTTGTCGTGAACCTTTTTAGTGAACATTTAAATATTTTTTCTTAATAAAGCGTTTGTTAGGTTTATTTTCAAGTATTATTACTGATAATTTATAAATACAATCATTGATATACGAATCTAAGAATTGAATTTCGATTAAACGACTAATTGTTATTGTTATTACGTTATTTTTGTGAAAAATTGTTATTTATATAATATAATAATTGAAATTTGAGTTATGTTATATCTAAAGTTATTTGAAATAAAGTGTTAAAATTATTTTTAATTTCTTTTGTTATTTCCATAATAAATTATTTATTAATAATATGTTTGTTTATAAAAATCACAAATGATTTTTTGTTATTAATTAACACTTTTCCTTAAATACATATTTGTAAAAGGACTGTAAATTCGGGGAGTATGTGAAGTGAAAATAAATGTGTAGTGCGTGGAAGCTGATTAATTTAAAAACCCATACGCCGAGGGTTTTTACAGGTTTGTGAGTTCCCAATAGTTCTGGAATCGAAACTCAAGCTGTTCTTGAAATTCAGCTCCCAAAACTTATATCTTATTAAAGAATCTATTCTTTATAAGGGGACGGAAGTTTTTTATATTCTTAATTGTATTTTTTTCGAAGTATTCCCATCAATACACTTTCATATGATACCATAAATCTCTAGATTCAATTTAAAAACCCCTATTTCTTAGGATTAGACTTAGGATCTACCTAACAATATCCCACATCAAGGAGTATTCAAGATTTTTTTTTTAATTTTATTTTACCGCTTTGTCGACGTGTCTCATATGTATGAGTATGTTCATGTCGAATTACAGCTATCTATTAGTACTAAGAGTCTCTGAATTAGTCTGCGGACGGACGGACGGACGGACATGACGAAACTATAAAGGTTTCTAGTGGATTACGAAACCTTAATAACAATGAAATCAAAGAACAAACAATTTGTTATCATTAAATATTATTTACATATCCAAAATATTGCATCAGTTAGTCATAAAATTATCAATAGTTGACCAGCAAATTACCGCAAGAACAAGGTTAATTTCTCTATCTTTCGATATATCCGTATAGTAGTATAGAAATTGGAATATTGAATCATATATGATAACATGAGATTCCGATAGAGGAACTTCATAATTTTTTGCCATACGTGTGTCATGTTAGTGACGTCATACTTACACAACTACTGCACTGTTACTGTATTCATTATTAACTTGGGGCGCGCACAGACCCTCAAATTTGACTCGCTGCGTTCGCGAAATCTCGGGTGCCGTTTGTATATTGAGCGAAGTGAGCCCAGTGTAATGACTTATCGTTGTGGACAATGTCGGTAATGTAGGAGAATTAAAATTAGGCTGACAGTCGCGCCACATTCCCACTGACTTCAATGGGATATAATTTTTTGACGATTATTTCATTATTTTCCGTTAACTTTTACTACTTAACGGAGCCGAACCAATTCGTGACATAGAATGTGTAAAGTCTCCAGTGGAGCGCTCCGCTCGCTTCGCTCAATAATTCTCGATAATATTATCTTGTATATAAAAATAAAATTAATCACGATGAAAATACATTTTTGGAAACTACAAAAATAGTTTTGGAATCACAAAAATCGTTAAGATATTTAGCCGTTATCGTTATTGGATTGGAGTGACAAGTGACGTTGTGTTGAAACTGGATGCTAAATATAATTTGCCTGGATATAAAAGAACCAGCAATCGGAAATACTCAGTACTCAGTAGCTTAGCGAGGTGTTAAGTTGTGTTACACCGAGGAATTCATACATAAACAATGAGCTTATAAGAAATTTATACTCGTATATATAAGTAATATTGCATTTAATTTTCCTCGGTTTCTTTTATTTCGTATTATCCGTGCAATATCTGTTTCGATATGTTACTTGGATTCATTCTTCTAAATTTAACACCTATTTTGTGTTTGTGCAGGTAAACTTTAACAATATTGTGTCTGTATTAATCAAACTCAAGTTAATAATTTTGCAATAATAATAATAGTAACACTTATAATACTTATTGCGTTTTCAGAAATATGGCAGATGAGAACCGTTTTATTATTCCGGATGAATTGGAAGCTATCATGGCAAAAGCAGCTGAAGAAGCACAAGAAGAACCGCAATCGGGAGAGAATCCGCTGTTGGGAAATATGATTCGAGTGCCCGTTAACCGCCCGAAGGAACAGAAACGAGGCGTTGATGGAGTGTATCGCGAACGTTTGTAACAATCTCTTAAATCTTTATTTAAATTTATAAAAAAATTTAAAACCCCCGATAAACTGGATGCTATACATTTAGCAGTATTTTTATTTGAGAATAACTAAATTTGTTAAATTACAATAAATATATGTTTTTTATTTCTATCGTTTCTTTGAGAAATCGATAATGATTATATTATATTCAAATTGTTAGTTGATTAGTAAAGGTAATTAACAAATTGTCACAATAACAGTTTGCGACAACTTCATATATATTAATGTTGTCAAAGACAGACAATAATATCTAATCTGAATAAGTATAGCAAATTTTATATCCATCAAGGCTAGATTGATAAATTTATGGTTCCAAGTGTGATTGATACTTACCCATACAAGACTTTGATTTAGTTGATAACTAAATATTTCGATGGTATATTTAACTCGTAAAATTTTTTGAACAGGCTTTTTGTTAGTAGTAGATCTTTCATAGGTATAATATACTCCATGAAATTTTCCCTCATCAATACAAGGAGTATTGTTGAGGATTTTTTTTTAATCGTTGTAAAAATCCGTTACGGATACCCGCCTACCAAGAAGATGATGGTCGGAGGGTAATGTGGGACTACCCGGAAGCATCGAGCACGCTGCCATTTTTAAGGCTACCCACTAAAAAACCAACGGATGCCCTCAACACCTTAGTGGGACGCCATGGGATCGTTTGCGCACTCACCGTGGCGCCGTATTATCAATACTCCTATTTCTTTAACAGAATCTGGTATAATTCAGAATTAATTTTTTTGACGATTTTTTTTTCCTGACATTACTTATTATAACACTCTAGGTGGAACGGTAATTAGTCTTCATTTAACTTTTTCCTTTAAAGTCGTGTCTGCCAACTCTGATTTTTTTACATTTATCATTACAATTTACACAATCCATCCATCATCAATCCATACTGTTACTCAATGTAAGCACGAAATTCAGGCGTCTACTGGTCATCGTAACCAGTAATAATAACATTATCAATAATTTATATTTATTTATTTATTTATTATTTAGCTTCACGCCATATCCCTTGCGGGGTAGCCAGAGACGATTATTATTATTATCAATAATAATATTAATAATTAGGATCCAGCAAAGCACGCGGGTCACAATGTGTATGTAATAAAATAGTAAAGAGTTCAAAACTGAATCTACACATCTTATAAAAAATAATTGTTCTCTGTTCAAGACATATTTTAGTTCTAATATTTTTGTCTATTTGTGTGGTTGCAAATCACATAAAAAATACAGGATAGATTTTGATGATATGATAGTTTTCCACTGTCACTATTGTTTAACTTATTAACATAAGCTAATGCTTTTCACAGTTGAAAATTATAACATAGCAATACAAAATTGGTATAGGTACAACCAAAAAAGTATTTCTAAAAATTTGAACTGATGTTGGACTCCTAATAGTTTTGAGTCGAGAGGATAAGCGAAAGAAAATGACCGTGACAAGGAGGACAAGCCAAATTGACCTCGATTAAATTAGTAGTGATCTGAGGTCAGCAGTCAAATTTCATCACTACAGAGCCTGTCAACGCCTACAATACCATCCGTACCACCTAGATGCAGGGACATCTTCTACCTTTGGCTTTCGAGGACCTTTCTTTCAGATATTAATATGATGTAGAACGAACTTCCTTCGGCACTATTTCCGGATCGACATGACATGGGTATCTTCAAAATAGGCGTATACATTCACCTCCAAGGCCAACAACATAAAATGATAACATTGTTTTATTGTCCTACATTTGTATCATTATCACTTTTGTAAACCGTCAGTGCTCGAAACAAATGTCTTTAAAAGTAGCCACCTAAGAGCGGTTGAATCATCTATGATACTCGATTAAAGGGTGGAGAGATAAATATATACGGATAACTGGAAAGCAATATAATATTTTGTGAATATCAAATATATAACAAATGTTTTATATATCTAACAATTAATTAATTTGCGGTAGGTATGTCCAATATAAAAAATATACGTGTTCGTTTTCATAAATTATAAATCATTTCTTCCTCTTCGGCTCTTATATCTTAATATATAAAACACAAAGACACTCACTCTCTGACAGACTCACTGACTCATTCATCGCTCTACAGCCCAAACCGTAATACCTAGAAAGCTCAATTTTAAACTTTGAAAAGAAATGACCAGCAAATCATAAAGCAATTCATAAAGACCAAGTAATTTTTTTATTGTAGAAATAGCAACAATGAAAAAAAATATATAAGTTTACCAACTTACCTTCCTTTATAGTAAAATATTTTTTAAAGCCAATATACTTAAACAACTAGTGCACTGTTACTGTATTCAGTTTGCTAATCTCCCATATCTGGAATAAAAAAATAAAATAAATCACTGTTCTAAAGTAGGATGAAAATGTGTTTTTGGGAAATACAGAGACATATTTGGAATTACAAAGATTATTAAGAGGAAGTAGTCATCGTTATTGGATTGGAGTGCCAAATGACATTGTTTAAATTGGACGATAAATCTTTCAGGCTTTGGATATAAAAGGGCTGGCAATCGAAAATGCTCATTATTTAGTTGTTACGCGAGCTCTTACCTTGTAGGAAGTAGGAATTCGAACATAAATAGTGAGTTTATATGAATTTTTATTCAATCGGTTCTTATCAAATTGTCTACGGTCTACGTTTCAATAACATTGTTTTATATTTATTTAACTGTTCAAATGTATATTCTATCTTATAAATTAATTTTATGTTCATATCTAATTTGTGGGGCTACTTTTAGTTTAAATAATTTATTTGTATCTTTACAATTTATCTTGAAATTACGGTAGGTATACGTTTATATAAGTTTGAAGATTAAATATGATTATTTTAATTTTTGTACACATATTGCATTTCGTTTTCCTCCCTTGTTTTATTTCGTGTTTTCAGTGTAATATTTGTTATCATATTTTATTTGTGGTTCTTGTTCTAAATTCTGTAAGTTTACCAGTATAAATTTTAAGCAATTAACTTTGTATTTGCAGTAAAGTATAAGTAGATTATATAACTTTAAGTAGATATCAAACTGTTTTTTTTTCTTTTTATATGTTAATAGTTGTAATGGAATTATTATTACAAACCTCAGACCCTAAGTTTATAAGATCTTTTTTTGTGTACTTAACTTCTACAAATTAATTTGATTTATTTAATTGCATTAGTGATTTTTTTAACAGTATTATAATACCTAACAAAATGTAAAAAAATTACACAATTATTCTCAAAGTATCTTATCAAGTAGTAGTATTTTAATACTACTTTATAAGATTGATAATACTTGATAACTTACTTGAATACTTGATAACTTGAATATTGTAGTTTTTTTTAATCGACAGATTAATTAAAGAAGCAGAATTTATCGCCTAAATTATCTTTACTGGGGTAAACTTTAATAAGAATAGTTTTGGATTAACCAAACTCAAAGCTTTTAACTCTGCTAATAATAATAATGATAACACTATGATTATTCATTGCATTTTCAGAAATATGGCAGATGATAACGCTGTTATATTTCCCGGCAAAGTAGGAGATGTCAATTCAAAAGCAAATGAAGAAGAGGTCACATCAATCGAAGAACCGATATCGGCAGTGAATCTTAATACCAATTCAAATGGCCACAGTAACAATATGATTCAAGCGCCCCATTATTGTCCACCTGGACATGCTCTGGGCGCCGATTTAGTGTGTCGAGAATTAATTTAATGGGATGCTATATATTAAATAGTATTTATATTAGAGAATAACTACTTTTGTTAAATCAAAATATAAATTAAACTTCTGATCTTTCGTTTCATTTCTATCCTTTTATTAAATTATAAGTAATATATCAATTGATAAGTCAATAACGATTTGATTATTTAAGTTATTAGTCGATGAATAATTGACACAAACAAATTGTTACAATAACAGTTTTGTGACAACTTTATACATATTAATGTTCTTCAAAAAGTCAAATATGCAATTTTGAAGAAGTTATAATAAATCGATAGGTCCAAAAGTGATTGATGCTTGATGAGGCAAGACTTGGACATAGTTGATGACAACTTAATATTTTCTAACAAATTCTAAAGTTTGAATGCCAAGGTCTATGGTATGGTTTATCTCCTCATTTTTACCTTTTGCAAAACAGGCCTTTGCCCAGCAATAGATCTTATATAGGCCGATACTCCATTATATTCTCCTCATGAAAACACCTTGTAGTTCATTCATAACGACATTCTCAGAAGTACCTGAGCTAGCTTACTACCGTTGATTCATGTGATTGACGTTCTTGTTATCCTAAACTCTCGAGTCTTGACAATATTATATTATTTAATAATAAATGTTGTCCTCTACATCAACGGTATGAATAACTTAGTAAGAAGATATTACAGTAGCGTTTTACTATATTTAAATATATATATTTTGGCTCATAATAATCTGCATTTTCCTACATTATACAAAGTATTTTGCAATATTCATTTTAAGAGTTTTAGTGTCAAATTACCATTTTTTCTTTAACTTTTTTCTTAATAAATGTGTTCAAAATTCAAGTTGTATAGTAATGGATTTGAACATGTAACAAACGAATATACATTTACTTTACTTTACTATTTTAATAGATATATAAAAAGCCGTAAAACTCTCAGCCACATTAACAAAACATCCTTATTAAACAGACAAATATACAAAGTCATAGAAAAAACTAAGGTAGATAAAGTAGGTATGAAAGGTAAACTTACCTTAGTTTCCTTAGCCTCGCATGAAACATATGTACCATATGTATAACAAAATGTAATGTAAAAGTCAAAATATTTGCAGGTCATAGCATCTACAAAGTGTACGGATGAACCATAAGTACGTAATCCGGGATGATATTTCTTGGAAAGATTTCTTTATGTTTTAAAAGTGCCAATCGAGCAACGTTATTAACTATCTTATGAATATCTTTGTTATATATCCTTTGGATCGCGAAAGGTTTTACAAATATATAAATTATGAACATTTGTGGATCACACAAACAATTGTCCCGTATGGGATTCGATCCCACAATCTTCGATTAAGCAGACGTGGTCATTTACTACTAGGCCAACAGGTTGTCAACTACAGAAAATAAGTTGTGGATGTAGTTTATGAAACCTTATAAAAATTTTAACTATATTTCAATAAAAAACTCATTGATACATTAAAAACTCAATTATCAATTTTAAACTTTGAAAATAAATTATCAGCAAATTTCCTAAAAACCTAGTTTATTTTTTCTATTATAGTATTGTAGAAATAGCAACAGTGAAAAAAATATACGACATATTGCCTTAAAGTAAAGCTAGTACACTGTTACTGTATTCAGTTTACTAATCTTCCATAAAAGAATCTGGAATAAAAAAATGAAATGAATCACTATTCTTAAATAGGATGCAAATGTGTTTTAATGGAATTATAAAGAGTATTAAGAGGTAGCCGTCATCGATATTGGATTGGAGAGCCAAATGCCACATGACTTAAACATGTTTAAATTGGAAAATAAATGCTTGGGATATAAAAGGACTGGCAATCGAAAATACTCACTATTTAGTTGTTAACCCAACTCTTAAACAATGAGTTTATAATAATATGAATTGTTACTCAATCGGTTCTTACGAAATGGTAAACGTTTTAATAACATTGTTGTTGTTTTATGTTCATACCTAATTTGTGGGGTTATTTTTAGTTTAAATGATTTACTTGTATCCTTAATAGTCCTCAAATTACAGTAGGTATACGTGATGAAGAATTAATATGATTATTTAAATTTTTGTACACATGTTGTATTTCGTTTTCCTCCTTTGTTTTATTTTGTGTTTTCTTTGTAAGCCAGTATATATTTTAAGCAATTAACTATGTCCTGACGAATATAATATTAGGTTATTAGATATAGATAAATATTTATGGTAAGGTATACCTTACCTACTTATAAGTAGTTAATATCAATCTAGGGTTTTTATATTTTTCTTTTTATACGAGTATGTTAATAGTTGTAATGAAATTATTATTACAAACCTCAGACCCTATGTTTATAAGATCTTTTTTTGCCGACTAACTTCTACAAATTAATTTGATTTATTTAATTGCACTAGTTATTTTTTTAACAGTTTGTTAGGTATTATAATTTAAAAATATTTTCAAAGTATCTTATCAAGTAGTATTAAAGTGTAGTTTTTTTAACAGATGAATTACCTAAATTATCTTTACTGGGGTAAACTTTAATAAGAATAGTTTTGGACTAAACAAACTCAAAGTTATTAATTCTGCTAATAACAATAATGATAACACTATGATTATTCATTGCATTTTCAGATATATGACAGATGATAACTATGTTATCTTTCTCGGCAAAGTAGGAGATGTCAATTCAAAATCAAATGAAGAAGTATAAGAGGTCACATCAATAGAAGAACCGATATTGGCAGTGAGTCTTAATTCGAAAGCAAATTACTACAATTCCAAAATGATGCAAGTGCCCCATAACTGTCCACCTGGATATGATCGGGGCGCCGATGGAGTGTGTCGAGAGAGATTGTAATGCGGTGCTTTATATTAAATTGTATTTTTATTTGAGAATAACTCCTTTTGTTAAATCACAATATACATTAAGTTTTTGATTTTGCCTTTCATTTCTATCCTGTTTTTAAATGATATGTAATATATCAATTGATAAGTCAATAATGATTTGATTATTTAAGTTATTAATCGATGAATAATCGAAATAAACAAATTGTTACAATAACAGTTTTGTGATAACTTTATATACATATTAATGATTAAAAAAAAAGTCAAATATGTAATTTTGAAGAAGTTATAATAAATAGATAGGTCCAAAAGTGATTGATAACTACCAAGGCAAGACATGTTTGATGACGCCTTAATATTTTCGAAGCAATTCTAAAGTTTGAATGCCAGGGTCTATGATATGGTTTAGCTCCTTATTTTTACCTTTTGCGAAAAAGGCCTTTCCTCAACAATAGATCTTTTATAGGCCTAAAACACTTTGTAGTTTTCTTTATTAGAAACTTTTTTTTTATTTAAATTTTGTTTTAATTTTTTTACGATCCTGTAGTAATATGTAAAACGGCAACTAGTCTTAATTTAACTTTTTCCAATAGATTTTATGTCTGCCAACTCTGCTTCTTCTACTTTTATCCTCGTATTTCACACAATCCTTCACCATCAATCCATACACATACTCAAGATAAACACGAAATTCAGGTGTCTACTGCTCATTGAAACCAATAATAATAACATTATTAATAATAATATTAATAATTAGGATCCAGCGAATCACAATGAGTATGTAATAAAATAGTGAAAAGCTCAAATCTGAACCTACACATCTTTTAAAAATAACTGTTCTCTGTTCAAGACAGATTTTAGTTCTAATATTTTTGTCTATTTGTGTGGCTGCAAATTACACAAAAACTACTGGATGGATTTTGATGATATGATAGTTTGGATATTATAGGTTATTTAGTTAACATTTTTTACTGTCACTATTGCTTAACTTATTCATATAAGCTAATGCTTTTCACAGTTGAAAATGATGTTATTTGCATAGCAATACAAAATCGGTATAGGTACAACCAAAAATGTATTTCTAAAAATTTTAACCTTTGTTGGACTGCTAATAGTTTTGAGTCGAGAGGATAAGCGAAAGAAAATGATCGTGACAAGAAGGACAAGCCAAATTGACCTCGATTAAATTAGGAGTGATCTGATGTCAGCAGTCAAATTTCATCACTGCAGAGCCTGTCAACGCCTACAATACCATCCGTACCACCTAGATGCAGGGACATCTTCTACCTGTGGCTTTCGAGGACCTTTCTTTCAGATATTAATATGATGTAGAACGAACTTCCTTCGGCACTATTTCCGAATCGATACGACATGGGTATCTTTAAAATAGGCATATACATTCACCTCCAAGGCCAACAACATAAAATGATAAAATTGTTTGATTGTCCTACATTTGTATCATTATTACTTTTATAAACCGTCAGTGCTCGAAACTAATTTCTTTAAGAGTAGCCACCTAAGAGCGGTTGAATCATCTATGATACTCGATTAGAGGGTGGTGAGATAAATACATACGGATTATTGGAAAGCAATATAATATTTTGTGAATATCAAATATATAATAAATGTCTTATATATCTAACAATTTATTAAATTGCGGTAGGTAGGTCCAATATAAAAAAATATAATAATACGTGTTCATTTTCATAAATTATAAATCATTTCTTCCTCTTCGGTTCTTATATCTTAATATATAAAACACAAAGACACTTACTTTCTGACAGACTCACTGACTCATTCATTGCTCCTACAGCCCAAACCGTAATACCTAGAAAGCTGAAATTTGGGCACAAGACTCCTGACATATTGAATAGGTGCAATAAGAAAGGATTTTGCAAAGGTCCAAACCGTTCCAGAGTTACAACTTCCCTTTGCCTTTCTATTGTCCTATTTGTTTATATATAAAGCAGCTCAACCCCTTCTACCCCTTGGGCATATAAGTTGAGCCGCTATACATGTGATTCAGGTTTACCCCGGTCACATGGATCCTTGGTACGGCAGATCTGACCTCCGAAGTCATCCGACAACGGCACTATTAAGCCTAGTGTCCAGAGTTACAGTTAAAAAACTGCAAAAAATATAACGCGCCTGTTTGATACCTCCTAGGTGGTGTGGAAATTCAAACAACATGTTTGATCACTTTCGCCGTCCGTCGCGAAGCACAGGTAACCTGCTAGTATCTTATATAGTAGTCGCTAGTGTTCCTGGGAAAACTAGGGCTGTTACTCGTAATGGACCTATACAGATAAGAATTGATAATAATATCTAACGGCGGCTAACTTTGAAACTTTTGTTACTGAAATAAATAACAGTCACGCGTTTATTTATAGTCAGTAATAAATGTTTGTTTTTAAACCAGTTTCATCAGATAAAATTATTAAAATAAGTAAAATCTTACATTTGAAAAAAAACCTATGATCTTTGGGGTATGTCAGTTAAATTTCTAAGCACTATTATAAATGGTATATAATAACTTGCTATTTTTCGTAAATGTCTATGTGACATTGTATTTTTTTTATTTTTAAAGTTAATTCTTGTAGGACATAATTATATGACGAAGTAAGCAGTGCTCTGTCATGTGTTCGTTATTGGCTGAAACTTAATAATTTGAATCGTAAGAAAAGTAAATGCATGCATAGCTTACTTCTTAACAATGAAATGTTAGAACTGATTGACCTTACGATGTGGCTCCAGTGGAACCCCCAACTCTTAATACTCACAGGCAACTTTAGCTCGACCGTCTTTGCAAATAAAAAAGTAAGACAATTAACGTATGTTTATGCGGCTCGACTCGCTTATTTGAGTTACTTTCATAGTAATTTGTCTTATGATATTTTATTATGAGGAAGTGCTCGCAAAATTATTCTATATTTATTTTACAATAAAGAGATGTGCTGGCTATTTGTAACTTAAAAGCTAGTGATTCCCTTGAAATATATTAAACAATACCCGTTGTATTCTTACGGCAGTCTCTCAGTTTATATTTAATAAAATACTATTTATGCGCCAAAATTTAAATACTTATTTCAAAAATAGTGACAGACACACGTTAAGTAAAAGAAATAAAAACAAACTCGTAACGCCTACATTTCGTCTTCGATAAATTAACAAATGAAATGGGCTTCAGCGGACGCATATATAATAAAATTCTACAAGATATCTTAGACCTTCCTATTCCTAGTTTTAAATCTAAAAGTGTATTATTAAATACACAAAATTCATTGTACCACTTAGCCTTTCAATCACAATTATCAATTTTAAACTTTGAAAAGAAATGACCAGCAAATTTCATAAAGACCAAGTAAATTTTTTTATTGTAGTATTATAGAAATAGCAACAATGAAAAAAATATATAAATTGGTATTCCTTTATAGTAACATATTTTTTAAAGCCAATATACTTAAACAACTAGTGCACTGTTACTGTATTCAGTTTACTAATCTCCCATATCTGAAATAAAAAATAAAATAAATCACTGTTCTAAAGTAGGATGAAAATGTGTTTTTGGGAAATAAAAATACATATTTGGAATTACAAAGATTGTTAAGAGGAAGCCGTCATCGTTATTGGATTGGAGTGCCAAATGACATTATGTTTAAATTGGACGATTAATTTTTCAGGCTTTGGATATAAAAGGACTGGCAATCGAAAATGCTCATTATTTAGTTGTTACGCGAGCTCTTACGTTGTGTTGTCAGTAGGAATTCGAACATAAATAGTGAGTTTATATGAATTTTTATTTAATCGGTTCTTACGAAATTGTCTACGGTCTACGTTTCAATAACATTGTTTTTTATTTATTTAATTTGTAGGGTTACTTTTAGTTTAAATGATTTATTTGTGTCTTTACAATTTGTCCTGAAATTACAGAAGGTATACGTTTATATAAGTGGGAAGATTAAATATGATTATTTTAATTTTACACACATATTGCATTCCGTTTTCCTTCCTTGATTTATTTCGTGTTTTCGGTGTAATATATATTATCATATTTTATTTGTGCATATGGTTCTAAATTCTGTAAGCTAACCAGTATACATTTTAAGCAATTAACTTTGTCCTGACGAAAATATTATATTAAATATTTATTAGATCAATATTTATAGTAAGGTAAAAGTAGTTTATATCAAACTAGGTTTTTTATATATGTTAATAGTTGTAATGAAATTATGATTACTAACCTTAGACCCTTTATTTATAAGATCTTGTTCTGCAGATTAATTCTACTAATTAATTAATGGATTTTATTGCATTAGTTATTTTTAAGAAGTTTCTTAGGTATTATAATTTACAAATATTCTCAAAGTATCTTATAAATCAATATTAAAGAATAGTTTTTTTTAATCGACAGATGAATTAAAGAAAGATAATCTATCACCTAAATTATCTTTATTGGGGTAAATTTTAATAAGAATAGTTTTCTATTAAACAAACTCAAAGCTATTAATTCTGCTAATAATAATATAGATAACACTATGATTATTCATTCCATTTTCAGAAATATGGCAGATCATAACTGTGTTAACTTTCCCCGCAAAGTAGGAGATGTCAAGTCAAAAGTAGACGAAGAAGTACAAGAGGTCACATCAATCGAAGAACCGATATTGGAAGTAAATCTCAATTCGAAGGCATATTACTCTAATAACAATATGATTGTAGTGCCATCTAACTGTAAATCTGGAGAAGTTCCAGACGCTAAAGGAGTGTGTCGAGAAACATGGTAATGGGATGCTATATATTAAATAGTATTTATATTAGAGAATAGTTACTTTTGTTAAATCACAATATACATTAAAATTTTGATTTTTCCTTTCATTTCTATCCTTTCATTTTTAAATATGTAATGTATCAATTAATAAGTCAATAATGAGTTGAATATATAAATTATTAGTCGATGAATAATTGAAATTAACAAATTGTCACAATAACATTTTTGTGAAAACTTTATATATTTTATTAATGATTTTCAGAAAAGGACAAATACATAATTTTGAATACCTAGATATTTTGGAACAAAATCTAAAGTTTGAATGCCAAGGTCGATGCTATGATTAGCTCCTTATTTTTACCTTTTGCGAAAAAGGCCTTTGCCCAGCAATAGATCTTTTATGGGCCAATACTCTATTATATTTTCTGCATGAAAACACCTTGTCGGTTTCTTTATTAGAAACCGGTGTTTTAAATTTCCAATTTGTTATAATTTTTTTAGCTACCTGTAGTAACAGGTAGAACGGCAACTATTCTTAATTTAACTTTTTTCCATTAGTTTTTATAGCCACCAACTTTGCTTCTTCTATTTTTATGCGCGTGTTTCACACAATCCATCCATTATCAATAAATACATCATCAATAACACATTTTTTTTAAATCACACAAAACTACCGGATGGATTTTGATGGTTTAATAGTTTTGATTTTCAGTCAAAATTTTTCACTTCAAATTTAAAATCACAAAACCTTATTGGAAATAATACTATTTTATGAATTTGAATTTTAACCAACTGTAACAAAATTCGCTAGAAGTTCTGAAGAATCCTGAACCTGATTAGTATTATTGTCGTGGATTAACTTCGCCACTAATCATAAGCGCCCCTCGCTCTTGAAACATAATACTTCTACCTGTCGAAATGAACAGACAGTACTTAAGAATATTTCCTAGTAGAACAACGTTCATACATTTGTTTAAAATAAGCTTAACTAGAGTATGCATATAAGGTAGGAGTGAGTTGCATTTTTCTTATTTTATTGATATTTTACATTTATAGAAGACGTGTGACTATTTATATTGAACGTTACTGGTTTCTTCTTATGGATGATAAATTGTTAAAAAAATACAAAGAAATTTTAGACAAATAGTGCATCCAAGCAGTTATGTCAGAATTCTCTCTGATAATTATCTATACATATAAATAAAATCGAAGTATCTGTTTGTAATTGAAAATATGTACGTTACTTACATGAAAAAAAAAATATTTTTATTTTTTTCTATCTATCTGTTTTTTTCCGCTAATCTCTAAAACGGCCTTGCCGGTTTTAACAGAACTATCACTGGCGTATAGATAATGTTATAACGAGTAACTTAGGCTATTGATATTTTAATAAATGTATTGTATTAGCTATCTGCACTTTTTAGCAATTCTTATTTTAAACTGGTAAATGTATTATAATACAAAAATATATCTAACATTAACCGAAGATGCATTATGAGAAGATGGAGGATGTGGAAGATATTAACGAAAAAGTAACTGAATTTTTAGAGAAAGTAGTATCTAACACAAGAAAAAACGCCGGCAGCACCAACCATATTATTAAGAAATGCAATCCTGGTGCCTCCTAACTTCCCGCCAGGAATGGTGAAGGGAGCAGATGGAGTTTGTCGTCATCCTTTAATGAACATTTATAAAATTTTATATTATAAATCGTTTTTTAGTTTTATTTTCAACTATTATTGTAGTTTTGTTAAAAATTGTGATTTGTACATAATAATTGTTTTTTTTTTGTTATATTATCTCTAACAACGTTTTCAAAAAGTGTTAAAACTACTTCTAATACATTTATATATTAATAGTTCTTATTTCCAGACCAGATTATTGCAAAAAACACATTATTTTGTTTAAAAAAGATACAACAGAGATTGAGTTATTTTAATAAATTTCAAACAGCGCTCATTATTTATAAATGTTTGTAATAGGAATGTAAAATCGGCGGGTGCGTGCAATGTAAATTTTATCGCCTACTCGTTCTCCATAAGTTATAAACTATTTTTTGGCAGACGTTACGTATGTTTCAACTCACATAAAATCGATAAAATGGTTTAATTTATAAATTGGGAATAGAATAGTAGGCTGTTTCTTAAGGCTACTCTACGAAGATTGATTAATATAAAAAACCGGAAAGTGCCCACCGATGACTCCAAACAAATTTGTAGGGTATCATTACTTCTGGAATCCATTCAAGACTCCAGTCTGGAACTATTCCTGAAATCCAGCTTACAAATATATATCTTATAAGAGTAGATCACAGAAAATTCATATATTAAGTTTCGAAATATCATTTTATAATTTCAAACTCCTATAAGATTTTTTTGTGATTTAATTACAAATGTATAGTATCAGATTTTTCTTGAACTCGTATTATAAAACGATACTTGTAAAATTTCATGGTTCTTGACAAACGGGAGGTAATCGATTAATTTTTTTTTTGAGAGTGACAAAATACATTTTTTATGGCAAAAACGACCCTAAGAAGTTTTATTTCTTCACCGCTTCAAAGGCCAGTAGACCTTAAACTGTCGATTCTTGACAATATTACACCATTTAATAATAAATATTCTACTCTATACGGTCTGAGTAAATTCATAAGTATTTTAGTGTCAAATTATATAGCTTATAATATCTCTCAATAATTTTTTTGACACGTAGCTAGTAGTAATAAATAAGCACCTTTTAAACAAACATACATTTCAGCTTTACTGTATTTTTATAGATTTAAAATAAAATGTAGTAAATCTCTAAGATATAAATTATAAATCATTATATCATCGGCTTTGTCAATGTTGAATCATACTCTCAATTCGTCAATTTACGAAGTGTATGAATGAACCATATAGGATGAAGTATACACTTCATTTATATATATGTATAATCCAGATGAAATGAAATTTCGCAAGAACCCTTTCGGTTTTAAAAGGACCACCCAAGCAATGTTATACGCTATTCAATACATCCTTTTTTATCTTACTACACAGATGTGTCTGTAATATTGTTTTATTGCTTATTTTTTGCGCATGTAATATACTTTTTAAGATATTAGCTATATGATAGATATATATTATGAGTGATCCCTGGGCCGTGAAATGTTTTATAAATATATTAATTGTGAACATTTGTGAATCACACAAATAATGTACAGTTAAAGGTTTACGGGTAAATCGTTGTCTTGTTAGTTTATTATTTTATTAGTAAATTTGTGTTCGGATCGAAATCTTCTGAAATTAAAATTGTGCCTAAATATTATTGCAGTTGCAATTTAATAAATAATTTACATTAATCATGTCCATACGGTTATCCTAAATCTGGGGCGAAAATAATTATTTTCACATTAAACTAAACACAACTAAGACGAAATCTAAGAACAAACAATTTATTACCACAAAAATTTATGGAAATTGTACCAGTTAGTCTTGTAATCTCATTTATCATTCTTACACTGTGAAAATAGTTGACCAGCAAAATTTCTAACGACGACCGATACATCCGTATAATATTGTAGAAATTGCAGCATTGCATAATAAATGCTAAAATGGGATTCCCTTAGAGTGACATCATATTTTTTTTAACACTGACGTCTTACTCAGATAACTAGTGCACCTTTACTGAATTTGCTTGTTATCTTCTATAATAATCTTCGATAATAATATATGACTCACAATTCCGAAATGCGAGGATAATGATTAATGGGAAGTACAAATATATTTTTGGAATTATAAATATTATTAAGATATAGCCGTTATCGTTATTGGATTATAAGTAACATATTAAATTCTTAGTAATCCGTACGGCTTGGGGAGCGCCAAGTGACGTTATGTTTAAACTAAACGATAAATATTTCTTGCCTTGAATATAAACGGACCGGCTATCGGAAATACTCAGTACTCAGTAACTTAGCGAGCTGGCACGTTGTGTTATCGCAAGGAATTATTTCATAAGCAGTGAGTTTATATGTAATTTATATTTAATTGTTTCTTGCAAAATGGTTTATAATTATTTATCTTTTTAAATGTATTTTTATAATAAAATGTTGTGGTCATATCTTAATCTAAATGTAATGTTTATTTTAGTTTGAATGATTTAACTCAACTCAAGTGTGTTTTAAGTTTTCCCTGATATTACAGTAGATATTCGCATATACAAGTGGGAAGTCAAAAGATTACTTTTTTATCAAATTCGTTTTTTTTTTCTTTTTTAATTTTGTGTTTTTTATTTTATATATTTTTGGATTTATTGTAAATTTAGATTTTTTTCATCTTATTTCTTTTGTATTAAAAGAAAAAGCTAGTAGGTGTAATGAACTTAGTTTTACAAACCTTGAACCTACGCCTATAAGATCTTTTGATAAATAAGTAGAAATCGTGACTGAAAAAAAATGCTTTAGTTTGTCGGCTGCTCTCTGGTTAGTTTTTGCATACTTAACTTCTACAAAGTAATTTGATGGTTTTTATTCCATTGGTGATTTTTTAACAGTTTGTTAAGTATTATAATTTACAAATATTCTAAAAATATCTCTAGTATGTAATTTGATATAAAGGTGTAGTTTTGTTAATATTTATGCTTTTAAAATCGATAAACGAACTAAAGAAACATCATTTTACACCTGAATTATATTTATTAAGGTAAATTTTAACAATATTGGGTTTCTATTAAACAAACTCAACGCTAATAATACCTTAATTAAAAAAAATAACACATTATTTATAACGTTTACAGAAATATGGCAGATGAGAACCGTATTGTCTATCCCGACGAAGTAGAGGATATCAAGGCAAAAGCAGCTGAAGAAGTACAAGAAGTCAAATCAAACTCAATCGAAGAACAACAACTGGAAGGGAATCTGCAGTTGAGGAATATGATTCAAGCGCCCCCCAACTGTCCGCCGGGACAAGTACGAGGTGCTGATGGAGTGTGTCGCGATGTATTTTAAACAAATTATATCTTAAATCTTACACTATTAGGTTTACTTTTATATTTATAAAAAATCGAATAACATCTGATTAATTGGATGCTATATATTAAACAGTATTATATGAGAACTATCTATATTAAGTTACAATAAATATTGAACTTCTGATCTTTCCTTTCATTTCTATCTGGTTTATAATATATCCATTGATAAGTCAATAATGATTACTTATATTTCTACATTGTTAGTCGGTAAATAATTGAAGTAAACAAATTCCATAAAAAAATAACATGTCAAAATATGTCCCAGTCTAAACCAAGTCGTTTAATTCAGTACACCTACCTATGGGAGCAGCTATCCAAACACGTAATCATAATATTACGTTTTGTAGTGACTTGGCAAACTTTTGAATTTTTTTTACAAAGATGGTACAATGTGAGTGAGAAGTGAAAATGACCCGAATAGCTTCTAGATAAGGATAGTGCGGCCGTGCCGTTTTGCTCGACTTGACGAGGCCGCTTCTGTGCCCCCAGATTGTCACCGCACAGTTTTATGCCAACTTTATACATATTAATGTTTTTTCAAAGGAATGCAAATTTGTGATCTGAATAAACTAATTTTATATTTATCAATGTTTGATTGATAAAATGAATGGGTCCAAGCGTGTTTTGATACTTGCCCAAACAAGACTTCGATGTGATTTGTGATAATTAAATATTTTCGAACAAGTTTGTAAGCAGCCAAGCCAAGGTCGATGCTATATTTAACTCTTCACTTTTACTATTTTCGAAAAGGCCAGCAAGATATCTGTTTTAGGTCAAACCTCTGTTCTCTTCGTTCTACTCTGTTCTCTTTCTGATGATAATAATAGTAAGTATTATTGAATTCAACTATAACACTATAGGTGAGATCGAGACAACACGTATTCATTAAACTTTTACCATTACTTTCTGCATTCTATTACTTTTATCCTCGTGTTTCACACAGTCCATCCATCATCAAAGTCAAAGTTTTGTATAAGAATAAAGCACTTGGCACTTCAGACGTCAGACAATCAATACTCATCAACAATATTCGCTTCGTAATGCCACTTTCATCCCTCCTCATTTTTTCAGTTGTTGGAGCAAATTTCAAACTTCCTTTAATACACCATTATTCATAAATTAGACAATAATAATCTTACAGATCTTTTATTTTTTTTTGTATTCTATTTTGTTAAATTAACTTACCTTTCGGAAAATGAATAAAAGACATTTATTTCTAATAATTAACGATCATTTACTTCAAAATATTCATATAATTACACAATAATGCCCTAACTCTGTGATAATCGAAACATAGGGTCTAAGATAAAAAATAAATATCTTTTTCTATAACCCTGACGCCATGACGCTGTCATGACGTTGTCATGACGTTCAACTACGAAAATTATAAATAACCGAGCGTTGCATAGGTTTTAACAAATGGAACGTCACTCTCGCAGGAATTCCTGAAAAGAAAAAAATTTAGTTAATGGTAGAAGAAATATCCATGTACAGTATTATATAAAAGGTTTTAGGGTATCAAGATATTTAAATCATGAAGTGTAGTTTCTAAAGATATTGAAACAAATTTATGCTCTGTAGAAATCATTATCTTTGTTTTGCAACAATAGAAACTTTTTTATGATTTTGTTTTAATAATGTTGTCTACCGTTCCAAGAACCTTACTCTTATAATTTATGTAATACTTAAATATATATATATATATTAAAGAATATACATTAGAAATAATAGTATGGGGAAGAAATGAATTTGCAAACTTGAGTTTACTATCTCTGATGTGCATATCAACTGAACTACAGTACACTAGTAGGTACAGTACCAGCAAATTAAAAAAATAATACTTCATTAGCTCTAAATTAATAAAATGTTTATAGACAATTTCCAGTAATGAACATAACTTGTTTATCAAGTTGACTTAAGATTAGTAAAACTGTGAACTGATCCAGAGTGAAATCTTTGTATCAGCGAGTAAATATAAAGATCAACATATGGTAAGTAATAATGCAGGAACGAAAAATAAAAATAAAATTAATTTATTACAAAAACATAATGATAACAAGGGTACAGTTTCGATAAAATAAAAGTCAAATTAAAATTTTATACTATTTAAACTTAATTTATATTATCTATACAAAATAATCAGTAAAACTTAATGATAGAACACATATTATATTATTAACTTTGAATAAGAGGTAGATTAAAATACACATTAGGAAATTAAAAACAGGGGACTTTATAATCGAAAAAAATCTATAAAAAAAAGTTAATTCAATAAAGGTATAGTTTTTTATAATATAACAAAAAATATTGAGACGACGATAAAAATATAAACCAATGATTTTCAGATTAAAACTAATTATAATGAAGTTATTCTGAAACTATATACACTACAACAACTCTACGCTACTCCTAACGGTGCAAAAAATTATTCAATCACAAATATTCACTAAATACAAAGCGCGTATAAATTTTCGTTTACTTACTCGTCCTCCCACGGACAAATGTCGTTCCGCTGATTACGTTCACTGACTACGCTGTTATCGCGTTTAACAATTTCGGTTTCAGAGACCGACGACCGTTCGTCGCTGTGAGCAAATTTTACCGTATCGGAATCTGACGCCCTGGAATATCCCGAGACTCTCTGCATCGAAGGCACTTTATCGACGTTTTCATCGTCTACGCCAATGTCCTCGCAAACTGCCAGCGGCGCGACCGCGATCCGCCGCTCGCCTTCATCCTCCGCGGGCACGGCTGCCATTGCCGTAAGCTCGGAGGGTTCTTCTTTTTTGGTAGCCTCCGTTGCAGATGCCTCAATCGATTTTAAAACACTCGAAGATTCGATGTCAGCTCGAATCAAGACTTCATTTCTCTTCGCTAGTTCGTACGTATCCGTCAGTGGAGTCAATGTTAATTTCATCTCGGAAGATTCCTTGGAGCTTGGAATTAACACAGATATTTCATTCTCGTCAGATCTCGTTGGCTCTTCTTTAGAGTCTTGCGATAGATCTTTTGGGCTGCGATGCGAATCTATAGTTGATTCCGATCGGGTTACATCACATGAGTCTATCGAAACGGCGGCGAGCGAAGCTTCAAATGACGCCGTCCGCACTTCCACTTTCACAACATTTGTTCTCCTGTCACCAGGGTCATCTACCGTTGGACATCTATCCGTGAACGCAAGCGACTGCTCCGTCGGTGTCGCGTCCGCAGACGCAAACACCGATGACGGTTCCTCGGAGTGAGCAATGGAGCGCCGATCGTCCGGCGATGCCGTTCTGGTAGGTGAGTCGGCAGATTCATCATCTGGCGCCGAACTTACGCTGATAGTGGGAGTGGGGTGATGTGGCAGCACGGGCGCGTTGACAGGTTGCGGCACAGAGGCCGCAGCAGGCGCCCTTGTTTGCCGCGGAGAGTTCGGCGGCGAGGCGAGTGGCGCCAAATGGCGGGGTTCGACAGCGGACAGGCGACGCAACGGTGGCGGTGCACCCCGCAGTCCACCGTCTAACGTGCTCTGTTGAGGCAATCGCCTTCGCTCACTCGCACACAGCGCTGCGCTCACGTCCGAAGAGGAACTTCCTGAGTCGGCGGTGGAGTCCTGTCGACGTCTCGTTCCGTAACCACTATCCCGAGTGGAACTCTCCCACGGAAGCGCGTCAGCAGTGTCGTCGTCCAGTGGATCTCTAGAATTATTAAATAAATATAATTTAATTTACATATGATATCAATAAGGTAAATCTTTAGGGAAGATCGTTTTGTCGAACCTAAACGGGATGTCGCAGAGATTAGATTGTGAGTGGCTGTGCGGCGGTGGTTCAGGCGGGCGCGGCGGCTGAGCGGCGCACACGGCCAGCTCATGCGCCGAGCCTGACAGCGAGCGGTCTGAGCCACGTCGCCGGGACAGAGCCGCACTGCCGCCGCTACCACTTGTCGAACCCGGTTTTTTCTTCACTTGTCCCCCGAAGTTGAAAAACCTAAAATTGTTTGTAATTTTTTATGTCATTTTAAAGATCAATCTATAGTATACTGTAACCAGGGCTCATAGCGTACTTCGCTTTCTTCTGATGCACGTTCCGGCCCTCGGTCAGTAATCGCTGGAAGTGATCAGATCTGATGAACCGAGGATAGCAGTCCTTCTTCAGCAAAAGTCCATATACATGATCTGCCGCGTGATCGAGTGCGTACCGCGAGCCGCTCCGCAGTCCTTCTCCTACACGCTCCGCGGTCGCTCCGTCGATGTTGATCTCGCATGGCGCGCCTGGCTTTAGAAATTCCCTGAAAAATTACTGTATTATGAGACATAGATGGGATGATGCGCCATAAATTTTTGAATCATTGGACATTCTCAATAGTAAAATTATTAAATCTTGATTTATTAACTAACTACTGCCATCGACTCCTACAATAATTAAGAGTAAAAAAATATATGTTCATGTGGTTTTTATATCCAGCATTTAAGTTTTTGTAGAAAGTGGATTCACATTCTACTGTGTATTAAATGAATCGAAGAAACTTTTTTAACCGCTTGTTTAATTACATATATAGAGCCAAGGCTACGTAGGTTTTCAATAGTACAAAAATGACATAAAATAGATTTACTCTTTATAGAAAATAAAGTTTTATTACTCACTCGTATATATCCTCAAGCTTTTTAGGTATTTGTTTAGTGCTGCTTCTTCTAAGGTCCATAACGGCTAACCAAAAACGAATATTTTCGTGAGAATATTCTTTTCTCAGGAAGCTCGTAAACTCTTGCAAACCAGTAGGATCAGAGACCAATTCCTCTATAGATAGCGTCCAACGCTGAACTCGTTTCTCACTTGGCACTTCAACACTGGAATTCCAATAATGATATGTGTCATGAAATAATATAAAGAAAAACAAAAAAGCCATTGTATGTAAAATTACTCGAAATTATCAAAAATTTATTATCATAAAGCTAATAAAATCAATTACATTGGACTGTTGATTTGCCAAAAGAGAGTATCGTCTGTAATCCAAGGGTTTGAAGGTTGCGGTTGTGTAAGCCAGGGATCGTATGCGGCGAAGGTCTCCGAATAGGCCATGATGGCCTCGAGGGCAATGGAGGTCTTCACTCGGGTGCGATCCAAGCTCGCTTTTAAATGTTCGATCTGGAAGTAAACCGATGTTGAAGAGATCACTCCACGCAAATTTAGGAACAAACATCAGCAATAATACAAAACTCCACCCACCTCTCTAGTGATCTGCTGTATAGACCGCTTCTTGGGCTTGCTGGGGTGTCTCGCGCGTACGGGCACGGGGCAGGGCTCCAGCGCGGTGGGTACCCCGGGCGGCGGACGCGCCACGCGCCAATACGCGCGCTCCTGACTATCACTCACTATCTTGTCGCCCTTTTTTCGCTCTTTCGCTAACCGTACCTATTATTGTTTAAATATTTAAATAAAATAAAACACTTTCATTTATTATATTTTATTAAAGACATTCGATTGGTCGATAAAAGAATAGTATTAAATATTTTTTTTTTTTTGTACCGCACTTTAAAGTATAAGATTCTGATTTTAAATAGGCATGCATTCGTTTACAAAGAAAACGAATGATCTAATCTCTTCTTTAATTACCTGTTCCTCAGCTTGCATATTAATGAAGTCCCACTTTGCAGCGAGATTCTTCTTAAGGTTCGCCAGTGCCTCCTGCTCGTACTCCTCAAGACCGTGGCGTTGCTTGTTGCGTAGCGTGCGTTTGACGAGATAGATGGCATATTCCACGTTGTCTGGACCAAGCGTGGGCGCGCTTGATCCTGCCCCGACCACGCGAGGGCTCTGCCACGGCCAGTAGTACGGACTCTGAAACAAAGAACATAATTATTCATCCACCATGAAGTTTTAACCTTCTATTAATATCATTAACCAACCAAAAATTTGTTCAGCGAATATTGATTATTGTATAATGTCTTCTCTTGAAATGTTGGATTAGAATTAAAAAGTGACCCATATATTCAAATTAATTACCTAAAATAGATTTGTTTCAATTATTGTTTTTATTAGAATTCATTATTGCAATAGTTCGGCACAATTGTTTTTTTGATTGCCCAAAATCGCAGCAAAATGCAAAATATGTTACTTATATGTATATTTTTCAATTTTATTTTTAATATAAACTTTGTTATTTTTTATAGAAGTTCCTTTCTATACCTTAGGAAGGTTTTATGATTTTGTTTTATATTACTGTTATAATGTTTACATCATCTTAAGACTTCTTTGTTTACCATTTTGTTTGATTTCGTTTAAAAACATTTATTTTTGTTTTTCGTTTTCACTTAAAATCGACAGTGTTTACAAAAGTGAATAGATGTGAGAAGTTGTTAAGTGCATGCATAGTAATAGTCAGATTAGGGAACCCGAATCAAAGGTACGTGCTTCTACGTGTTGCTAATACTTGTACTATACAGGTACAAGTATCAGCAAATACTTGTACTGTACTTGTACGTGTTGCTAATACTTGTAACCTTATGAGTGTATACTTACTTGAAATCTATAAAGAGAAGAGTCATCCTTTAATACAAGGTTTTTCGAATCGTTCACAGGAAAGAAGTAACCATATTGGCAGAGTTGAGTGGCTAAAGTTATTGCTTCGGCTGAAAAGTAATACAAATTTTATTGACAGCATTACTCTACATCATATTTAACTAAACCAACCATAAGCCAAATGTCGGTAGGAAAGTAAGATTTGATGGAAATGTGTAAACTAAGAGAAAGATAAAAATAACTAAACAGAACAGTCACTTCACTTACCGTTGCTGCCGTCATCTAAGCGAAAGCGGTCCATTATCCACTCGACAAGATCATATCCTGAAATTAAAACATAACTTATACGATATGACGATAGATTTATATCAACATGATAACAAAATTATATATATATTTTTTCATAATTGAATAGTATTTGTTCTGGAATAAAATAATTTAATAAAATCTAGTTAGAAATTGGAATGGAATTATAATAATTTAATAAAATCTAGTTAGAAATAAAGAACTGGATGATTTTATATTTCTTCTAGATTATAGTTTTATAGATTAAAAGTAAATTTAAAGAAAATTCAAATATTAAGCTTCAGAAATAAGTTCGGTGAACGGCCGTGGAAGAATGTGTGTTGTATTGATTTTGCAATTAGCAATAGTCTGTTGCGGCCTGCGGTAAGGCGGAGTCCGCATTATTAAGAATAAGATATATGTATACTAATGTAATAATGTAGTTTATAGTTCTGTATGCAGTTTGAACTAAATACTTAAAATGAAAGTGTAGATTTCTGAATCTCTGTGGAAGTGTATTTTATTTGGAGAAATGCGTACCAACAAAAACGGAAGGAATCAAAGACAGAAAAAGTTTTTGACTTCGAACTGGTACACCGGTCTCCGGATCTTGCATTTCTTTTATCAAACTTTCCATCTGTAAATAATAAAAAAGATTTATATTTTAAAATAAAATTCTGAAATAAATTATATATATTCTGTTATAAAACGATATATAAAAAACTGTTATAATTTATAAATTGTATAATTTTACCTTCAAAAACATAGACCAAAATCTTAATTTAAGGAATTTATATCCTAAAAGATACCTATATAAGATTTATTTTTTTTGCTGTTCGTATTTAAATAATTACCGACAGAATAAAACACTCTCCCGTTTCACATAAGTATATCAATAAGGAATATTAACATTATGAAACTATTATTTAATAAATACTAATAATATTGATAAATGTCATAGTAAACAATCAGTATAATAGGTTATAACGAACGAGATATATAGTACAAGAGAAAAATTTAAATGACGTCACATCAATCTATAACTGTCCGCTATAATGTGTTACGTTACCATGCGGGTGAAGGGTCTGAGAAAAAGACCCTTACAACCATGAGAACTCTTAGCCAAGAAAAGCTTTTTATCATGGAGACAAGTCAAGGCTATCTATAAATTCGTAAAAAGCTTGATAAATTCGATCGGTATAGAATAGAATACAAAATTTTTTGTCTTTAACTTTTAAAGCGGTGCTCCACTCAAAGCTGTTGACTCTCTACCATTGTTCTTTTTTAAATGCATTTTTAACGTAACCAAAGTGTTTTATGAGAACGGGGAGTTTGTAGATGTAAAAAATAAAAAAATATTAATGATAGTTACATAGAAATATCCTTATAAAATACTGTAGCAAACATCGTCTATTCGTTCAAGAAGAAAATAACTATATGATATAAATTCTCTAATAGACATAACATAAAAATTTGAACGAACTAGACTTAGGGGGATATTAAATCATAATATTTCTTAAAACAAAAAACTTTTTTTGGAGAAAATCTTATTTATTTATTTTTTTGTTACTTTGTTAACTGACACGAGTGATATGATTTTCATCTTTTAAATCATTCTTTAAATAAGGTCAGTTAAAATATTACCTTAAAATATATTATTTGTTTGCGCAGTTTTCTGATATAAGAAAATTTGGAATCGATAGCTACGCGCAGAGGAGCAGACGACTCATTCCGTTCTACTCTAACCCTAATACTAAAAAATGCAAATAATTATATTTCAATAAGATATATATAATATTATATTATATCACTATAATGCCTTACGATTACTTTATTCCAAATAGGTATATTCAATTGAATAATCAGATATTATTAACGATAAATAACATTAGCAATAATATATATGTAAAGTTGGAAAATATAGAAAACATAAAATTATCGAATATTTTTTTTTGCCAACATTCTTTAACTATTTTCTTTAACCTCATTTTATTATATTACTATGTGCAAATGTCTACCTGAAGGTTTGGGCGCTGACTCGTCCCCGGGGACGCGAAGGCTAAGGCGGTGACGTCACAGATCGATACTCCGTTCAGAGCCGGAGCGAATCCCATTAGCTCATTGCTCAAGATTATTTGTTTTCAATCACTTTCATATTTTTGGTATGTCATTAAATCTACCCAAAGGCTGGGACAATACGCTTTATATAATACCAGTTTTATTGCACATTCTATACCATTACATTTTTATCTAGGATATTAGTGTAATATTTTTCACAAGTTCCTAGAATTCCATTTTATATTTAATTTGCATAAACACAAAAATCAATTCCAACATATATAGTAATCAAATAGTATTTGTGTGTTTGTACGTTGGAGGTTAGATCGCTTAGTGTCATGATATAGAAATATAATAGTGTCATAATGGTCCTGGGCAAGGACATAAACTGTTAGCAAAAATAAAGTTTTGAATCACATAATCAGTTGTTTGATTTATTAAATCTCATCCACGGATGGAACCGCGGGCAAGAGATAGTGTAATATGAAAGTAATCAATAATATAATCAGAGTTTGGTGTACAGTGTGTCCATTGTTCTCATTGTGGCATCTCGTCTCCGGACAACAAAAGGTTGCTCGGGGTTGCTCACAATAGCAATAAAGCTGTAATGAAGGGTAGCGGTAATAAAAGATGCCGGGAATAATTACCACATTTTAGATTACTCTTTTTACCTGATTTTTTTATCATGCTGAGTTTTTAGCGATTTAAAATTACAATATTTATTATGGTTTGATACTGTTTATACTATTTTTTACATTTTAATAGATTATTAATGTCATTCAATCCTTAATAAACGTGAATTACATCATTTTGAAGGATTAGATAATCTTTAACAATAAACAAAACACTTTACATACAAACATTGTATTTTCTTTTTTTTAAATAGTTAAGTTTTTCTCAAAATAATTCTTAATCTTTATATAAATAAACGTATAAAGGTTACAAGTTATTAAAATTCAGTAAATAATACTTTTTCTTAATGTTATGCGATGATTGTAAATTCCTTTTAAAAGATTTTTGTAAAAAATATTCTTAATATACAAGTATATTTTGTTCTCTTGTAGAGAATTAATGAGGATTTGTGATATTGAGGTTCGTTTGTTGTATATTTTATATGATTACCTTATTTCTTTTATTGTGGTAATGGTAAAAGATATCATTACCTCATTTCTTAAGTAAGGTAAAAACTTCTTAACTAACAATAGAATATGAATAAACTTTATTCTATAATCTAGAACTGGAATATATTTTTATTTGTTTAAGATTTTTAAGTGTTAGCTCTTAAAATGTTTACTTTTTGTAAAAGTTGCAGATTTTAAATATGTTACACAAGTGTCTAGTTATTCTAAATCATTTTTAACATAAATTAGACTTAACAATATTTAATTAAGAAACTAATATCATTCAAACGTCGTCACGAAAAAAGATTACCTAAAAATTTGTATAATTATAAAGATTATATATTGTGTAACATTAAGTATAAAAATTAATCTAAGATGTATCTGACTACATAACGTGTTAAAATGACATCATGTTTTAATAGTTCTCTCGGATTAATCAAGCAAGGCCGCTAAATAATAACACTATTATGGAATATCTACTTTTGGACATAACATATTTTTATCCAGTATTTAAATACATTATATACAGTGGTATTTAATTTGATTACGAATAAATATATTGATTTAAGCAATTTATTAAGTTTAAAATTAACAATAACGTCTTTAATTTAGGAGTTATATCTTACGTGGATATCTGAGTAATGTCGGGATATAACAACTAAACTAACTACTGTACATTATTTTTGTAAGGTATTAATCGAAAAAACGTCGGATATCTATTTTAAAATATTGCAATGAATTAAAAAATGAACAATGTAATTGTATCATAACTTGCGGGTGCTTTATCAAAGGCAAGGGTAAGTTGAAAAGTATATCAAATGCGGGTACCTTATCGAAGGCGAGGGGTCTGTGCCTCGGCACGTCCGCGAGGTCCATGGCGTGGAGCGCGCGGGGCGGGGGGGGCGGGCGCGGGGGCTGCGCGCGCGCCGCTATCCGACCTCCATGGGCGTCTGCCCCAGGGGCCGCATGCCGCTCGCGCCCGCGCTGCGCCCCCGACACCTGAGACACGACACTCACATTTTTATATATACTAAATTACAGACAGACAGATAGACTTAAAATTATATAAGATGTAGACCAAATATATCGTTGACTATGGCACATTATAAACCTATGTTAATGTTGTAACAAATATAGTATGTCCAGTGAATATAGTGTTCCTAAATTGTAGTGACACGATTTAGGTTTAAGTAATAATTGTTTCTATCAAGATGATAGATAGGTACTTATTTACATACCATTAATGTATTGTGTTATTCTTAAAAATTATATAACTATCTTGTATTTTTATGATAATAAATACTATAAAAAAAAAGAATTCAGAGTTTTACTTTCTAAATTGATCGGAAAGTGTTGATTGATTTGTTATTTTTAGACACGATCGAATACAAGATGAAAGTGTCTGTTTAAATAATTCAAAAGAAGGAATTTCTGCTTTCTCGCAAAACACGAGAGGCGGGTAGTTTAATGTTGTTGATTCTCTCATTAAAATTTATAAGATCATCAGCAAAATATGTGACAGATTAAACAATTACAATTCAATTCTTTTGATGGTTTATAAATTGTTTAAATAAAACAGGTATTAAAATCAATTTCGCTTTAGGTATTGATAAGACTTTGGTAAGTAGATTTTTTGTACTAAATAACAATATATATATATAAACATACTTATAGTAGATAAATATAATTATGTATGCAGCAATGGTTACTCATATGGTAAAGAACGCGATTCTTTACCATATCAATATTATTTATTCATTATCGGTTGAAGCAATAAAGAATCTATATTCGTAATAGTTGAAGCTTATACAGCTAATTACGTTTCCTGCTTAAGGCACCTTTCACATGAATAATTCTAATAAATATAATTAATTAGGTACAATTTCAATGAACTTACTAAAAAGACATATTAAAGAATAAAAATATAGAAATATATGTTTTTTTATATTGAATTTGAGTATAAAAATATCTTAAACCACTTAAGAATTTTTATTTTTGTTGTTAATTATTCCCTCGTCTTTAACGTCGTCAAAAGTGTTATCTCTATTTTGAATTGCAGTACGATGAAATCATAAACTAGTAAAATGATGGTATTATAAAGATATTTTAATAAACATGTTACTGTATATATACATGAGCAATATTTTGTGGTTTCATTTCTATATCACCATTTCTAATGTATGAAATCCTGATAATAATGAATCGAATGAACTTACCTTATTAATTTTAAAAACGATTGTGTTAAGTATCTTGAATTATAATATTATATAATATATAATTATAAAATATTTTAAATTACTTAAGTACGACTTTTAATAATATATCATAAAATTAAACATTAACACAAGAACTAGATTATAATACATAAAAAATTTACAATATAGACCTACCTTTACATATTTAAAATTTCATTATAATACATTTAAGAACAAAAACCATATTCACAAAAAATTAAAAACCGCTAAAGTCTTGATCACTTTAAAAAGTTTAACATAGTTTAAAAAGTATACAAAAACCAAATTTTACGTATTTATTTACTTTGTAAACCGATGTTTATGATCAGCACTAAACATGTTGGAGCACTCAATGCACGAGCTACTCGGATACTATCAATCGACGGGTCCTATTCTGTGGCAATAATACTTGTAGCGTATAAAAATAAAATGTTAACGTCCACCGAAGTACATGTTATTATTGTAACTAGAAAAATAGTATTTATTCTTATACACAAATAAGATTAGTATATATATTATAAGATTTTATAAATATATTTTTATGTCTGACGTTATCGATCAGCGAGATGTAAATAGTTTAAAATACATCTGGTAGCATGTACTTACTATCATGAATATCATTATCAATACCTTGATAAGCCCTGCTGATGAATTCACGTATTCATCTACAGATGACATTTGATATATATTATCCTGAAAATAAAAATATACGTAACCAAATATTAACAAAACAAAAACAAATAAATAAATCACTTCACTATATTTATTAATAGATATAATATTAATTATATTGTATATTCATATATTACTAACCTCAGTAACTAGTCAGGACCAATCATATCTGATTGTGATTCATAAATTCCGATTCAAGATATAACTTCTAGATACAAACGTACAAACATAACTCAAGATTAACTGGTCCTGTCACTATAAACACAATATATAAATATATTAAACAGTTTTTAATTCTATTTCTAACTAACGACATACGTAGATACGTTCACATTGTGTTCTGATAAAAGATAAGAGCACGCTTAAAATCTCTTCTCGTGTCGTAAATTTAAGTCGTGAGGGAATTTCGGGGCTTAAGCACCTTAGATAATTGAGATAAGTGGACTCTAAGCACTAGAGGCACTGTTAGGATAAAGAGGTGTAACCTTGTTCTAGTGCATGTAAAATTATGACTGTATGTATGTAAACAATTAAGGTAAAGTCAAACTAATTGCAATATTAAGGTTATATCACATGTGATGCTTAATTTTGTTTACAGTTGATAATAACAATAGGTTTTGACACAAATTAACATATATGTATTAAAAGTAATATGTTAAGTAAAATATATATATATATATTCGCGTGTCATGTATGTACGTATGTAATGGGATATTATGAATTTCATTGGTGATACTCATAGGTTTAAAACCTATAAAAAGTAAACTATAAATCTCAACATAGTAATAGAAATTGGGTGATTATTATTTTATTTGTATTATTAAATTGACACAGTTATTACAGAAGATTTTAAAAAGATATTGTATATACCTACTGCCTATTTACCTACTCTATAGATAATATAACATACTTGCAACAGAAAATGTTGCAGTTATAATTACAAATGCAAGTAATTTAGCTATTCACGAGCAATTATATTTATAAATTACAATTGTATTCAGTAAATGTTAAATGTTATGTTAATATAACATATTAACATAACATTTTACATATAGTACAAAGGAGACTGTTAAGGCGCTAATTACAAGCTCGTGTAACTCAGGCTCTTACAACTATTTTTAAATAAGGATATCCCTTGTTTCTCCCTGTTACCTTCCTTCCTGTAACTTCCTTTCCAAAGGTCTTGTCTCTTAACATTATGTTATAACAATAATACGCTGTTATTTAGAAAATAACTGATGAATTTATTTACAATTGTATTAATGAAATACAATATGTTCGTGTATCAATATTTTCACCCAATATTTGTATGTTTTAACAAAATAAAAAACATCACAGATTTGCAAAACCTGTAGAGAGGTAAAAAAAATATCTTTCTTGATAAGTTTTTTCTAATCTAATTAATTTTCGTACTTCGGGGATAGCTTAAAGTTAGTAAAATGTTTTTTTGAACATTTTAAATTAATAAAGGTCGTGGTGGAGAACGTCAGATTTGGGCAAAATTGACCAAAATTTTGGCAGTGATACAGTTTTGGACGCTGATCACGACGGTGCAAAAAAAAAAAAAAAAAAAAAAAAAAGAGTTTTTTTTTCTTGTTTAGCTTTAGGTTAGGTTAGGTTTAGGTTATTTTTATCATTTTGTCCATTTTCCCCCACCCAAAACCCCGGTTCCCAGCTCTCCCCCAAGAATCCATGTTTTTTTTATTTTGGCCATAACTTGGTCAAATGGCCGAATTAAGGAAAAATTCTTGCACCATCGTGATCAGCGCCCAAAACTGTATCACTGCCAAAATTTTGGTCAATTTGGCTCAAATCCGACGTTCTCCACCCGGACCTAGCTATTAATCATAAATTAGAAAGTAAACCCCTCGTTGTTTGTATATTTTTACAGTATTTGTATTTGCTTTTATACTAGTAATAGAAATTGAAAGAAATAAAAGAAGATGAAAAATGGATAAAATTAAAATAATTAATATATAAAATTATGTATACAATGTATAAATAAATGTTAGAACTGTTTTGTACCTTCCATGTTTTGAGACATTTAAAACGCATAAAGAGTAAATAGCTACTTTATATAATAGCTTGTAACTAATGTTTTAACTATTGCATTATTGTTATTCATATCCTAGTAAATAACAATAAAACAATGATCGTAAAGCAATAAAACGAAACAGTCAGTTAGTTTCAATGATCTATATTTATAAACCGTGGTTATGTTTATCTTGGCCTCGTTTTATGCACTCGATATAATATAACTAATTCGGAGATATATTTTGAAGTTAATACTGTGTGTGGGTGTGTGTGTTTGTGTGTGTGTGTGTTTGTGTGTGTGTGTGTGTGTGTGTGTATTTATATATTCCATACTGTTGCAGGTAAATACAAAAAACAGAATATGTATATTTTTCCTATCTCTTACTATCCTTAATATGGTTATGTGATTGCTACTAAGTTTTAATGAAACTATTTGAATAAAACTGTTATTTATTGAAACTAAACACGCGATCCTCTCATAATCAATAAAAATTAGTGTCTTAATAATATTATATCAGAAATCCTTCGTCATTTATAATTAGCACAAGTTAATCCATGGCACGTCGCGTGGGCGACATTTAGTGCAACATTTCGTGGTGACGGTTGACGCAAGTGCTCTGTGCATTTAATTACTTCGACCCCAAAATATATTTGATATCTATATTATGTAATTTACTTTACATTTACTGTTGAAAATAAGTAATTTTTAACCTCCTCACCATGAGGTGAAACCTCTTCACCATAAAATCTATGAAGATTTTATCAATTTTTTCCTGAAATTTTATCAAAATCACTCCAGTTATTTTTATAACGATATGTTACATAGTATATAATATTTGAAAATTTCAATTTATTACTATTTATTTGATGGATGCAGATTATGTGTTATATGTTAAAAAAAAACTCAAAAAATATTCATTAAATCTTACATATTTCGATTGTGATACATATAGAAAATGTAACGAAATAAATATTGACTATCAATTATTAAGAGTGATCTAGAGATACCTAACCTGAGAAGGTTCTGTAGTTTTTAGAATAGATTTGCTACAAAACATTTAACCTTAAGAAATATCCGTTACTTTCGCTAAAGTGTGTCTTAATGATATTAACTTTCATAATAGAACCCATGAAAAGGACAATCCGAGTAGGGAAGCATAAAGGCAACCTCATCTTTTACTCAAAATCAATAATTGTGTCCGATGCGTCGCCAAATATTTATTTGCGGACGTGGACAGTTTTGAATTAAATGAGATACAATAAAAAAATAAACAATGTATAGAAAATTATGTATATGTAACCATAAAGAAAGTAATTACAATATAATAACAAAATTATTATGATTAGTGGAAACTTCTCTATCGCTCTACCGATGTTAAATCTATAATGTACACTATTGATAGAATTCAAGGATTCCAGCCTCAAAAGGGGTATTTTTAATTGTGGTTGTAAAATTTTAAATTACTTTTATAAAAATATCATAAGTAACTGTTTTATCCATCGTATACTTATTGTAAATTGATAAAAAGCAACAATTTATATAAGTAATCTGTATGAAATAATTTAGGATATCAGATAACAATTAAGACTTTATAATAGTTTTCTGGTTATTAAAGGCAAAGGTTTTGTGGCATTAGCCACAGACTCTCAAACCCCAGATATTATTAAAATGCAACGTCTTTTCGTCTGAAGATCCATATATTTCTAATCATAGTCAATTAGAACATCATCCGGCGAATTGACCTTTATTTGACCAGTCAATGTACATTATGTTTATAGAAAGCGGAAAATTCGCAACCAATATTAAGTGTTAGTGATGCATTTACGTGGGTATGCGTCTGTTAATGTTTTGTAAATGATTCATCACTAAACTATAGTAAATCAACCGTTGCGATGTTTACATTTTGTGTATCAACAAACTGTTACTCTCGCTTTTATGAATTGAGACATTCAGTAAATGATATTTAGTTTTTAAATGTTGTTAACAAAAGTAAGGGGTATAAAATTTTGAATTAACAAAGAAATCTTTAATCATATAAACAAGTATATTTATATCTTTAAAAAAAATGAGTGTAAGAAATGGTATGAAAGAATTGTATTTTTTTTTTGTCTTTGGTATCCCACGATAAAAAGGTAAAGAAAAATGTATTTTAATTAAAATTAAATTTTGTATATGCATTCGTGCATTATGAACCAAAGAGCGACATTCCGTTCCCGTAAGTTTATTTCTGGGTAGAAATGATTTTTAAGGGAAAAAAACTTTTTTTCTGTGGTATTCTAGGTACTACAATTTTGTTCCAAACCTTTATGGTGTCATAGATAATCTATCAGTGCTTTTTTATTATTTATCTTTAACGTATAACGACGATACATGTTATAACTTCATGAGGGAAGTTGACATTTGGTTGATATAAATTCAGTAATGTTATTTTCATTACTACGCCAAGCCAAGAACAATAGCTTGCCAGTTAGAAATATTTTAACATGACACAAAAAACAATAAATGCTTTAATGTGTCGGACGCAGATATGTATATGACCTTAAAAATATTTTTTATTGTACTAAAACAAACTGCCAGTAATAAAGTGCTGAAGTTATTACATATGTATAAAAAAGTCTTTAATCGATGAGCGTGTCCTCGAATAGTATTAAAAATTAAAACCGTGTTGAGAATGTGTACAAGCCTTTATTTGAGACACGAAAGCTTTCAAGAGCTCAAATTGCCGGGGAGCGTCTGAGGCGCATGTCCGAAAATTAAATTCTAAGAATTACTTAAAAACGTCTTTTCGTTGTGGCTTTTCGGTTACCACTGCAATGGAAAGCTTTATGGCTTTTGTTCTATCAAATTAAATTAGTTTTAAGATAAAATTTTAATGTCCGAACGATCTCTTAAATGTTAAAATTTATTTAACATAAATATATATATGAAAGTAATAAATGAATATAAAATAGAAAAGTAAACAAACTTATAAAATTAAACTCTCGCTTTCTGTGTCACGTGAATCACGACGACCTTTGACAAAGGTCAGACAAGGGATTCGGGATCGTCATTAGTATTCATTATCCCAAAACTATTTATCATTCATTCAAAAAATTATATATATTTAATAAAAATTTAATTTATAAGAATGGGTTATGGAATATGATTTAAATGAAGTTCCAGAGTGGGTATAGCTCTACGGCTCTCACGAGACGAGAGATGGGGAGGGCTAAAACGCCCATTATGTAACCTACCCGAAACGACCTCAAGCACACAGCAAGAGCATCACCATTTAACAATGAAGCCGCAGCGCGTGTACATAATAATAATATTAAACTAACCAATAGAGCATGAGAGCAGTCGAGAGTAGAACACACGGTGATTACTATTACGCCGAACACCAATACGGATACCGCCGATACATACGCGACTAAAGTTGGGGAGCCCTGGATATTACCACAATCACTTACGCCGTCGAACACCAATACGTGTACCGATACATACGCGAGTTGGAGGCCAGGATATTACCTTGGGTATGCGACGTGGGCGGGTCGGTCGCGTCAGTGGGCGCGCGGCGCGGCCGTGGCGCGGGCGGCGAGCGCACTGCCGCGCTCACACTCCGCCCGAGCACCTCGACTCGCGCACGCGCTCCAACAGCCCCGCGATTGATCACGGCCTCTCGATTGCGATCAAATTTATGATAGGTCGCGGATCTATTGTCGAGATACCGACGAAATTTTATTGTGGTTTTTTACAAACATTATTAATCTACCAAATTATCTATGGTTAGTAAGTACGACGAGCACTAAATATTCATAACGTATGCTCAGTCTCAGACGAGATTTTATTGGTTTTTTACGCTAATCCAAGGTTAGGTTTATAGATAAACACCAAAATATCTATCCTTAGTTAGATGTATAACACTAAACACCATACCGTTAAACGTAGAACACTAGAATGAAAATTTATAAGTACGCACATAAACGTATCTTACGGCTATTAAAAGTTACTACTGTCTTATCCTTGACTAGGTAGTATTGATTTCTTTGTTACGTTATTTATTCACTTCAGGTTTAGTCCGATTGTATTATTAAAGAAGAAGAAACCCGATTTCCAGCTATATGACTAAACAGATTGAAGAACCTTAATTTTAATTTTAGTTATAAATAAAGAAATAGATAAATACTATAAATTCTTATAATTTCTTTTCCCGTGGAAAGAAAAAAAATACCGCAGTAAATATTATGTTATATGTATATTTAGGACTTACACCATAGACAATTATTATGTTTTATATGTTAAAACGCATCCAGTAGTTCTTGTGTTACGTCATGAACCAGACACAAACAAACATGCAAGCAGAAATAAATAACAAATTGCATTTACTTTTTACAAAAATTATTGATCAAAATTTGAAGAGCAGATCTCGGCGCGTTACATTTTATTAAATTTATTATTTAATAATAAGTTTATTTTTTGGCGAATTTAACAATTTTGTTTTGATAAATCTTAAAAAGACCTATCTTTTAAATTAATAAATGCAATTAGGACAGTTTCTAAAGAACAGGATAAAATTTATATATGTACAACTGTTTCTATTATTATCTATTATTATCAATCTCAAACACAAGTAGTGCATCTTCACATTAAGAAAATAATAATAAAAATAAATAAATCAGCTGAAATGTTTAAAATGCGAAAACTAAAATCATAATTCGTTGACTAAGCTTTTTTACAAAGGATCGTCTAGTCACTTCTGAATATTTATCAAGTAACTTTAACGACTCCCAAGTCGGAAAACACAAACTATTGCACGCGATTTAGCCATTTTGCAATTCAACACTACTATTTGGTCGATAGACGATAGTAGGAACGATCGACTTTGTTTCGCATTTACAATTTGCTAATTACCTAGATTTTTATTTAAATGATTATGACTCGCATTTACACGAAGTTTACGGTATTTTATGGTCTTTTAATATTTTAGGGATGTTATTAATATTGCTGGTCGTTTAGTAGTTCTTTAAGGGTGATGTTAGGTTTTATATAGAAAATATGAGTACAAATGAGTGATGAAGTGATGATGATAAAGAAATAATAAATAACATAGTTATGGATTTATGTTTTTAGTTTCTGATAACAACGTACTGTTTGCAATTTTATGCAATAGTAAATTTACATAAATATGGCTTACAATGCACACTTGCGTTTTGTCGCATCGATTGAAGAAATAAAGATGGCTGATCATTATCAAGACTATTCTGTCTCTTACACAAAATTTTTAGGGTTATGGTGAACAGAACAATGACTTCAACATTTTATCATTTACGAGGGACTTAAAAATGTAATATCATATATATAAAGTAGTATTAGTTATTATTTGAAGTCCATTCTATGCAAACACGTATATGCCTTTATTTATAACTTGCTCTAGCCGGCGAGTTCGTCTGTCACCGCTGTCTCCCGATAAACCATAAGTCAACGTTAGAGACTCAAAAATATATTATTATATCCCAAAACAATGCATGATTTTGTGAAAGAGAAGAGAAATTTTTCGGAATGATGAGAATCCTAATCCGGGGCAATAACCTACAGGTTATATACGAGGGGAGGTCCAAAAGTTCGTAGAATGAAAGGGATCTAAATAAAATAAAACAACAAAACTATTTTTCCTTTTCAATATAATCACCCTTAAGCTCAATACATTTATTAGACCTATGAATTAATTTTTCTAAACTACTATAAAAATATGTTTTATCTTTTACGTCAAAATGAGCCGAAATTGCTTCCCTTACCTCATTGTCGTCGAAACATTTCCTTCCCCTTAAGTCTTTTTTTAAATTGGGAAATAAAAAAAAGTCACTTGGGGCCAGGTCTAGACTCTAGGGTGGGTGAACTAGGGATTCGAACCCATGCCTGTGCAGAGCAGCCATTGCAATTCTGCTCTTGTGAATCGGCACGTTGTCTTGCAAGAGCAACACACCCTTTGTCAATTTTCCTCGCCGCTTTTCCTTGATGGCATCCTTTAATTTTTCTAATATCGTTGCATAGTGTTTTTCGGTTATAATCCTTCCCTTTTCTTTGTAATCAATCAAAATTATCCCCTCACAATCCCATAAAACAGTAGCCATCATCTTTCCAGCCAACTCCGTCACCTTGAATTTCTTTAGCGGTTGTGTCCCCTTTTTATGCCATTGCATGGACTCTTGTTTGGACTCAGGCTCAAATTGATGAACCCATGTTTCATCTCCCGTAACAATTCGGTCCAAAATCTGTGCAGGTTTATCTCCACACAACTCCAACAAATGCTTTGACGCATCGACGCGCTGCTCTTTCTGAAACGGCGTGAGCATTCTGGGTACCCATCTTGCACTGACTTTTGTCATAATCAGGTGATCATGTAGGATTCGCAAAATGGTGGTATCTGACACTCCAACTAATGCAGATAATTGTTTTTTCTTCAAACGGGCATCCTCTAGTACAATTTTCTCCACTTTTTCGACGATGTCCGATGTGGTGGCCTCAACTGGCCTTCCTGAACGGGGGTCGTCTTCAATTGACTCTCGACCATGTTTATAAAGACTATGCCACTTGTAAATCATTGATTTACTAGGGCACTGTTCCCTATAAACGACTCCCATTTCATTCAAAATGGTTTGAGCGTTCTTTCCTTGCTTGGTAAGGAATTTTATCACAGCGCGGTGTTCAATTTTCTCCATAGTTTCAGTTTTCTTCCGGATTGACTTGTTCAGCAGACGACATTTCGTAAACGAATAACGCAATCGGGTTGAAACTTGGTATTTACACTAATGATGAGTCTTCGATTCGTATGACACCAAGCGAGCGCCCTTACCTCCGCTCCATCCTCTCCATTCCACGAACTTTTGGACCTCCCCTCGTATAACCTTTTTGTGTAAGCAAAAAAACAAGCAGACATACATTTTTTTTTAATTTTTGGACCATTTCTTGAAAAAGTAGCTTTTTTTTATAAAACTACGTTCAGATTTTCCTGTTTTTATACATTATGTATAAAATAGCATAAATCTTTATTTTTAATTTTGCCAAAATTTTTATTTAGTTATAAATATCCAAAACCAGTAAATACAGTCAATTTAAATTAGCTCCCTTGCCCTGACTTTATATTGTTACTTTGGTCCAAGATTTGATAATTAATTTATAAAATAAAATATTTAGAAATTTGATATTGAGGCTAGAGAATAAAAACGGTGAATTATTACAGAAAAAAATTGGACCACGACGGAATAAATAAAATAGAATTAATAATTATAATAATACTTTAATTCAATTACATATACGTTGTAAGAGGTTATATAAAAGAAATCACATATTTATAATCGCCTTATAATCAACTTAATAAAAGGGAATGATAGCTTCCACCGGGAATAACATCATATATAAAATATATTTTTAAATTATAAAATTTGGCAACCCTAACTTGATTAACTTGGGTTGCAAAATTTTACATCACCACTACAGGAGAAGGCAAGAATAATTAACAAACAGCATAACAGACAGCAGTAAAAAAAATAACAATATATATATAAAATCACATCTTTTAATAATCTCCAATTCTTATTTTAATATAATTTAATGGCAACCTTATGCCCTGGATTTGTCTGATTTAATAAACTTATCCAAATCAGCATCACTGGCCGGATCCACTTGGGAGAGCTGACGGAAACTCTCATCGTCAACGAAGCATATCTCATGATGATCTGGATCAGCCAGGATGATGACCCTCACTGTGGCCTTTCCGGGAGTATCCAATGATATCAGGGGAGTTAAGATTTTCTCCTTAGCATCTTGAATTTTCTGATCAATAATTGGTTGTTCCTCGAATGGACATGAGAATGCTATACGGCCGTATGCCTTTGCATGATTTACGGGACCACCTGGAAATGTTTTAGTCTTATTTTAGTCAATTAGAAGTGCCACAAAAAGTGGTTATTGAAAATTCATTTATTTAAATAACTTCATTATTTTTTTTATGTTAGAGGGCCGCCCATGAACTCTTGCAAGATCCGAGCATTTACAAACACGTTGCCAGCTTTTTACAGGTAGGAGTATAAGCCATTTTGAAGGTAGGAGTATAAGCCACTTTGAAGGGAGTTTGTTCCACATTCGAGTGGTACGTGGAAGAGAGATCCTTGAGAATCGCTCAGTGGAAGATCACGAAGTACAGATGGTATTGGAGGCGATGACGCCCTGTGCGTTGGTGAAATTCGGCACTAGGCATCAGATCAAATAGCTCATCGGAACACTCCCCGTTTCAATTGCGGTAGAAGGCGCACAGAGAAGCCACAGAATGCCAAAGACTCCAGCCGTTTGCAGAGCACCAGGTCCCCTATAATCTGAACGGCTCTCCGTTTTACGAGGTAAATCGGTAGAAACTGATATTGGGGTGATCCAGACCAGAGATGAGAACAGTATTCCATGTGCGGCCGGACCTACACCTTATAGAGCGTAAGTCTTATGCCGGGCCTGAAATACTGCCTCGGTTTATTGATCACTCCCAATTTCATCAAGGCTAACTTGGCCTTGCTCTCCAGATGACCACGAAACAATGGGTCGAAATGTCGAGGCTCAGTATGCTGATATTTGGCGAGGCATTGAGAGAAGTGCTTTTGAAAAGCGGTGATACGAAAAATGTTTTTTTTTTTTTACTGGTAAACGCGGAAACTTGTGTCTTTTAGGGATTAAACTGAACGTGGTTCACTCCTTTCTGAGACCATCCTAAAGGAAGGCCTTTATAGAAGACACAAGTTTCTTCCGGCACTCGTCAACGTTTTCCCTGATCCCTGCACGGCCGGAATATACCGCATCCCCAGTACTTTCATCCGCATAACAACGTACGTTGGAAATATCCAATGCATCATTGATGTGCAGGAAGAACAGAGTTGGGGATAGCAAACAACCTTAGGGTACAACAGCATTCACATGTTTGAGATTCGAGCAAAAACCATCAAGAACGACTTGTATGCTCCGCCCCCAGTGAGAAAGCTGGTGATCCACTAGCATAAACTGTCGGGAAGCACATAGGAAGGATGCTTCCAAAGAAGCCCTTGTGCCATACACGATCGAAGGCTTTTGCCATATTCATACTAACTGCCAAACCCTCTCGCTTGCTTTTAATATCCGCTGCCTAATGGGACGTAACATATAATAGAAGATCACCAGCCGATCGACCGTAGCGAAAGCCATATAGTCGGTAATTTATCAACTGGCGATCTTCGAGGTATGTTAAGAGCTATCTGTTATTGGTGTTCTCTATTATTTTGAAGAGGAGAGCTGGGTCCGAGCTATCACCTTTTTTTAGGAATTGGATGGAAAAAGGCACACTTCCATGAGACCGTGACTACGCTTTTAAGGTAGGAAATAGACGCGTTACCACTGGGGCACATGTCAACTCAGGGGCACATGTTCGTAGCACCAATGGAGAAATGATAACTGGCCCACTCGACTTATGAACGTCCGAGGAAAATAGAGGCTGCCGGATAGTTTATTGGGGAAAAAAATTATTACTGGCAGTGAGCTCTGACACCGCGGGGTAGGCGGTGTCTTCCCTTGGTCGTCCAAAATCGAGTTTGATGCAAAAAGAATGCCCAAGAGATCGGCTTTCTTTTTTGCCGTGTGGACCATGGAGTAATTCTCCATGTGTAATAGCGGTAGGGACGGCTGGCAAAGGTTGGCCTCAATGTCTTTAGAAAGCGCCCAGAATTTACACGACAGTACCCGTGACAGCTCATCCCCAATTTTGACAACATGCTTGAAGTTTGTACTAGACGTATCCAACACAGGCGGCGTTATAAAACAAGTGGTACCACAGAGATCATACAAATAGTTCTATGCCCTGTAGTAGCACATCAGCTGCAGCTGCAGATCAGGCACTGGGATCATTGAAAGGGAAACAAATCAGCCCCCATGGGTAGGATGCAAAAAAAATACCCGGATGTTGCAAAAGTCCACAAGAGTGAAGCGGGTTGACACTGTTTGAGCGATGGGCAGCCCGAACAAAATCCGAGAATCATTTCCCCGATTTTGCTCAGGGAGGGGTTCTCCACCTTATCACTAAAGTGATTTCTTCCAGGCAAATATGATTATTCTATTATTGAATAACAATTCAACTCTTAGAAGACTGATTAGACATTGTTATAGATTGTACATAAATATCAAGTCTCAAGATAATTCTCTTGTCTTAAGATAAGAGCCTTGTATTTATTCAAGGGTAAAAAGATCTACGTCCGTGTGAAAGAGACGAGAAATGTAATCACTGTGGAGTTTTCACTACTTATTAGATTATAAATCGCTATTTAATCAATTAATAAGTTTTAGTATCACTTAAAAAATCTAAATAAAAGTGAAGAATCAATATTATTGTAAGATAATTAATAAATAAGAACATACCAATATCAACAAGTTCCAATTTAGCTTGATTCTCGCTAAAGCCAAGAGTTACCGACTTGTCAGTTTTCTCAAATATCTTTAATGACAACAGACCATTCCAATAGGCAATAGAGTTTGCGAGGTTTGAGCTTGCTAATGACACTTTAACAACTGGATCTGAAATAGGAAATATGACAATTATCCTTAAGAAAACATATCTTAAAAGTTAATTGGTAATAATTGGTGTAAAATAACCAAAACATGTTAAAACATATTTTTGTTAATTAGTCTCGCTTAAAGATAAACCTAGTCTTAGAAAACCCTAGATATCATATGAACAAAACAACCCTTCTGGGGTTAACAGTGTGATTCAGAGTCTAATAACCAAAATAAGTAATATTTCCAAAGCATATCATAACATCACAGTATGCCTAATATACTTTTAATGTACCGGAATGATATTAAGAGAATAACTTTAGTGGTATCACCAAAATGACTGTTTAAGCCATAATTTGATGACCACAATAAATTAAAAATAAAAATTAAGAAACCGTTTTAAAATTGTGTAATAAAGAAAATATTGACAGCAAAACTTAATTTTTAGATTTTCAAGACATTTGTATAAAAAAGTGAAAAAATGTAAACTATATTTCAATGTATACAATGTATAACCATATCTTGCTTGGAAATATGTACTTTTTTATCCCATAAATACCTAGTACCTATTGAGTGATGTCACATTATTTTTAATATCAAGCAATCTTAAATCAAACATTTATATCACATGATATAAATGATAATTTTATGATTTATTGATAAACTAAAATCATATCTGAATCTAGAATTACACTTAGCAACTATATAATATAAGACTCAATGTGGAAACAATTCAAATTGTAATAATATATAATATAAAATATTAAAGTCAAAGAGAATAAAAAATATTTAACACCATACCTCTATCAATTGGTTGAGGCTTATCAATAATGTAAAACTTATAGCCCCCTGGAGCTTCTATATACTTCAATCCATTTTGTTCCTTCACCGGCCAGTTGGCTGATGCAGCTCTCTTTAAACTCTCACTTGATTGGATTGTAAGACCCAAAAAATCATTGCCCTGCTCATATTCTGTGATACCATAATTATATGTGAGCTCCACAACAAAGTGATTGTCTTCTGGGCCATAGCCTATCATAGTTTTACTCCATCTATTTGCATATGGTCTGTAAAGGAAATATAAGAAATTGACTTGAAGGAGAAACAATATATTTTAAAACTTAATTAACAATTTTTTTTTTTTTTTTTTTTTTTTTTTTTTTTTTTTTCACCTTCACGCCATATCCCTTGCGGGGTAGCCAGAGACGACGGAGCGCCAAACGCTACGGTCTCTGCATACCTCTTTCGCCTCGGCCACAGACATCAACTTCTTCATACATGCCCTCCGGGGGGTCCTCATGCTTTTTACGTGACCTTCCTCCAGTATCGTAGCTACTGTGTTTTCGAAGGTCACTCGAGGCCTCCCCCTGTCTCTCTTACCGCTCACTTTTCCCATATAAATCTTTTTTACCATTCTTTCATCACTCATTCGTTCAACGTGCCCAAACCACCTGAGCACGTTCTTCTTCATTCTCACCGTGACATCTTCGCTAGTACCTGCCATTCTGTGGATCTCTTCATTGCGGATTCGATCAGCTAGACTGACTCCGCATATTCTGCGAAGAGATCGCATCTCCACAGCATTCATCTTTCTTACATTCTTCTTCTGTGTTACCCACGTTTGGCTGCCGTATAACAGTGTCGGTAGCAAAACTGCATTGTGTACAGCCAAACGTGCAGCTATACTGACGTTTTGCCGTCTCAACAATGCAGTCAAAGCACCATTGACTCTGTTACCAGCAGCAATACGCCTTTCCACATCCATTTCGTATCTTCCGTCTCTGCTAAACATACTTCCCAAATATACCACTTCATTCACTTGTTCTATTATCTTATCATTCACGTTGATCTTACATTCTGTTCTTTCTTCATTTCTTTCAAATATCAGAACCTTCGTCTTATCTACATTCAGGTTAAGACCATTAATTTCACACCCATCTTTCAGAGTGGTGACCAATGCCTGCAAATTGCATTCTGATGATGCAATGAGCACTGCATCATCTGCATATAGTAACAATCAATTTCTACTACAATATTTACCCATTGCAAGCTGCCTCACAGCCCTCACTAAATTCTTCATGACGAAGTACCTTGACAAAAATAAAATATATATATAAGTATATTGATAAGTGGTGTTTAGAAATAAATAAAAATTTAATTCTTGTGAAACAATATGCTATATGCTAGTCATGGTAATTAGACACAAAACGACCTTGAATAAGTCATACTTGAAATATAATATCACTTATTGGTGTTAATGTATGAGTGATAGTTTATATCATTAACTTCTATAGCTATATAGCGTCTTTTTCTCACCTTCATTCCCAGAATTTCCCTGTAGAACTTAGCCGTAAGGGTTCTATCGGCTACTTTAAAAACAAAATGCAATGCACGCCCACTAATCATGGTGTAATTTTATAACACTGTCTAGACAAATACGATATTATAACAAATCAAATATATTTACAGTTTTCAGAAACCACAACCACTACGTCAGTTCAAAATTTTTTCGATGTTCGTAGTCACAGTACCGGCTGAGAAATGAGAATTGAGAAAGAAAGATTTCAGTTGGAACAACTTTACTTGTTTAAAAACACACCGACTATAACGTAGACTGATAAATGTCAACTTCAAAATGACATTATTGAGATTCTCGACTATATGTTCGTTCAAGAATAGACTATGAAATGAAGTGGAAGAATATCTTGAACAGCGTTACTGTAGTGCTTTGTAAAATATTAGGGTAAAATACAAATTTAACACTTATTTTTAAAGAATAGGGTGTGTTTTTGAATGATGTTATATTTTTAATATTTGTACATAATATATAGATTCAGTTTACGATAAGATGATAAATAATGATTAGATAATTTATTCCCGCTTCCACTTAAGGATACTTACACAAATAGAAACAACTTGAAATAAAATTATATCTGCCTACAATGTGATAGTAGAGAAATTCTACGTAATAATACGTAAAGAAAATGTTAATTTTAAAACTAACTAATATATTATTATTCTTAAAATTTCAAGACTTAGGAGTTATGATAAGAAAATTAAATAAATCTGCACGAATTTATCAGATGAAAGAATTTCTATCTGCCACATGCTGTTCACGCGTCTAGACTCTGACGTTTCAAAAACAGACATTAGATATTAAAGATTATGATAGTTATCTTATTTACACTGATATAACAATGTGACGGAGACTTGCGTTCCTTATATTCAGAATTATAAAAACATCGAGAAACGTCGATGAATTCTGCGTGTAATCCTATGTTCAGTAAAAACAGTTTAACACTTTTCTTTACGTTCAGTACTGTTACTTTAATAACAAACAAACAATAAATAATTCGGTCTAGCATGTGATCTAGCGGAATAATTTTTTCCTACCTTTTTATATTTTATATGAACAAACTAGGTACCTTTTTTTATATTGTCTTATTGAAATCGGAGAGGTCGCATTGTCTATTTCTACTCGTATAATTCTTCATAATTGCTGTTATATTACAGTCATTTTTATCTCTCTTGAATCTTAGATATATGAATATTCAATTTTAAATTCAATAAAAATTTTAAAACTCAATATACTTATATAGTTACCTTTTTAAATATACAGAAAAACATTATGTACTTTAAGATATATTTAATATCTAAAAGCAGGGTCCATTTAATGACTTGTCAAGAAATTATTACTTATAAAGGTGTTTTTATTAATTACTTTGGTATTTAATCTGTTTAACTAAATATTTTTGAATTTCTGTGATAAGCTTTACTTGATAAGTTTAACAATACCATGTTTTATAACATTCGTTTTTTTATGATGTATAATAGATGTGTTCCTGTGTTTATAATTCTTCTCATCGTAAATGTATGGATGAAATGATCTGGATGGTACTCATCTTCAATCTAGCAGACAGTTACAACAGTACCAGCCGTTGTCGAGATCCAGAATAATCTTTTTTATTTAAGATCTATATTTTTCTAATATTTATGTCTTACATAAAATTTTTGCCTTCGAGCACTCTACAATCTTGAATTAATAATTATTTACAAAAGACTTTTGAAACAATAAATATTTTAAAGGTTTTACTTTAATCACATTCACTCATCAACTCGACCTTATCCCAATTTCGGGGTCGGCACAGTATGTTTTACCCTTCCATACTCTCCTGTTACTCGTTATCTCTTTACACAGTCCTTCCGCAATCCAGTCATCTTTTTTTCTGCGGTCTAATTACATGCGTTTCATCTTTCTTCATAACATGCCCACACCATGACAGACGACTGTCTCAAATTTTTTCTGGCAATTATTAATTATTTTTTAATTTTTTGTCACTCAATCAATTTCGTAAAGAATGCATTATAGAGAGACCAAAAGTTACGGAGCTTAAATCTAAGATGGAAATAATGGAGGAATATGGATAGTTTACCCTAAAATGTTTAATAGGTACAATAATCAAATCCACGATTCAATTCATTCACATAAAAACTACATATAATTTCATACAGAAATACGGTTAAATATATTTGTCTCTTAATCTAAACTACAATCATAATTTCATGGTAAGTAATATTTTTTTTACATTTTCATATTATGCATATATTAATATTATATAAATAGTACATAGACAAGTGATACATCTCTATTGTTTTAGCATGTAAATATTTCTCATCTATATGATTTCTTCAGGTATACCGTTATCCGGGATATGATATTAATGTTTCATTACCAAATGAGAAATTTAAAAATAAATAATTCATTATAAAAACGCGGACACTGCAAAATATTACTGTGATATAATTCTTAGAATCTTACCAGTAATTTGTGGGGGCAATGTATAATTATAATTTGACGTTAATGATCCCTAAAGTTTTTTTAATTTTCTTTTAGAATTAATTAATTTAAGAAAAATATTCACATCTGTATCTGTAGGCTCATTGAAAATACTATGTAAATATTATAATTTTCTAAATAACCCTCAATAAACACAGTTACATTTTATCAAATAACATCGTAGCTTCAAGCAAAAAGAATAAATAACTATTCTTATTAGTTAATTACACATTAAACAATTTCAATTTTTCAAATTGAGAATCCATTCATTGTTATTTTCTATCCAAAGTCCGTTAGAATAGCAATTTGTTTTTATAATGTGCTCATAATATAAATCAGTGATCTATACATCTAGAAATGATTCTCAACTCGAAGGTAATAAACATTTCAGAACAATAAAATCGTTACAAAATTATTAGTGTCGTCTTTACTAAAACCATAATGGTTTACAATTTAAAGCAGCCCTAGTAGAACTTCAATCAAAATTTAGTACCAAACTACTAAAGGCGGCACTAATATTTTTGTGTATCAAAGTCGGTGTGTCGGTGAGTGCGCAAATCAGTTCGGTTTCTCTTTATCGACGGTTTCTTTTTCTTTCTCCTTCTCTTTGTCTTTCTTCTCTTGTAGCTGTTGTAGGTGTGCTGGTAGAGCCTTGAGTATCGCGTGTACCTTAATTTTAGGTATTAATTAGTATGGTTTGTAACACATTGCTTATTTGAATTCGGTAAAAAATACCTCTTCAGCAACGGCCATGAGAACGAACTCGAACTGCTGTTTGGTAGCGACGGTGCGCGTGCGCTGGTCTCGGATATGCTCCAGCGTTGCGGCGATGTCTATCTCCTTTGCACCTTTAGCCATGCGGTTGAGGACCATGTCTATCAGACAGTAAGTACCGGTGCGTCCAGCGCCATCACTGAAATAAAACATTTCACCCCCTTCAGTTACAACATTTTTTTATAGAAAAGTAAATTAACTTTCAGGACTGTCTTTAAAATATTTGACATGCGGGTATTGCTGAATATATATGTAATAAATTAATTAATCTTGAAAACTTATCTACTGCAAAAGCTTTTATTTGCCAGTTTTTAAAAAAGTATTTTTTGTGAAGATACGAAGGTCTGATGCTTGAAACGTGGGGAGAACTTCAACGGAGAACCTAAATTCAAAAATCTAATAAAATAATATTATGGTTATCAAATCAAATCAATATATTTTAATGACCTAATCTCGACAAATAATCCGGCTTCGGCCGAACTGTTTAATATTGTATATTTAGAACATACAAAAGCAATAAAATGAATATAATAGTTCTACATAACTTATCATCGTATTCGTCATGACCCATATCGTGAAGCTTGTAATGTATAATATAATAAAATAAATTTTAGCATTGATATCTTATCTAATATATAATTAAAATACATTACATAGCACACGTTAGTGTATAGTACCTAGGTTATTTAGAACTTATATTATATCTTAAGAAAAAGCTAAAAATATATTTATAACTGCAAATTCTCAATGTAAATATAATACAAGACATATTTGGCACAAGGATAAATCTAAGTAGGCATCAGATAGTGCGCATTAATTAATATATCGATAATTATTTATTTACTTTGGTATTCCTATTTAGATATTAAAGATTAAATTCTAATAAGATTACCATCTATTGCAGATTTTTTTCATAATCTATGATAAAATAATATGCCGCTGATATTTTAATGATTAATCGATAAGGATACGATATTTTGATAAAAAGTTTTAGATTGAATTTAAATTCTTGAAATGTAAAGAGTTTAAAGTGAAGTAAATTTAGCTGAACTAACCTGCAGTGAACTGCAATCGGACAAGATCTGCCGCGGTAGGACTTATTTACCTTCCTGGAAATAAAATTGTTATTATATATAGTAAAAAATATAAATACAAAAGGAGTTGAGGAAATATATATAAACAAACCTCCTGAATTCAAGTAAGGCCTTGGTAGACGCGGGCACTCCGTTTTCTGGCCACGACAGGAAGTGGAATTGCGTGACAGTGCGTGTCTCACCAGTGCGTTGGTTCTTCAGATAGAAGCTGCGTACCAAGTAGTCGTCGCACCAGATATGCTCGCTGACTAGATGAACCTAGAGATATTATAAAAATGTTTCATACATAAATATATATAATTATATATTTATATACGTACTTATAAGACATAACAGTCTATTGAGACAGAGACCGATGAATACAATAAATACACAAACGTTGTGTCAAGTATATACCTCATAGATGTGGTATAGCTCAGAACCCTCCTCGGGCCAGTATCGATGGCATAACTGTTGTCCGTTCTCCGTGAGCCTGGTCAGCATCACCATCACCACGCTGCCCTGTTCCCACACCATTTGCCAGAAGTCCGGTGCAGTCAGCGCCAGTGGGCCTGCTGCAGCTATGTACGCGGGGTTCCGAGGGTCGTGGTCGGTCTGATTGAGAAAACATCATAGATAACCATATATTTTTTTAGTATTGATAGTCAAACTGACAAGTCCTAGTTAAAACTACAGTCTTAGTCAAATTGTATTATTGGATTCTAGATTTATAAATATTAGAATGTCTAATTAGGTCAAGTTTGGACCGTCTTCTCGTTTGACCCTTTGGCATCTTGCAACTAGAATCTGGCGATTCATCCTTAACTTTTATTTCTAATCGAAATAAAACTTATTTTTCATTTTTTGACTTCGACTTTATGTTTGGGTAATAATTATTTTACAAAAATATTATTGGATACTCACAATCGTCGAAGCATTGATATAATCGGATCCAAGATGATTAGACAGAGTGTTTAGAGTAACCCTGGAATGGTCATACGGCAAAACATCAGCGTAACGGTTCTTGCCACTGTTCTCAGATTTCAGAGCAGCGGTAGTGGCACAAGGTTCGGCTTCGTACGCGCAAAGAGCACGCCATTCTTGCTCCAATCGGTCTTTGTTACGGAGATGATCTTCCATGTAGGCCTAAGATGGTGTGATATAAATAAATTGGCGATTTCTCTATATAATAATCTATATTATAAAACATACCAAAACCATGTGTCCAGTAGAAATGTCCATATTAGTCAAGGCCGGTTCCTCGCTCCTAGAATATTTTGATATAACAGTAATATTATATTATATATATTTATTCATGAACATGAAATGAAAGTTACCAGGATGAGGTGCTGGATCTAGTGGAGGGTGAGTTCCCCTCCGGGTCTCGAGAGAGTGAGGTGATACGCTGCGGGGGGTCAGCGGAGGGCGCGGCCGCACTCGGAGCACCCGACCACTTGCCGGACATACGAGCACGACACAGTTCCTGATACGTTTGAAGTACTGTTTATTAGACTAGTGTTACATAAGAAGTAAATGTCGGATGAAATACAGGGTGACAATAACTACGCTACGATGAATGAAACCCCCAATCTCTAATTAAGTTTTTATTACACATACAAAAATTCACTGAGTTACTCACAAAATCTTTTAAGAAATTAAACACATGCTGTAGCTTAAGTTATATGTATCAGGAAGAAAGGAAGGTGGAAGTATTCCGTCGCAGCTTTTAAATACATTGAAGTGAGCTAGTGTTCTATCGGACAGTTCCTATCATTTCATATAATGCAACACAAATTTTCCACACCGAATAATAAAAAAAAACAATCAAAAGAATTGTGATTTATCTTAGAATAGCCATTATAATAACTAGCTTATTCATACTTGATAGTCCCTAGTAGCTTCAGCGTCGATCTCGGCTGCGGAGGAGAGACCTTGGGTCTTTCTCTTGGCGCTCATGTCTCTCTTCAGCAACACAGCGAACACTACAGCTCCGACTATCAGAACTGATAAGCTGCCCACAAGCGCTAACAGTACTGGATAATCCAAACCAAACAGTTGATTATCTTGGGTTCCGGTGTTGCGAATAACCGGATATTTACTCTGGAAATTTTACACAATATATTATGTGGAATTATAACAAGTATGTTTCTAAAGAATAGATCTCACCCTATCTCCTACTCCAGCTGATTGTATTTGTGCTCCAGTGTCTTTCCGAACTTGGTCTTTAATAATGTCTGGAAGGTTATTGAATTACAAAATATATGTAAAGTATTATTGGGATAACAAATACATAGATCCTATAGAGAATAGAGAAATTAGATTCATAACTCTAATCTTACCAATTTGTTTAGCAACATCTGCTGCGTCATATCCTTTGTTATTTTTCTCCACTTTAAAAGTAACTTCATTCGGATCGACCCTGCAACAAGTTTTATTTAAATTACTACTTTTGCGATTGTATATAAAAAAAGAGCAATGTAAAACACAATTACCGTGGGTTGGTAAATGTATTTTTTTCTAATCCCAACAGTTCTTCAAGACGTGTGATGAATGAAATACCTTTCTCCCAATCTGTTAGAAACCTGGCGAAGCAGAACATTGAATGAAGGCAAAGCAATACGACAGCCACCCATTCCCAAACCACAACATTTACACAATATATGTAGGAATATAACATACCTATTATGGAAAGTAACAAATGCATATGACGGATCATAATCGTAGTCGTTATGATCGTGGTCTGGTTTGACTGGATTCTGTTGGTCTAACGCAGCATGTGCTGAAAAAGAAAAGGTAACATTGCATCTTGATTCCACGGACACAATCTATAATACCCAAGTTTAAACGACGAACAATAGATTTTTCTTTCATGCATTTTTTCTTATATATTTTCGCAGAATAAAAGCCCTTAGCTGAAATACGAATACAATAATGGAAGGAATACTTTTATCGATAAAATTGTAATAAAACTGTTTTAAATTAATACTTTATAACAAACAAAGATTGTCAAATAAAACAGTTTCATTCAAATTTGTGTATTAATACAAATGTTATTTAATCTTTGTATAAATAAGTTCAACACATTATGCCTTAAGCCAGAAATTATTGAGGGGAAATGGATAAGTAAATCCATATTTATCACATAAAAAATAAAAATAAATAAAAATATACAATAAAATATAAAACATTTCAGGAGAACACAGTCTCATGCGTTTGTGTGATAAGAAACATTGTGCTGCAGAGGGTAACATTTAGTGCGGTCATTCAAAATACGACGTGGCGGTGCAAAAATGTACAAAATGAAAACGAATCTTTCATGTTGGACGCAAGATCAGCACAATTGGAAACCATTGGGCACAAACATCGAGAGTCTAAAACAGTTATCTCAGGCCACCGTGACACTAACCTGTCACTGATTTATTGTTGTACAATATCTTTAATATTTTTGCGTCCACGCGCGGCCCGGGCTTTTTAACATCATCTCTTTCCCTACGCATAAAGCCCCATTCTCTATTAACTAAATCTTGAATATCTGGCGATAAGTAAAATTTCGAATTTTCACCTGAAACATTACCGGTTTTGATAACACCTTGACGATTTAAATGTTTCGAGTCCGAAAGTATTACTAGCGCTGTTGGAATTTCGTTCAAATAAAATAAACTAAAAAAGGATATAACTAAAACTGTAGAAGAGTAAGAGTAAAAAGCTATAATTATTTGTCAGTTAGTTAAAGAACCGACGCGTTCAGTACCTAAATTAAAATAATTATAATTATACGCCATGTCGAACATTGTAAATACTTTTATATCACAATACCTTGAAGATCATCGGCATTTAGTGGACCACCTTCAGCATACAAGTTTTCTTGCGGTTTTAACTTTGCTCCAACAATTTCCCGCCAGTAGTTCATTAAATATTCCATGTTCTTTGAATTCTTGGGATTAGAATTAGTTTCTAAAAATATTGTAAGTGTTCAAATTTATCCCATTTATAAACAAAAAACGCTTAATTTATTTAAAGTACTTTACCCTTATGATAGGGAACGTCATATTCCAACCCACCATCCAAAGCAAATTCACCAGGGCCAGGTTGTCCGATATAAATCCTGGATTCCGGAAGATCGTCTGGATTTTCATATTCAAAAGGGAAGTTCTTTTCTAAAAAACTTTGTTTATATTTTTCTAATGCGTTCGAACGAACTTCTGCGTCTAAAGGGGAAACTCTGTTGGCAGTCAAATATTCCGCTGTAAATGGTGGCGGTTTTGTTTTATATTTGCGAAAATGGGCGCCTAATCGCTCCTCGTCAGGGAACTCGTTATCATTATTAGGCTTTTGTTCATTTTGAGTCTCTGACAAGGACTTTTTTTCTTTATCGTTGTTTAGGATGTTATCATCCGTCATTCGATTTTTTGCCTTTTCTGCTTGAATGCGTTCTCGAAAACCTTCAAAGGGCATGATTACAGGCGAATCTTCAACTCCACTCATTAGCATCAAATCTCGTATTTTATCGCTAGGAGTTTCTTCGTTTGCTTCCAGATCTTCAGCTTTTATGGTTTCTTCTCCTATAAATATATCACATTCATAAAATTATTTATATAAATTTACAAATTAAATCATAATACCATACCTTTAGATAGGTTGTCATCAGGAGAAAACGGTGGATTATACACTTCATTTGCATAATCTGTATCAGATAATTGCAAGTTTGGTGTAAATCGTACGTATGCTGTTCCGTCGGCTTCAGGCTAAAACATTATATTGATTATTAACAAACTTAGTTTATTCTTTGAAGTGTGTTTAATAATATAACTTACTTCCAAGGATTCATCTTCTGGTGGCTCAGCATTGAGTTTCGGATCAGCGAAGTGCTCACATAATTTGGAGTTCACTTGAGTCGGGTCTCTGCAGAAAATGTATTGTTATACACGTAAAATTAATCTCTGAAACTTTTTAGGCAAAACATTTCACAGTTTACAGTTTTGACATCAAAATGAAAACTCCAAACTCCATATAAAGGTAAGACTCACAAGTGGTGTCGTAATGAGTAGAGCATGCTCTGAAGCATACATTGAGTGAATGCATGCTCCCAGCGATAACCCTGAGCTGCCAGCCGCTGCAGCTCACGCTCAAACCATTGAAGCTGCTGTGAACTCATGTCATATCTGCATACAAACAGTCAAAATTAAATTGAATAATACATTATCTGTTATATAGGTTATATTTTAATAATGCAGAGTACTTACTGGTAGAGTGATCCCTCTTCGGGGTCATTGTCATAAATCGGTATGCATTTTCCAAATGCAAAGTCTTAAACAAATAAAATATATATTATAATGATTATTTTTAATACTAATAGCTACTTTTTATTATATAATTTCTTACCATCGTAGCACCACTCTGCTCCTTCTATACACAAGGACGAGCTAAACAAACAACCTGAATAATAACAAAATATGTTAATTTTAAATTTATTAAAATCTTTTTATGGTGCTGACACCAGATACTTTGTCATAAATTTAAAGATGGCAAAATGTGAGGGAATGTAAAAGACAAATAAAGAAGAATGTTTAGGACATCTAACTCAACTCAACTTTATATTTATTAGCAATATCAATTAGTAGAATATTTATTTCTTAATCAACAAACCAACAGAATCAATAAAGCAGTTACTAATTATATATCACCTATATTCCCGTCGGCGTTCGAGGGCGCCAGCGAACAAATCACCGCCAGCGCCCACAGAGCCTGCCGAAAGCACGTACGGCTCATTACATCTAAAACAAACAGAATCTTCAATTAATAGATTCCATCCTGGATCTGAGATCAATACAACAAAGAAAGGATTAAAGTATTTTAGTCCATCAATCTTTTAACAAATAAAACCTTTAAATGTTTCGAAATAATGTAAATTTTTATATTACAATCTCGTGATACAAATACAAGCCATTGTCAATCCCCAAATTGAATATATAATATACATCGATAAATCTTATAAATTTTAATTGGAGGTTTTTTTGTCATTTGAATATGTCAGTCTTTTGGAAGAATTATAACCAAAGGATTATATTTGCTTTTATTAGTGCCAAATTTCAATAAAGTATTAAAGATGCAGAATTATCTGTAAATTTGCATATTTTATGTTTATTATTTATTTTAGAATGTATTAAAAGAAACGTATTAAATTCAACAGCTGGTCGGCCAAAATACAATGTGTAATAAAAATATAATAATAATTTCATAAAATAATAACTCCGAGAATGCCGATATTTTACATTGAATACTTTCAAATTTAAAGACTTGTATTGGATGGTAGTCGAAATTTAAACCATTCTTTTTAAATACTTGTTTATTTTTATAATTATCTTGCTTATTTGACCATGAAAAAAATCGATCTTGGGCGTCATTTTCGAATATCAGTACGTTGTTGGTACGAACGTAACAAAAGCAACACGCGATCACAGACCTGTAGAACCTCTACGCAAGGTACGTTTAATCACGATTCTGATTTTAATATCGTCAACTATATCCCACTAGAGCCTTAAATCAATAACGATCAGTTGAAAGCCATTATGGAATCATTTATCGACAACCACTTTAGACTTAACAGCATTATTTATTAATGTCAAATTGAAAGTATATAAAAGCTCGGAGAATGGGTATGGTACAAACTTAATGAATAAGTCAATAAAAAAAACATATCGAAGCTAGGGAATGTTTAATGAAAGTTTTTCTTATAATGTAAAGATTTCTTAAAATCCAAGACGTTAATTAAGTTGGTTTTAGCAAAGCGTGCAGCGAAGTCAGATCCGAAATGCAAATTCTTAACGCAATATTAACGGCAGCGCTTAACCAAACACATGATACAATCTCAAAATTAGTTTCTGAACGACAATTCTCAATCACAACTGACTCAATTTTTTGATTTATTGAATTATTTTGAACAATATCGTCATAAAAATAAAAAAAGGTTATATATAGATAAACAATATGGCGGCTGATAGATTATTATAACATATATAAATAAGCATTTATTTATTTTTAAGTCTACTAAAATTTATATATACTTAGGGAGTCGAACATTGATACGATATAAACAATAGGTAGATACGGGTGAAAATCTATAAATAGACTGGTAAATGCCAAGGGTTCATACCAAATACTGAGGAAAAAACAAGCCGTGAACTTAGTTGAGTATACAAGAATACAATTCGAAATAAGCTAAGCTAAGATGAAAATGAATTAACATTTAAATCAAACATAGAAGTAAAGTTGCATTACAACGCAAATACATAAAAATCTATAAATTGTGTTCAACTCTGACGTAGACGCTCATGCCCTTTAGGTGCTGCCCACGCAAACCGGAACAGTGAAGATACTTCATCTTATTTAATTACCAAACTTCATTACCCAAATATAGTTATAAAACACCAATAAAAAATACCGTCAAATATATTATTTATAACTAATTTGTTACATTTATTATATGACATTTTTTATCGTCATATTAATGACAATCGATCGTAATAACGACCAAATCGTAATGAATAATTGAAAGGAACATTTTCTAATATTCCTTGATTATAGTGCACAAACAAACAAATCATAACATTTTATTATACGACATTAAGGCTTGGGTGATACCGCACATGAGGGTGTGTTTAAAGCATGCAGGACAAACATCTTGAACACTACGCACCGTTTAGATCCGCCAATAATACCGGAACATATCCCTGACAGTGTATTCTTCTGTGGGCACCGAGACGCAGATCAGAACGACTTTGCTCGGATGCAAAGCCAGCTGTCCTCAGTTTAGAGACCTGCGCACTCCGCTCTATCGATCTTGCGCCCGTCCATTCACACGATGCCACTTCCCCGCCTACATAACGACACGAATCCACTAGATGTTATACTTCAATCATCATTAGATAACGCGATATACGCGATCGCTCTCAAAGCTTCGACACTCAAACTACTCTTATCCAACCCGAAATTGACTCTCTAAATACAAATGTCAATTTGGGGTGGTAATAACTGATGTATTTCAGGCGAAATAAGTTACACTGAAGTGTATGATAGCTTTGCAAGCGTCTATTTTTGTAATGGCGCCCACTCGGCAAGTTATCGGGAAACAATGGTGTACATGCTAATGACAGTGATAAGGGCACAGTCGGTACCTCGTCGTCAACTACATTATGTATATTCAGTTAGCGTAATGACATTCTTCTAATACGATCACGAATTTAATGAACAAGAAAACAATTAAAGCTTGTTTATTAAATATTTCCGTATTAGCATACTGTATATTTATTTAACATGTAATAAAATTTTAAAAATTAATGTACTAAAAAAATAACGTTACTTTTAGATTTTATAAACTAGCAATTTATTTTTTTATCTCATGAAATATTATCTGTTTGTGTAAGCTTGCATGACGCGAAAACTACTGAACAGATTTTGTTGAAAATTTGTGTGAACCTTAGTGTTCCACTCATAAATAAAAAATAAAAACTATCTCATTTTCACAATCAAAATATTAAAACCAATATCGGCTATAAAACTACAATAAGAGTTACTATAAGAAGTATGATTAAATATTGATGATTCATGGTTAGTTTTTAGGATTTCCTCAGTTCACTAAAAACTCTATTATAATTCCGTAATCTTAAATAATATCTTCCCGAAGGTCACAACACTATCAACTTGAACAATAATAAAATAGCTCTATTTTCGGCTAAGCTATTAGCTTAGCTATTAAACCTGAGAGATTTGGAGTTACATATCAAGTTATAAAAGAGACTAAAATGATTTGAAATAAAATAAAATAAAATTGTTAATTAAATAGATATAAATAATATTTTATTTTTACAAGCTTTAATTTAACGTAATATTTAAAATTCAAACGTAGTATTGACTGTCAATAGGGACCTACTTTTATTTGAGCCAAGTGGTTCAGTATCGCCCTTGATAGTTTACTGAGGTCAGATTACAATCGCTCGTGTAGAAGTCGGTAGTAACCCATGGTAGTTTAACCCATAGTAACAACGTATGCAATTGTAATGTCTAAATAACTGCTATTTAATTTATTGTATTTAACGACTTACTAAATCTTATCAATATGAAAATATTTCAGTATCTATTTTTCGCTGTAATATTTAAGTTTCATTTTAATATTTCTTAATAAAAATTTCATGCCAATATGCATCAAAATATATTCTTCGAAAATAAGAATAAATTAGTTATGATAAAATACACCAATATTGAAAAACAACAAGCCTCAATTTCATGTAAACTTAGAGATGGTAGCGTGTTTTTATTTAGCCTATATTAGGATTCCGCAGGTAATTGATACAACTTTTTTTGGATATTGTTCATCCATCTGTTAGGCTGTCTTGTGGATTGTATGTATTAAGACTTCAAATTCACATACAGTGAATTGTTAACACCGTTATAAAAAAAAATAAAGTTTAAAAACAATCAAATGTTAGGTGAATTTGCATTAATGTCCGTGCGATATACGGGCGCTAAGCTTGTTAATATAATGGAAAATAAGTTAATTCAATGATTCTTATTATTTATGCTTTTTAAACTATCTAATACTGTATAATAAGTAAATGTACAGGATCTAAAAACAAATATTTATTATGTTATAAATATAAAATTATTTTACGTTGAGTTGAGTTGACATGATAATAAAATATTATATTATTTATAAATCCTATATAAGTTCCTTTCTAACATTTATAAAGCGTAGAACTCCCACACGCTTAAATATTGAAAGGTTAAGCCTCTAGCATTCAATATTCTCTAGCTACAATGTATGCTATTTTGGTTTATCATTGAAATAACAATGATATAGCAATGAAATATATATACTTTATATTTGTATGAAATAATTTTAATTAAGATGAAAATGTACCTATTACTTGCATTTAAATTCCCTGACATTAAATGGATATTTTTATGGTAAATTCTATTATCATATAGACAGGAAGAATGCATATAGAAGAAAATTAACAAACTTATCTTGGAAGATATTGTATTACATACATATATTATAGACTCAACGCGCACTGGGAAGTTAATTTCATATTATTTACTATTAGAAGCAATTATATTTATCTGTTATTTTGTTAATTGTTTATAAAATTAGAGTTGGGGGGACGAAACTAAAAATTCATGTTTAATCTAGTTTGTCTTTGACCTTTACAAAAACTATTAAATTTAAAGAGAGAAATATCTTTTTGACCACATTTATTTAGATTTATGTTTTCGTAATTAAATAAACAAGGAAGATAAGCCTTCAATATCAGTTATCCTTTAATCGCATATATTATTATTGAGACCTTTGTGTATTGGGGAGCACTGGAAAATAATTACGTATTTACACTTGGAAATTATTTCGGTCGAAACATCCTTAAGTGTAGAAACCATTAAGGTTGTAGATTGAATCCCAACGGTCCTGAATAATGCAAGCCGGAGGTCGATCTGAAAATCTCTAAGGGATACAAAGAATGAGGTTTCATTAGTACCTTTAAGTAGGTTGCTTCTTAACTTACTTTTTTATTATAAGATCCCAATAAAAGCCAATTAATGTATTATATAGGCCTGAAGGTCCTGATTTAGTGTGTAAAGAAATATAACGGATTGGAACTAATATTTATATTAACATAAATCCTTACATTTTAACTTTCATTACAATTCAATTCCAATTTTACTGTTTACCCGATTTTTCGGGTACAAATACACCACAAACACTCCGAAGTGTTAGCACACAAAGTGAAATCATAAGCTAATTCCACTCCAAATTGTATCAACATCTATTTTGTAGTTTTCTTATATTTAAATTATATCCATAAGTTTAAGTTATATATATAAGTTTTCGCAAGGTTTTCCTTGGTATGGAGAAAATTTACTAGATGAAAGTGTCTTGTAAAAGAGAGTAAACTAACCTCAAAATAAATAGCGTTTGCTCGGAGAATAAACAAACGTATAAAAAGGCCAACATTTAAAACAATAATAAGAATGTACATTTGTTTTATTATATGTATAGATAGATAACTAAAAATATAATCGTAATGTATTACACGTGCATTTATATAAGTAGCTAACATTACGAAGATAAATTACTTTCACAACTCCAATATTTTTAGTTTTTCAAAGCAATAACGGCAGCCGCTGAGTGTTTTCTATTTTTTAAGTCCTCGTAAGTTACTCTTGTAGTTAGTTTACAAAATAATTCTATTCCATAATATTGTGACTGCATACAGAAACATATTGTGGAGTTATAGTTTATTACTTTTTTAATAACTCTTTATAAAAATTTATATATTATAACTAACAACAATATAAAGCATATTTGATATGTTGTTATTGTATTTAATTTAATTAAATTTATATCGAGAAACTTTTTGAACACTTACTCGTATATGTGGCTTCGCATATTTGTAATTGTTAATACAACGTGGATGTTCTTAGTATAACCTTCAAGAGTTTTTAGTTGATCGATATGTGGAACTTAAGTTGTTGACTCTTTTGCAAGATTTATATTATAATGTACATCATCTAAGATTGTTATATTTCATTTAAAAAGAGCAACTGTTGAGTTTTTGGTCGACTCTTCTCAACAGAGCAGCATTCCGAGCCGGTGGTAGCTTACTCACAGACTGACTACTCTGGCCTTTTTTTTTTATTGTAACAATTGACGATTCCGCAATTTTGCAGCACTCTAGTGTCTGTTCCGAAGACCAAGAGTACTCCAGTGGCCGCTAAGTCACAGACAGTCCCGCTCAGATCGGGAAGTGATGGTATATACATAATATTATATTATTAAAGTATTAACTATATAACATATAAGGTTAGGTTATAGTTATTCTTAGCTGGTTGTAGTTTACTCACGGACTGACTATACTCAACTTTTTAATGTAATGATTGACGATTCAAAAATGCCTACTTGAATAAGGATATTTTGAATTTTGAATTTTTAGAATTTTGTTGCGGCTGGAACACAGACGTTGTGTTTAATGAAAATATATACAATGTGGGCTCACAAACCGCTTGTTTGTTTCGTCGTAACTCAGGTAGTATTATATACTAGTCTTATGTACTTATATACTTTCTTTATGTATTTAATGTATGATTTCATTGATACTGACGTAGTTTTAGTAAAAGGAATTTAATAATGATCATGTGTTGACGGGGAGTGGGATTATTAAAAATTGTATTTATTATAACACATACTTTCATTTCTAAGATCGCGTTAGTATTTAGTTTATAATAATATTTTGCTTTCAGTTAATCATCAACATCGTTGATACACGATTTCGAATTATACCAAAATGATACCCACTGGTTTTGATATAAACTAAGCATTGAAAATTGTTTTTTATTTCATACCGTCATTTCTTGTTTTCACAATCAAAACAATATAACGACATTTTATTAAATGATTTAATATATGTATGTATAAAATAAGACAAAGGGTTTCTTGTTAACAGCTTAGATTATTTAATTTGGAGCGAAAGAAACGAATATTTTAATTATATGAACGATAACATAAAGTTATTATATAGTTATATAGGTAATTAGTTGGATTTACAACATTTTATCCTAAATTGTGTTTTTAATTTGTTTTCAATTAGTTGAATCGATTGTATTTTAAAGTGTTAGTGTCAAATTCAAATTTATTGTGTACTAGTAATTGTGTGTAAACTACCTCAAATGCTGTTATTAATAATGTAGTCCTGTTCTCAGAGATATAATATTTGTTACGTTTCAACATCTACAGGTAAAAACGCGAACAACCTTATAAAAATAAGAGATTGAAAATATTCCAAACAAGCATAGCATAGCATAGCAAGCATAGCAAGTTATCCGTGCTTCGCAACGGAAGGCGAAAGTGATCAAACATTTTGTTTGAATTTCCACACCACCTAGGAGGTACCAAACATGCGCGCTATATTTTTTGCAGTTTTTTAGCTGTAACTTTGGAACGGTTTGGACCTTTACAAAATCCTTTCTTATTACACCTATTCAATATGTCAGGAGTCTTGTGTCCAAATTTCAGCTTTTTAGGTATTACGGTTTGGGTTGTAGAGCGATGAATGAGTCAGTGAGTGAGTGTCTTTGTACTTTATATATTAATATTATATGGAAAGCAAAAATATAATTTATAAAGTCGACAAAATATTTTCCACGCCCACTTACATTCGAATACGGATATTTTCGCTTTTTGATCTTGTTATAATAACTCAAATTATTATTAAACATTTTAGTCATTGACTTTTCATTTGCATTTATTTATTTAAAATATTCGTATAAATGATAATTCTTAGACGGATATCGTGACGAAACTCCAGGATCTCGCAAGTCGCTAGATTTAATTTATGAGTTTTAGGTAGATTCAATAGATGAATCTACCTATTGCAATCGATGCGATGACGGGACCCAGACCCCAGAGTAGGGGCGCTACGCCGTTTATGAACTGGAGATTGAGAATCCGTCGAAAAAAAAAAAATTATATATCCCTCTATATATATATATGTATATATGATCCATCAGTCCAAATTCATCGTAGGCAAAATCTGACTTCACAGGTCGATAGGATAAATTAATAGGACAAACGTAGCATCTCGTTTTTTTGGAAAAAATTAAAGGGAGGGCTGGGAGAGGGGGTGAAAGTGCAAACCTTTGGGACACGCTACAGGTCGCAAATATTAACGGAGGATTTTCAAACTTGGTATACATATTCTTAAGGACAAAATGAAGGTTAAGTTCTTGAACAGGGGAAATCGGTCGGGAGGTTGGAGTGCTGGGGGGGTTGAAAGTTAAAAACCGAAAAAAGTCACAGAAGAAGGCAAAATTTTTTTGTCGGAAAAATCTTAGAAAATTAACAAATTAAAAGAGGAAACTTTTTTGTCCGAAAAATTTTTTGATGCGACCCCCCGTTTAGGAAATAGGGGTGGGGAGCGGTTCCCGTCTCACCAAATATATGCAGAGTGATCCGTCATAAGACTTGTAACGACCAGTAGAATACTGCTGGCTAGTTTTTCTTTGTCGATCCGACCGACGGGAATCTACCTAACACGATCGACCCTGTCGAACGAGGTATTTTTACTCTATACATATGAAATTTTACAAATATATAAGCGACCTTGCAATGTCGCTTTTTGTTTGACTGCTTTCTTAGATAAATCCTTTTGAACTTCTTATTCCTCCATATTAGAAGATATATTTCAAATGTTCTACCATTATGGATAAGAAATATACAAAACTGAGTTACTGAGTCTCTCTTTTTCCACAATATTTTTATCAGCCGCATACACGTTAGGTTACACTACCCAGGTCTTGGGTGTTGCCACATACGCATAACTTCTTGCTATACGAGTGCGGCTCACACGTTGGGAGCCGCATTGATGTAGTTTCAACGTTAGTTGTAGTTAAAAAGGGTATTACTTAAGCCAATAAGTATCATATCTAATGTTGCCATCTTTTTCAAGCTAATTATAAATTTTATTTATAGATAGCAGCAGAACTATGTCACTAACAATAGCATCTCAAATAGCATCTATTTCTAAAATTAGTTTGCTAATATAACTGTATCTCAAAGTCAATAATAATAGCAAAGTATTTTTAGCAAATTATAATTAAGACCAGATTAGTATCTAAATGATAGACTTCAGTACTTTGATCACTGTTATTAACCCTAGATTATGGTCTCTGCTGAGACCAACAAATAATAATAAAAAACACACAAACGAAACTTAAAATATGTAAGTAAAAAATTATATATATATATATATAAATCATTTAACTTCAGTTTAACCATGGTCCAATGAAAGCGGGTTAGGAACATCAGCTCACGGTATTTATCTGAAATAACATCCGCAGATAGACTAACTTGTTAGACTATTTAATTACTTGAACAAATACCATTAAAAAGTCTAAATCTATTAAAGTTTGTAATAAAAAACAATATTTTTTTGGGGTTTCAAACTTTGTGCATTCCATTGAAGTATATATTTACCTTAAAATTTTTATCAATTAAATAGACTACTAAACATATTTTTCCTAAAATTTTCTCCTCCAAAGCACTATAACAACGTTGATGTTAATTCTTTTAAAATACTTTGCACTATATGACTTTTCCTTCAATAGGGATATCAGCCAAAACAATATTTTAAAATTTTAGTAAACAATTTTTGAATGAAATATATTTTTCTTATAAACTTTGTTTTTTTAATTTATCCTATTCACCTTCTGATTTTGTTTCAAATTTTGCCATAATTCATATTCTGTCCCATTCATTTCTGTCAAGTTGGTAACAACTTTAGTGAGAGAGAGAGAGAGAGAGAGAGACACACACAGTTTATAAGTTTTCTTTTATAGTTCAATTTGTTTGTAAATTTTAGACTAAGATACAATAGGGCTGGCATGTTTTAATAAACAAAAACCATTAAATAAATGAATAAAAAAAAATACAATAATGTCATTTTCTTTATTTCGACAACAGTTATTATACAAAATAGATACATCTTGAAATAAAGCTTCTTTACAATACATACACAGTTATCAAGAGATATTAAGAGATATCAAAAGTTACTAGCAAGTAGTACAATAGGTATTATTATCTACGAGTATTTAGTTTTAAATATCATTGTGGGAAATTTTAGTTTTATTATACATACATACATACATACACTAATATAATTTATACCAATAACATCAAATTCGAGATATACAAAGTCTGATCACATATAGTAATTACAAGGAGTACTCGCTCAAAGTTTACACAAAAATAAATTATTTTTTTATTATCTATATTAATTTACTAATCAGTTTTTAATGAAATTCATTACAACGTTATATATATATATATATATATATATATATATGTAACATTTACAGCAAACACCGAGAAAGACAGAACTGTACATTTCATAATATATTTTACTTTGTATTATATAAGTTGTGAGTAATTTTCAGATCAAAAGAATAAGTATTAAAAATATACATAACACTAAAAAAATAAGATTGTTTAATCTCCGATCACTTAATTTGTAACATAGCATGATAACCTAAAAATATTTATATAAAAAAAAACAGAATTTTGTCACTACCGTGAAAGTATTGTTCATTTCAACTCAACTATAACTATATCTATTTCTACCAGGTACTTTGTGCTGAGGCACCTCGCTAATTGGGATGTTACAAGAATGTTATATAAAATTAATTTTCTTCTCTTTTATATTATATTATATAAACATTTAGGTACAACATTTAATATACTTTTGAGGAACTACTTTGTTTCGATGCATTGAATCAATAAAACATTATGGCAAACGCTATAATACTTTAAAATAACTCAAATAACTGAACATCAACATACATTTATGAAACATCAGTAATTATTCTATTCTGTATTGAGTTATAATATTTACATCTATAAAATATCGTGAAATATGCATGCAATTTGAATAATAAAAAAATAATAATATCCCATAGATATTTTGTATAACTTGCTGTCATCTTTTACTTCAATTTAACACTAGACAATTAAGCAAATATTTCACATTTTTCTTTTACTATATCCAGATATTTTTAATACAAAAATAACTTAATAGATTATTAAAACTTGCATAATCGAGTAGAATACAAGAGCATAACCCTTAATGGCTCGTAATAAAACTAAAATGTATATATTAACTCACAGTAATCTCAACGTTTGAAGGGGCAAGGGGGGGCCGGTCGGTGGGGTCGACTCGTCGGCTCGTACACCTCGTCGTACACGCACGTGTTCGTGTTCGTTGCACTCGGTTCACCGATCTCACTGTACACGTTCGATTCACTCACATCACTCACTTCATCGTACGTATTGTTGCGTGATGTCGACGCACCGTAATTATCACTCACGTAATCCACATTCTGATACTTGAACACTGTGTAGTTCTTTGAATTTGATATATTCTGATTGAAATTTTTCAATTTTTCACCATTTTCCTCACGCTTCGGTATATATGTGTTCTTTTGGTAGTCGTTGTTTAATTGACTGGAGGACGGCGTTGACAGTTTAGTGTAATAGTCTATGGTTTCCATAATGAAATGCTGCGATGGATTCATGTCAAAGTTGCTGTAAATCGGTATGTCGCTGTAGTCGCAGTTTGCGTATATATTGCTATTTGTATTTTTTGTCCTGAGATTCAGTGATTCAGATATTCTATCGTCCAGCGACATATCATTCTGTGATCTAATATCAGATCCTTGTGATATATCATTTGTTGTATTCGAGGTATTGTTGGCTATCGCTCGATTGGATATCATTCCGTAAGGAGTTTGATTATTTTGTCGAGTTGTGTTTTGATTTGTTGAATTATTCATTTCGGGGGTCACATTACTATATATATTACTGACATCTGACCTAGTCCCAGGAAGGGTATTCGAGTATATCTGAGGTTGGAGGCAAAGTCGGCTGAGAGATTCGTCTAGTTGTGTGTCGTAATTAGTTCGAGGTCTTTGAGATTCGTTATTGGTTGTAAATAGCGACGTGTCGAAGGGGTCTTGTGTGTGCGTTTGTGTGGTTGTGACGTTCAAACCGTCGAGTGACCTCGCCCCGTGGACGCTTAATCGTCCTTGCTGTTCTGAACAATACGCTGGCAAACTTTCGATACTCTGTTGTCCCCAATCTAATTCTGGACCTGAAAATAGATTAAATAAGTCAGTAATTATTTAGTTTTTACTAACATTATTGAGCGAAGCGAACGAAGTGAGCGGAGCGTTTTACTGGAGACTTTTTACATTCTTTGTCACTAATTATGAAACTTTGCAATCAAAAAGACACATATTAGGTGATGGTTTTTAAAAAAAAATTTTTGAAAACTGTTACCAAAAAAAAAAAAAATTTTTTTTTAATATCGTGGCAAAAAAGTGATATCCCATTGAAGTCAATGGGAAACGATGAGTCACAATACACTGGGCTCGCTTCGCTCAATATGCAAACGGCACCCGAGGTTTCGCGAGCGCAGCGAGTCGAAATTGAGGGTTTGTTGGCGCCCCTAGTATATATATATATATATATATATATGTTTCTTGTACTTACCAATTTCTGGTACGTCAATAGGCTCATCTAATATTGATACGTTGTTTGGATTGCCTGTTTTGTTAGTCGGAGTAGTTTTGGTACACGGCGGTAGGTCCAAGTCAATCAACAAGTCTTCTTTTACTGAAATATATAACAAAAATAATTGTACAATGGTTATCTATGTACATGTTTTATGGCATACAGATCAGGGACAAATGTACTCTTTTTTTATATAAAAGTTTTGATCAGTCAACAACATGGGTCCAAGGATATCTCTTAAAACTGTTTTTAAACGCTTCAATACTTAAATACTTCCATCATTTTCAGAATTTACAAGCATTTAATGTTTAGTTATTTCCATAACAATAATTTCTACAATAATACTTATAAAACTAGAAATAATCTTCAAATAATATTCCTAAAGTCTATTGAATTAAAGATCATATCCAAATTCTTGTATCCAGATCTATAAAACTAAGGACTGTGATAACAGAGGCCTTGTGATGATGAATGATAAAACATTATAAATACTATTATTTATTGAGCTGAGCGTAAGCGAAGCTCTTAACCGTTTAGGAGAACTTTTTTATGTTTAGTTGTCTCCAGAATGCGACGAGATAATTAGCTAAAAATTTTGTCATGTATGTTTGAGTCGAACGCGGATGTTATACCGAGAACAGATTGAAAAAATGTTTAGCCATTCAGAAGTTATCAAGAAAAGAAGAAAGGAGAGGGGCTCAGCTCAACACCCGCCGCGCACAGTTGGCGGATCCTAGTAATGTTAAAGGTTAGGAATATTTGATACTTTAAGTGGAAGAACATCCGAGAAATAGGTGCGTAGTTAATTGTTATAGCGTTCTTTTAATACTACGCTTTAAATGAGTGACTCAATAGTCAATAATATAAAAATGTTAATTATATAATAGTTTTCCGGTTCTCCATGATTATGTTCGCCTGTATGTAAATATGTTTCTGGGTAATATAAGTCGTTACCTTGAGACATGCTCTTGGAGTGGTTGTCCCTCTCTGATCTGGTTCTGTCGTTGACTAGTTTGTTGTAGTTGAAGTGTCTGCTGGTGGTGTTTCCGGCTCGGGTGGAGGAGGCCTGAGTCGACTCGATGGTGCGACGCTTGCGAAGAGTTACTTCAGATTCTTCCAGAGATTGCTGATTTGACGCTGAAATTTATAATAGATATGTATCAATTTCAGTAAAAAGTAAACAACAATACTGGAATTTGAACACGGAAGTATCCTGTGGTATTGATATATTGTTTTTTGAAGTGAAACTTTAAAAACGTTGTGATTTAAAACTCGATGTAACGAAAATGCGTCACGATAAAGAAACAAATGCATAAACGTATAGAAGAGAAAGAGATGGAAGACATATTTACACAAGACTCAATTGAAGATGTCTCGCGTAGTGGAAAGACTGTGGAAGCAACCAATGAAATCATCGCAAAGGTGGAAAAGCATGAGCTTCAAGACCTTCGTTTAAAAGATTCTCAATTAGCTACTGAATGCGGCATTTCAGAATCATCGGTTTTGATAATTCTACACGAACCTTTGTTCCTGATCCCCAGAATGCTAACGACCCTCCAGAAGGAAAACGGTGATTTGAAAAGAAAATTTGGACTTATTTGAGTGTGTGAGGCTTTTTTATCTAAGATATTAACGGGTGATAGACGTGGATTCACCATTGGTACCCGGAGACAAAACAAGAATCCAAGCAATGGAAACAAGGATTCCCTGACGCCGAAGAAATTTAGCTCTCAACCGTCCGTCGGGAAGATTATGTCGTCAATTTTCTGAGATATGGAAGGTGTACTATTAAATGATTACCTTTCCCCCAAGGAGACAATTACAGGCAAGTATTACGCTGTTATATTGAAAAACTTAAAAACAGCGATCCGCGGGAAGTTCAGTCGCGGGGTGCAGCTCTTGACAACACTCCTGTGCACAATTCTGCCATTGCATCAGAGACTGTGCGTGAGTAGGGGTCCCAGGAATTGAACCACCCTCCCTTTAGCCCAGACCTGGCCCCCAGGCACTTCTGTTTCGACTTTTGAAGAAACACCTACGGGGGCGTAATTTTTCCGACGACGAAGAAATCAAGTGCGCTGTTTCGGCATTTTCAATTTTTTTACGCGTTGCCGTCTATAGAGAACGGGAAATCATGGACCATAGAATAAACTGAGAAGGATGTAGGGTTTTTAGTAAGGAATGTAGTCAAGTTACTACTATTAATAGTCTAGTATATTTAAAATGGCCATTTGTTTTTTCCATTATATATATATATAATTGTATTGATATCAGTCTTCAAATGCTTAAAGATACTTTTCAAACCGAATACATACACAATACCCTATCATTAATATATTCTTACGTATAAATATTTAATAATAAATCACACTCTATACGTTTCATATATACATCCGGTTTTTTAATTGCAATTTAATTATTGCACATTATTGATTGCACAATAAATCGATATAGTATTCTTTCCACTAACTTTAAAATATTAAAAAACCAAGTATTGATAACAAACAAACAAAGGTGTTGTAGACTACACCTTTGTTATTTGTAGTGTATACTACACCTTTGTTTGTTATAATTGATTTGTCACATGTAAAAACCACTTAGTCATAGATTAGCAATTTTCAATGCAATACGTTCAGTGAATATATTACAACTGGTTATGTACAGGATGTTATATTTTCTATATTAACCTTGAGTTTAGTGTTAGGGTCATCAACAATTGCCGATACGAATAGGGTTGTCAATATAAATAGGTTTGCCAAAATAAATTCTTTTGCCAATATAAATAGGGTTGCCAATATAAATTTTGTTGCCAATATAAATAGGGTTGCCAATATAAATAGGGTTGCCAATATAAATAGGGTTGCCAATACAAATAGGGTTGCCAATATAAATTGGGTTGTCAATATAAATAGGGTTGCCAAAAATTTATATGTTAATATTATCTCATAAGGAATTAAAGTATTTCTATTAATATTGTATAAGTGTAAAATATATTATAGCTGGTTTTATACAGGATGTTATATTTTCTATATTAACCTTGAGTTGAATGTGTTAGGGTCATCAACAATAGCCAATAAGAATAGGGTTGCCAAAAATTGATATGTTAAAACTATCTCATAAGGAATTAAAGTATTTCTATTAATATTGTATAAGTGTGAAATATATTATAGCTGGTTTTATACAGGATGTTATATTTTCTATATTAACCTTGAGTTGAATGTGTTAGGGTCATCAACAATAGCCAATAAGAATAGGGTTGCCAAAAATTTATATGTTAATACTATCTCATAAGGAATTAAAGTATTTCTATTAATATTTTATAAGTGTAAAATGTATTGTTAAATATATTATAGTTGTATATATACAGGATGTTATATTTTCTACATTAACCTTGAGTTTAGTGTGTTAGGGTCATCAACAATTCCCAATATAAGTAGGGTTGCCAAAATATATTTTGATAATATCTTATAAGGAATTAAAGCATTTCTACTTATATTGTATAAGTGTAAAATACTGTTATATATATTTAGTGGGTGTAACTGATTTTTTTTTTAATTTGCCGTCTTAAATTATTTTTTTTCTAAAATAGTTATGACAAATTAAAAATATCTTTATCCAAGTAGACATTAACTCGCACTTTTGAATCGTCAATCATTACATTAAAAAGTTCAGTATAGTCAGTCCGTGAGTAAACTACCACCAGCTAAGAATACTAAGAGCAATCCAGAAACTCATCAGTTGCTTTATAACTATAACTATAACCTAACCTTATATGTTACATAGTTAATACTTTAATAATATAATATTATGTATATACCATTACTTCCCGATCTGAGAGGGACTGTCTGTGACTTAGCGGCCACTGGAGTACTCTTGGTCTTCGCAATAGACACTAGAGTGCTGCAAAATTAAATAGTGTATTAAAAAATTAATATTACACACATAATAACAGCTATTTAAAACATTTCATGTAATAATAACCTGGGAAATAATCCAACTTCCCGTGTCCTTAAGTTCTGTCCCTTCCACCAGTGCAGTTCCGGTCTCTTATCTATGAGTACTATGTTATCACCTGCCTCTATTGTCATTTGGCCGGTCTTTGAATAGCTGAAAAAAATATATGTTTATTTATTTATTAATATCTTTGAATCAATACCAGTGATCACTTGTGCGACAAATGACAGTGGCAAGATTGTGTAAAGACACTCCAACTTAAAATAAGGCTATGAGGGTTGACAATGCGTCCTGGTCATAATCACACAACAAACAGCCAGATTGTTTATCTATAAACACTAAAGTTAGTGCTGAAGTGTGGCCGGCTATATCTTGTAACATATTACCATATAGTTAACAGATAACTTGGTAAATATTCATATTAATCTGTTAAAAAACTCTGAATCCATAAATTCAGTCAATAACTGTTATCATTCAAACTTCAGACGGTTCAATATTTAACTTTGATTACTCAAATATTTAACCTCGGTAACTATCAAAAAACAAACTTTTATAATATATATACATATATTAGGAGGTTGAATTAGTTTTAAAGGTTTTTTTTCGTAATTTGCGGCTTTATTAGGAAAAATCAGTAGAAAATATTTTATTGAAAGTATTGGGCATCGCTAGCCACAACTCTTGCCCATCTTTCGGGCAATTTTCGGATGCCATTCCTCCAAAATTCTGGCTGCTGCTTGGCTATCCATAACTCGACCCATTTTTTTGGTATCCTCGTACGAAGAGAACCGCTGGCCAGCCAAATCGAGGCTCATGTGCCGAAACAAATGATAATCGGAAGGAGCAATGTCCGGGCTATACGGCGGGTGGGGTAACACTTCCCACCCAAGCGTTTGAAGGTATTTTTTACGGGTTGAGCAACATGCGGCCGAGCGTTATCATGCAGCAAAATCACCTTATCGTGCCTCTCGACTGTTTCCGGGCGGTTTTCTTTTAACGACCGGCTCAAACGCATCAATTACAGTCGGTAGCGATCCCCCGTGATTGTTTCGCCAGGTTGGAGCAGTTCAAAATATACGACGCCGAACTGATCCCACCAAATGCAGAGCATGAGCTTCGAGCCGTGAATATTTCGCTTAGACAACGATGCAGATGCGTGGCCGAGCAAACCCCATGATTTTCTGCGTTTTGGGTTATCGCAGTATATCCATTTCTCGTCGCCAGTTACCACTCGATGCAAAAAACCCTTCCGATTTTACCGTTCGGTCAGCAATTCACACGTAAAAAATCGCCGTTCGACGTCACGCAGCTTCAATTGATACGGGATCCAATTTCCTTGCTTTTGGATCATTCCTATCGCTTTCAAACGCTTGGAAACGGTAGATTTATCTACGCCTAATGATTCAGCAAGTTCTTCTTGGGTTTGGCACGATTCCTCGTCCAGCAATGCCTTCAATTCCACGTCCTCGAACTTTTTAGGCTGGCCAAGACGCTGATTGTCTTCGGTGTCAAAAACACCACTTTTGAATCGTCGAAACCAGTACTCGCATGTTGAAATCGACGGAGTATGGTCCGGGTAGGCCTCCAGCATCAATTCACGGGCTTGGGCTGTATTTTTTTTCAAGTTGAAGCAGAAAAGCAAAGCTTCCCGCAAATTGCGTTTTGACGGCACAAAAGTTGACATAATCGGAGTAAAAAAAAACAATGTTGTTTATAATTCAGCGAAATGAAAAATTCACATAAACAAAGCCTAGTGATGAGGCTTCAGCAAAAATACAGGTTAGGTAGTGCCCGATGCGAAAAAGTTGCAAATAACGCTATCTGTGTTTTACCTTTAAAACTAATTCAAACTCCTAATATATAATACATATAATATATAAAATATTAATTATACTAACCTCAAATTAGCAATAGCAGTTTCAAACTTGTTAGTCTCCATATATCTTAGTATTCCGGCAAACGTTGGTCTCTCCTTGGGGTTCAGGTCCCAGCACTGCATCATTAGCATATACACGTCGGGGGGACAGGCCTTGGGGGCTGATAGTCGTTGACCCTCTCGCATTATAAGACGGAGTATCTCAGAACCATTGAGACCTGGTTTATAATAAATAACTGAATTAACACTAGAAACAAATTAGCTAATGCTAATAGTAACATTGCAACTTATTCTACATGTTCAATTAGCATCTTACTGTTAGCAGTTATACCTATAATTGTTAGGATACTTCATAATAATAAACTTTAAATAACAGAACAAATTATTTATATATATATATCGCACAAACAAGAAACATAAGAAATTTAAAAAACATTAAATAGATAAGTTTCACCTCAATCATAGGTTCAAACTACATGCATATGAGCACACTTTTCTTTTTTTTTTTTATCATTGGAAAAATCCGTTACGGATACCCGCCGCCCAAGAAGGTGATGACCGGAAGGTTATGTGGGAGTACCCGGCATAGAGGACGCTGCCATTTTAAGGCTACCCACTAAAAAACCAACGGTTGCCCTACACGCCTTAATGGGACGTCACGGGATCGCCTTGCGCATCCACCGTGACGCTCCGGCATATAAGCACATACTATATCAACATAAATCTAATACATTTTAATTGATTACTATAACATATATTGAAAATTAATTACAATACCTATCCAAGGTTCCTCTCCAAACGAGTACATCTCCCACAATGCTACTGCAAACATCCATACATCGGAAGCGTGTGAGAACTGTCTAGAGCGTAGCGACTCCGGCGCGCACCAGGGGAATGGCATTCGACGACGCTCACTCATTACATAACAGTTGTCTGTATCTGGTAGCGCTCGCATAAGACCAAAGTCCCCAATTTTTACCTAATTGTAGAAATCATTCTTTAGATCTAGAAAGGTCTATGTCTGATGTCTTATATATTTAATAAAAACATGTTTTTAATATAATTTTAGTTATCCAACATTTCAATTTATAAAATTAGTCATTAATGCAATTTTAAGAATTATTACAAAATATAGGAAGAATCAGGTTATTAAATCGCTAATGTAACTATTAATTACTATTGTGATATAAAATTTCACACTCGCCAATTCTAATTTTGATAATAATATGTTTCGACATGCTAAATCCCTGTGCAAGAATCTATTCTTTTCCAGGTAAGCCATTCCAGCTGCAACTTGACAAGACCATTTCGATATATAAAGCAGGGACACTTTGCCGTCTTGAACCCTTATATAATCCAGTAGAGCTCCCATTGTTGCAAGTTCACAAACCATCATTAATGGATGGAACACAACCCCGTGTAGTTTAATTAAATTTGGATGTTTCAAAGTATGCATAGCCTCCACTTCTCTTCTAAAATCATCATATACTCCAGGCTGTGTGAAAGCATCTGCCTTTAGAACTTTAACTGCCACTGGCACGGTTCTACTTAACTGGTCCACCTTCCATTCCCCTGCTTTTACAACTCCAAACGATCCATTACCCAATTCATTGAGTAACCTAAGGTAGTCAATTAATTATAATTTTTAATAAGCAACTTCAATTTTAACAATATTAAAAATAATTTATGAAAGTAATGCATTTTAATAAATAAAACAACATGTTGCAAGCTGACCAACATTTGGTAAAAGACTAACAAATTTCTTACTTTAAAAATTACAAAACAACAAAAATTGTTATTTCCTTTCAGTAAGTGTAAGTAAAATCACATCAATCAGATTAAAAACAAATTATTTTCAATATATTTAAGATAAGAATAGTTATAAACATATACATATGGTTAGATGGTATTGTGTACTTACACAATATCCTTCTCTAGTATAATACAAGTTGTTTGAGATTCAGTCTGCGGTTGGGGCTTTACTGCTAAATCAGTCTTTTCCTTTGTTGAACTGGGTAAACCAAAGAGTTTATTCCAAAATTTGCGATTCCATAGTTGAAGTTTCTTCTTCTTAACTGCGTCTAGCAGCCTACGCACTCCAGGCTTGCTTATGCCAATTTTTTCAAGATCTTCAGCATGTACATAATCAAAATGTGCCAATCTTGTGATCTATAAAATTATATTTTGAAAGCCTACAACGCATATATATTTAGCAAATAAAATACAGATGAATATTATTTTACCTGAAGTTCATCCCTGATAGGTATATAAAACTGTTCAAGTTGTACACTTTGTAAAATCTCACATAACCAATCCGTTCCAGGATCCATTTTTACTTCTATGGTATTTACCTTTTCAAAAAATTAATTGAACTATTTTCTCTCAAAAGAAACATTTCAAACAGGAAATGGAAATTGCTTCTCGTTCCCACAATTGCAAGAATTAAAATTAAAAATTATTTATATAGCTATCTGAATTTTAAGGTCTATGCTTTCTTTAACACAAACATTTTACAACTATTTAGAGCCAAAAACGAAACAGAATGCACATTTTAAGTCGAAAATCTTTTTATCGAACAGTAATTTGCAAAATGCAAACAGTACAGTGCGAAACTCGAAAGCAAATATTACATACACAGATTAAAAATTAAGCGTTTGAAATAATGTGTTATACAAAAAAGGTATATTCTTAACTATTGTTTAGGTTCTATAAATATTTTTACTAATGAATACTATACCTATATATTATTATCTACTTATATTATTATTATAATATTATATCTACATTATAAATTATGAAATTATAGAATAAAATAGTCAACTCACAAAAAATCGTGATAACAATATCTCGTGGTTTTATAAATGTGATCTTACTGGTTTGATATTATTTTCAATGTTAAAATGGGTAACATCATTAGATAATAAAAAATAGTACAGTAGCGAACTGTCTTTGATATTCATATTTCACTGTGACTTTATAGTTTAAACTGACATTTAAACGATTATTTTCCGTTGTAATATTTTGGCATGAAAAATAACAATGCATAATTTTTCAGCTGAAAGTATTTCAGACAGTAAAATAGTTGATTTTGATTCTATTCCCATTGATACCGCATCAGAAAAAAATATATCAATACAAAACCTATCAGAGGTAAGTAATGTAAATAATACTAATGTTTTATTTGGTTTGACATAAAAATAATATTATTAGGATTTCAAATATTAGAAAAGTGCTTCCTAGATTGTTGGGTTGTTGTGACTACGAAACGGTATGATTATGGAATAAAAATATGGAAAAAAGGAATTTAATAGCTGAACTTTTTTTTACGTTTTCGACTGGTTAGAAATATAGAGTCAAATTATTGACTAGGGAACTTAAAACTCCCTATCCTTGGCCGTTTTAAAATTTGGCATCAACACTGGTGCGATGATATTATACATTACTATATCTCGATCCAACAAAGCCATTAAATTAACTTTCCTGAATATTTTAGGATAGTCTCACCTATCGGGTCTCCTTGCTATATGTTTTAAACAACATAGATCAAGTTTTCAAGTTGTCTGTTCCTTCTAAACCAATAAAATCCCTTGAATTGGTGGACGTTAAAATTATTTTTAAACCAAATATACCGGGCCAATCATACACTGAGTATTATATAATAGACGATACAGCTGGCAATGCTTATAGATTAACTGTGACAGGAAAATGCTATGGTTAGTACGAAGATAGACTAGACCTCTTTAAATAACATTCATAGTACGCTATTGTTATCATAGATCAAGTAATGAACATTCAACAGTTAAATGTCTAAAAATATCACCTGTAAAATAATGGTGACCTTCCCCAGGTCCGAAAGTACGTCTTAATAAAAAAAAGCTTGAGTATAGGATTTGTAGGAATGTTAGCGAAAACAGAAAGGAAGTTATCAGTATTATAAACAAATCCTCTGTCGATGCAACTTATCAGTGGCTGTTACCTGTTAGCGGTCAAGGATTTTTCCAAGTAAGAATCGTAATCTTGTTTTATCTTGGTCAAATATTTATACTATATATTTTTGAAACGCAAGTACACGTATAATATGTAAATATTATTACGCCGAAAATATGGAAGGGTTTTTGATATATTTTTATATTGTAATAATGTAAGTACTCTTAAATCACTTAACATTTAGATTAGAATAAGTCCGATAATAAAATAATTCCTAAGGAATACGAATGAAAAGATTCCGGATAAGAAAGATTAGGAAAGAAAAAATCATTATATTTGTTATTTATTTAGATATCCACTGGTAATTGTGGAGTAATTCGTGCATATGAAGTCATAACCAGTGCGGTAATATTCAACGGTTCAGCACTCGGGGTTTACACTGCGGAACTTGTATGTTTGGTTCTAAATCAGGTATCACTACAATAATTGCTTATGTTAACATTCTATTAAAGTTATCATCTAAAGTTTAGTATAATAATATGCTATCAAAGCGGGCGTCAGCTAGCTCCGAGTGACGAAAGCACCCATAGTGCTGAAAGTCTAACTCGGGTATATATACTCGCAATATCGAACTTTTTATACACAAGACCTTCTGAGATGAGTGTGGTATTTTTAGAAAGCCCTTGGCCCATAGACCCAGAAAATGCATTTACACTTAGCAATATACCCACCGCCTCCACCTCTACGGCCGTTTGAAAAATGAGACTAAAATTTAGTTTTTGGCTCTGCACCAGTATAAAATCACTTATTTCCACCTTGAAAAGGAGGAAATAAGTGATTTTATACTGGTGCGGAGGATAACCAGGAGTTTTGTGTCAGTGGATTCGCTCTCGTCACTCGGTATTTACTTCGTTGAGAAGTTTTTGTTTTGATAGATAAATACAACTAAGACAAAAGAGTTTAATATCCGTTAACTAGCCTTAGTAAGTTAATCTGTCTCTAGGAGCCATTGTATTTGAACGTAATAGCATCAGTAGTGCTATCAGGTAGCCCAATGTGCGATATAGAACAGCATATGTTCACGAAGAGTTGGAAACAGAAGAGTCGTTCAGCTCATTTAATGGAGAACTGCTTAAATTGTTTGAGCTATATTCCATCTGCGTCGGTTTTTGAAAGATATTTAGATTTCGGTACAGGAAGTGTCACGGATGTCACGTTAAATATATCGCAGACCGTGTGTGTGACCAACCACGAGATGGAAGATGGATGTATTCAATGGATTCCAGGTTAATTATTTATTTTTATAGTACTAAAGTAGTAGTAGTAGTACTAGTTTAAACTTATTCCAGAAAAATCAGCTATCAGATTAGGTTTCAGAACTTTAAAAAAATGTAAGATCATTTTTGCGATAAAAGAGGGGCAAATATTTTGCAGATGTCATGAAAATTTGAGATAAAGAATTCAATTTGATTTTTTATAAAAAACAGAATATAGGAGCATAAATTATTTTCGATACTAGGGATATATTTTACTTTATATTTTTAATCATTAGTAGATTTTATGTACGAATCTTTATTGGCATCTTCTCATGATAAAGTTCTATCTTAGTAAAAAAAGCCTTAAACGTTTTTTAGAAAATTTTGACTTTAGGCGTAAAGAATGCATTGTTGTATTTTGAATAGAAAAAAAAACAAATACTCCGACACTTCAATTTCATTTATGTTTAGATTTTTCAACTTATATACAGATCCTGATAATGTGTTTTTGATTGATCCAATTGGGTCAGTGATTCCACCTAACGAATCAAGACTATTTACTATTCGATTCAGGTAATATATTTTTTTATTTTCTATATTTTATCTCCAACCAACCCTACAAAGTTAGTTTTTGTAGGCCAAAAGTAAACAATGAGGTCTATGGTTACCTTCTCTGTGGTGATTTTAATTTTAAAAAATACGAAAGAGACGAGAGATCAGACGATGTTAAAATGAAACATACATGGTTTAGGATTCCTTGTACTGGCAACACTTGCTCTCCGTGTACAGAATGGAGTACTGAATGGGGCTGTCCTACTGAGGTATATACAAGTATATATATATATATATATATTTGAGATGTCTACGTCATACTTATTTTATTTTTGTTAATAAATATAATATGTAAAAGGGCAGGATATCAGTTTGTGATCTATTTGTAAAATTATGTCATGTTTATTTTAATTTATGTCTAATTTAAAACAACTTTTGTGTTTCTGGCCAACTTTTCTCAGCAGTTCAGCGTTCCGAGCCTGTTATAGCTACTACTTGAATAAAGATATTTTGAATTTGAAAATTTGAATCTCAAACATTAATTTCGTTTTTTTTTATGTTTGTTTCCATGATTAATTTCATTGATTTGTTTTTAATGTAATTCTATATTGCAAAATCGAAAACATTCGTTAGGATTTTCGTAATAAAAATTTAGTTGTCGTTGCCTCTGTCGCGAAATGGAGGATTATATTAAATAATATAAATTCATCGAGGTGGAAAGGCCATGGTGGCTCAGTTGATAGAGTATACGGTATCCCAGAAGTCGAAGATTGGAATCCTGCCTGTTTTGGTGATTAATGTATTCTATGTTTATTAGAAAAGGCATTTGTTCAGACTCAATGTAATGTTTGTAGGTCGTCATGCCACCAACCGTCCCAACGAGAACAACCTTTGCCAACTTCATACTTTCGAATAAACTTGGAGTTCCTATGCATTTTAAACTACAAGCTCCAAATAAAACGTTAGAACCTATATTTTCTTTGCCACCTTTTTAATTGATTATAGGACTTAAACTTTTAACTAAATATGGTCGATGTGAACCAATATTAATGACTTGAACAATCTTTGTTATTATTAAATGTTAATAAAATCTGTGCTAGTCTATTTTCGTCTAGGAATTTCGTTATGATGCCCATGTGCGGCATTGTACCAGGACGGGGTTGGCAAATTGTAACGGTTGCTTTAGAACCGAAAAATTTTGGTGATTATTGTGAAAATTGGGATCTTATTATTAACAGAGTCCATAAAGTAAGTTAAAGGTCACTTTTACACACTTAAGTATTATTGGTTAAATTAAGTCTTTTAATAATTAATGAAACGCGGTAATAAAATGACAAAATATAAATATGGAAGTGTTAAAACACAAATTAAAAATTGCTTTGCCTTGAAACGCTCTTGCGATTTGAAGGTTCTATTGTTATTAGGTTTTTTTTTGGACCACATTATTTCAAGTCTGTGTTTAACTTGTATCCGTTATAATATTTTTTATATTCATATCCTGGATTACAAAATATCAGGCACGAATAAGCCTGGTCGGTAACGCGGAATTTAGTCAAGTTGAGATGATGTCACACGGCTACAATCCAGACGCGCATGCAGTTTACGAATTCCCACCAACCATCACAGGCTGCACCAACTATTGCACCGCCTATCTACATAACCTCACTAGGATGGAAATACAGTTTGTAAACTTTACTACAGCGATTAGTATTATTAAGAAACAATTATTTTATGTCAAATAAACCTCAGCTTTCTGTTAGTATTAAAATATCGACAATATAACAACGAAATAGGGTTTCATTACGAGTATGTCTTCTTATTAAGGCAAATAGTTTTTTAACTTTGTCCAAGAACAGTCAACTCATATCAAATGTTAATTATATTTAACATAGCATGAGAGTCCTTAACAATGTATCCTGGCTGGGGGCCGACGACTGTGGCACAATAGTGCTACCTCCTAAAGAAATCATACGCTACCACTGGTGGTTCTTCCCTAGGGAACATAATAAAGTTTACGAAACCACCGTCACGTGCTCCTGTATATGTTTGATTAACGGCAAGTGAGTATCTATATAAGTATAAAGTACTTAAATCAGCCCCACTTATTTCATTCCTACTTTCAGGCCAGTTGGGGAACCAACGGAAATGTTTATTCAGATTACGGGATTTTCAGAACTTCCAGATTTAAGGGTAATATTGTTCTCCTGTAAAAGATGTGATCATTATAAATATATCACATTCGCGAATAAATCATGTTCAGGTGTTACCAAAGTCGATGAACATACATGACACGGTAGTAGGACAAAGCGCCACTTTCAGTGTTACTCTGTATAACTACGGTTCCTGTTATTTCACCTCAAAACTATACCATGTTATTGATGGCATGGGAGATGACTTTACTGGAGATAAGTTTGAGATTGATTCCTATATCGTAAGTTGTGTCAAAGGTTGTATAATTATAAGTTGTATTAAACTATACTTGGGCTAGAATTTGAGTAACTAAATGTAATATTTGCTTAATAACAGAACAGTCTCAAACCTTCCAATCATTGTGAAGTGAAGATGACAGTTACCGCAGATGGAGCTGGTTCAAGGCAAGTAGATATCAAATACACTGTCTTGTATCGGACTGAATTCGATGAGGTGGAAGAAATACAGCCCATTAAGAAAACCATCTGTATTATTTGGTATGATGGGATATATCCGACGATTAAGGTGAAATTTGTTATCAAATTCGATCATTAGATAGTTCAAGATTATATTAGGACCATTTACTTATGACAATTTATCTACAGGTGAAACGGACAATATCTGCAAAATGTCCAGTAATTTTGAGTAACCATTGTATCTGGAATATTGTTAATGTGGAGGAGTTTGTATATTTATCGAATTTAACTGAAATTCATATTATTTAATTTTTTCTATATTTTGCACTTTGATTCATGTAAACTGTTAATAATATTTTAGATTTAACAAGGCCTTACAGAATTGTCGACCGAACAACCCATTAAACGTAAACATTTTCGCTCCCGACCTTTGTATAACACAGAAGGATGTGGAAATTATCTTTGTATTAGGTTGCGTGTATTCTGTAAACGTGCCTTTCAACTTTAGAAGGGAAAAGATATGCGATTGTGAAATGGTTGAGGTGCAAGTCGGTATATCGACCTATGAGATGAGGCATACTTGTGTTCATAGACCTTTGGTTGAATTGTCACCTCTTAATGGAATTGTTTCGGTAAATTATACTATCTTAAAATAGATAAGACTCATCGTTATCCAGAAGACTTCTTTGAATATTATTTTTCAAGCAATCCATCTATTGTATAGTGTGTTGTTTTGATTGTATTTTTTCTTCTGTTATAATGTTTGACCACAGATTGTTTTCTTCTTCTGGCATATAAATTTTGTAATTTAATTCATTTCTTTGTAGCCTGAATGTCCCATTCTTTTGCACCTGAAATTCAAGTATATAATCGAGGGTCGTAACACACTTTGTTTTGTAATGACAATGCCAAATCAAAGGATATTAAACGTGTTCTTCCACATACACACACATGTCAACTCGAAGGGTATTCTCACCGCTTTGAGAAGACCTACCAGCGATAAAGATTATCTAACAGTATTAGATTGTGGCAGAGTGCCTATTAACAATCTAGATCCCGTAATACGGGTAAGATACTATTCTATTTTAATGTTTTTGGCAGAACTTAATCCTTTTTTATGGAACTTTTGACTCAACGTAAGAATAAAATTTACGATACAAAGAATTTTATAAACAGCCTACATTTTATAAAACTACAAACATTTTAATTTATATTAGAATTATTAACATACACAATAGAATATTTAATAATGAAGTTTAGATGAGTTTAATTTGTATTTATTTAAAGATTATGTGGTTTTATAATCCCACCGAAGTATTTACAACATGGCGTCTATTGCGAGGGAACACGGTAACCCCAGACACGGTAATTCGATGCTTGCAATATTTCGCCGAAGTACCGCCAATGGATAAACTGGCTATCCCCTTCGCTTTTATGCCGACTGAAATGATTGATTATGAGGTCAGCTGCTAAATAAAGATTACATAACAAAGTATGTGTATGAATAAGAAGACATTAGTTATTATGTTTAAGGATTTATTACAATTCTAGGTGGTATTCTATTGTTCTTTTGGGTATGACATTGTTAAAATTCTGATCAAAGGACAAGGGGGTCTCCCCAACTGTATTGAGACGAGACTCGATATACCTTCTTATATTGAAAAGATTATCAGATCTGCTTACAGACACAGCGTTGTAAGTATAACTAATAACTTATATGTGATATTTATATAGTAGTTTAATGATATGTTTGTTTAGGTTTATTTATCAAAGGAACATATAACATTGCCAATAATGCCGACACATTCGCTCTCGAGGGACATAATCGCAGTTGTCAATGACACGGAGAACGTCATAAGATTTATATGGCTTCCGTAAGTCTGGTAGAGAATATAAATTAAGCATGATTTGATATCTATGGAAAAATGTAGGATTACAATCATTTTAAATTTTTGAGGTCATTAAATCACGTTTGTTGTGGTTTTCAAGAAGTGTAGGAGGATAATTATTTAAAATTCCTGAGGTTATATTATTTTTATTGGGGTTTTCAAAATAATTCTCGAAATATTTACAGAGAAAGAATAGCGAATATCGTTAACATAGTAATGACGCCGTGGTGGGGCGTGATTCAGCCAAAGAGCACGGAGTGGATCACCATGACCGTTTACACCTTACAGGAACCGGCTACGTTTACGTAAATTATTTTTTAAATAAAGATCGTTGCACACGAAACTCTCAAAGTAGCTCAAAGCGAATAAAGCTAAACTTCTCATGAAGTGATGCTTATGTCAACATTGAATGTCCACATGCTGTATGCTTAGTATGAATGATTCGACTGATAAAAGTATAGCAACAAATCCATAACTCTGACCGGGGCTGAATTGAGAAATATTTAAATAGCAAATCTCGGTCTATGAGTCTATGGGCTACCTGTTTCAAAATTTGGATGCTTAACTTTTAAGCACTTGGGAGTTATTGAAGATACAGACGGACAGACATCCCTGAGGATTCTATAAAGCAGTTTTCGTTACTTATTAAACTTGAATTGTCTTTAGATATTTCAGGTTTAAGGTATAACGGGCTATCCCTATATAAGGACACAGAGTAGGACAAGCTTTATCATAATTATGTGCTATATTTTTTACTCGGTTTTTGGGATACGGGAATACGGGAATACGGGAGTAGATTTATAGGTTTACTTTTTTAATGTACCAGAACGACAGTCGCTTGCGAGATTTTGGATTTAACTAAACGAAGACAATATCAAAAGAACGAACTTTTGAGAAGAAATAAAACTGAGATATGCAATCAAGAATTTATTATCACTGAGGAAGGCACCTTCCATCCTGTTAGTGTTGTACTATTATTTATATACTCTTGAGGTCTAGGGTAAAAAAGATAAAACCCCAGAGGACTATATCGAATAAGAAAACAGCCTTAACATATGTTAAAAATCAGAGATTTCACACCATTAATCTTAGGAGAGGTAACTTTAACTTCCAGGGTATAAATGACTGTCCGCCTTACGTGTTAGACTTGAAGAAGCCAAAACCTTGGTACTTGTCGCTATCAGTGTCAGTGTCTTCCAAAGGTCAACGCGATGGATACCCTCGGATGACGTTGAACAAAATGTGGGAACAGGTACCAAGTTTTTATTTATACAAATGCGGTTCTGCGACAACAATTCTTATTTTTTCGCACATTCCAGACACCTCCATACGATTTGCTCTCATCAGATAACAGCAGTTACAGCAGTAATCAGCAGGTGTCCGCCGGTAATAATATGACTATGGTCGATATTGTGAAGATTATTGACGGCTTATTATGGTAAAAAACAATTAATATTACCTTCATTCAATATCTACAGTCGAGAATTAACATTACAAATGTAATTATAACAAGGTTTTGTAGAATTTTTTTTTTTCAAGGGACGCCTTACAAAGCAAAATGTTTAAGGCACACATTGAATTTTATTCAAAGGAAGACATACCGACACACGGTCAGTTAGTTAAAGCTATTGAAAGTGATGTAAGACCGAAGTTAAGCAGACGGTTAGTGCACTATTCCAGTATTGTAAGCGATATTATTTGAGCGAAGCGAGCCGAGCGTTCTACTTACTGGAGATTTTTTCCACATTCACTAATTGGCTAAAAAACTACTTGACGGAAAATTATGAAATTTTGCAATCAAAAAGATACACATTAGATGATGGTTTAAAAAAAAGGTTTTTAAAAATGTCATGTCGTTGAGGAATAATCGTCAAAAAACTAATATCCCATTGAAGTCAATGGGAAAAATTTGCTTTATAATGAAAAGCGCGTGAAGAATTTTTTAATCAAACTGTACTGTCCCCCTGTTCGATTTTTTTTCGCGCGGGCTAGCTTCGCTCAATATGCAAACGGCACCCGAGATTTCGTGAGCGCAGCGAGTCGAAATTGAGGGTCTGTTGGCGCCCCTAGTTATTATATTACAATTGAACGTAGAACAATTTATTTAGTTGTGATATCTTGATTTGCACTTAATAAATGCTAACAAACCTACCCATAGACAAACCCATATTCTATTAACAAACATTCCATTGTTAAACTCGGACATATTCCATAGACAAACCCAGAGATATTCAATAGACAAACCCAAACATATTCTATAGACAGACCCAGACATATTCAATAGACAAACCCAGACATATTCAATAGACAAACCCAGACATAGTCCAGAGACAATATTCCAAATTCCTCTCATGAATCGCTAACTAAATTGGGCTTTGTTTTTCTTTGGTTACTGTAAATCTGCTTCTTATAATCATTTTTTAAATTATTTTAACATTAGAGTGACTTCTGGAATTTGCGACGCGATAGTCAACAAGGCGATCTTCCACGTCTATAACCTAAACAACAAGCATGAGGGAATTATTGAAGCTGAATGAGTAATAAAAAATAAAAGTTAAATAAAAAAAAACAGTGTTTTAATCAAACATGGCTTATAATTATTATACAAATCAGTCAGACATTTTTGAAACACAAAATATATAACAAATCAATCGAGAACTCTATCCAGTTTGAGCTGTAGTTTTTTGGGTTTTGGCGTTGTTATAATCGTAACGGCGACTCTGTCTCCAAGTTTGAGGTTCTGGTTTCCAAGGTTGCTGGTGTGTATGAGACCGTTGTCTTCAACGCCGCAGTCCACGAAACAACCGAAGGGCACTACGTTGCGGACTACGCCTGGATTAAGAAGTTTTAATAAGGAAAGTAGTTTTGGTAAAACGCTTTGATATTACCAACCTTGGTACTACCATAAAATGGGTTTTTTTAATTGCTTATTAGTCTTGCAATCATTAATTTCACTATATATTTGGGCTTCAATTACATTAAATTTTGTTAGCTAATTTTTTAAATAAGTTAATTTAAGTAACAACTCACCAGTCAGAGACATTCCCTTTTCCAACTGATCAGTGGATTTCAAGACCATAGAGTACACAGGTCTACAGAAGGTAATCACGTTATCTTCGTACGCCTTTTGTTTGAATGCGTGTATTATTAAATCTAGAGTACTGATATCAGTACCGAGTTCTTCGCTCATAGATATATTGTCTATGGACGACATTTTTCTTTCGATTTGCGCGGGAAAATTTGACAGTGATATATCTTTTATATTGACGCCGATTTTTTTTGCGAATCTGTAATAAATGCTAAATTAATTTGGCGATTTTTTTGCGTCTCCAATAAATGATTAATTAATGGACACCATTTATGCAAAATGAATAAAAGCAGGATAAATCTTACGATTTAGCAACATTATAGCTCTCCGGGTGTATAATTGTAGTGTCCAAGGGCTCTGAACCGTTCAGTACTTTAAGGAAGCCCGCACACTGTTGGTATGTTACTTTTCCAATGCCAGAAACCTTCAAGAGTTCAGCTCGACTTGAAAACCGTTCCTTTTCTTGACGGTATGCAATTATTTTCTTCGCTCTCCCTTCATTTAATCCGGCAATGCGTCTGAAATTAAATCTCAATTACAAATATGTCTCCTGAAATGTATAAAAAAGAAAAAAATCTCAATTTGGGATTTTATTAATAAAAAATTAAAACAATTACCTTAACATAACCTGAGAAGCGGTATTGAGATCCACTCCAACTAAACTCACAACTTTTTCTACGGTTATATCAAGTGCTGATTCTAACATCTTACTCGGTATGTCATGTTGGTATAAACCAACACCTAAATTCTTTGGTTCGACCTATAAAAACGAATTAACTATATTGTGTATACGGCATTCATTTTATTTTACTTATTAGAACCTCCTTATTATATGGGAATTTTTTAAGTAAAATTTATATATTTTTTGTTTTAAATGATTTTTTAAGCTCTTACCCTACTTCGTCTGAAAAAAATTTATTTTAAAGAATGAATGTCAACTATTTTTTGAAATAATTATATTATAAATATGGTATTAACTTTATTTTATATATTAAAACCTCCATGTTGCTTATATAGTATTTTTTATTTTTTGCTTTCATATATTTAATCTTTTCTCTAACCCTACTTGATCGGATGAAACATTTTTTTTAAGAACAACAGGCATCCATTTTGGCAATTATAATAATACCTTTATTAATTCTCCCAAAGGATCCAAAACTCTTCTGGCGAGCGATAAAGCTGATATTAAATTTGGATCCATGTTGGGATGTTCCTGTCAAGAAATTCAACAATTAAATCAATAATTTTGTAAAATTAACCCAGGTTGTCACATTTTGTAAATTTTATCGTCCGATAATTAAATAAAATTATTTTTATTATTATTCATAAAAACAAGTTTAAGATTAGGTTTAACTTTTAACTATTATATTTATCTTTTTGATAAATACCTTTTGTGCTTCCTTACTAATAGAGTATATGGAGGCGCCCTGTTCAGGAACTATGATGATGGGAATGTGTTCTGGGATGTGCCTCTTCAACCAGGCTTCAGTTTCTCTGCAAGCTGTTCCATTACCAAGGCCGATGAGATCTACTCTGAAATATTTAATATTAATGATTGTTTACTTCCAAAAACCCTCACATTTTTTGGTGTTATAGAACAATTGTAGATGGTGCAAGTAAATGAAAGGTAAAAATTATGTTATTTAGTCTTTGGAGTTGAGATTTTTTCAATGTTTTTAAATTGAAAAAAAAAAACAAGTTACTCTTTATTTTCCACCAGTGAAAATCCTGTTAAAATCGGTCCAGCCGTTTCAGACATTAATCAGAAGAAATAGACAGAATAAAAATAAAAATATTTTTTCTTATGTAAATACAGTATATAATTTCATATGCATTTAACACTGCAATTTTCTTTATATGTATAAGGATAATTAAAGATCTATGTTGAATCCTTTTTATATAACGACATATGAGTAAAACAAGACGGCACTACTACCGTTCTGTTCTCGCCGGGTCGACTATATTTTATTTATTTTTATTTATTTAATTTAAAATGCAATAATTTCCACAAAACCTATATTTATTTAAGAGCTTAGATAATTCATCAGCAGCTCGATCGGTATTGCCGCTATTGAAGTTTGGGTAAATGTTGCCAGCGTCTAACTTAGCACCAGTGGCATCTATAATGCCAACCTGAAACACATAGAGGTTATAAAAAATTATATATTTAAAATAAATAAAGAGGTTTTATGGAGAAAAAAATATATAAAATTAATTTTCACCTTGCAAGCTTTGAATCCAGGGTCCAAACCAGCTATTATTTTATTCTTAATTGGTTCTGTTAGCAGATATTTTTCTAAATTGGAACTAAATGTCTTCACTGCTTCCTTCTCCGCCATATTTGTTAAATCTGCTCTCACCTTCCTCGAGAGCCAAGGTTTTATGAGACGGTTGTAAGCGTCACCCAAGCCTTTTTGGACCCAGTAATTACTTTTCCATAATGTTAGGCAAAATCTAAAAATAAGGAATATTCTAAGAGATAAAATTTTAACACTATTGAAGTAAATGTTAATTTTATATACTATAATCCAAAAAGGAATTTTGTCTGTAAGAATTTGTTTTAAGCCAATTACAGAATAAAAAAATATATATATTACTATTATTTTAGTTTTTACCATTGAGTAATAAATATGAATTAAAAAAATATATATATATTAAGAAAATATAAATTGTTCACCTTTCAAGTTTATTTTGAAACCAATCTGGAATAACAACTTTAACGGAAAGTATTTTTTCGTCTTCCCCTCTATTTACAGCTAGAGTTTGATAACATTTAACAAAATGTACTGGACATTTCCAGTCAAAGTATAGTTTGTAAGTCTCTGGGTCAGATTTGGAGTCATACTTTTTGTTATGTTCTTCTTTTGGTTTAGATTTCGCTCGACTACTTTGTAATGTGAACCTGGTTTCTTCTTTCCTTAAAATATTTTATACAAAATTAATATTATTGATTGTATACAGTAATCTCCTCTATAAGACGGAAGATTCGTTCCGCGTTATAGGAAAACGCGTTGTAGGAATATTATTGTATAACGCGCTCGTATAACCGTATAACGAGTTATCTACAAATAATTCACGTTTAATTAGGCTCATTAAAGGCGATTTAAATTAAAGGTTTAAATATTAAGAAAGAACTTAATTAATTGTAATTTTTACTTAATTTTATTTAATTTTATAACAACACAATGTGCAAAGGTAAGCGAAATTAATTATGTCTGTAAAATTATAAATTTCATAGTATAGAAATATAACCTGCTAAATCCCCGCCTTATATGAGGGAAAACACATGTGTTATGCAAGGGACTGAAATCTTGTTATAAGAGTATTGTGGGATTACTGTATATATATATGTATATATATATATATACACATTATTGAATTGTTTATTAAAAGCAATTACATATAGAATGCTAAAATTATTGATGCTAACATCACCAGCTTAGGAGATTGTGACCAATTACATATTATAGATATTACATACTTACAAAGTTCTCATTTGTTGAATAACTCTAGCATCTTTGTAAATAATATCAGCCACAATATGTGTTATATGAGACTCAACCTTTTCAAAAGTAGCCAATTCCTCGCTTCCATATGATATAGTTTTAATATCTACATAATCACCATTCAGAGCTCTTATTGCATGTGGTTCCATACCCAGACTCCGAGCCCGCTCCGCCAGTGATAATGAGTGTGATTTCAAGGGACCATACTGAAAAATTAATGTAAAACTAAAATAAATAAACTGTGAACCATTTCAAATTTCTCAGTTTATGTTTAGATAATAAATTAAGAAAACATAATAGCTAATATGTTAGTAGACAATTTATAATAAGCAACAGCATTATATATAACTTATTATATCAGTGCAGGTAATTTGAACTCTTACCACCAAATCAATTTCTGACAAATTCTTGGCACTCAAAATACTTTGTTCAATTTCTGGAGTCAATTTATTAGATTTTTTCAGAATTTCTACCACTGATTTCACTTTTTTCTTGAGTTGGATAACATGTTGATAACTATCATACAGTTCTTGAAGTCTGAAGAATAAAAAAGTTTTTTTTTATGAACTCCAGAATGAATGTACAGAAAACCACATACTAAGTTTAAAATGATTTTGCAAAATACCTGTCAGGCATAAGATGGTCAACAGCTTCTTTACGATATCTTGCAATAAATGGCAGAGTGCAGCCTTCGGATAATAAATTAATAAATTTTTGAGCAATAACTAATGAAACTTTTTCAGAACATGACAGCATTTCAGCTTCATTAAGGAGGGTATTATATTTATTATTCTCTAAATCTAGATCACAGTCGGTATCTTTCGGTTCAAGACTTTCTTCATCTTCAGGTTCTAATATAATTTTTTTATCCTTTTTAACTCTGCTAATCTTTGGCTTCTTATCAACAACTTTTTTAGATTTTACTGTGGACTCTCTAGGTTTTTTAACATTACCAACAGGTTTGTCACTTTTAACTCCATCTTCTATTTTCCTTTTTCTAGTTACTCTTTCCATAATTATGTAATTTGTTTAACGTTTACAATGTATTCTAATATACTTGTAAAAACAAATTCAAGTAACAAATCAATCAATTAACAGTACTGATATATAATATTAAGGTATGTTTACAAACAAATACAATAAACTAGAAAAGATCTCAAAGATTCTAATTTTTTTAAATGTATTAAAAATATACCTTATCTTTCTTTTCAAAAGACAATTCTATTACTTTAATTGTTACTAACGTTTATTAACTTTGAAGTTAATTTATATGGTGTATATAGTTTTTAACTTCAATTTTGAAATCGTTGAGTATTGACAATTTTCAACTGACATTTAACTGTTACATTTATAATATTCTGTGCATTTGTTTAAAGAGACTATGACAGCGTAAACTATTAACTAGTGTAGAAAAGGAATGTATTCCTGTTCAGTTCTCAATACTTTAAATACCCATAGGTCTAAGTGTTGAGAATGTCTTTGCAACAATGGACAAAAGTAGAAATTAGTAAGAATTTTTGAAAACATGTGTATCGAAAGAATGAATTAACATTTCCGTTACTACTTGGCAATCACAACAACTATCTCTCCCTACTCAGGTTGTTTTTTCTACTGACTATTTGACTTTTTATATAAATCGATAATTTTATCAAATTGAAATATTATAACTGAATTTATTAGGCTTTCCTTACCAGACAAAGATTATTAAGTGATCTTTAAATTATCTTTTGTAATTCCCATCTTTTACTTAGTAAGTAATCATAGCTATCGACTTTAATATTAGAAAAGACTTTTTGCTCGCACTACCATGATCAATGTTGACTTTTAATTGTTTGAACTTTAATATCTAAATTGTAATTTCTTTTCTCTATCTTATGACTTTCCCTAGACTAAGACTTTTATGTCTAATACAAATAAAAAATATATTCAAAATATGTATGCGAGAAAAACTTTATTATATCTATATATATTTATAGTACTTTGAGATTATATCTAAGACCAGAGGCCCACTATAAATTTTGACGGTAGTCAAACAACTTTAAATATCATGATCAAGTATTTTTTTTCTACCTTAGCAGTTTGTTGATTGAGCGAAGCGAACGAAGTGAGCGGAGCGTTTTACTGGAGATTTTTTACATTCTTTGTCACGAATTGGCTTGAAAACTGCTTGACGGAAAATGATGAAACTTTGCAATCAAAAAGATACACATTAGGTGATGGTTTAAAAATTTTTTTTTTGAAAAATGTCCTCAAAAAAAATTTTTTTTAATGTCATGCCAAACACTGATACCCCATTGAAGTCAATGGGAAACGATGAGTCAATACTCTGGGCTCGCTTCGCTCAATATGCAAACGGCACCCGAGATTTCGCGAGCGCAGCGTGTCGAAATTGAGGGTTTGTTGGCGCCCCTAGTATACTTACAGTTCCAACTGATTGCGTGAAGTGATTAAGTGTCTCACATATACCTTATGTGAGACACTTAATCACTTAAACTGTATTATAGGTACATAAATGAATTCGAATCGACGGCTGACGACTTTGGAAGTAGAATAATCTGTTTGTACTGTGATTTCACGTAATCAATGGATTATAATAGTAACTAAGACATATTCAATTTCTGTGATAGTATTATCTATCGGACAGAAAAAGTTATAGTGACTGTCTGTGTTACAGTCTTGCCCGCCTTCGCTCACAACTAGTTACTCAATCGGATAGGAAAAAAATTATTTAGGTATATAAAATTTCATTTACTGTGTTCCGGAAAATATCCCAACGCATGTTATTGAAACGTATTTAGTAATTATTGTTCAGCAGTACGTTATTTGGCGCAAGTTAACTAGGAGCTAGCTTCATACACCAGTTTATATTTTAAGTGAACTTCTCTTTTATAGTCAATACTTTGTACGATTCTGCAATCTGGCAATGTAGATAAAATAAAATAATAAGTCATTTGCTATAAATTTTTAATAAACATCGATTGGTATTTTCATCCCAATCAACATTGCCCTTTTTTGTTAAATAAATTTTTTCATACTGGAAATTAGATGATTCTGAAACATTGAAATACATTAGAATCTCAAATAATATAAGAATTAGAATTATATGTGTCCAATCTTACCGAGTACTCCAATAAATTCATTAAAAGTATCCATGTTTCTTATAACGCTGGCTATATATATATCAATATTCTTATTTCTGTGATAAAATATATTCAGAACATTTATGAGCGGTTTTAAAATTGACGGATCATACACAATGTCAGCACCAATTATAATATCTGGTATTAAATTTTGTGGTAAATCTTCAGTATTATTCCAATCTAACATCATTGTACCTAAAATACAATAAAAATATTTTATTTCTGTCTATAATCTATTTAACTATGACAGTGTTTAAAAAAAATACAAAATAAGGCCTTTGAACCGAGAGAAATCTGTTAATTATATAGAATATATTAATAATATATCGAAAATTACTATAAAACATTTGTTTACCAATAGTCTTATTATTTATTTTATGAATAGTTGAATTAGATTCTAAATCTTGATTTGATAATTGAAAGTTGATAAGTATGTTATCATTTATAATTTTCAGTACTTCTGGATGATGATCTGTCATTGTTATGGACTCTATATCACAATACTTTGCTAAAGTTATCCCGGTGAAGCCAACACCGGAACCAAGTTCGAGGACTTTCTTTTGGGTAAATATATTTTCATTAAATAAAGCCCAATCAGCCAACATAAGTGCAGCCTAAAATAATGAAAGAAAAAATTATGAAAATAGACAATAAAATTAAAGTAGTTTATAAAACCGTACCTCCCATGTTTTTAAACCAGTGGTTCCATTCAAAACCATGTTTCTTGTTTGTTTAATTGTTATTATATTATTAAAGTTTTTTATAAAATAGTGCTGATATGAAAATGAATTATTTGTGTTGTTCTCCATTATGGTACATAAATATTCATAAAATCCATCATGAACTTCATGATATCTTTCGAGTTGATCAATTAAGTTTTTAAAAAATATCCTACTAAAGTTTTGATTACATGGGTATTTTCTAAAATGTTTTGTGTTGATCGTTTGATTTAGAAATTTGTCTTGCTGGTCCCATGTCAATTGCTTAATTTCCGTATCCTACAAAATAAGTTAACCAAAAGTAAAAATATAATAAATAAAATGTGAAAATACAAAATATACTGAACTTACTTTTAAATTTAACTGAAGGCCCTTAAAAAAGGATAATACTAGATTATGAATTATAACATCGACATTATTCTTATCTGAATAATTACATTCCATGATATTATCCATTTTTAAACAAAAAATAAAATCTTATTCTACATATAATTGTCTTATCAAGTTATATTTTATAAAAAAAATATTTGGTAATATATTATTTTAATTTATAATTAATATAATGTAGGTAACCAATTAAGGTCTCAGGAAAAATAACAAATAATGTTTAACTTCAAAGAATGAACTGTCAAGTGTCGGCTTTAGGGTTGTCTCGTATATGATAAATAATAAACCTATTAGGGACGTCGATCTGAAGTAGAAGTATCGGTTTTTTTGTATTAACATCTCAAAATGTTATTATAATTTTAAGCCGGTTCCACTTTTAGTATTAACTGTTTTGAAGGTTTTGCTTTTCTATAAACAAAATATGCAGTGTATGCTATAAGATAATAATTTATCATAATTAATTATACAGTGGTTATTCTTATTCTAATTATAAAAATCAATATATTTATATAAAACATTGATTTTTATATATGTTTATTGATTTTGATAGACATTAGAAGTTGATTTAAAGACTTAAATTATTGATTTAAATATATACAATGGATTTTGTATAAGGTGTTAATATGACTATTGTCTTGATCAGTGTTTAACTTGTCTCAAAGTCTCGACTTCTCTATTAAATAAGAAATATTACGAGTTCATTCTGTCAAATTATAATTTGTTACTTTCAATGTCAGTGTCGAATGACAAATTTTAATCCAACAAGTGTTGAGGTTGTTTTTCTGAATTCTTTTCCTAAATATTGTGAAAAATTACTATTATAAATAATTGTAATCTATTCACTTTATTTGGTATCTTAAAGAGTCCATATGACTAACACTGATAACACTCAACCATTACCAGACGCACAAGAAAATGGGGACAGCAATACCAAACAAAATAATACAAATGAAAAGAAAGAGGCCTGGGGTTTCGATTTGTATCCAGAAAGAAGGGGAACGTTTAAGCCTAAAATCTCTAATATTTTGTTAGGTAGAGAGGGCAAAGAAGGAATAGAAAAGATGAAATGTGAAAAAAATGTTTATGAATGTGTAAAGGATAGTAAGTATAGTAATTGACGATATTGTATAATGTTTTTGTTTCAAAATAAATAAGTACTATATTTAAGCATTCAAAATGCTTTACGTAGGCTTATAGATCTCCATTGAAATTACAAAGCTTGGCAAAGATAACATTTAGATTATGGCAATGAATTTCTAATTGTATTATCAAATCTATTTGGTTTTAGGTCCAATCGTAAAGACTATGATGGCTGCACTAAAGAGCTCTGGTTGGTTAGTTATAAATGTAATAAAATGTAAATTGTTCATGTTTTTTAAATACTTACATCATTTTGTAAATTCTTCCAGTGCGATTGATATAGGGAGACATATTTCATGTGAAGTGTGTGATTATTCAGTGAGTGGAGGATATGATCCAGAAATGAACCAGGTGTTGCAAATAAAAATAACTTTATCATTCAATAAATGTATTATAGTTTCTTTTGTTTCATTTAAATTATTTTTTATATTTGTTGTTTCAGATAGTAGTTTGTCAGAATGTAGCAACCCGCAAATCCATGGTTCAAGGTATTTTGGCTCATGAAATGATCCATATGTTTGACTACTGTCGCAACGAACTTGACTTTAAGAACATGGAGCACTTGGCATGCACAGAGATAAGGGCGGCTAATCTTACTCATTGTTCATTCATGAGTGCCTGGTCACAGGGGGACGCTTCTTGGACTAAAATTAAACAAGCTCATCAGGTTTGTGGCCCTCTCATTGCATCCTAATTAATTCAAACTCTTGCAATATTTCACTATATCTAAACCTAAAGTTATATACTTTAATGATTATGTAAAAAAAAATACTAGATAAAGATTTTAATGAATTACAAATATTACTTACCAATTCCTTAACACTAAACCTACCAAGTACCGGTCAAATCGACCGTTCTTAAACTTTTGTAAAACTTACACATTTTCAAACTTTATAATATCGTTATCAAACTACATGACAATTATGAATATGCATATAATATTTTCTAAACTCTTTACTTTTAGTTATTTCCATTATTAAATGCGTTATATAATAAAATAACTTTTAATTACCGGTCAATCTAACGGTGTGCGGTAGGAACAGGTATACAAGAATTGTCGGTAGGTTTAGTGTTAATTAACAAGCAGTTGTGTTAAAATTAAAACCTCTTGTTGATAGTTAAATTTAAAATGTGTCATTGTTTTAAATGGTGATAATTTAAAAGACCCGTTATTTTTGTCTGTTAGCATTTTAAGTGTAGTAACACTTCTTTCCAACCTGATTTATTACTTGTGTTTCCGCGACTTGTATTAATGATGTGTTCTGACACTAACATTTATGAAAAGATGATAATGAATAATTTGAGTTCAGATCACCGTGGTCAAAAATTTTCTATATAATTGATGAAATTAAAAGGCCCCAAAAATTTACATATAAACTGATAACTATAAGTAAAATGATGAGAATCTAAATAATTTATGTAATAAAGTTTTAAATTTTTTATTACATGTATTGAATAACACGTGTTCTTTATTGGTTTGAAATTAAAAATTTGGTCTTAACGCTAAGAAAACTAAATGCATAGAGTCCAAAAATTCCTAATGTAAAAAGTCAAAAAAGTAGTTTACTCCTCAACAATGAAATGTTAGAACTGACTGACTCAACGATTTTCTTAGGTATAACTTTAGATAAAAACCTCCAAGGGAACCTCCTTCTGTCAGTTATTTATTTCTTAAAAGCTAGTGATTCCCTGGGAGATGTTTTTAAGGATTTAATAATATTCTTACGGTAACCTCTTGAAATTATATACTCACATCAAACCGGGACAGGGACGCGATAAATGCAAAAAAGAAAATAAAGTAAACTAGTAACATCCAACTTTCGTCTTCAAAATGTATAATAACTTAGATTGTTGACTCATTTACAGGCTTTATGCTAAAAAATAGTTAACTTTCTTATAAAAAGAGCAACTGTTGAGTTTCTGGACGGCTCTTCTCATTAGCGCCGCTTCCGAGCCGGTGTAGCTTACACACTGACCTTTTTGAATGTAATCATTGACGATTCATAAGTGTGTGTAAATGCCTACTTGAATAAAGATATTGTTAATTTGTATCCAGGACTGTGTCAAAACTAAAGCCCTGTACTCGGTTCTTGCTGTTCGTCAAATTGGAAAGGCCGAGGCAACTGATATTATAGAAAAAGTATTTCCAAAATGCTACGATGACATGGAACCAATCGGGAGAAGGATGAGACGCAACTCGGAAGACATGTACCGCGTGTATCGAGAAGCATCTTACTACGGATACGAATAGAATACAAAATGTAAAATAGTCAATGTAGACATGTATATGCAATAATATCATATAGTTATTGCAATAGAAGGATAAATAAAAATAAATTTTAAATTATTTAAAATAATGTCTTTTATTTCAACTATTTACATGTAACAAGGTATTGAATAAACTTATATGGACACTATCTTAACAGTTTAAAAGGTTTTAAGGCAAATCATACATGATAATATTAAAGGCACTATTTATAATACATATTATACAATATTTGTCTTTTCAGTTGTTAAAATTTCATTTAAAGTAAAATCAAATTACAGTAACTTATTTACGTAATACAGATTTCAATTTAGTGTAGTGATGATAAAAGAAAAATATTTGGATAATTTTTTGTGCATAAAATAATTTGTGCTTTAACATGTGTCAAGGGCAGCAAGTAAAGCAAAAATAACAGACTTAATTCTACTTTATTGCCAGTAACATGAGTGACTAGATGTCTTATTCAATATACAAAACATTTAATGTTAAACACATGAGGTTTTATATATAATATTAATATATTTATAAAAGTAAACAACATATTAACGAATATTATGATTTTATAACAGAAGACACATGGGTTAAGAGATTTAAATTAGAGTAACACAGATAATTAATATTTTGGTTAAAGCGTTCCATATGCATCTCATGTGAACTTTATAAATGAAAATAAAATATTAATTATTAAGGTTCTGTCAATTTTAAATAATAATACCTATATAGAATGAAAAATTTATCAACACTGGCAAGACTCAAATCTGCGAAAACGTATCTTTGCTCTAGAAATTAAGCTATTGTTTCGTTACTGTCCTCGAATATCCTGTCCTGTCCGTTAAGGACAAATATATATAGAATACTATATATATATTTGTTTTTAACGGGACGGAAACAACTTTAGGAAACTTGTATAATTTCTTTCTTTCCAGACAAATTTTATAACTTTGCAGGATAAAAGATTATTGATAAGATGCCACAACTTTGAAAATGTGTTATTAAAAAAATACCCATTACTTATCCCATGTGTTTCCTGCTCTTCATATGAAAAAATATACATAAAAATTTGATTCGGATCTATTTTTCAAACGTAATCCATTAGATAGTAGCTTGAAATCAAAATTAGGATACATTATGAGTATAATATACAGGAAAATTCGTTTTATATGTTTGAAGTAATGCGCTTTAATTTAAATTGAGACGTAAGAGCTGTGTATTCTTAAACCAACAATTTAGGACACTCTTTAACCTAATCACAAAAACCTTTTAATTATCTAAAGATACGTGGCAAAAGGCACAGTAATAAGGCGTGGCGTTCAACTACTAATTTCCTACTGAGCTCTAGTGGTCCCAATAATCATTAATTGTAAGGCCAAATAGGTATAAAAATTACCAATACAGAAATAATTATTTCAACCTAGGACACAAGGTCCAAAAGGGTTGGTTCGACTTCGACCTGGTCCATCGCTGTTTTCAATTTTGATATGTAGTTTTCAGGAAACAATATGAAATCAGTTGTTAAAAGGATTAAGTCTGAACATGTACACCGGAAAATAAGTTAGTCAATGCAATGACTGAAACGAGATTTTTAATGATAATCTCTTTGTAAGCTTGGGGTTACTCAGAGAACAATAAAAAGGATTAGCTTATAATGTTTTATGTCAAAAAAATCTAGAATAACCATTGACTATTTTTTTTACCACATTTTAGTGAAACTGAAGTGGAAATGGGTATGGTTTATACCTGGTAGATAGGAAGAAAGTTTCTGCCTCAAGATACTGATATAGGATGACTTCGAACTGGAAGTATAAGCTTCGGTGTTATTTAGGTTTTTAGGTATTTGGAAGGTGTAAACTGCACAGAACTATGGTGGCATTCATTAAGAGAGATCTTTGTTTTGCAATGGAAGTCAGTCGATGGACGAGGAATATAATAATCAATACAGACATTTGTTACATGCGAATCTACGAGACTACTTATTTAATAAAAGTAGGCACTGACGAGTAACAAGTGTTTTGTCTGTAATAAAAATAAGTTAATTACTATGAATATATATTATATTGTTTTTTATTAGTAACGCGCGTCTTTCGTTTTGCTGATGATATGATAAGGTGATGAGGTTTTTTGGACGGATATTGGATGATCTAATATAAGACAAATAAGCTCCAATAATATAAGAAATGTAAGATATTTCCTTTTAAGTTGTTTAATTACCCTAATATTTTGAGTTGTCTCTTTGGTGTCAGTTAGAATAATTGTGTCGTGTTCCAATTTCTTTACAAAAGTAATGTTGGGTTATTTTCAAAATTAATACATTTTTTTATCTTTATACTCGACATGTTATTTTATAAACCTGTTATAATTGTAAGAACTTCAACTTAAATTTATTCACAGCTTAAAAGTTTAATTGATCGATAAATATAATTATACAATAAAATAATTACTCTTTATCTTATTTACAAGAATTATATAAAGTATTTGTAAATTCAATATTACAACTAGCAAACCATAACACTCTAATAAACTTTAAAACATAACAAAGTGACTATATAATAAAATTTAATATTAAAACTTAACTCTTAATAATCCTTAACGTTATTATAAATTTAAAATAACTAGCAAGATATCTAATATGTACATTGTTTAAGTTTCAAAGGCACGTTAAACGCACAGTCACTTCACTCGTGCATCGCTCGGTATGCTTCACTGAGATATGTCGTCCAGTAGATAATAGTAAACAGAATAAAGCAAAGTGGGAACACCATTAGGGCAAATCTGTCGAGTGCTCCATGTTGGGCGCCACAAAACATTACACCGCGATCGATCATAGTCGCGAACCTCACTAAAAAGCTGCCAGACGCATCTCCTGCAGTCATCGTCTCCAGTATCGGCGAGTCCTAAAGAAAAATTATACTAAATAGCTATAATTATTTAAAATAATACTTATATAAGATTACTTTGTTCTTATTTTGCCCACTCTACATTTATATCATATTTCTATATGTGCAATGCGTTAAAAGCATTGGTATTTTACCAAAATTATATTCATTTAGCGTCTATGCATTTCAAATAAATAGCGTAATACTTATTTATTATTTTCACTGGTCGTACTCTACATATAACCGGTCGATTCTACTCAAGTTACATAAATATATATCCATAAGGATTTAAAATACATTGTATATTCTATAAGTGTTTTAGCATTTATAATACTTTTTAAATTTAGCGTGAAACACACAGTGCTTTCACTAATTAGTTTTTACCTTACTAACTGTTCTCGTCTCACATCCAACTTTATTGGCTCTTCGAAGCCTTCTCTCCGAAGATGTTAACTAGAAATTGTTTTCCTAGTATAAAGATCAGTATTCACCTTACCTATTTGTAACAGCGACAATTGGATGTGGTGATAATGCTATAAAAGTTTTTAAAGCACATAAAAGGTGATGCTAATAGTGGCTACATTTTTAAGTCCGGATTATTTAAAGTTTTAGAAAAATTTATTTAGTGCAATAGTTAATGTATTTAAAATAGTTACCCTTTGTATGGTTTGATGAGAGAATTGTTGCTTCAGCCCTTCGTCTTCTACACTAAGTTGTGGGGAAAAAACTCCACCTTGGGGTGTACCGGTGACCGGTGTCCCTAATCTCTGCATATTCTGTAAATAATAGAAAATTATATTAATCTTATTTAATGTCGAATTCAATTTTCTTTTGCGTTATCACATTATCACATTCATTCCTGCATCACAAATGTGCTATCTTATGATGCATATTAGTTGAAAAGTCAAGGGAACTTGACATACAAATTAATAAGTCTAAGAACAATTGAATACGAAAATAGATCATGTATATTTCAGTCGTGAAATAAATCCAAACTTTACTGACAGTTAAATGTAATACGTAAAGTGTAAATACCACTCCTGTTATTGTCGCATTAAAATATGCGTGATTATGAGTTGTTAGAAATTCTGCTAAATTGATATTTTTCATATTAAAAAAAATAAAAATAAAACGGTAATATGGTTGACATCACTCATATTCAGAAAATACCTGAGAATGGTTAATATGTAGAGGGGGCGCCAGCTGAGCTGCTGAAGCCGCTCGACGCAGATCTTGCCGCCGTCGGCTCCAACTCTTGTCATAGCGGATGCCAAATAAAACAACGAAGTACTCCAGCAAAGCCAGAAATACGAATAAGGTGCACGAGATCAACCATACCTCGATGCATTTTAGCTCAAGTGCGTCCGGTGAATTAGTGCTGAAATATGGACATTGTTAGGCATAATATGAATTCAGAATTGTATACTATTAATTAGCACGAAATAGGTACCTGACGGTATCAAACATGGTGATTAGTGACAGCAAAGTCGTCACAAGCAGCACCATACGACCCGGCACTATCTCTGGTATAACGCAGAAGCTGCCCCAGGAGATGATAACAAACAATGATGATGGGAGGTAACTTTCAAGAAGATATCCTCTTAATTCACGTGAAAGTTTAATTTGTAATCGTGCTGCTGAATGTTCACCTGTAAGTGTATTAGAGTAACTAAAATTCTTTATATTTTTTGGTTCACAAGCGTTATAAGTTTTCTTTTCTAAGCTTTTAATGGAACTTTTTAAAACTATGTTATTTTACAGTAAATGTCTTTTATTTCACATAAATATAATAATATCTTAACATATAGCAAAATTAAAGAAACGTAAAGATGCATAAGTTGGTAATTTTATTTTTTATTTACATTTTATCGGAAAGAAAATGTTAAAACATTTACTATATATTTGAATGGTGGTACGGTAAGAGTGGCTCGATTCTTAAATACGTTTACTATTATAATTAGAATAAAATAAATATTACTCTAATAAATTGTTTTGAATTAATTATCAGTACTAATCAATTTATTATCATGCAACATTTACACACCAAACTAGACTTATTATTAACTCTTACATTAAAAGAAGTTGCGCAAACCACGGACGATTTATTTTAAAATTTAATCTCTTTTATTTAGAATATGCAATACAAACATGGTTTCTACAATTTTACATGTAATTTCAAACTTCTCTTCTTATGTTTTGGTTTGTAATTTTGTATGTGTAAAAATCTTGTTTAAAAATAACAAAAAAGTAACTACCTATTTGCTACATAATATAATGAAATTGTTTAATAAATTGAGGTCCACTTAGTTCTAACTGCAATAAACGATGAAAAATACACGACTTCATCAAATAGCAAGGTCCATAACCACCAATTTGGATGTCACATCGTCCGTGGCGGGCACAGACAGCGTCATGCAAGCGAACAGCAAAATAGCGTTAGTAATTATACAAGTGTTATCGCAAACTGAAGCGCAAAGCAATAAATATACATTTACCTTCACCAAAATTTCGAATATGATTACTTTTGTCTGTGACAAATGTGACAACGTATTTGGGGAGGCGGAATTCCCGACGTTGCTCGCCGGCCAGCCCGAACCATGGTGCCACTTCGCGCCATTCAAAGCGAACGTCTTCTTTCGTGTATTTGTCTGGAAATATATTGCTTCATAAGAATCAAATTTCAACTGATAATTTTAATCTTACAAGCCTAAAATAATATATAATACTAATGTTATCATTCTTGTATCGTGAGGTTAAAACAAAACACTTAGTCTTATCAACTTTAGCTCTTAATACATTTTATCTAATAAAGTAAATAATGACAGTGCAAAAACTAAGAAATCGACGTCAATAACAATTTATTTCCAGCTTTAATGGAAGTGATTAATTACTTAGAATGATGAAAATAAAAGTAGGCGTTATCTGTTGTAGTAATAGATTTTAATAGAAATCATTCAATTTGAAAATAAATATAATATGTGTAATATTCTGTAATTATGTATAATTATAATTAATATAATGAAATATATGTTGTTATATTATTCTAAAAGATTTTCAATATTCTGCCACGGTTATATTATGAACACGGAGAAAAATATTTTCTTTTAACATACAATATGCAATATCTAGATATTCCAGTCAGTTACTAGTAACATCCAGTCAGAAGGCTTACCTTCTTGTCAAACAAAGGTTACTTTGGCCCTGAGCTTGTGTTCACTTAGCAATTGTTATTTTTGTTTTATAATTGTTTTATTTCGTTAGGTTTTAAATAGAAGACGTCACATTATATGTTTTGAGTTGCCATTAACCTATTTAAAATATAGACAGACGAAACAGACATACTTACAGCTGCTAAAGTCTATCGCGCAGTTTTGAACATCTAATGGATACAGCACGAAGTCCATTTCACATTTTATCGTTATTGTGGCACTGAAATAAAAATAACACAATAAAAAAGTTTTACTATAGGACATTTTAAAATCTTAACTACGTAATAAAATTGTTTAAGATAATATTTTTAATAGGTACAAATTTAATAACAATAGTTACGTGTTCTACGCTCTCTAGCGCCATTATTATAAGTTTTGTAAACGTAACTGTGTGAGAAAAAAAAAGATTTTACGGAAAATGCAAAAGTTCCATAGGATTATACAATTACTAAAAAAATAATAAGTTAATAAAGAATAATGATATGAATTTTTCTATTCTCTCAAGAAAAATATTAAAATAAAAATATATAAATGAAATAAACGAACCCAATACTGACTGAGACGGTGCGGTTTGAATAAAGTCTTAATGATGCCATCTCTTGGAGGACTGACAGTATCTTCATGGTCTGTAGTTGCCATATATACAGGTCGGGGGTCCAGATAAGTTGGCGGAACTCCCAGGGCAGGTCGATTAAAGACATTCCAGGAGGCACTTTCAATCGTGCGTCTTCCCATGATACTTGGAGGAAAACATCCAGTGTGATCTCCTTGAACAATGGATGAGCGAGATACAGTAACATAAAATTATGTCCAAATATTCTATTTTTTATTAACTGATCGTTTCGGGTTCTCAAATGTTATATTGAAACAAAGACGTCAAATATAACTTATAGTACATGCAGTAGTAACATCGTTAAAGTTATACTGGTACATAAATACAAAATTACCTCTCTGTTTTCGTCCACACCAGAAACTCTGTTGACGTTAACTCCAATATAAACTGTCGTATTTTTACCTGTAAACGGATATTACAATCAGACCTTGATATTTAAGTTTCATTGAATCGCTATAACTGTTGCATAGGTAAGAATTATCAGCGACTTCGGCGCCCCTTGGAGATATCACCGATCGTCTTTACTACCGAGGCTTGTAATAAAATTAAACCAGTGCTTACTTAATGAACTATACGATATCAATTATATAACGTTTACTATTTCTGGTGAAAGTTTGCAATAGTACTACTTATTCAAGGCGGACTAATTAATTTATTTTAGAGGTCTCTTAGTTAATAAAAGGAAATTTTTCTTTTCTGAAAGTGAAAAGAGATGAGAAGGCGTAGAACATTATAGATAAAAATATGCTGATGGTAGGTTGCGTGTAAAAATTATCGCTTCTGATTAGTTTCATGTCAGGCCCGTCAAGTCATGGCTGTTCTGCTGAATAATGTCCGGTCTTAAGTGGATAGCTGTCTATTTTCCTCGAATCATGAACCCGTGACTAAATATGAAAAATCTAAAAATATACCGTTTATAAATAACGACTTTTGACACCTAAAACAAGGTCTTTGACTGCGGCATATCTGACCTTTTTAATATCACTTTTTGAAGTATAGAAAATTATAAAGAATATCATAATTTTTATGTTATAGGTAACTGAGATTTTGTTGTCTTTATGGTTATAGAATAGTCGTCTTGTCTACATTTAAATAAAAATAATTAAATCGTTTTTTTGTTTCTGACATACGACATCTATGTATATAGATGAGAGAGATGTAGTTAAATATTTACCGGGTGGAATGTTTCTACTGTAGTTTGTTGGAAGCTGGTACGCATGTTGGTCCATGTACAGGATCTGGCTGAAAAAAAGTTTACAGAAATTAAATACCAAGTAATATTTTCAATCGCATGGCTGCAGCTCTGCTTAGAAAGATAATTTTAAGGTTAAATAAAGTAAAGTTAATCCTTATCAGACGTTTAATATCACTTATAAAAAAATTGATATAAAAATTGTGTATTTTGATTTGTAATTGTAATTAAAACACACTTACGTCAATCTAAGTACATAAATACCATATTTTTATGAAATATATGGATTAAAGATCACGAATAATATTTCCAACAATTTTATTATAAGTATCAGCGAATAAAATGTACATGTAACGTCCGTATGTCGGTGTGTTTACGTTGTGAGCATTCACTAATCGTGTTAATGGTTCTTAATCCCTTGTTGTTTAACGCGCCCTCTGTTTCTTGTTATTCGCGCTTTACTTTGATATTCAAGTCATTAACCACAAAAAAAATTGAGACTGAGCGATTGAGTATCTTAAAAGCAATCGATTTTTTATATTTTTTTTATATAATATATATACTTTAAATCAACCTCTTCAAAGATTCTATTTTTGTTTTTTTAGTAGTATTAGGCCGTTATATAAAAAAATGGAGTTCATAGGTTTTTAGTTTTTACTGCACGTTTAGTTTCATTATTCTATTATAGATCAGATTACACGTTTACACACGTCTACACAGATTAAAAAGAGGTATATTACATTCAAATGTGCACTGCGTCTATGAATGTTAAGACAGATACGGAAGAAAGGAAACTTAAATCACAAATATAAGACTACGCTTTAGTTTGTATATATTCTTGGTAGCTAAATATTCGGATTCAGTGGGAAGCTGTCAACCATATAAAGCTTAGGTGTAACAGAATATATTATTTCATATTCTATTCAAAATAGTTAATCGCCTTATAAATCGGGGTGCTATTCTTAGGATTAAATGTAATAATCTGAGGCTTATTTTGCTATTTGTGGACGATATACGCAAACTTCTACTCGCTCAGACTTTAATCACTACTTATATTCATGTTTTCCCACAAAATAGAAATAAATTTATCCTGTCCTATGTTACAATGTTGAAAATTGAGTAAACGGACATTACAGGAAACAAACAAAATCTGATCTATTTATACGTAATATGTAATAAAAAAAAAAACATTTTTGGATAGTTTTTGATAGATCATGAAAGAAAATTCTCGAACCAGAGACACACAATAATAGGCTTCTATTTTCTTGACTACGCAGTTCCTACGTCATTGAGGCAGTGGCATAATTGTATAAGACATAATATGCTTGCAATGTTGCCTTCAATTAGTTAAGCTGCTCATTGTATAACATTAGATAGAGGGTTCCGCACACAACTGGTCAAGTTCAGTTACAATTATTGATGAGATGTTAAAAATTATGACGTATGTAGATGAAGTTGTTCATCTCAAAGGTATAAAACATTAGTAAATATAATAACAATATCATCTGTTACGAAGTGACTTGGTAAGAAAGATGGTAGGTACTTACCTACCATCTTAAACAGTTAAAAATGGTATGTTTGGTTTATTTTCTGAAACCGTTCAAAAACTCAAAATCATGTTATCGCGAATAAGTCAAAAATTCAATGTTAAATTGTTAGTCCCTCAAATTTACCAAAATAGAGATATTTCAATTTGAACTGCTTTTAACGTTGCTAGAAGTGGAATCAACGTTTTTTTATACAAGCCTATTATAACATAATAATTTTACAAGGGATCCGTTGATCAAACAGATGCGTTTGACATCTATTTGACATATAATTTCGAAATATTGGAAAGGACAAATTAAATGTCATTTTCATAACAGTAGCCAACTTGTGTAGGCTATCCGACTCTCCAACCTGATCATATTGGGACGGAAGAAAATAGATATTTTTTTGTCCTTGGTAGGACAAAGAGTTTATTATTAATAAAAGTAAACAAACAGGTATGCTTATAAAATAATAATGAAACGATTTTAAATTTGCTAATGTAAAATTAAAACAGTATTAAAATGTGCAAAATTTACATATTTTATTTAGTTTACAATTTAGTTTGTTTAATCATTCTAGGTCATGAGCTTACTTATTCTGTGTAAAACGAATTAAATAGTGAATATTTTACCATAGGTTATTTAGCTCATTAGCATTACGTGTTATACTTATCAAATACTTACTCATTAGAAATTAATAAACATATAATTAAATTATTAATATTATATAGTTAAAATGGATAAAGTACTAAGTGGCATTTTTATAAAGACATACGATCGAATGGCAAATAATTAAGTGATAATTTAATGAAATAAATCAGTAATATGAAATTCATATTCTAGAGGAGGTTTTAGAGCAGTATTTGTAGTGCTAGAATTTTACTAGTTTCTCTCTTTACCTTTTTGTACATATTGTGTAGTTAATCTAACATAAGGTATCTTATAGTAAGTGGTCACACGTCACAAAATACGTCTATACCAGCTATTTCAATATAAATCCCCTGTAACATGGTTGTAGTTTCTATAATCGGCCATAAAACGAATACTACCTACAGTCAATTGACTAGCTAGCTACATTGTACGAAAAGAACTTATTATATCAAAATAGTAGAAATGACGGGCTTAAATAAATATGTAACCTAAGAGGCATGTTCAAAATGTTATTAACATTTTTTTTTACTTCCGAAAAATTTACATTAACTCAGAGATACAATTCATGAACATAAAAAAGCCCCATCTATATTTGAAAAATTCAAATATATATTATAACTTTTAAACCATAATTAGATCAAAGATAATTCATGGAATGATCTTCGGTCCAGGAACTTCGATCTAAAGAATCGTTCGAACTCTGAAAAGAGTCACTTTGTCACTTCAAGGAAGGAAAGAAGAAAAGTGAAAGATGACGAAGGCGACATGCAAAAGAATTTGACTAATATGAACTCTAAACAACGCATAAGTCTTTTGAAGCTCAAGGGAGAGCATCTATCTATAAGCATCAAATAGTCAGTGGCGATGGTGTCAACTGAAAACAGTTATTTCACAATAAATGCGAGACTTGTTTATCTATTTCTCTAAGGCAGTGGTAAAAATTTTTGAAATTCAAAACATTCCTTACAATTAGGTTTTTCTTTATTTACTTTATATAAACAATTAATAATCAAGATATATAGAAATACATAGTTAAGCGTATCAACATAACACAATTTGTATTATTGTTATAGATGAACTTGGGTGATGGTACTCTTTTTTGTCAAGTGGAATAATCTGTTCCCTTATCTTTACAAACATTCAGAAAAACATTCCCGACAAACTAAATAAGACTGTAGCCATTTTTTTAAGTGAATTTTGTTTATGGTATTTTGTGTATTGTCTGTCTACAATTTCCATACGCCTTTTTGGACGTAACGATTGTATATCTTGTGCGTTACTTTTGTAAATTTCAAAATAATATAAAAAAAAAGTATTTATAAAATTTTAACGCAAAATTTAATTGCATGTTAATGTTTCCCAGACATTTGATGCTTCCATTTTCCACCTTTAATGAACAGAAATAGATTAAAAGCTTTCATTTGTTAGAAATCATTTGACGGTCATTACAGACCAAAATAAACTCACTGACGTTCAAATTTACTGTTAGTACGCACAATGTATTACGAATGTGTTTGTTTTGACTATGATTTTGTAGAGCATTTAATTTCCGAATTTTGATCTGGTTCTTTAGTATTTAATTAGTTTGAATATTTAGAAAATACATTATTTTTTATTAGTAATCGTATAACGTTTATGTAATGCACATATCATGAACTTGAACATGAAAAGATTATGTCATCTTAATTGAATTATACGACAATAATGCTGTGTTAAAATTACTAACTGGTTCTCAATAATTCATTAAGTTATACGTTCATATTATTTTGTTTCAACATAACATTCATATTTTATTCTAGCATTAAATTAAATGAATATGCGTTTAATATATTTGGGTTCTCTTAAAATAATTATAAATAAAATCATTGCAGACAGATGTGAATCTTAGCTATCTAACTAAATATATATCAGAACATAAACTAAATGTATAATTTTAAGCTGTTTATCGTATGTTTTTCCAAAGATGAAAGAAACGTAGTCATGTTTTATAACTTGTATTGATTATGTAATGAAAAGTGATGCGTTTGATGGCTGTCATTTGAGGTATGTGGTGATCCCTGGCTTCACGCCAATCTGCCTACCGCCTTAGATCTCTTTGACAGATTAACAAATTGGTCACAGCAAATTTACATTGGTAACCTGAGTTTAAACATATACTCTAGTGAAATTTTTATATTTAACGTTTGATTCATACATGTAGATTTTATTTATATTATAACTTTGTATAAATTTATTCATTTTTTAATTTATTATATAGGAAAATTTTTATTGATTTATGTGGATTAGTATTTTTATATCAATAAAACAATTATGTTAGTTTGCTCGTTAGTTCAGTGGCTAATTGCAATACATTCAAACCTTAAGATTGTAGAGTGTAGCAGTAATTACTTAACTGCTCGTATATTGTAGTTGCTAGTAATATACAGTCAAACTATCCTCCCATATAAAATGTATGAGAACATGTCGTTGATGAGCCGAATGATAACATTTTAATTTGTAATATTTATTATATTTATAGAAATATCATAAACAAAAAAAGTTTTGTATTAGAGTTTAATATTACAAATGCAAACATACACAAAGATATATATAGTAATGCAGTCCTGAATACGACAGACGTAGGTCTGTGGTGCAATGGTAGGTATTCAGAACAAGTTATTTCTGTGGTCACAGTTACCAGCGTTGTTATATTGAGACTGATAATGACGCAAATGCTCTTAGTTAATTTTGGCGCCATTGAAAGGCTATTGTTGTCATTAAAATAGTTTATTGTCATGTTTACGAATCTAGTATCCACTTGTGTTTTTATTTCATGTATTAAAATTGGGTAAAATTTTTGTTAGTTTAGAAATATAACAACGGTTTCTTCATAGCTGTAATATATACACCAGCATTTTTTGTTGTTAAGTTAATTTTTATGTGTCGTTTCGTCATTACTTATTAAAACGATAATCACCAGAAATCTGTTTTACCTCAATAAAAAGTTTTATAAGAAATATAAAACTAAAGCAAAAACGTTAAAATATTTTACAATTCCTGGCCAACGTGAACCATATGACATAGTACGGTAGTTAATTTTCTTACATTTATTACAGCAAATTTGTAAATATTTGTTAAATACGTACATTAAACACAATATAGCAATAGATTTAAAAATATATTTAGATTATTGTTGAATTAATCCCCTTAACGCTCTTTGTTTCAAGAACACGTAATTGTCTTATATTTTGTAGAAAATACTTAATAAAAAAAAATATTCCACTTATATGCCGCATATAATATTTTTACACCAATGTCATCATTTTTAAACAAATAATGAATAAGTGGGACAGGAAACAAACAATCCCAAAGGTCAAGCGGAAGCTTTGGGGAGCTTTCCAAATATTCCACCGTGGAAAACGTAGTAAAAAATTACACTGAACCTTCTAAGTGATACAGAAAAAAAAATCTATTAAAAACTTCATAGACCAAGGCAAGATAAGTGTTATTTGAAACTATCATTTTCTTAAGTATACTTACTTGGTATTTAAAAAACAAAATTGTAAAATGAAAACTAATATAAATTATAAAAAAGTTCAAGGACAACGTTTATTTTGGAGTTCGTTCCTCCGCGTTTTGTCTGTCATCGCCAGTGAGATCGGCGTTCTTAATGTCTGTAGATTGTTATTACAATTATTATCATAACAATTAATATACGTTTTCCACTTAATTGTTGATAAATGTACAATTTTCTAGTTAAATTTCAGCAAACTAAAATAGTATATCTTAAGATAATTGCAACCTCATTCATCATTATCATTTTTTATTATTAATTTAATACACGAATATCTAAAACAGGGTCAGTGCCCAAATAATGTTGAAACATTATTCAATATGTAGGTTAAACTGTATTTAAGAAGAATAAAAACCTTGTGTTGTTTTTATTTAATTATTTATTAGTTATGTACGAATATATATTAGGCCACACGTTGATAATACTCGGCACTAGTCTTATTTCAATTATTTTATATAATAATAGATTAAAATCCATTATTTATATGTATAATATTTATATTTAAAATATGATATTTAATAAAAAAATATATATGGATTGAGAAACGTTGCTTTACATAGATACAACGAATAGTATTTACTCTGTGCCTCTCACTTTTAAACTGTTTTTGTTTAATAAAATTGTTATGTTACTAAAACATATATAGTCCTTATATACATGTTTTGATGAGTCAGTCAGTAACAATATTAGAAAGTTACTAGTTCAGGCTTGCAATTATGTAAATTTTGTGAAGATAATATTACTCGTATTAAAGTTAAAAATATATTTCTGTTATCATCTTTTTTCCTAAAACGTTAACTGTTTTTGTTGTCAATATATATATTACAACTAAAATATATGCTAATTCTTATTCATATTTTCATAATTCATAAAAAAACGTATAACTAACAACAATATATTAAATGTTATATGTATTTTTTAATATTTATAACAGAATGTAAATTTCGAAATTTTAAAATAACGGCCAACAATATTTTTCTATATTCAATATAAAACCCAACTAAAACATTAATAAAAATAAAAGCAATCAAATCAGTATGCTCGAAAAACACGAAAAAGTTGCACTGTCATCGTTTGTTTGTGTAATTTTAGTCAAATCAATTGAATGTAAATGTGTCCTTGTCATGGCAAGGTAATGTGACATCTTAAATGTATTGGCCTAATTGTAAACGCAATGAAACCAGGACATGTCTGGTAAATCAGTTGGATTGCACCTGGCCGGGCGGTGGTCACAAACGATGTGTTTATGTCAACACGAGTCCTTGACATCCTCCCAAATTAAACACTAGACTAGACTCATCTGTCTCTCTCTAACTTTATTTTATTTATCACTTTGTCCAAACATTTTAATCTTTGTACCTGTTATAATTATTTAATATAATTAATTAATCAGTGCATAATAAATACAATTCAGGGACATTTTTCATTGACATGACATTATTTTTTGTTAGGTAACAAAAAAGTAGACGAGTAACGTCCCTACCTTAGTTGTGTCGGCCGAACGTCTGGTTTCGTGATTAAATTATTTTTGTAGCTCTCCCTAGGCCCCGGTAGTATTTGCCAAATTTATCTCTAAAATTAATGCAGATTCAGAGATTCTGAATACTAAATATTAGATCAATAGATAGATTTTTAGATTTTATACTTTTGTTTGGTGTAGCTAGTGGTAACGAACCTTGCACATTCGAGCAGTTCTTTGTTGGGCGTGAAGGAAATGCCGTCGGCCAGCGCGACGAGCGCCAGCAACGGCATGAGCAGCCTCAACATGTCTAGGGCCGCGCAGGCCGTTGGCGCTCGTCGCTCGCGCACTCCCACACTTCACACACTTGTCTGCACATGATCAGCTCAAGAGGCACATCACGTCACGAGTCACAGTTCGAGGTCCGAGGAGCGGAGAGTGCAGCGCGGTACTGCGCTAGTGGAGAGAGCGCTCGCGAGTCACGGCGGGCGGGCGGGCGCGGTCACGGGCGCAACCTTCGTGACCGTGCTATCTCAAGCCTGCGTCGCGACGTGAGTTTTCGCTACGCAATCCGCTACGCAGCCGTTCGTGAGAGTGACGGTTGAAAAGTGATGTACCGATAAATGCCAATATTTATATCTAGTTAGCGGCGTCGAGCACAACCTTGTGGGACTTACAACTGGTACACGCGTTCAAGTTGTACGAGAGTTTGATATATTTTTAACTTTAAAACCTTATTAGGAGGATAGTTTGAGCGACGTCTAACGATCGCGTGATACGCTCTGCCGTGCCCAATAGTTAGACAACATTCGCCATTTATATAGGTATTCCCTTAAATGTTACGAAGTTATTATATAACAAACAAATCATAACATACCTTGTTCTGTTCATAAGCAGTACAAATATCTATCTACCAATAACATTATAGCTTCCACATTGCGATAGTGGCAGTCCCTTGTTTCGTAAATTGGTAAAGTTTAATCCATAGCAGATATTGCATGCTAGCGACGTGGTTTTATTAAATTCTCGCGAAACCTCACGCATATAGGGAGAATCGGAAGTTTTAAAAAGAAACAGCTTTGTATCTACAATATATCTGTAGCAACGAGGTGACGGTTAATTATTTTGATAAATATCAATCTTATAACAATACTGACATGTACATATTCGTTTATTATAGATAAAAATACTAAAGAGAAAAATATACACTGGTCTGTTTTTATAATGCAAATCCACCAAAGTGAAGTTGAAAGGTATGGCGGTTTGGTATCTCGCTAAAAAATAAAACATAATTCATTATTACATTATCTTACAATACAACATCGAATTTATCACTTTTCAAAACAATATTCATCAAATCTTAAAACAATGTTTTGTTTATGTTTCTTAGTTAACAAAATATCTCATACTAACTAAAAATATTATCAGCTGATATAGGAATGACGGTGCAAAAGTTACATCAAAATATTCTATTGAATAATTGTATTATAATATATAAAAGCTATTGATTTATAATAGATATTAAAGTGTTATATTATATTGTGTACTCCACTTTGGATCCACTCCAAATAATCGTTCGCATTTATTAAGTCTTATTTATTGGTTTTAACCATACAATAGAAGTAACATATTTTGTTATATTTATAAAGTTGCACATATGATTCTTTATTGATTATGATTTGAAATGTTCTCATATTCGATAATTTTGAGGCCTCACGTAGTTCAGTAAGTGGATGCCACGCAGTTCATTTAAACTTGCATTTGACGGGATTCACTTCATCCCCGTTATTTACTACGTATAATATTAGTATTTATCAAACTACGTCTCGCCAAGCTGTTTCTATGTCTAAATTACCACGTTTAACTTATTTATATCTTTAAAAAAAATCTGGAAAATACATATATTTATATATTTTTTTTCGGTGCAATGCAAAGTCACTCTGTTTTATTTATATACTTTTATTTTTAATAAATAAGGAATATAAAGTTCCTTATTTTTATAATAAATAATCATGGTATAAATAAAAATCTTGTTGTAATTAAGCCTTTACAATTTACATACATATGTAGCAAAGTAATAAGAACAAATAATAAATAAATATCGTGAAATGTTGTAAATTTGTGAAACAAACAACTGATAATGGTCGCAACTATTCCCAGTACTTATTAAGTAACTATAAACCAATGTAATTGCTAGTTTATAGTCACGACGGATTACGAAGTCATCTAATATAGATCTTATGTGGATAATAATAAGAGTAATATCACTATCGTGATGTGTAACGTCAATGAAAATATTATTCCAACGTGCCCGTACTCGGGTACCCGATAGAGGTATTCTATAAATATTCGCTCTTTTACCAATGTGTGTTGTTTATTACGTAGAGGAGACTGCGGGCCCGGGACCTGACTGTGATGTCATGGAATCGTAATCATCCGTCTATATCTAGTATTGGTCATGGAAATACTTTTTATATATAAAAAAAATTAACAATATACACTATAATTATAAATTTTAAAATGATCTTTTGACAGAAACAGTTATTGCTATAATTAAATTAGTTTTACATTCTAAAAATAATGTATTGTTTTTTATAATAGAATTGATTGCAATGAATTGCAATGCCGTATTTTGATATTAACTTATAATCCAAATATAAAAAAGTATCAATATTTAGTAATAATATTAATTGTAAATTAATACTAATTATCCTTTCTATTTTATTTATTTATTTGAGAATAAGACTTATTATATAAATTAAAACAATAAATATAGGTAAATTTAATAATATGGCTGAAGTACGAAATATATTTAATAACATAATTTCGAAATACGCAATTACGGATTTGATTTTTCTCCTACTATTTCTGGTGTCTAAGATCCCAGACTTGTGGAATCGTCATCGGGACTGTTCCTCTCGCGTAGGCTGATATTTTTTTAAGCTTGGCCATTGGCCAGCTTTTTTGGCGGTCTTTGTCAATGTTGGATTTATTAATATAGCGCATTGTGAGTGGCTCGTCTAATCGGCGGTGTGTTTCGCGAATCGCTGGTGACGATAATTATGACCTACAATTATAAATTTGGCGGAATATTTAGGTTATGTTGCCTTTAGATTTTCAAATAATTTTCTGATCTTAAGTCTTTAACTTAGCTCACATAAAGACTACATTTAATGGTTTATTCAATATTAACATTGTAATGTAATAAATATTATTATCCATAACATACACTTAAAAATAATAGATTTCCTGTTACTATAACCTTGAATTTCACGATTTATGTTCAAATGTATTCCAGACAGAAAACGAAAGTTGGGTCAATCAAAATTGCGTAATATCGTCTGGTATTTGAAGAATGTAATGTATTTTTATGTTCGTGGGTAGCCGAAATAAACGGTATGTGATTGTTAGTGCCAGATCGGATGCGCGTGCGCATCTCCGTGCCAGACCGTCACAACGCTGACATTGTGCACACACCACTATAAGTTTGCATTCGTAAGATAATGAGGTGACAAATGTATTGAATTATTTATTTATTTTCATTTTTTTCCCATCATAATCTTTAAATAGCTTTCTCCTTGAAATATGTCATATTTTTACTGGAATAACAGTAAATTAAAAAACAAAAAATGTTACATTTATGTTATTTTTATCTATAAATACTTTATGAATGCCCGCTATAAGGGCAATTTAATTACGCATTATCATAACTATATAGTGAAATAATATGAGGTTAATGCAATTATCCTTGTGATCCCTCATACATTTTTTGTGCTATTTCAGTAATTAATGTATTGAGTTTATATTTATGCAAAACACTGTAAGTATCACCTTGCGTGATTGTTAAGTGTTGTGAAAATTATAATTTTAAAATAATTTACAAAGCGCTTACTTGTAATTGCCAAGCTTGGATTAGTAGTTAAAGATTACAATGTTTTTGAAAACATGAATATTTTATGTGAAACTTCTCTTAATGTCCATTATAAAAAATATAATAACGATTTCATTTGATAAACAGTCTAACAAAGAATTCAAATAGTAATTATGTTAGATATAGTAAAACCTTCTATGCAACTTACAATTCAACTTTGCCAATCCTTTTTTCTGTTAAAACTCAAAAACTTTTTGAAGTGGTACATCGCAGCTTGGGTTAAGTGGGTTTAATTCGTTTGATCTAGGTTCTTCTAAGGTTCCTCTAACCCACTTTCGGTCTTAAGAAATCCGGATACCCAGGTCGTTCTCCATTTTTTTTCTATTGTACTTATTCCTTCCTTTTCCCACGAGAAACAATCATATTTGTAGTTATCCGTGGCTATTATAGGGGCAGAAATTTAATAAACAGAAAATACGTTATTAAACGCATTATTAAAAAAAACGGAAGTATCGTAAAAATAAGATATAATTAATTTTAACTAAAAAAAGGTTGTAGCAAAATATTAACCTTTTTTCATATTTCCTGATATAATAAAAACTTTTGATATAATGGTAACTTTACCGACTTGATTCTTAGATACTTTCCTTTGACCTCGCTATACGGAAATGGGCCAAATTCTGATGTCAAAATAATAAAATTAGGGGGAGAATGCCATAACGACATTAAATTGATTTTATGGTTTTTAATTGTTATTTATGATTGTAAAGGTTTAGTCACGTTATCTTATGGTTTACAAACTGATCAGAGAATTGAACATTTCTAAGAGATGTTAGAAAATAGTAAATATGGTTGGAAATAAATTAATCTTAATTAATCTTAAATCTTCTATGATCATAATGAAAGTTAATATCATAAGAGTCTATTCACAAGCATGTTTTACTAGTTTGAAAATTTAACCCTACAACATGCAAATGACTGACTTATGACATTGTTATCACGATATGAAGCTTACTTCCTTGTCCTTGATAATGTTTATTATTCGCCAAATCGCGTGTCAACTGGTTTCATGTTATATTAAGCTACACGTTGTTAATTTCTTTCTAAAAGAATCACGATAAAAAAATAGAGCATGTCCTTGGTAGTGGTATTTGGCAAATTTAATAAACTACAGTCAGTCATTGCTAAGCTCTTTAATGTTAAACAATGTTTAAATTCAATTCAATCAATTGAATATTCATAGCGTGATAGCTACATCGATGAGTTGTATTTTAATGTATTCATCAAACCATTCAGTTTGTAGCCCACTGACCGGAGCTTTTAAGGATCTCTGACAAAAATGCCTATTTTAAAATGAGTGATTGAATTTAAAAAAAACTAAAGTATTATTGCATTTTTTTATAGTGAGGAGAGAAAATGGGACTTAGGTCCAAAACAGAAAAAAATTCATTGTAAGCACACATATTTATTTGCTGATGGTATGGGAGACTGTAACCACCTAACCGATATACCAACTCTTTATATGTATCTTGCCAATATAATATAGTATGAATAATATTTATAGTATGTAGTATATGCAGTAATATATCTAATATATGAGAAATGTTGGTTCGACATAAGTTATGTAAGTTTAAATCAATATTGGGCTGATACAAACTAAAAGATAATATTCAATGGTAATATATCAATAATGTTATTTTGGTATAGATATAATAATTAACATCTTAAAAGCGAGGTGAAACTCTTCAGGTATATATTATATTTTAAAGATTTTATTCAATTATTCAGGTATATAATTGAATAAAATCTTTAAAACTAATATAGAAAAGTATAGAATATAAAAGTAAATCAGATTCAAAGTTACCAAGAAATATAGCGCAGTCTAAAGGTTATAAGTACATTAAGTGACAGAAGTGGCACATATTGTTAAAATTTATTTTAAATCAAGATAAGAAAATACAAATAAGAAAAATACTAATATTCAATACAGAAATCGCATTTTGGGTTTCTTATCAATATGATCACCAAGTTGGGCAAGAATCATTTTCATTTCCATATTGATTTCAGGCAAACATCATCACCATAGTGTACTTCTACAATGTTAAGTGGTGTTTTAAAATCTTGTAATATTTTTTAAATAGAAATAGATTTGAAAAAATACCAATTCAACCAATACTCGACTGCTGGGAGTACGTTTCAACCATAATTTCATTCATCGTTTCAAACATCATTTCATGTATGTGGTAATTAGTTATTCATTTTTTTTTATTAAGAACATGTAGCATGGTTAACATATTTTACATAATTCTGTGAGTATTTTTTATATTTCTCTTTTTCGAAAACATTTACTATCACGATTGTACTTCTGAAACTTTTCCTGCTACGAACTGACAATACCTGTCTTAAAAGTAAACGAAAGCTATCGGTGACAGATTTCACTTTAAAATTCAATTCCTTTTTCACCTTAACATGTAAGATAGATTGTTATTATAAATGTGTAATACATTTGATATTTCGGTTGGGTTAACACATGTTTGAGATTGAGAAGGAATAAGGTTAAAGGTTTCTTTTTGTACTTTATTTTTTTAAGAGATAAGATGTTTGATGTTCAACTCTTTATTGATAAAAATGTCTAGTAGATATATCTCGGTACAAGAAAGGTCCAATATTGTCTTACAATACTTCAGTGTTGAATATAAATTTATATTATCGTGAGTGACATTATGATTAGGCATGTTATGTGTAACAAGGATTTTGTAGTAATTTAATAGTAGAAAAATTAATGAACATCAAGTAACGATTACGTTAGCAAAAAAAATTTATATGGTAAAAAAATAATATAATTTAAATTTTTTTCTGATACATTTGGTTAAAATAAATGTATTATTAATAGGTATTTCTTTTTTTAAATGGTACAAAATTGTAGTATTAAAAATTAACAGGACAATATTTGAAACAATTATTATTAAAAACAATTTTTTTTTTAGATTTTTTTATACTGTTATTTATTTGGTAAAATGTTTAGAAAGGACATTTAAAATTGGGAAACACAATAATAGAAACAAGAGTTGTTTTATGATACGGTAGTAGATAATATAGAGCAGTATATAATATAAGGTTGCGAAAGTAATGTAGGAAAACATTCTTTACAACTAAGTCTAAGCAGTATAGATAAAACTAGTCTGCACCTTGGGGAAGAAAATGACAAATTTTGCTTCAGATGTTTATTGAAATCAGACACCAAGGACGTTTCGAATAACCTCATGCGTGACCCAAGGTTTCTCGTCACACTCAGTAATGTCTGTTTTTGGCATTATTAATGGTACTGACAAAAAGTTTCCCTTTGCGTAAAAATACAAAACACACTGATTTATTACTGACGTATTGTAATGGTTATGACGATGTTATTGTTAACTTTTATAAATAAATAATATATTTGATTAAAATTCTCAATTATGATAACAAATATTAATGTTTGAGTACCTATTAAGCATTAAACTGTAGATGTATTATGTACCCTCATACTTTAATGGGACTTTGTACCACTACCAATATACAATAACAATCTTAATATTAAAATAGTAAAGTAAATTAATATTACAGTCTGATCAAATTCAAATGCAACAACAAAAGTGTGTCAAATACACCGCCATCTATCGAGAAAAGAGACACAGTAATAATAAAGTGTCGAGTGAAAAAAAATACTTGTTCACTGTGATAGGGACTCTTACTCGACTGTCTAGAGGTCGCTATTATACGGAAAATGGAAAACAATATGAAAATTGAAAGCAACGAGTACTCCTTATTCAACTGAAGCTATTTTTAAGTATTTTTATTCAAAAGGTGCAATACTTACTATTAAAATTTATAGTTATAATAGAATATACAAGTTTAGTATTTTATACATATATTAATGTCTTTCACTTCTCAAACAGTCTTAAAAATAGAATAAACAAAAATCGTATTAATTCTAAAAGTATAATGGTTGTCTGATTTGTAGATATATAAGAATGATCATATTTTAATCCATTTTATATTTAAGATAAATAAAGATAAAAAAAGTTAAAAAAAAACCGTCAAAAAACAGGTCAAAATAATGATTATGGTAGATAAAACAAAATATTTAATATTTTCAGAATTAATTTTATTACTTTAACTGTAATTTATTTTATAAAATAGTGAATAGTGGTTTTGCCAATTGACGGTCGGGCTGAAAGGACGTGCCACAAAAAGAACATCATTCAATAAAGTTCCGTGTTTTAGTGAATTAAATAAATACGAGGAAAGTTGTGATTTTGAGACATTTTGATGGTAAACTTTTTATACAAAAGTCTTGAAGTCAAGTCAAGAATCTTGAAGTCCTTGAAATATGAACGAACAGAATACAGAATGTGAAAAAGTGTGACAGGAGTACAGACGTGTATCGTTGTTCTCATAATGAAAAATAAAAAAATCTAAAACCGTGTTAAAAGTTTTTTCAAAAGACAATACTAATGCAGTTATTATTGTCTCAACTTTTCTACAAGTGAAGTGCTGATAAAAGAGATAAATAGTTGATGTTTTTGTGTATAACGAGATATTGATGGTCCCTGGACATAACGTGTAAAGTAACTACCATCTCATTCTTTATCACCCATCATCGACTCAACTAATATTAAAACATTAACCACTAATTTGATAATTGTGACGTCTCAAACATCTGGTGTAGCGGCCAACGTTGTGAAGTGCAAGGTTTAAAGAAACTAGTTATCTTGGTTTCGAAGTTAACTCGGGTTCGAAACTCACCGGGGCTAACTCAACTGTCAAATGAAATTATTTCAACACGTGTCCTGGTCCTGGAAGTTGGAAGCGGTGTTTGAGAAAATAGAAGTTTTAAAGATGGAAGAAGATTCCCAGGGTTGTTTGGTAACTTGTAGAATGAAAGGGGTGCGTTCGAAGAGCGTCAAAATTTTAACAGAGCAAGCACACGTTTTTTGCAGCGGTGGGTGGAATTCGTGGAGACGTAAGAATGTGAGGACGCCTCGGCCTTGAGTACCAGCGAAATGCTGAGACCGGATGTAGCCGATGGTGAAATCAGCTTAGAAGAAGTGGAGAGCGCGATTCGACGCCTGAAATGTGGTAAGGCTGCGGGAGCAGATGAAGTTACTGCCGAGATGATTAAATATGATGGGCCAAGCGTCTTGGAGTTGTTCTGGTTTTTGTGCAATTTATGCTGGAAATCAGGGGAGGTCCCAGACGATTGGCGAGGTGCAGTCAACGTACCTTTGTATAAAGGCAAATTTCATAGATAGACTGTGCAAGCTATAGGGCTATCAGTTTGATCAGCTTGGGCAGTAAAGTTTATACTAAAATATGAGCGAGAAGAATGCAAGAGAGATCCGAATTCGCAATGAAGAGATCCATAGAAAGGCAGGTACTAGCGAAGAAGTCACGGTGAGAATGAAGAAGAACGTACTTAGGTGGTTTGGTCACGTCGAACGAATGAGTGATGAAAGAATGGTAAAAAAGATTTATACAGGAAAAGTGAGCGGTAAAAGAGGAAGGGGGAGGTCTCGAGTGACCTTCGAAAACATAGTATCTATGATGCTGGAGGAAGGTCACGTAAAAAGAATGAGGACCCCCCGGAGGGCATGTATGAAGCGGTTGGTGTCTGTGGCCAAGGCGAAAGAGGTATGCAGGGACCGTAGCGTTTGGCGCTCCGTCATATTTGGCTACCCCGCAAGGGATATAGCGTGAAGCTAAATAAATAAATAAATAAAATAAATAAATGAATATTGACATCTAATTAATTAAACTATTTACATAAAGAAATATTGAAAATCGGTGAAATATTATGCGAATTAAAGCACACAAAGGAAATATATTTATATGGAATTAAATAAATGTTAATTTTGTTATTTTATGTAATATCACGTATGTATTGCAATTATTCATTAATCATTTTATTGATTGCCCTATTGACAGAATCATTAATTATACCCACTGAAAGAGTACACTCATCTTCTCATTTATTACATAACATGTCGTTTCGGATATATATTACTGATCGATTGTCGAAAGTAGTTATTCTCAAGAGGCTTTGAGGCGTGGACGTGATCCAGAACTCCTCACACTCACTTATAATGTTATTTTTATTATTTTCTTTACTTTATTGTTCACGTTAATCCGATGTAACAAGGATGTTCCGAAGATATATTAGTAGGAAGATAAAATGTATTATTAGTACCTTAATTTACGACGTTGGTATCTACCAACACGTAAACACTTTTTTGTACGATAGCTTCTTATCAGTAGACACATCATCATCTTATCAGTTGTAAGTACTACATATATAAAACGAATAACTATTATCAGTTATATGCCTCTAATTAATTATAAAAATAATATTATTACAAATCTTGTTTATATCATTATTTGAATCAGTTTATTACTGTTTAAATTAGATTTAAAATATAATAATTGTTATCTAAGATTATATAACCCCAGTTACCTTGTTTAAATCGGTCAAAGTTTTTAAGAATTATATTATTCATATATATCATTATATACACAATTGTAATTATATGTGTATATAATGTGATATATTTTATCAAAGCTGCACGTGTTCTTTACCGATACTTCATGTGTTAGTATTAATTGAGAGCTATCTAGTAATAGACCGTCGAGACGGTTGCTTTGTGGATATAAAAGTTATCTACAGAGACGCATTAAGAAGCATCAATTAACTATTCGGCTGACATAGACCCTTCTACGGATATTATAAATGATGTAACCCGAATGTGAATCAAACTGATAAAACCTTTCAAGAGAAGTGGGACTAAACTGTAAGGTATCATTAATTTTGAATTGGTGTTAAGCGAAATGGTTTAAAATTATTTATAAATATTGATAATTAATTAAATAATTGATTTAGACTTTCTAAGCCGATATTTAATTATAACCGATAAGAATACCTAACATATTTTATGTACAAAAATTATATATATAAATAAAATAAATTTAATGTTCAGCAGGAAATTTATAATAATATAAATACGTTAAAAAATTTTATTTCCAAGAAAACGCTTTCTCTCATTTCATTAACTTATCGTTTCTTGACTCAGACTGATGTGTCGATTAAACCTTCAAGAGCAGCTGCGAATTGAAAATTATCTCAAACGATCTCTTCAAGAAAACTATTTTCTATAATAATGAAAGTTTAAACTATAAGTAATTTCATTTCATTTCATTTAAAAGATAATATATGAAAAGAAATAGTTTTTATTGATCGCTTCCTTCTAGCGCTAGTGGTAATTAGTATTATCAGAAGAAATTTATCAAACGTGTAAGTAACTGAATCACTCAAATCCATATTCTAGTTTTTGAAATAATTAATATTCAAACACTAGACATGTAGATACACAGTAGATTGAATATTTTCAAATAAACATATAACCCCTAATAAGTTTAACTCCACACAATTATTTATCCACAGTCGCTTTCTCCCAAAACACTAATCTATGTGTGAGTATAGAAGAGAATAAAAAGAGATATAACGTAGTTTGATAAGAATGTAAGAGGATTACATAAGACTTGGTTTTAAATGAATGACGATTTATTGGATACAAATTTAATTAAGTAATTTTTTTTGCGGCGGACTGAATTAATTATTCAAAGTGTGAAAAATCTATAAGTTGTATTGCTTTTCCAGAAGGATTAAATAAAAATTTCTATTTTAATAAAATCGTTATTAAATTGATCTACAGTACATTGTATTTATAATATGAATATTTTCTGTACAATCATTCTATCATCTGAATATTTACCTCTACAATCATATTTATTATACCGAACTATAGTGACCTAAAACTGAGTTTAACATAATAATAATAAAAACAATAACTAATAATAGTATTAAGTTATTATTTTAATAAAATTTATTTGGACTTTTAAGATACAATTTCTTTACTATTTATTTAAGATATTTATTTACACCCTTTATATTATTTTATCCCATTATTATAAAAGAATAAATGAAGTGTTTTGAAATTTGTAAATTAAAACACTTCACATCTACTTTATTTTTATGGGTTTTAAATTAAAAGCAAAAATCATGCTGAAGCAGCTACGTAAAGCTTCTACTACATTGAAAATATTTACCACGTCTTTAAGAAAATATTTTAAATAAAACCCCAGAAATTCAAACCTTTAAATTATTTTTCAATAATTATATTCATAGTTGTTTAGATTTTTTTTAAACAGCTTTACATAATTTTTTTTTATGTTTTTATGATATTTTGTTAATGTTAAAAGAACATAAAAGTAATGTACATATAATATGATGTTTTATATACTTACGAGTATATATATGTATATCATGTAAGTAATATATGTCTATATAATATGTAATTGCAAAATTTATACACGTTTTGTGTGACAGTGGGCAAAAGAGCAGACGGTTTATCTGACGATAAGGTAACATCGAAGTGCGCACTCACTTTAAGGAAAGTACACACTTATTTAGAGAGGAATTTAAATAATGTTCAACGATCTACGTACTCAAAAGCTCCAACACACAACTGTAAAAGGTACGATGGTGACAGGGTGATTATCCCGAGCTATATTACAGGACAGTTATAAACTACAGGAAGGCTCTATTACTCTTGCCTTACTAAGTAGCAGAAAGAACAATTAAATGTAAATCAAAACGAATTATTTTTTTGTAAAATAAAACTAATCATTTTAAAACTAATGAAGTTATTGTTGAAAAGAGTACACATAAAAATTTTAAGCCTTTGATTGGATGGAGTTTTATTTAAGCCGATTTACTGGACTATTGTAGTGTTTGCAGTCTCCATAAACAAAAGCAAAGCTAAAACTGCGTCACGAGCTTATAGAAGTACGGAAAAATAAAAATTTCACTATATAATATTTCTAATACTAATTAGAGAAGGTCAATAATATTTTAATATTTTATCGTCTTACAAAATAAATTTTTCAGATATATATTTCCTGATTCCTTGTTTTTTTTGTTTTAAAAGGAGGGCAAACGAGTGTGCCATTGACCCACTGACGGTAAAAAATAACCGCCGCCCAGGAATTATTGCGATAATGAGGGAATCGTAAGCGTGTTGACTGCCTTGGAGGTAGGAGTGGGATATACCTTTTTTAAAGGTACCCATCCAACCGTTAATATCGCCGGAGAATGTTTGTTCCATATCTTAATAGTATGCGGCAGAAAGGTCCTCGAAAACCGCACAGTAGAAGAAGCACGCATCTAGGTGGTGGTCAGCGGCAGGCATCAGAGCAAATAGCCTGAACGGCTCTCCGTTGTATATTAGGGTAATCCGGACCAAAGATGAAAACGGTACGCCATTTGTGGCCGGACTTGCTTCTTATAGAGCGCAAATCTTTTGCCAGGTTTGAAATACTGCCTCGTTCTATTGATCACTTCCAATTTCATCTAGGCCAACTTGGCCTAGCTCTCCAGATGACCATAAAACCGACAGTCGCACGAAATGCGAGGTCCAGTATTCTGATACTTGGTGAGGAATTGAGGGGAGTGCTCGACAAATGGTTTTTTTTTGTGGTAAACTCGCAAATTTGTATCTTTTGGGGATTAATTTAAACAAGGTTTAGTTCCCTCATTTTGAGATCATTCCCAAGGAAGACTCTAAAGAAAAGACAAGTTTTTCTCGATACTCGAAGGAAGCTTCGAAAGGAGCCCCTTGTGTCATTCACGATAGAAATCCTTAGTCATTTCTAGACTAGCTGCCGGACTAATATAAGATGGGAGAGGTAATAGCGTTAGGTCTGTAGTTAGCTGGAACCGAGTACTTTTTTGGGTAACACATGGACACGGGCATGAGACCGGCACTATGCTTTCAAGGTAAGGGATCTGAAATAGATGCGTTAGCACTGGAGTCAACTCGGGGGCAAGTATTGGAGCATCATTGGGGAAATTCCAGGAGGAACAGTCGGCAATGAGCTCTAATAACGCGGGATGGTAGTCGCTGTCTTATCTTGATCGTCAAAGGTCGAATTTGAGGCAAAAAGCATGCTCAAGAGATAGGCTATCTCCTTGTCCTGTCCTTGGTGACTAACGCTTTAATTAAAGCTTGATGCGCCTGTCTCTTGCCGGCTGCTAGCTTAGCTCTGACAGACACTTCGCTCCAAAGCCGTGATCTGCCATCAAGTGGTACACCAGAGTTTGCTACAAATTGTTCCATACCCTGTAGTATCACACAGAATAGTTAGGATGCAAGAAAGGAACGCATTCCATCCCAATTCGAAGACATTTAGTGCCAAACCTGTCAGGTCGCCGGTTTGAACGATTGACGTTGAACGGGCACTACACTCTGTACAGAGCAATCATAAGAGGAACCTAGGGGCGCCTTGACAGTGATCTGGTACTTTCCTGGATTTCAGTAGAAGATCCAACAAAGAGGGCATGTGGCTCTCCACGTCTGGTAGACGAGTGTGCGTCTTGAGCAACTGAGACAGATGATGATGATGATGATGATGAAGATGCCGGAGCAAAATAAATACAGATTTCCTCAGTAGCTCGTGACTTTAGCCAACCAACATTGTGTGCGTTGAAATCCCCGAGGACTATGGCTTCCGTGGAAGGAGATTGTGGAAGCAGGTCATCAATCACCTGAACATGGCTCAGGAGTCGATTCGTTTCTGCATTATCGCTATGGGACCTGCAGAGGCACACGTAGACTGTGAGATGATCGTTTATGTCCACGCGCAGCCGGACCATAGATCAAACCCGACTTTTAAAAAACTATTTTGTGTTTTTATTGTATTTTCACTACAGTCCATCCTCAAGGTTTAAAATCTTTGTCTTGGGGAGATCCGTAGGCTTCGACTCATATGTTAATGTTTTTATATGCTAGTGTTAGTTATATTGTCAGTGTCAGTGTTAGTAAATCTGAAGTATTGGTAGGAATTGCAACTGATAATCACATTTGTCTTTTTGTGTTTATGTAATAAAAAAATATCTATTACGAAAGTTTTCACTTAAATTTTTAATATATCAAAATAAATAATTTATTGAAGAGAAGACTTCTTAATCCATCGCAACTCAATTTACTTACAGATTTATTCCTGATGTTTTACTTACCCAGACTCAAAAAACGAAAATATGAACTCAAACTTATGTACTAAATACATCCAAACTTTATTTTTATAACTGGAGCATATATACTATAATTTTTATAAGTCCTATCAGCAATATTGTTTAACGTTATTACGTTCATATATCAATTTTGATGTCCATAGCAGTAAAGAGCTAAGTTATATAATGCCTTTATGGTTTCTAGGTTGGATATAAAATTCTATATTGGTTTCTTAATTATAATGGCTCGTACTTTACTTGGAGATTTACCGCAGCGCCACCTCTCGTATAAAACTCAAAGGTAGCAAGTCCTTTTGTGTAGGCTTTTTAAAATAAATAAGATAAAATATCTCAATTATAAAATACATAAATAATTTTAAAAGTTCACTGACTGTTCGTTAGTTTTTTTTTGTAGAAAGTTTTTTGCAAAATAAAATGATTTTTACAATAGAAAAAATTAAAAACTGTTATTAATAATAAAATAAAGTATAAGGAAAAGTAATTAGAAAGTAAAATAAAGTTTTTGCTTTGGAAATTTTTTACGTCAGGCCACTTGAATTTGGTAGGCTGCCTCAGCTGACTGTTATTTCGCCAATATATTTTGATATTTTAAAGTAGCGCTCTTGTGAATCCTCGGATGTTGCAAGAGTTCATAACTGTTCGTGACTGTTTTTTACCGTATGTAATATGTGTAATTAATAATTTTAATTGCTTTGCTAGCTTTGGTTTGAGATTGAAAAAAGATAAAAAAATTTAGATCCTTATAAATAAAAATTTTTTGGTCATGGTTTCTCTCGAGGAAGAAACTATAAAAGGGAATTATGAAAATATTCCGATAAACTAAACTAATAAACAATTGCAGTGTCCTCGCTATTTGGAGACGGATGGTCGCTGCTTTTTTTAGCTCGGTTTTTTTTACCTGGATAAAAAATTGTGTTACTCATTTTCGTTCTTGTACAAGTGCATTCAGTGTTTTGTGTAATTGAGTGACAAACAACCAAACGTTTATAATATTAATAGACCACAATAATATTCAGAGTAAACCGAATTAGTGCTTATAGAATAAATGTGGACATAAATCTGCTACAAGATTACCTAATTGCGGTTTCTGTATTATCCATTACGACACAGAAATAAAGGTATTACAGAAATATTAGGATCATAAGTCTTGCTCATGATAAGTGAGTCTTCTTTTTTTCATTAAAAGGTTAGTAGTTTATCATTCCTAAATAATAGTAAGAAATGGGTACGTTGAGAAAAATTGCACAAATATATTTATAATTAGAAGAGTAAAAATTGTTTAGAAGAAGAATCATAATCAAGCTTTTGCATTTGATATTCCTTATTACGTTCTGTGTTTGATTTAAGTCTATGTGTAAACTCCACGAGTGTCTCCGTGATTAGCATTACAAATTATTTTGTGTATCTTGTATAAGATGCCAAGGAATATCTACATTTTGTAGATATATCATTAACCAGATCAAATACATGAAAAACATAAATTAGAAAGACGACTTTGAAGTTTAACAGTTATAAGCTTAATAATCTTTAAGGGGCGTCAGTGCGTCTTGAACTGAACTATATGTTTCGATAAATAGAAATTGCCTCAAACTACTACAAAAAAAAACTCAAGGCATTCATTTTTAACTTTTTAACGTTAGATATGACATGCGACTTTTATCCGACAAATACTGAAAGAGTTAAAGTTTTAGAACTTCTTAACTAAAACAAAATTTGTATTTTTTTTATAAAATTTAAATTGTAGGCTAAGAGTTAATTTATAAAAATTAACACAAACCGAATTTATATTTAGCACAGATCGTATCTTACGTTATCAAAAGTCAAAAATCGTTCTTTTTTACTCTAATAAGATTAAGCATAACATACATATTTTTTACTATTCTATAAACGTTTACCGTCTATTAAAGAAAAACAAATAAATCGTAAAAGGATGCCATAATTTATGAGCATTCAACTTGACCCAAATCGTAATCTATCTGCGTCAGGAACGACACTTCATACGAAAAGAGCTTTTCTTTTCAAAGAATGTTATAGATAAGAAAGTAAGGATTATTAAACAACTGAAGGATTTTTATAACAGACTGAATAAGTTTGATCAGTTTTGTGTGAAATAATAGAAGATGTCATGTTTTTTATACTTTAGGTTAATCGTATTTATAATAATTATTATATATGAGATCACCACCAATTAGTAGTCTAGGATTTTGGTTGTTTTAATAAAATTAGTGATTGAATAGTGTTAGTAGTAATAGTAGGTTTATTAAATTAAATTTTAATTTTACAGGAATTTGTCTGATTAAACAATTGCTTTAATATTTTTGAAGGTTTTATTATTATTTGAAGGCTTTAAATTTAGGTTATGACCTTTAGAAAGTACAAATATTATAAATAAAGTTTATTCACCCGCAAAGTTTCTCTCTTTTCTCCCGATATAACTGATGCGGTAATTTAGTTAATTACGTATATTCCACTATTAAATGTTATCTAAAGTATTTTAAAACCCTCTTAGAAACTTTAATATTATAATGCGAAAACTGTGTTTATGCAAACTAAAATACAATAAATAAATAAAATAAGTTTTTTGTTCTTTTTTTATATATTTCAAAATATTAATCACACTGTTACGTATTTACACAATAATTGTTAAAATATTGTTTTTAATGTAAATTATCCCTTGATTATACTGTTTCCGCTGGATTAACACGTAATGTCAATATTCAGTGAAGTGAAGTGGTAATAGATTATATTATTTTATATAAAATAAATTATCATCTATAAACGAACGAATGAGTGATGAAAGAATGGTGAAAAAGATTTATACAGGAAAAGTGAGTGGTAAGACAGACAGGGGGAGGCCTCGAGTGACCTTCGAAAACACAGTATCTACGGTACTGGAGATAGGTCACGTAAAAAGCATGAGGACCCCCCGGAGGGCATGTATGAAGAGGTTGATGACTGTGGCCGAGGCGAAAGAGGTATGCAGGAACCGTAGCGTTTGGCGCTTTGTCGTCTCTGGCTACCCCGCAAGGGATATGGCGTGAAGTTAAATAAATAAATATAAATATCATCTATAAATATTTTATGTCAAAAGCTTATGTGCAATGGAAACGAAAATGAAAAAGGAGGGTAATATTAGTAATAAGTCTTTGTTCATCTGTTATTCCAAGTATTTTCTACAAAGGTGATTTACACAATATTACAGACGATAAGGTTACCTGAAGAAATATAGTATAAGAAGCTACTTCTAAAGATAAAATGTCCTGACGTAACCTGTTGCTTTGTGTTTATACTGAATCTTTTGCTTATATATCTACTAAATGGCTGGGCAAGGTTAAGTTAGCTTAGCTATTTTGATAGGATTAAATGTGGGATATATGTTTCACATACCATATATCCCAACTATATAACGCAATTCATGTGTAGTATTAAATTAAACATTAATATTTAATAAATTACAAATGTATCTATGAAAGCGTACAATAGTTAATTATTTTACGAATTAAAATCATTTTATTCCACAAAAGTTGACATTTGCAGTTAACAACAATAATCACATTTACAATAATTAAGTTATAATATTATTGTATTATTTCTCATACTGACTGTCTAATATTCAATAATAAAATGTGATGGTGGATGAATTCTGAGACGTTTGTTTATCAAACTTAAATAATTATAGTACAGTATGTACATGAATATATACTCGTATATTAGTACGAATAGTAGTGTAGTATTAGTTTCAGTTTTGTTTTGATTTGTAGTTTATTTTATAATGTTTGTCTGTTTAAAGGGTTGGTGGGGCAAGCATAATAAAATACGGGATTCCTCAATACTTCACACCGAAGGTTATCCTGGAGAATTCGCTTCAGCAATAAGAGCGCCTGACCCACTTGTCATATATATTATGTTATGTGTTCTACCATCAAAGTGTGTGGAACAAATAATGAAATAAATAAACAAATATAACTTGATATAGTCATATTGAGTCGTTTGGATAACCTTAAATAAAGATTATACTGACAATACAAAAGAAAAGATTTATTAAAATTCATTTTGGTATTTGATATGAAATATCTTTACAGGCTTATGATGACACGTATGCGTGGGGACCAGATAGAATATATTAATTATTTTTTTTTAGAATCTACAAACATTAGTAGTAGAAATAGACTTCCGATTTCTACAGAAGACATTTCATTTTAAAATACGTTATTCCTCAGTTGATTCAGAGCACTTGAAGAACTTAAACTGGAGCTTCTAAAGACTCGAGAATCCGACATTTGCACGCGGCCTACCTAAAACTTTCCTTTAGGTTCACTTTGTATCAAAAATCATTTTTCTAAACTATATTACATGTTTAGATAATATGAGTAAATAAAACACAAACATTATCTATGTTCATCATTAATAATAGTGACATTTAATCAGTCAACCGTTATTTCGTCGCTGTAGGAATCTTTATTTATATTTTATTTACACGCTCCGCTTGTTCCATTTCGCCGATATTACTATGAAAAAGAAAATTATGCTCTCAGATATCAGATTGGGATGAAAAATATTTCTATTACGACGACCCTTCATGTTGAGGGGAATATCGGAAAAGTAAATTGAAACTATTGCTATCACTGGTACTCTTCGCCGCAACTGACATTTTAACTAACCCCAAGTGGGTTAGTTACAATTTCCTTACACTCAGGAGTAACTATAAAATATCTCTGCTAAAAATACTCGTAAGCTATCGTATATACATATTTATCTTTTAACTCTCCATGTAAAGATGATGTCTATAAATAAAGGAATGGCTGAATATCTACTTTATTTATTATATTATTTATACTATTTCTTATTTATCCCTTTCGTTACTTCAAATATCCATTTCAACAAATGTGTTTCAGCAGCGTGCACTCACATTTATTGTATTATTTTCGTAGCCCAGTGTAAAAGAAAAACCATTTTTTGTTTAAAATTTTCGTTAGCCGCTGCGGTGTTTACAGAGCTCATCAAATTGAAATATTGATGATTGATTGTATCATCTCCAATCCATTGTATTTTTTTTGATAAATCCGTAAATTAACATTATGAAACTCGTTGTTCGAAGGCGATGGTATTAGTATGATATTTATTTATATATATTAAAATAGATATCAGAAAGTATTATGATAATTAAAATAATAATTTTAATATATTTAATTAAACCCTAAATCTACATACAGAGATATTGAAAATCAGTGAAATATTTTGATTAATTGAAATACATTAAGTAAATATGCTGATATGGAAATAAGTAAACGTTGGTTTTATTATTTGCGTAACTTGTTGATATGTTTCAATAACTCGATCTCTAAAAGATTTAGTAAGTACATTTGTAAAAAGAATAGAATTAAATATTTAAATCAGTTGGAATAAAGCTTCCAAATCGGAAACACGTGGTTTAATTTTTTAATATATAATAGTTTTAATTAATTTTTAAAAAGACTAGAGCAAACCTAAACCAAGACCGTAGTTAATAAGAGTACTCGAACTGTTCAAAGTAAATGTCTCAACACTACAACAATCGGGTGTCTCATTGTCCTGTTAGTAGAGGGTCGATGTTTCTAGGAATTATTGACACCAGTTACACGTGCTGCACGGCTTTGTTGAGTTCCAAGAAAACATTACGTTTGAATAGGGAAATTGAAAAAAAATATAAAATCAATATTGTGCTGATTTTCAATAACGCTTGCTTTTAACACAGTATATAAAAGAAACTAGTCAAGCGTCGGAAGTTGTTTTCCGGGAAAATATATATTCAGATCTCGTCTGAATGTTAATGGCCCTTTAATTATTTTTTTTTACTTTTGACAATTGGACATAAATTGTAATTTACTTACTTACTTATTTACTTACTAGTGAAATCTCTTTAAAAGTGAGTTAACCTTCTCACATTGTGGTGATGTAGTTTAGAGTATCCATATAAGGGTTCCTGTCGGAAAAATAATAGTTTGCTATCTGTCTGTAGTCTGATTTTAATATTTAAGCTACATTCGTTTATTGTGGGTAAATTGTATTTATATATATTTGTCTATATACAAATATATTTTTTAATTAAAGCCTATATAAAATATTGTTATTTACATTATGTTTATTATAATAAAGGATTAAATTTCAGAATAACAACATAATTATAATCCTTTTATCAAAAGGTAAATAAATTTTAAGCATCAGTTATTAGAATGTGGATGTATTTATATTTTAATTATTTCTGTGGTAGATAAGGCTTCAGTAAATTAATTGTAAACTCTTTAAATGTAAATATTTAAAATTGCATTTATTGCATTAGATTTAATGCTATAAACGAGAAAATATATTTTTAGTCAATTGAAAAACAAAACAAATATAATTAAAAATATTTTTTGTTTAAATATAATATAAATGTAATATCACCTCTACTTACACTTCTCTCTCTCTTTCTCTCTCTCTCTCTCTCTCTCTCTAACGATAATTGCTGATTTTAATGTGCTGTTATTTTTTATAGAGATGTTTCCTACGTCCATACTTACCAGTATCTTTACTGTTTTCCTCGTGAATAAATAAAAATGTAAGAATTCGTTATGCGTAATTTATTTAAATGCTAATTATAAAAACAATAGTAAATATTACTTAATAAGAATACATATGGAACATACATATGTATTCTTATTAAGTAATATTTACTATTACTTAATAAGAACATAGCAATCTGTTTTTATTTTAGAATCGTACCTAAATCCTTAATGAAATTGACCTTAGGTCAGTTAATTTTGTATTAAGCCTTGTAGATTATTCCAGTTATTATTATCAAGATTATATATAAAATTTTCTAAACAACCCATACCATTTTTAAACATTTAACTATAAAGGTAGAAGAACAATTGAAACAATTAAACCCTTAAAAAGTAAAAATATTATTCTACCTTATAATTGAAATATAAAGGATTAAGGCAGTTGTCTCTTTTCCTGTTAGGAAAAATATAAGTCACGTTCTTTGGTTTAACCGCTCAGATTAATAATATGTCTTTTACATTTGATTTCTGTTGTGTAAACTCATTGTTTAATTAATCAAATGTAATTAACATCCATCCCTTCGACAAACCAACCGCAATTGATTTTACTTGTTTGTGGTTTACCGGCTGCCATATTGGTATTCACAAATTTATTAAATATTAATAAATTATTTAACATCTTACGAGTGTAAGGTTGTTACTAAAATATAACAAGTGTATTATTCATTTTGTGTTTGTAGCAAAATCATTGAACGGGAATTTCTGTTGAAGTAGAAAAATCTTTGACACTGATGTCCTTTTGGCTGAGATATAGAGTATATATACACTCCATTTGGCTCGTGTAGAAAAAATTAAAATGTCATAAAGTTGTTTGTAAAATATATCGATAAATTATTTTTTAACTTCTACTACATGGACCAAGGCGCAAATGGTCCACTTGATAGTCAAAATACCATAGTCACTTCTATGGGATGTGGGTTCTTTGGCGAAATTAAAGTGATTCAAAATGTTCGTTTAATAGTAAAAAGATTCAAGTCAATTTTTACCGTCCAAATCTTATCAATTTGAATAAAACAAACCAATTACATAATTTATTTATAAGTAAATAGAGAAAAGAAAAATGATGCTCTTAGAAATAAGAAAATAATGAAAAATAATTATCTTACGCGTACGACATGCTAAAGGGAGTATCGGAGAATGTTATATTGTTTTTTTAAAGAGCAATATTTAATTAAATAAGTTTTTTATAATACCTATTTTATTGTAAAATACTTTCTGTTAAATTGAAAATGATTTTGTTCAATAATATAAACTCGAAATATACTGATATGGGGTTAAATAAATATTAATTTTGATGTAATAATGCATGTGGTATTGAATTTACTCATTACTCATTTTATTGATTACCCAATTGACAGTATCATTTATTATATCCACTGAGAGAGTACACTCATCCCATTTATTACATAATATGTCGTATCTAATATATATTACTAACGAATCAAGAAATGAATTATTTTTAGAATAAAAATTATCGACATAACTTCGAACTAGAAAAAAAAGTAGATTAGTAAAAGTTAAAGCCTAATTTTAAAATTTGATCGAGCAGTGATTTGAGTCGATTGTAAATTGTCACATGATCATGTAATATCTATATATATATATATATATATATATATATATATATATATAAGCGATTTACCACTCACTGACTCATCCCGAAATCTGCGAAACTAAATGTCCGATTAACTTTAAATTTCACATAGTAACTTTTTTTGTACCATTCACAATGGATTTTACGGCATTTCTATCCCAACGGATTTAAATATTTTGCATTTCGACAATTTTTTTATCTGTAGGAGCTATACACTTAACGCGAGGGTAAGAGTTACTATAGCAACAGTTACGATGACAACGGATAATATGACAAAGGTTACCATAGAAACCTAAGTTCACATCCCAATTAATAGTATGTCCAGCGAAGCGGGAGGGTATAAGCTAGTATTAATATAAATTGGATAGTATGAAAATACATAAAAGAATTACTATTACATTAATACCTAAATTACAAGCAATGTAATATTATTTTATTTATTTGTGTAATACAGTTATTGATGTAATAGTTAACTAATCGATTGTTTGACTTAAATGTAAATTGATACATTAACACTTAATAGATGTTAATATACAAATTGGATATGTAAATACAAGAATTATGTTTCAAATAGTACTATAATTATATATGATTATTTTAGTAGACATTACAACTGAAGTTAATGATAATATCCTAATGTAATAATTAATTAAATAGTGTATTGATTCTAATGTTTGCTTACTTGTAGTAATATTGTCAGTTTCTTAGGATTCTTTGTATGCCAATTGATATTGAGATACTATGGTTCAGGTTGAGTTGGGAGTTACTTTTCTGACGTTCAGGATGAAATAATAAGTATCAGTGAAATCTATAACAAGTATATGCCTCAGAGGGAGAGAAGGGTCAGAAAGTATTATTTAACGTTAGATTAGTTTGAGGTTCTGTTGCCTGATTAGTATTAACCGCTAAGGTATATTGTAAGTTAACATGTTATGTAGCAATAATAGTGAAATTATTATTACACTTTGGTAATAATGGCATACTTGATGAATATGTAAAGTTATGTTTAAAAATGAAAAGTAATATGATATAATAATTTTATTTAACTTCACCTCGTTTCTTAATTTACATTTTGTAATAATAAATATATATATAATGTTCTATATATAAATTAAATCTTTTACACGCTTCATTCGATGCCCAAAGTATTGTCAGTATATCCCATTTTAGGATTAGCACATTACGGCACTTATCATTTATAAGACTACAACTCGAATTGACTCATAAAATAGTTTGGAAAAATATATGTATTTAATTATGTTTATATTTAATGATTTACAAATAAAATCGAATAATATTGATCCATTATTTATTGAACAAAAATTTTTTTAATCATTTTGTCTCAGATTATGTCATTTAGTAATTTGAACTTCTAAATTAAAATATCTTGGTTATAAAAGTTACTGAGAATTTCCATTGATTTTATTATGAATATTTAATTAGGACCTTAATTATAATAAATATTATCAAAGATTAAATAAATAAAACAAATTATTTTATTTAAGTACGTAAAAATTTAAAAACATCAGATTTTGTTTATATTTTGATCATTTACTGTAATACATTTTACCAAAGCACTACGTATTCTTGGGCGATATTTCATGTGTTACTATTAATAGACGGCTATTGAGGGTAATAGGTCATTAAGGCTGTTGCTTTCAGACACAAACCTTTTTTACGGAGTCGCCTCAAGATAATTAACTATTTGGCTGACATAGAATCTTGTGACAGGGTGCGTTCGTGGAATGGAAATTCATGGAATTAATGAAATCAAAAGGATGAAATAATATAACAAAATTATTTTTCTTTTTCAATATCTATCGTTTAATATATTCACCTGCGATGTACTACATTTGTCAGATCTATGAGCTTGTGTGGAATACCTTTATAAGAAAATTATGTACCCCCCAATAAAATTACGCCAAAACTGCATGCTTTATTTCTTCATCAGTAGAAAATGTTTTTCAAAATTCTTTTCTTTCAGGTTTGATAAGACTTAAAGGTTCTTTGGACCGAAGTCTGGGCTATGTGGTGGGGTGGTGGGTGATCAATGATACCAAAGCTAACCTTATACAAAGCTTATGCGAATGCAACTCGACTCTTTTGAACAGGATAATTATTTTGCTAGAATAGGATACTTTTGCTTCATCTCTTCCAATATGGTTTAAGATAATACAATAACTATATTCACTTCTCTATTTCTATAACATTTTTCCCCTGTTTGGTAAAAAACTTAACAATTCCTGTAATAAATATAGTTATAAATATATACATAATACTGTTCATAAAACAGCACTTAAATAAGTTTACGCAACTCTCGATTCCTTCCATTTCACGATCTTGAAAACGCAACCTCGTAATATTGTAAACAAGATCACTCTAATCTGAATCTAAATAATAAAGGCTTTTAGATAGGCCGTTCCCAACACTAAAGTTTACACAACGGTAATAGTTAGACATTATCAATGTTGAAGAGGTATTTACGGAATGGTATTAACAGGAATCATAATAATGTCTTTATTAGCAGTTAGCCTAAATAATAGTAAAAATGTGTAATTTAATAACTCTCTTTGTGTTTGAGTTTTCTTTAATGTCTTAAATATTATTTTTACAAGTTTTCTCTTGTTGACATCTCTCGGGCTTTAATAATGGTAGAAGACTCTCAAGAAAATGGGTTTAAAATATTTGATTCCATTTTGTTATTAGATAGAAACAGTTTTGAAAATTTTGTTTAAGATTTTCTTGTACCAATTACCTTAACAGAGTTCAAGTTTTTTTTAAATAATAAATGTAAAAAGTTTTATTAAATATTTTTATATAATTTTATAAGAAAATAAAAAAAAATGTAAACGTTTTCAATAAATTTAAAGTTCAGAAGAAAAATTACAATACGATGTGAATAATTTTAATAATGATGTTTCTAATTTCAATCATTTAACTTACTTATTGTTTTTAAACTCCGCGTATTGCGTGAGCGTGTTGATTAAACCTTCAAAAGGAGCTGTGAACTGAAAACTTTCTTGAACGATATCCTGACAATGACTGGCTTATATCTTTAGATTATAAAAAATTAAAGTATAAGTTATTTTTTATCTATGAAATGATCCATATTACAATACCTTGGCATCACTCATGTAAGTACATATTAGATTGAATATACTACTCAGTCGACTTTATCAAAAACTTTAATCTATCTGTGATCATAATTTTGACTCACAATAAAAGAGATTTGACGTAGCTTTCATAGTGTACTCTAATAAGTTTAGCTAAGAATGTTAGCTTATTTTATATAGTAGCATAGTAATTAATGAGCAATTATTGATATAAACTAAGTTAAAAGAAAAAGAATAAAGGAAAAATTACAATTGAAATCTTTATAGGATTTTAAAAAAAAAGCCATTTTTATTTCAATTCCACCTACTATAACCATATAGTTTGAAAAATAATGTTGAAAAATATAAGTTTATAAAATTAAACCTACCATTGTCGTGTTATTTTCTATTGTTGATACCGCATGAATAATTTTTTTTTACCTTTGTTTGAATGCAGTATTGTTTAGGTCGATTGATTGAACTATTGTAGTGTTTCAAGCCTCGATATACAAAAGAAAAGGTAAAATGGAACCACGCGATAATAGGCTTGAAGTAATATTATTTTTAAAGTACTTTTGTGAACTGCGCTGCCTCACCGTTTTAATATACGTTCTAGAATTATTGAAACACATAACCCTATTATATATAAATGTAACTTTATTTCTTAGATACAAATAGGTTTTTACAGTAACTGATTTTTTTTTCTCATTTACTAGTAGTTTTACTTTGTCCAAAACAATTCGGTCTTCGGTCAGTTTAATTCTCAAGAGACACAAGATTGCGCGTTTACCACTAAGAAAAACCCATTTGTCGTATCGCAACTCTTTTAAAGTAGTTCCTTCATTACCTCCCCGAGTATCAGATTACTGGGCCTCGACATTTTCAGCAACTGTCAGTTTGTTCATTTGTTCATATTGTTACAAAAGATTTTATTATTCATTAATAATGATAAAGATTATATTTTTATGACCTTAAGGAATAATTTACTACTTAAAGGAATAATTTATTGTATATTACAAAATCGAAAAGAATGGTATATAATTCAGATATGTAAAGTTATATTTTTTTACTAAAATCGAAATTCCATTATTCCCTGAATCTATATAATCATATCTTTATAGGATCTTATCAATATATAATATATACCATGTATGTGAATGTACTTATATAATATATATAACTACATTCAGAAGAATTGTATATAATTTAGTTGGCTCGGAATCACCGGGCCTCAAACAACTATCAATTACAATAGGGTGCAAAGAAGAGTACATGCCCTTAGTCTGATTGAAGAATTGGGTCACTGCGGTGTGAATTATTTGAATGTAAAAGATTTTACACATTATTTCCTTAATTATGTTTTAGCTTTATGCTATATTTCTTAATTACAAAAGATGGCATTCAATTTACATTCGTTTGTGTTTGATAAATTATACATTTCATATTTTAATATTTTTATTATACCATTATTTCACAATATTTTTTTTTAGTTAAAGCTTATCTCTACAATAAAATTAACTTCGAATCGAAACAAAAATTGTTATTAATAATAAAATAAAGTATAAGGAAAAGTTTTTAGGAAATACAATAAAATTTGTGCATTGGAAAAATTATAGGTCAGGTCATTAGTAGCTGGCAGGCTGCCTGAGCTGATTGTTATTTCGACACTATATTTTAATTATTCTTAAGGAACATAACTTATCAGTGAAATATTATTTATAAATTTGTACCGAGTGTCAGTTTAAAACGCATTAGATATAATGTTTTTAAGTAACACTGTGACGTACCATTAATCATGCCATTTCTTTCACCACCCTGTTTTTAGCACCCTCAGTCAAGTCACAACCGGAACTGTTGTAGTGATTGATGTTTTAAACTAATATAATATATAGACAAGAAAATTATTGCATCTATAACAAATATGAACAAAAACATATAACAAAAGTAAAAACGCTTTACCATTTCTTAGTTGAAAAATAAAAATAAGGCAAAAGTATCTTTTCTTGTCCAGAAAAATATAATTTATTACATTTCTCGCAGCTGAAAATGCATTTTGTAAATTAAGTTTTGATTTTAAATTGAATTATTGTTTAAAAATTTGTTAATAATCATTTTTTTTAGTAGCATAGTAACTTTTAGACATTATTTATTTGCCATAAAATATAAGTTTATAGCACTGTTGTGGAATAGATATAAAACTGTACGAAAATAAATATAAATTGTATTAAAATCATTATTTTTGAGACCTATAACCTTTTATTACAATAATAAAAAATACAAATACACAATGCTATTGTACTCGTATATGTATTGTAAATGTGGTTGTTAATTGTTCAATCTATTACATTAAAGTGAGTGCGGGTAGAAGGAATAGCAGTTAATATTATTCTAATCACATATTATAATTATCCACAAATTGTAATAGAAATGCGCTTATAAAATATTCTGCATATCTTGCTTTAATACATACACATATATATTAGATAGTTTTGATTAACTTATTGTGTTTAAATATAGAAGCTATTAACTCATTAATATGCGTGGACTATTGTATAACCTTACGAAGATTCGAATGATTTCAAAGCTGCTAATCCAAAGCAGGAGACAGTTATTTAGTTTGAATTTATTTTTAAACTGACACTACTGGTTGTGATAGAAGTATCTTATTTAAAAAATATATATCAATACCTTAATTTTTTTTTTCAAATCCGTCTGGTACTTTCGCATATTGGAGCTGTTAATCGAACAAGCACTTAGCCTTAACTGTCTTGGTACAGATGATCATAATAGACTTAAACGTCTGTAGTTTTAGATAAATAATGTAGTATAAGATAAAATATATTGCAATATTACAAGATATTTAACAATTAATATTACGTCGTTCTAGGTTACGTTTAAAATCCTACGTTTTGTTAATCATTATATCTTTAATATATTTAACTGCATAACTTATTTGAGGATCATCTGTAATATCATTATCATCATGTCTGTCATCATCCCCTGTGAAGAAGCCAGTGCAATACAATACGCTAATTGTTAATAATAAGTCTTTTTCATTTAATATTTATTCAATATTCTTTTTTAATATTTATTCAAAAATATGAATGTTTGAAGGGGCTTAACGCATTTTCTACCAGCAAAGTCGTTCATAAACAAAATGTCATGTGTTGGTGTGTGTAAGAAAATAACTATTTTAGACATACTATGTTTCTCCATACACAACAAGGAACCCGATACGCCTTAAATACTAGTAGCCGTTTGCAATGAACATTAATGGCCACTAGCAAAATTAATTATAGGTCTTGAAATATTCGAGCAGTTCAAAATCCAGATTCCAGTTATTCATTGTGCTCGTATTTAATAACGTGTTTTTCCATTTGATTTTTGTATAATTAATTAAATGCATCAAAAACATTCATCACTCTAACAAATGAATCAAGCACCACAATCGATATTATCGATATAATCAATATTTATATTGTAATATTGATTATATCGATAATATCGATTTGTGTTTCATCATTTGATATTCGGTTTGTGTTTCATCGACCGCAGTTTTATTATTCAGGTATTAATTACCATTAACACTTTATATTATAGTTATAATAATAATAATAATCATTTATTTCAGGACGAGTCCATATAGTGTTAGTTACAATATATTTCTTAAAAACTAGTGTTAGTATAATTACAAATTACTATTACAAATTCGATTACAATATATCACATATGTTTAACATTTAATTTCAATCATTATTTTTACTTAAATATCAATTATATATGTCAATATCAAACATTATTATAGAAAAAATCAATGTCAAAATAATTAATAAACAATAAGAAAAAAATAAAAATAAAATAATAATAACAATAAAAATAAAAATAAGTCATTCTTGCCCTATTGCCATACGTATCATTTTGTTTTGAATCGGACAGTCAGTGCGTGAAGCAATCATCTTGAGGATGCCGTTGTTGCTGTCTCTCAATCTTCTTAGCAATGAGCCAACTCATGAGGTAGTAGCCACGTCTCCTGTACTGCTATGATGTCCGCCTTGTCACATAGATCTCTCACTCCATCTAAAGATCTTTTGTGAGACTTACAATTAAATGAAATAAATCTTACATTTCCTTTTTTATCCATTAATATTGTCAGTGTTATGCCTCACAGTTAGTTTTTGATGACTATCATTTTTACCCGTCATATGTACAAAACGTCGGAAAGAAATGCCCGTTGGCCACAAGCCGTCATCAAGATATATATGCAAATTAATTTTACTTACATATATTTTAAAGGCACTGTAATAACGTTCTTGCTTCATTTTAATCTTAATAGGAACTACTTTCTCTTCAGTTCTGGTAAAGATATACTGAGCAACATCATCCTCCGACACCTCCTTGTGAACATTAGTTATAAACACGGGTATCTTAATATCGGCAGGTTTAAATTTGCTATTTTCCTCTATGCGCGCTTTACCTCTCAAGGTAGTGAATTTCATACAAGGTAGTTATGAGTGTATTGTTTTTATTTCAATATAAACAGTGTCTTGTAAGCATAGTTATGTCGAACAACACTTTTTTGAAATAGACAAACCATTGATACTGATGTTTGTTTTTGAAGTTATATATATTTTTGTGGTGCGTTTCATAAAAAAATGACAGTTATTTTTTTTTAATGTACATCGATATCTGTCGCCAAAATCTACAACATGGATACAGGCGCAGATGGTCCATTTGATGTTGAAGTAGATTATATTCCACATTGTATACATACGTGTACAATAGTATCAAGATGTGTCCATTAAATGTGGATAATATTTGGCAAATAAAAAATGTTTATAATAGTTTTAACAATTTTCGACCCAGCCTTTACCTAAGTATCTAAAAAAATCCACCCTTCATATGCTAAATAATTTTATCTTACAAAAGGCAGGAAGGTGATAGTTAGTAAGACGCACGATACAATAAGTTGTTTAGTAGTAATTATTATTCTTAATTACTGTTATATAACAGAGGGGAATAAGTTTATATATAACTATCCTTTGGTCATGTTTTCTCAAGGAAAAGACATAAGGAAAATATTGCCATAAACGTACTCATAACTAAAATAACACAATGGCGGTGTCTTTGAACTATCTGGAGACGGGTGCCTGCACATTCTTTCAGCCCGGAACTATTTTTTATTTTTGAGTGATTGAGGGACAACCAAACTTTTATAATATTAATAGACCACTTTTAATGCTGTTGTCTATAAAGTAAACCGAATTAGGGCTCGTAGAATGAATGTGGACATAAATCTGCTAAAAGATTACTTTATTGCGGTTGGAATGATGTGCTATGTCACATCACAGAAATATAGGTTTAATAGAAATATTAGGGTCATAACTTTTGCTCATGATAAGTTATCCTTTTTTCTTTCATTACTACATATAAGTTTAGTACCCTTATACACTCGTAAGAAATAATTACATGAGATAATTTGTAACGATATATTTTTAATTACAAGAGTATAAATGGTTTAGAAGAAGAAAAATCTTAATTAAGTTTTATAAATCTTATAATTTATATTACGTTTTGTACTCTTTATTTTATTTTTTGTACGTCAGCTTGCGGGTCACCGATGACGGGTGTTCACCGCCGCCCATGAACTCTTGCAACATCCGGGATATCGCAAGAGCGCTGCCGGCCCTTGGAGGTATACGTCTTTTTTTAAAGGCACCCATATCGTATCGATCCGGAAATACCGCCGAAGGCAGTTTGTTCCATATTTTAGTAGCATGTTGAAGAAATGTCCTTGAAAACCGCACAGTAGAGGATCGCCTCGCATCCACTTCCTTCGGATGCTATTGCAGGCGATAACGTGCAGTGCGGTGATGAAATTCTTTAGCAGGCATCAGATCAAATAACTATGTGTTAAGTCCTTCGGAACACTATGTGTTAAGTCCTATCTTCAAGTATACTAATATTGTACAAAATTGTAGAGATATCTTAAACCAGATCGAATACAATAAAAAAAATATTTTTTTGTGCTGAAAATATCATAAATTAAAATGGTTAGTGTCAAAAATATCTTGAATATAATTGGGTATTTTTACAATATTTCCAATTAATTGGGTTGACGACTGTTGTTTAATATTGTTGATACGATTCCAAGTATTGCTCAGGTACTTGCGTAACAATAATTAGGATATAAAAAATATTAATTATTTAATATTGATACAAAATACAATAACATACATTTAACATTTTATAGGCTCATAATACAACTTTTACTTTAAGTACCATCGTAGAACTGTTAAGGTCGGAGACTATGTGATTATTTCACATCAAGTAATGTAGTAATAGATAGTATTAGTTTATATAAAAGATCATATACACAAAGGAAACGAAAGTGTAATAAAGGAATGTAACATTAAGCATTAGTTTAATTATTTTTTTTATTTGCTGGTATTATTTACAAACGTGAGTCACACGTAGACAATTAGGTTGCCAAAAAAAATATAGTTTACGGAAGTACTTCTTAGGGGTAACTAAAGAGGGTAAGGTACCGGTTAACTAAGTGGGAGGGTGATGTTACGCTAACTTAGCTATTATTGGTAATAAATTAAAAATATATCCAGGAGAGCGTAAAATAATAGTTTGTTAATTATTACACTAATTAAAATAAATTTGTTCCACACAGGTTGATATTCTCATCTAAAAACAAAAAATACTTTTACAATAATTATGTTATACTACTAGAATATTCTAGAATAAAATGTGGTAGTGAATGATCTGAATACAATCAATGTACTGAATGTTCGAATAATATTTCCTACCAGTCGGTCATTATGCGACAACATAAATAGAAATGAAAAATAACTATATAATGATAATTATATAATAAACAGTAATTATATATAATACTGCAATAAAAAAAATCAAAAACGTTTGGGATTAATATAATATTATAACTAATATTTTATTTTTCTCAGAATTCTGCTTTCAGATCTGAAAGTCAGATTGTTTGTATCAGCTTTAGTTATGGATATTTTAAGAGACGCGTTTTGTTTAATGTTTAATATTTTCTATGAAGAAAACTTTTACAAAAACAACCACTACTTATAAAAAAAAAACCATATTTCTTAATTTCTAGGAAACCGGTTTAAATAGCTGTGGAAGAAGTGTGCTTTGATGCTCATATTACAACCAAGCTTAGCATAGTATTCATCTTTTCTGTTTCCCTGTAATCTTTTTGCAGTCCAAATAAATTAAATCCAGCATTTTTTCCAAAATAAATTGTTGTTAAGCTTTTTTCCCTTACTAACCTTTTTATTTGTTGACCGTATAGAATTTCAGAGGCGAGGCGAGGTAAAGGTGGAAGTATTATGCAATCCCTAGACATGAGCAGTTCATTGACCACATTTAGTTTTCTCGGAACCATTTTGTTTGTTTGGAAGGTCAATCTGCTCTTATCTTACTACAATAATTTCATACCATGTACCTTGGTTACGATAGTATTAAATTTTTGTTTCTGAGGTTAAAAGATATCTTTGCTTTATGCGAGAAGTTACAAAGACCAAGGCTTCTGACAAATGCACTGAGGTCTTTCTGATTAAAAGACTGGAACTCACTAAAATATCGGGATTGAAATTAATATTTCCATTTTCATCACTTGAAAAAGAGCCTTTCTACTAATTCGTTATGATATTGTGTAGATGAAAAAGTTGCATCGCCGGAGTACCGGGCTGGTCGAGTAACAGATAACAAGTCAGGGTAAAACCAATTCCTGCAACATTGGTATTTGATACTTTAAATGGGATCTTTTTGTATAACCCATAACCTTAAAGACTCCACATTTGTTTTACATATCATATCAGGGTCCCAGTACTTGTCACGAGTGTAAAAAGGAATCCAAAGTAATAAAAAAACACTTATTTAACAAAATTTATTAACTATAGATGTTAAAAAAATAGCTTGAAACATTTTGACACATCTTTCTCGCTATAGACATTGCTTTTGAAATTTTTTTTTAGAAAAAACCCGCTTGATTAGAAGTTTAAATGTACAAAGTACAAAAAGAAAACATGAGGGTCGATTTGAAAGCATCGACATCAAATTAGTAAACAATAGGCATAAAATTCTATGTAACAAGAAAACATTTAATTTTGTTCCCTTATATCGATAAATTGATATAAAAATCACCGTAAAGATATTTATTTTAGTCATATTGAATAACCTTAAACAAAGATCATACTGATAATATAAAAGGAAAGGTTTCTATCAAAGGATTTTTATGTAAATATACTAAGGTAAATACTGGTAGGGAATTGAATAAATGTTGATTTTGTTATTTGATGTTATAATCACGTAGGTGATATAGAAATTACTCATTAATGATTTATTGATTGCCCAAATGACAGCAACATTTATTATACTCCCTGAAAGAGTACACTCAACACATTTATTACCTAATATGTCGATTCCGATGTATATTACTGATCGGTTGTCTATATTAGTTATTCTCAAGAGGCTTTTCTCGCATGGACGTGAATGAATCAAATAATTTTGATTTACTATGTATTTGATTTATGAGTAGTAAGATATTAAAAATCATTTTTTTTCAGGTCACGCAATAGTTTCGACCTCTAAATAAGCATATTTTAATTATAGAAGTTACTGAGATTATCTATTGTTTTTTAACAAATATAATTAAAATAAGACTAAAATTATAATTAATGAATTCGGCTAAAATTAAAAGATATGAAAGTTTGAGTATATCTTAATTATTTATTCATTTACCGTTATATATTTAATCAATGCACTACGTGTTCTTAACTGATATTTCATATGCTAGCTATTGAGGGTAATAGGAAATCAAGATGGTTGCTTTGGGATACAAACCTTATTTTCGGAACCGCCTCAATATAATAGCAAACAATTAACTACTTGGTTAAAATAGAACCTTGTATGGATACTATAAACGATATTACTAAAATGTGATTCAAACTAATAAAGGCTTTCAGACAAGTAAGTCCAATCTCATGGATCCAATCATCAATTTTAGTTTTTCATGGAATTAACATTAACATAATAAATTTTAAATAATTAATAAAAGGTTTACATTGAGATTTTATTAGACGACTTGTAAGTATGTAAGGATAAACATACTCATAAACAGTTAGTATAGTAAGTAAATTGATGAAATAGATAATTCGAGTTACATAGTATGATATTATTATTTAAATAATCATGAAGCAAAGGTGGAAGATTATAAAAGGAATAATTTAAAAAAAAAAAAAATCATCTGTTTCGAGGTTTAATAATGTTGAAACACTCAATATTTACTTTTTGTTATTTCACAGAAAAAATACTCTAAGATTTTTTAACAACAGAGTTTAAGTTTAATAAAACAGTAAATAAAGTTTTAATTTTGGTTTTATTCTTTATATATTTTATCTTTTTATACTTTTTATATAAAAGGTTAAGAAACATTAAGGTCATATAAACTCCTAAAATTAATTTAAAGTTCAGAAGAAAAAATTACGATAAAATATGAATTATTTTAATAGTGTTATTTCTAAGTAACCGCCCATAATCATTTATTTAATGGTTTTTTGTTCCGGCTGAAGATTGAATAATAAAATCTTAAATTATAAGAAATTTCAATCTATGAAGTAATAAAAATATGTATACAATTTATTAGATTGGATACCTAGGAACAAATATAACTATCAACTTGACACCATTATTTATCAGTCGACTTCTCCCAAAACATTAAACTATCTGTAATAATAAAGGTGACTTACTATAAAAGAGATATCACAGTATGCTATATGTTTAACTTAGAAGTAAGAAGATTACAATTAATGATGAATTATTGATATACATTTAATTAAAGTAAAAAGAAAGGGGATAAACAGATAATAAAATTAAAATCTTTGTTATTTGTTTTGTTTGTATTATGTATCTGTTTGGTTTGAAATATCTATGTACCTTGTAACATAATTTATAATACAAGAATATATTGTGTAATATAATACAATTATTTGGTCAGATATGTTTAATGAAAACATATAACTTCAAAAGATCAGTTAGGACAAATTGATTTTCATCTATAATTATGTTCAAAGTTATCAATATCTATCAATATCTATTGATCGGTTCATACGAACAATAGATATTGACAAAAGAAACTGCACTAATCTACGCGACTGACTCTTCAACTCTATTTTAGTCGCTACTTCTTATTTGACTTGTGTTTATTAAATAAAATTAACGGAAATTAATGACACAACTGTAGTTTTAAAATACTACAAAGTATCTGGTTCGAAAAGTTGGGATATCTAGTTATTTTTTTGTATGGATATGATGTATATACGAGTATATAATAGGTTGATTTGTTGTTTTATAGTAATTTTTCACAAATGTTTATCTTTTCTTGGGAATATAGGAATAACGGCTTAAGTAGCTAAGATACTCGTACATACTATTAAATTAGATTGGCAAATAAATTTAAAATCTTAATTAATATAACTTAATATAAAACTTATTTATTTAATTTACCCACTGTATACACATAAACATATTATTATTTTTATATAATAACAGAAACTAATTAATAGCGGAAACATCATATCGAGATATTAAATATGATTTGTTAACAATATTATGAAAGTATCTAGAAATATGTTTTTTGTAAACTTTTAACTTTAATTACATTTGCTATAATTACATCGGAACGATTAAATTTGATGAATATAGATATATTTTTTTAGTTACAGCTTATTCTCCAAGTTCATAAATCGAATATAATTTTACAGTAGCAATTTTTGTGAAATTTTTATACGGTGTCAGTTTTTGCCTTCTATAAAATGTAATGTTTGCATGTCTTACTTCAAGGGAAAATATTAAAATTAAATTTTGAATGTGAATACATTATATACATTTTTGTACCATTATTATTAGATTCACAGACTTTACTAATGGGTTATATCTACGATGTAGAAGTGAATAAAAGTATTCCAAACATTGTTTCTCTCTCGGGTATTCTTAACAAATGTTCCCAACGTGTAACAATAAAGCATCTGTAGTTGACACGCTCAAAGTTGGGGTTAAATATAGTTTTAATTCTGGGATATATTATTATACTAATAAGAAAATATAAATTAGTTATCAGTTTTCATTTATTTTACAAGTGTATTAGTTGAGTCTCGTAGGGCTCGACTTAAAGAAATATATCCCGTAAAGAAAGTAACAAAAACAGCAATTAAGTTATCGCCTACATTAATAAGAACACTCCGATCACGGGTGTGCTATCTTTGGGTTTTAATGCTACAGGTGGCGCTATGAAACTCGAAGTAAAGAAATACGAACAATTAACAATCCAATAAAGAATTTTATATCTCAACCAGAAATCATAAAGACATTATATAACTTAGCTCTTTATTGTGAATGAACTTAAAATTGATATATAATATAAACTTAATAACGTCACGGTAACATGCAAAAGCGATCAAGCGAAGCGAAGCGCTATGGTGGTGAGGGTAATTGTTGATTTTCAATAAAGTATCATATCGTTCTCTATGTTGCCGAGTCCCACATAACTGTCTCCAAATGAGTGGAACGAATAATAGATTTTCATAAGTAAAAGAAAGTGGAAAAAAAGCAAAAGGGAAATAATTGATCTATGATTGGAATTCCTATTAATACTGATTTTGAACTTGAGATTGATATTGTCGCTAACGCTGACAATAACACTGAAACATATCCAGTCTCTGTGACACTGACATTGATATTGACACTGATAAACTAACTTTAACAATAACAAATATACATAAATATAGTGATATAATTGAGCAATTGAAGCGATCGGATGGATGGTAGTGAAGGCAAGCTGTTTCAGTCCTTCGCTGTACGAACTAAAAAAGACGAAGCAAAGCGCTTTGTCGAACAGGGGGAATGTCCACAACGTAAGGATGGATATCTGCCGTGCCTCGGAACGTCCTGTGATGCAAGGGGGACGGAGGAATTAAATCGTCAAGTAAAAGTTTTAATCTCTAAAATGAGCTAAAAAAGTAACATAACGAATCTTCCCAAATTCCTAATATTTTATTAGTTTTCGAGACGTGAACCTTGAGAAAAATTTAAAATTTAAAATTTAAAAGAAAAAGAAAATCTTTCTGGAAATGTAACGCTGAAATATATAAGACATATAATAATATAGTAGTGTTTCTCCAGGGATCGCGGGTTTAAAACTTGTCTATATTGATGTATATTTCATTTTAGACTATTTGAAAAATTCAAAATTTCAAAGTTATCTTCTTTAGTCCAGGTTAGCAAAATTTGAATTTTGTCAAGCCTTTTAACACATGGCTGTTTTTGCGTTCCTATTGTTTATCGAGACTGAAAACAGTTTAATAGTCCAATCAATCAGTTTAAACAAACAATACTAAGATTAAATAATATAAATTACTTATTTTATTTAATCTTAATATTATTTAATATAATTTTGGGTCCAAGAAAACTAAAGAATCTCAGTAACTTTATGTATAAATTTAGATGTAAAATTTTTAAATTACAATACTTGCAACAAATTGATATCTACAAAATTAGTAAATTTTAATATATAAAATTTATTTTTTTGAGTCTAAAGTAAAGATTAGAGAAAATTATATAATGTATTCATTAAAATCGATTAAATAGTGTCAAATACCATTATTGCCGAAGTTGATTGAAATATATAAAAACGATTTCAAACCAATCATATAGATAAAAGTAAAGTAACTTTGTTCAACGTCACTTCATATATTTATTTTAAACTCGTTTATAGCTCTATAAAAATGTGTCCGTATATCAAAAACACTAAAAATTGTATAATATTATACATACATTAAAAATTAAAGTACTAAAAATACATATTCATTCTCCTATTGATTTAGGTTATGACTATTTTGTTGATTCACCTTTTACATTTTATTAATATAGCTGTATTAATTAATCTGAACTAATATTATTTGATATCATAAATTTGTTCAGTATTTGGTTAATTTGATGTCAAATAATTTTGGTTCTGGGATTTCATTATTTTTAATATAACATTAAATTCATTAAACAGACATCCATATTCATTTTAATATAATAATTATAGTAACCTTCTGAATATATATATTTTTTTATTACGTTGTATATAAGCTATTTATTGGGATAATTATTTTTATAGGTCATCAGGTGATGTACCAATAATATTTATTTATTTATATATTTAGCTTCACGCCATATCCCTTACGGGGTAGCCAGAGACGACGGAGCGCCAAACGCTACGGTCCCTGCATACCTCTTTCGCCTCGGCCACAGACATCAACCTCTTCATACATGCCCTCCGCAGGATCCTCATGTTTTGTACGTGACCTTCGTCCAGTATCATAGATACTGTGTTTTCGAAGGTCACTCGAGGCCTCCCTCTGGCTCTCTTACCGCTCACTTTTCCTATATAAATCTTTTTTACCATTTTTTCATCACTCATTCGTTCGATGTGCCCAAACCACCTGAGCACGTTCTTCTTTATTCTATATACTGAATTAGTGATGATACAATTAAATCATTGTGACTAATTGTAAATATGTAACAGCTTATGTAAGATTTTTGTTTATGCTTCATTTTCTTAAGGAGGCTTTTTGAGGAGTTTCAAATACAACATTAAAAATGTATTTTTTTAATAGGCAGAATATAAAAGTATGTAAACTTTTATAATTTTATATTGTATTAGAACAAAATATTTTTTATAATAGGTAAATAATCTAAATAAAAAAAAATCTATAGTTTATTCATTACTTGTATCGTCAGTACTACAATTGTCATTGTGAATGTATAAGAATAACTAATTTAGTGTTTATTACTAAAGTTTAATTATTATATCATTAAATTGAGTAGCAGTTAAGAGAGAGGTAATTTGAAACAAACATTAAAACAAACTCTTTGTCTCGAAACATCTCTTTCTCATTATTATTTTCCAGACGTTATATCTATTAAAAAACTATAGTTTGATTATATTTCTATATACAATATACTTAGAATCGAAAGAATCACAAAATGATAAATGAACAATTATAAAAAATTAAGATAAGTATGAAGTAAACTAAAAACTACAAAATCATATATTAAAATTAGAAGATGAAAATATAATTCAGTGAATAAATAAAAAAATATCATTGAATGTAATTAATATAAACAACACGCTTAATCATCTCAAAATATTATACTCAAAAAGAAAACAATATTAGATTCCAGTAAGCTTGCTTTGTCGTAATAGACATATTTTTCATCCCAATCTGATTTCTGACAGCATAATTTTCTTTTTCGTAGTTCATAATATCAGTGAAATGGAACAAGCGGAGCGTGAAATAAAATACAAACGAAGATTCTTACAGCGACGAAATAACGGTTGACTGATTAAATTTTACAATTATTAATGATGAACTCCGATAATATTTCGATTTTATTCGTATGTTCAGTCAAATAAATAAATCTTTACTGATGATGAATAGATTTTACAAACAAAGTATACCAAAAAGGAAAAACTTAAGTCTAGCAGTCTAAAGCTGTCTGGTACTTGAGATTTTGGAAACTTTATTTATCTGCCCCAAATTAAGTGGAGAATTACTTCTTCATGAATACAAATATAGCTTAAGATCAAAGGACTTAAATATTACTTTTCAAATTTATTCATTAATAGCACATTATATATGATGTATAAATTAAACAAATTGTAGAAGTACTTGAATATTTTAAACTAGTATTAAACTTCTTCTGATATATCTCAATACCCTTGGGAGAATAAAAACATTGACTGAAGCTCGGTCAGTTAATACGAGTCGTTTATTCTTGTCCTACGTAATTAAAGTTTATTATACAGAGGTAATTAATTTGAAATGTTATTTCAAATAAAATATCGTGACAAGTGAGTTACGGGATGATTTTCCAGAGAATATTTTAAACCTTATGTAACTTATTCATTGTAAATTTAATTATTGTTGTTGTCATAATCATTGTCAATCTGGCTTAAAATACTTAAATTTGTAAGATAGCATGTTTTTCATTTTGCGCCATAATTACCGCTTTCATATATATATTTCGAACTTCACGCCAATTTGATATGTATTTATTTTTTATTTCCTTTATTATTGTGTTTTAGTACCACCTTAATCAACTACTACAACTAAAAGTCAACAGTTCAGTATAAAGAGAAAGCAACAAAATAATATATTTTTTTAATTATGTTTATTTCTCGTTTATGTATAAATTACATTTGTAAATATTGCCCAAATTGAACTAATAACTCGTTAATTAATTAATTCAATTATTACATTATTGTTCAGTTCAAGACTCTAGACCCGGATGCATCTGAAAACTGAAACTGAAGAATGAATTGCACGTTTTTATAAATTTAAGGATTTCTTACTAGAAAAGATTGCAAGAGGTTACTAACCATCTTGCAAACTTTAATCGTTTCACATAACATTTGTAAATGTATTTAAAATATTTTATATCAATACAGCAGCATAGAAAAAATAGTAGTTTACGTTCTTGATATTTATTTCAATTATTTATTACCTTATTATTGTTATTTGTTTATCCTATAATCTTTTGATTTGAATAAATGTCAACTACCATTTATTCTGTTTTTCATATGATAATGACATTATTATGAATGTATGCAAAATATTTAAACGATGGTTAACATTAAAACAAAGAATGAAATGTAATTTTTAAAACAAAATATAAACTTTTAATTTAAAATGTTGCCAATATTAATTTATACTCAAGGAAAACTATAAATTGTGCTAAAACCTATTGAAGTTAATACTATACTACATATTTAACATGAATAATTCAATTTATTAACACTGTATTCATTGTAATAATTCATTCACTCATTAATTATCCATAAAATTATTTTTGAACCTAAGAATGTGAGTTCTCCTATTTTCAGAGATACAAAACCATAACAAACAATATAATATATGAGATTTATTTAATTTTAATTTAAAAAAATGTAGTTTACTGAATTATTCTATCTAATCATCTACATATGCAGCATATTATATTAACATTTATTTGAAACAGAAAAAGTGTTGTGTGTCCAACGCATCAGTTATATCATGTGTGTAGAGACATTGCGGATGAATATATTTATAATGTTAATACATTCTGACCTTTATATATAATTTTACTAAATCGAAAGAGTAATAGAAAATAATATAGCGAATGGAAAATCTTTCACGTAAAATTCTATTTAAATTTAATAAACCAAAACTGCCATTCAATCTTTGATTTCATTGAAAAACCCCAAACCAATCCGATCCCAAACCCTGAATAGTATTGAGTGGTGTTTTTGTACGTTATAATTCTTATAAGCATTATTATAATAACTCATTAAAATACAGGACTCTATATTTGAAAGTAGTATTTAAAACATTTTGTATTCAGTTAGTTACGAAAATTCTTCAGATATTCATAATCCTCTTATCTATAATATTCTTTGAAAGACTATTTGTATGGAGTACTCCTTTTTGTAGACGCAGAAAGATTAGGATTTGATTAAAGTTGACTGCTTGCATATTAAGTCATCCATTGACAAATTTATTTTTCAAGTAACTAAATTACGCAATAGACTTATAGTGAACGATAAACATCAATAAGAGAAACAAAATATATATTTAATGCTAATCCTTCATCGTTCTTTGTAAAAATACTATTATAAAGAGAATGTTCCATTTATTAACATTGGGTAACGACACTTTAGTTCATTTGGACGACACGTTACTGATCGTCGATCGAAGTAACCAGCATATAAGGCATGATGAGTGTCCATCAACGTCCACCGCCACATGCTGACATGACATTTACGAGTATATGATTTGATTTTGTACTTGCCATCTAATAAAACATTTTGCAGGGACTTTACGTAGATAAAATCTGAAGTATATAAATAGTAAATAATATATAATAAAAATATTATAAAACGTTATATTTGAGTAAAACATCAGAAATTCGTATTTTTATTGTTGTTTCGCTTCAATGGAGATAATTGTTTATTGTTGTGAGATTTCCTCTCTCATTTGTAATACATACATTGTACATAATGAACGTTATATTAATTATTACAGCCATTACTACACTTTTATAATTTAATTTTAAAGAATACTATAATTTCTGAGTTTTTTTTTTGAGCAATTGATTAATAAATATACAGATTCTCAAATATATTGTTTAATGTTGTTCGAATATCAGCATTAAAAAAATGTTTTAAAAACTTCGCTTATATTATTAATTCAGTTTTACCATTTTAGTGTTACCGATGCTGACTATTTCAGTACACCCAGAATTAAGATAATTATTACCAGACTGCTTTTGTAATTACTCCTAGAAACCTCCATCGCTTCGACAAACCAACCACAATCGATATTATTTGTTTATGTTTCATCGGCCACAATACTATTGTTAATAATTTAACTTCTATATATTATATAACGATTGAGGAGTTTAATGTTTTTTTAAGTAACTAATGTATTAATACAATTTCTAATGTATCTACTTAATATATTAATCAATTTCTGTTTAATATATAATTATATCTGGCACATCAGGCTCCCACAAAATTAAAAAAATATATGTATAAAAAAAAATTGTTGATGCCTGATATGCCACATATATTATATATACCTAAGCATAAAATCTGTTAAAAATTTTATTTATCTTACAAATTTAAAAAATAGATTTCTTTAAATGCTTATAGTAATGCATCGAGTAATTGGGATATATCCATTAATATAAGGAATATAAACAACAATCAAGTTCTCATTACACATTACTACATTAATTTAAACACTCAAAAACATTATATTACTACATTAATTTAAACACTCAAAAACACAGATTTACCTTTCGGTTTAATGCGATAGGTGGCGCTGCGATTAAGCTTAATAAAAATAATTACGAGCCGTTATAATTAAAAAACCAATAAAGAATTTTATATCTTACCCAGAAACCATAAAGACATTATATAACTTGGCTCTTTATTGCTAAAGACATCAAAGTTGATTTATGTATGAACCTAATAACATTAAATAATATTATTGATAGAACTATTAAAAACTATAGCGTATATTATCAGTATTATGTTATATTTTAAATAGAACTACATTGCTCAAAGCTTCTAGACTAAATGTTATAATACCACTTGGCTGTTCTGTAACCACAAAGCTTCAATTTGACCATGAGCATCGTTCAGAACTACCTACAATTATAAGGTCGATCCACGTGACATTCTAGACTTTAGTCTAAATGTTAAAATACCACTTTGTCCTTGCTGTTTCCTTTTTTAAAAATCCACTAACATCAGTTATGGTCCAGTTGATGGTGAGATAGACCATGTTATACATTTGTAACTTTCAAAAAATATTAAAACATTTCACTTCCTACACATAAGATATTAGTGATTTCTTACAGTTACAGTTAAGAACAATTTGTAATGAGTACATTTACATAACTTAATAAATTTTAAATAATATAACCTAACTAGCTTTGATTCACACTGAGCCCGTCTTTTGTTTTAAAAGTAGAAGATATACATTAATTGTAAAATTATATTCAACAACAATATATCATAGGTAATATAATACTTATTATGTTTTGTATCTACTTGAATTATTATTTAAAAGCACATTGTTTTTTTTAATTGTTCTTTTCTTTACTTTCATACCAATTACATGTATCTCAAATTGTAATACAAATTATATTTTTACTAATAGTTTTATATTTTATCTCTCTCTCTCTCTCTCTCTTTGTTTAATAGTTTTATATCTTATACATTTTGACATTCTCTTACATTTTGTGGCAAATTAATTGAGCTGAGCATTAGCGAAGCTCTTAACCGTTTGGGAGACCTTTTTTTTTGTGTTTAGTTGTCTCCAGAATGCGACGAGATAATTAGCTAAAAATTTTCTCATGTATGTTTGAGCCTAATGCGGGTGTTATAGCGAAAACCGATTGAAAATTGTTTAGCCATTCAAATGTTATCAAGGAAAGAAGAAAGAAGAGGGACTCAGCTCAACACCCGCAGCGCACGGTTGGCGGTATAGTAAAGTTTATGGTTAACTACGCAACTAAATGTAAATTAATTTAAAAATTAAAAAACTGAGTAACATTTAAATAAGCATTTTACTAACATTGAAGAAAATAAAATAGTCAGTCCATTTTAAGTACAAAAGTTCGTGTTAAAAATATATTTTTTTCCAGAGCAAAAGAAATTACATTCTTTCGGATAAATAAAGAGCCAAATGCCTCTTCTAATTGTTCAAATGTAAAGTAAACATTTTTTATTTCATTATTTTTGTTCTCAATTATAGCTGAGACTAGGGACTTTTTAAAATAATGTATATAGATTCATATTGTTAACTAGGACACTTAATTGAGAGTTATTGCAAAATCAACCTATCTAAGGTAAATTAAGGAAGAAGATTTGTTTCTTAAATATAATGAATCTATAAATTGAACTGTTCCTTAATGGTTACACTTTTCCTTTCCACATATTCTTTTAGACCATGTTTGATAAAAAACTTTCAGTTTACTGTTGTTTTCTAAATAATTTATATTAAGCATCAATCATATTAAAAAAATGTTGTTTTGTTTAAGACGTTAAATGAATAGAAAAATGAATTTAAAAGCCATACACATATATATAGATAACTATGGAATATAAAACAAAGTCACAAATTCTTAGATCTTTTTGTCTATTTTGTCTCAGATCTATAAAGTTATAATGTCATCTTGAGCAATCTCGCGGGATAAGTAAAGAAAGTTAGTTGTGAACGCTTATCAATGTCACTAGAGGATAGAGTCAATAAGATATTTTCTATAAACTTTATCTTCTTATTAATATTGAAATAAAATATTTTTTAAGGTATTCTAATTCTAATAATAGTAATATACCTTACATATTTATCAAAATCTTCAAATAAATAATATAGTCAATATTATTATTATTTGAAGATTTTTATCTTATAACTCACTATAAGTTTCCTTGTTTCTCGGACTTGTACGATCCTCAAACAACTCATCAGTTTCGTTTCTGACTTGATGATGTAAAAGAGAGTTCACTAGATAGTATGTAACAGTTTTCTTAACATCATTACATTTATTATAATTCATTTTATTATTTTCTTTTGGGCATCTCACTGCAATAAGCCTATTGTTTTTTAATAGTTTAATTATGGTTACCGATACTTTTTTTAAAAATTTTACTTAATATATAATATATAAATATAAAGATAATGAAGTGCATTTTTAAGATAAAAAAACATCCCAATTTAATAATATTGGTTTCATAAATGTTTATAGTATCTGCGTAATGTTTTTGCTTATATTTATCAGTTATGAAACTGTCAAGAATTTTAATTAAAAATGTTTTAAGCAGTAAAGTATTCTTTTATTATTATATTACTACTGTAATAAATTGTAAGAGCTTTATATAATTAACTATTATAATTAATTGCTTACAAGTATGTTACTAAGGTTATATTTTTGTAATAAGATATTGTGTTACAAATTGGTTACGTGTTGTGTTCTATATTATATTACGATAACAGAAAAGTGTACGTAACAATTTATATTTGAAAAATCTTATTGTATATTAGATGTACTGTAGACCTCCTTAGTAAATATTTTACTAAAACATAAGTTTCTTACTTTACTTACTTTTTTATCTATCACAGCATACTATGAAAAACTACAAGATATCTCTTTTATTGACAGTTATCTTTATTCTCATAGATATATTAGTGTTTTTGGAGAAGTTGACTAAGTATAAATAATGGACTCGAATTAAATTTATTCACGGGTCACATATTTATTTGTAAATGTCCATCTCTAAATCTAATTTATACATATATATACATGTGGAGGTATTATGATAAGGATAATTTCAAATCGGCCAAAAAGTTGCCTGATTTAGCTACGTCTTTGATCAATTGGATTTGCATTATTTACATTATTTAGCACTAGCAATTAAAATTCGATGTTATGTAACGATGTAACACCAATTTTATATATACATGTACATTTCGGGTAAAGTCATAATTACGAATGCTATACAAAACACTACACGTTGTCAAAGTGATGGCAGCATCGTTGCGATTACGTCACCACATATGTAGATACTTCGTGCTTCAACAGCGTCTACATAGTGGAGTGGTGCTAAAGAACGGACATTTGTCTTCTAGTCCCGCTGAAGACTAGTACTACTCCACTGGGTACTGTCATGCGTTTCTTTTATTGAAAATTATTGCAGATATTGAAGGTTACGTATTACATTTCATTTGCATGGTTTTCAAGCGCATTGCCAACGTGTAGTCTGACGAAAGACCTAATAACAGTGTTGATCCGATATTAAATGTGGGATCAAATCAAGCATTGAAGAGACACGTTGACCTAATTTCGAAACCACACAGTGGCGAATGATGTTTGAATTGCAAATAAGAGCAAATGCGTGCGTTGATATAATTCCTGGACAATCCACGTGACCCTGCCTAAGATTGATCTTGATAAGCGAGAATATGACCCTCGATCATGCTTCGTGCTAATGGAGACTATTCTCGCTATGCTCATTCCTTTGAATACTTATAGGTCCAATGGGGTCCAATATAAATTACAAAATAAGCTTAATTTTTTAAAATAAAAAAGTGCACAGACAATCTTACCGATGTCCGTTAGAAAAATGAATAATAATGTGCACACAAATGAAAGAATTATTATTTGCCAAAAATATTAGACCTAGTAATTCTCCTTTTGCGATCAATTTGATATTGAAAGCTGAGAAAAATTCAGACCTGTTAATTGAAAAATTTTCTCACTATGACGAAAAGCAAACGAACGAAAATAAACGAACAATTTGTTGATAGGGCTTACGGAAAATCTATATGGCACGAATAAGATTCATGCATGCTTTGGGTTTTAAAAAAATAAAGTAGTGCTTGGAGTTTAGAGAATTTTGTGATTTAACACAAAACTTCGTTTAATCACTACTTGCTCCTATCACGCTAATGGTCAGCTAGAACTTATCATGTCGGTATTATGACATGATTTAAATTCTTTGAGTGAATATGCGATCCGTAATATTGAAGGCAGCATTTTATGAAAAATATAGATTTGATCTGATGAAATCTAATCCTTATTAATTTGCTTTTCATGATTTTTTTTTAATTAAAAATGAGGAGCGTAACCAAACAAGTTGGATGTTAATTCAGACATCCATTTAGTAATAATAGAGCTCCTGGATGGAGACCGTTATAACCTTAAAGCAATAAATTCACATGAAAGATTGAAAAAAATTCAGAGTATCATTGGCCAATCGATGTAGGGCAAAGTAGTGTGAAAGTGACGGAGAGTAGTTAAGATTACATATAGTGTGGGCCGTAACAAAGGTTATTGTGTATCCATAGTGCGATAAAAATCGGTATCTGCCATCTATGAGTACGCAGTGAGCAGATAACTCTGGTGAAAGTCGGATGATGTGATAATGGTGATGATGGAAATCGACATATTGAAAGTTACTGGGCTATAAATAGCCAAAAACTCACATGTAGAACTTAACTGTTTTGGTTAATTTTATGTAATAAATGGTATCGTGACAAGTGTGATAAAACACTAGATGATCCATGGTTACTTTGGGTTTCTATATTGTCATTTTTGTTTTTGACTTAGAATATTGTGATGATAATTGTTAAAAATAAGGATATCTCTAAATTGATTTGAGTTGTTATTTAATGCTTAATAGTAAATTTAAAAAAATATTTGTTATTAGAACACACATGGAAGTGTGTCTCGCAGAATGGCCGTGTCGTGTCGGAGATGGTCATGAGTACGGACGCTAAACGAGACGCAGCACGTTGTCGAAGCGGAAGCAGCATCGTCACGATTATGTCAACACATAAATATTCTGTACTACGACGACTTTATAAGTTTGTATACAATATCTGTAGAAGAAGATATATAATTAATTGTTTACTATAATTTTAATACAGCTCCAGCAGCAGCAAAAGTAAGTTCTTTCTTCTTGTTCTATGATATTAACACTTAAAATATCGGTCTGGGACACATGGTCCTTATTAGAAAGTATGATTATATTATTTTATTAATAAGTAACTTATACTCAAGTAATTTTTTAATGGTGATTGATTATAAATAATGTAGTTCGTCTTATTTAATCTTGAGATAATATTTATAATAATTTTGAGGCCAAATTTAACTCGATAACTTCTATAACTAAAATATATAAGTTTAGATGTCTGAATTACTAAATTACAATATTTGAGACAAATGGTTATAGCCTGTAAATTATAATATAAAACAAAAATTTTCAATTGAAAAAAAAAATTCAAGAAAATTTTATAGTATATATATTAATAACTTAATATGTTATATAAATTAATAAGTAATAAATGTTTTATAATTAATTGTTGATAAATTTGAAATATTTAGATTTTTGACGCATTCATTTATATAAGAGTATAGGTAACTATATTTGTCATCAATTGTTATACTCCTTATATATATAGCTGTAATGCAAATGTGTTCATTGTAATAAAAAGTGTAATTACCTTATTCATATACTAATAATACATATTTATTGTGTTACCTTTATAAATTCTAGCCACCCTTGGTGCGTCAACAAAGAAAAACACATTAAATACGTATGGGCGATAACTAGTAACATAATATAAAATAAAGTATCTCATTTTGTTAAATAAATAAAGTTTATATAATTAATACAGGTCAATGAATTCATTTGAACTGACATTGTTTGGTATCATAGATAACCTGACCAAACCATCACAGATTACTAACATGACCAAACACCGAACAGTTTGGATCGAACTGAAGTCGTTAGGATCTCGCTTTTATATAAAATGAACCTATACAATCAATTAATTGATGTTGGGTAATTTTGGTTGTTGGAATTATAATATTTTTATATATAAATTTAGATTCATCCATATTTTAATATAATTCTCAATAAAATAATTGCTGATTATTTTTATTTCGTTATGTATAAACTATTTACTGTGATCTTACTTTTTTGTAGGTCATTTATTAAATTATCTAAAATTATATAATGAATTAGTGATAACACAATTTAGAGTGTAAAAACTTAGCAGCTAATATGTTTTTGTTTTTATTTCTTAAGAAAAACTCAATATAAAGAGAAAAGAAAATTTTACTTTTTCGTAATAAAAATCAGAACATAAAAGTATATTTATATTGAAAAAAAATATATAATGTTCATGATACGAAAAGTGTTCAACAGTAAAATATGAGTTATGAACAAGCTTATGCGATGATTTCTTTATTAATTTGATCATCGAAGTGGAACAGGTCACTACTATTGTCATAATTGCAATAATGAATATTTATTACTAACGTGATACCATTCAATTTCTCTAACAGAGCCTTCAAACATTAAAACAAACTCTTAATTTTTATATTGTTAGAATATGTAAAGGCTGACCAAAATATGTAATACTAACAGGCCGTTATGTTTAATAAGATACAACTACGGTTCGGCTACATTTATATTTAACATAATATACTGACAATAAAAAATATAAGTATGTATGTAAGTAAACTAAAATATAAAATAATAACAAACTAAATTAAAAGAAGAAGAAGAACTCCATTACAGTGAATAAAAAAACTTAATTAATTATTTAATACAATGATTACAACACCACTTTTGAATAAGCTTAATCATCCGTAAATATTACTTTTTTGAAACAATATTAGATTCTTATCTCTCTAATTTACTTTTCCGATACTTCAGGTAACATTAAGGAGTCTTCATACCTCTGATTTCCGACAGCATAATTTTGAGAAATGGGACAAATGGAGCGTGTAAATAAAATACAAATGAAGATTCGTACAACGACGCGGTAACGGGTGACTGATTAAATATCACCACTATTGATGATGAACTGCGATAATATTCAGACAAATAGACAGACAACCTTTACGTATATTTCGTTAAATATGTAAATTTAGTTGAAAGTACATAGCTTTTTCCAACAAAGTATACCTAAAGAAAATACTCGCTTCTAGCTTCTTCTTCTTTGAGTCTTTAGAAACTCCTTTAATTGCTTCAAATTAAGTTAAGAATATCTACTTCATGAATACTCATATAGATCAAGCTCAAAAGACTTAATTATTATACTTCCTATAGACAGATATATTGTATAAATTACATTACATTGTATAAATGAAACAAATTGTACAAGTCCTTGAACTCAAAGATAATACATGTACATCGTATCATATCATATCATATCATCGTATCGTAAATGTACATCGTATTATGTATGTCGTAGTAATCTATGTGTATAATAGTATTTAACTCATATAATATGTGTTAATTCCCTTAGAAGAATAAAAACATTGACACAACCTCGGTCAGTTAAAATGAGTCGTTTATTCTTAGACTCCAAATGTTTGCGTCCGCACGGTCCTAAATAATTATACTAGTTTATTATACAAAATTAACTGTGATCGTCATAATCATTTAAGATATTCTCTGATTTACTACAAACATTATACTGCGCTGTACCAATTAAGCTCTCGTGTCGGGTAAGCTACGGGACAGCTATCCCGAGCAAATTTAAATCCTAGTGTAACTTAATTAATAAACAAATTTATTTTAAATTAATCAATAAATGTAAGTGTTGTTATTGTTTTTAGTACAGCCAAACGGGATTAAAAAACTTAAATTTATGCTATAAAACGTTTTTGAGTCTTAATTAACAGTTACAGTATACAGTACATTTACAATTTTACAGCTATTTTACACGTCTTTGTAAAACAATAAGTAAAAGATTCAGTATAAACACAAAGCAATAGGTTACGTACCTTTTTCTCTTAAGAAATATTTCTTAAAGTATGTTTCTTATTCGTCTATGTGTATATAAAAATAGTTTACGATCGATTCTCAGAACAAATGTGTACAAATTTCATAAAAGTCGGTCAAGCCAGGCGTTTGGTTACAAACCCTGTGACATGAGAATTATATATAATTAAATGTTATTTATTACGCATATTCCACGCATAACTAATACTAATAACTTTTCTTTGTAATAAAAAGAGGCAATGAAAAATGTTTGATATTATTTTAGAGGGAATATTTTTTGCAAAATTTAATATTTCTGAATTATTTGACTACACCACTTGGCTTTAGTTGTTTAGTTGTTTATTCGGCGTGAGTTGGCCATAATTGTCCATTAATAATATAATATACAAAATTAAGAAGAAAATTTATTAATGCCTTGATCGTCTTTGTTCTTTTTAATTTTCGGCATCACCAGGTGCACGTAGGAACCTTTTTCTCTTAAGAAATATTTCTTAAAGTATGTTTCTTATTCGTCTATGTATATATCAGATTTGTAAATATTTTCCCGAATTAAACCAACAATTGGTGCATTAAAGTGCTTAAGATTATTGGGTTATTATATTTTTGTTCTCACTGATGTATTTTGACATTCATTCATTAGTTTCGTATTGTATAGTTCAAAACTCTTGACCCAGATATATCGATACTGACTAATGAACTGCAAGTTTTGATAAATTTTGTAATTTTTGTAAGCATCAACATCGTTCGTTTCACATAATAATTTTAAGTCTACTTAATATATTTTATATATTTACAGAATCATAGAAAAAAATAATACTCAATTTAACTACATTATCAATATTAATTTCAATTACTCATTACATTATTCTTGTTATTGTTTGTTAATTGTTTGTTCTAAATTCCTTTCATAGAAATAAATGATAGTTAATTTTGGCTTTCAATGTAATACGATAATATGAATGATAAAATATTTAAAGGACAGTGTAAAAAAAAGCTTCTATGAGGGGAGGTCTAAAAGTTCGTGGAATGGAGAGGATGAAGCGGGGGTAGGGGGGTTTGCTTGTTGTCATACGAATCGGAGACTCATCATTAGTATAAATACCGAGTTTCAACCCGATTGCGTCATTCGTTTACGAACAGTCGCCTGCTGAACAAGTCAATCCGGAAGAAAACTGGAACTATGGAGAAAATTGAACACAGCGCTGTGATAAAATTCCTTACCAAGCAAGGAAAGAACGCTCAAACCATTTTGAATAAAATGGGTGTCGTTTATAGGGAACAGTGCCCTAGTAAATCAATAATTTACAAGTAGCATGGTCTTTATAAACATGGTCGAGAGTCAATTGAAGACGACCCCCGCTCAGGAAGGCCAGTTGTGGCCACCACATCGGACATCGTCAAAAAAGTGGAGAAAATTGTACTAGATGCCCGTTTGAAGAAAAAACAATTATCTGCATTAGTTGGAGTATCAGATACCACCATTTTGCGAATCTTACATGATCACTGGGGTATGACAAAAGTCAGTAAAAGATGGGTACCGAGAATGCTGACGCCGTTTCAGAAAGAGCAGCGCGTCGATACGTCAAAGCATTTTTTGGAGTTGTGTGGAGATAAACCTGCACAGGTTTTGGACCGAATTGTTACGGGAGATGAAACATGGGTTCATTACTTTGAGCCTGAGTCCAAACAAGAGTCCATGCAGTGGCATAAAAAGGGGACACAACCGCCAAAGAAATTCAAGGTGACGGAGTCGGCTGGAAAGATGATGGCTAGTGTTTTTTGGGATTGTGAGGGGATAATCTTGGATGATTGCAAAGAAAAGGGAATGACTATAACCGGAGAATACTACGTAACGATATTAGAAAAATTAAAGGATGCCATCAAAATTGACAAAGGGTGTCTTGCTCTTGCAAGACAACGCTCCGGTTCACAAGAACAGAATTGCAATGGCTGCTCTGCATACGCATGGGTTCGAATCCCTAGTTCACCCACCCTACAGTCCAGACCTGGCCCCAAGTGACTTTTTTTTATTCCCCAATTTTAAAAAAGACTTAAGGGGAAGGAAATTTTCCGACGACAATGAGGAAAGGGAGGCATTTTCGGCTCATTTTGACGGAAAAGATAAAACATATTTTTATAGTGGATTAGAAAAATTAATTCATAGGTCTAATAAATGTATTGAGTTTAAGGGTGATTATATTGAAAAACAAAAAATAGTTTTGTTGTGTTATTTTATTTAGATCCTTTTCATTCCACGAAATTTTGGACCTCCCCTCGTTATCTAGCAGGAGAATAAAAAAAATGTTTTACTTATAAACTAAAATATGATATATTAACTAAAAGTGTTTATAGTTGTTATTAGTTGACAATATTTATTTATACCCATTTATATCCTGACAACTATGATGTATTAAATTCAATTCAATTTAATACTATATTTAAAATTTGTATTAATTTAACGTAAATACTACCATTTATTGCCACTTTATTTTTCGGAATATATTACAGTCACTGACACACACACACACACACACACAGTATACACACAGTATACAATTAATTGTCAAGCATTACTTTTTGAACCTTATCTACAGAGATACCAAAAAATATACACTTCATAACATACAACATTAATTCAATAATAATTAAATTAGGGGCGTCAACAGACCTTCAATTTCGACTCGCTACGGTCGTGAAATCTCGGGTGCCGTTTGCACATTAAGCGAGGCGAACTCAGTGTTCAATAGAACTCATCGTTTCCCATTGATTTCAATGGGATGTCAGATTTTTGACGATTTTTCCTCAACGACATGACAATTTTTCATTTTTTTTAAAACTATCACCTAATGTGGGTCTTTTGGATTGCAAAATTTCATAATTTTCCGTCAAGTAGTTTTTGAACCAATTCGTGACAAAGAATGTGAAAAAGTCTCCAGTAAAACGTTTCGTTATTAGAAAACACTCAGAATCCTGAAAAATTGTATTTAAATTTAATAAGTAATAACTTCTATCCAATAATTAATTTTATGGAAAAACCCGAGTCAGTTGCAAAGATCCTTCACATGTTTAATAATAGTCTTACTATCTTATCTATAATATTCTTTGAAAAGAAAAACTCTTTTTATATAGATTACCTTTCCTGACGCAGATAGATTAGGATTTGGGTGAAGTTGACTGCTCATAAATTCTGGCATCCGTTCACGAATTTATTTTCCAATAAAATGAACAACACATAATGAATAATTTATAGGAAAATAAAACTACATATGTAATGCTAACTTTTGATCATTCTTAGTAGGGTAAAGAAAGAAGATTTTATAGATATAAGATATGTATTTTTAATATATATTTAGGTATTGAAAACATAACCATTATTTGAATAGAATGAAATATGTAAAATTTTCTTTTACACATACTCTACCAGTAAACTGGTTATGTTATTGAGATATCGTATGTAGGTGTGTGTGTAATTTTGCCTATTTTAGATATATCAATTAACTTTTTCCAAATGGCGTGGGTAGGTCCCCCACTAGATGGATCGACAACGTAATAAAGTTCGCGGGAAGTCCAGGAGATTTGTTCCAACAACATCTTCTGCCGCCTAGATAATATGACATTTATACGATTTGTACTTGTCTGGTATAAATTTCTATATAATTTTTAATGGGTCACTGTAGAAAAATCTTTACTATATATTTTTGATTAGACATAATAAAATATTATATTTTGTTATGAAAAAAATCTCAATTTGCTGTTTTACTTCAAATTATTTATTTATTTATTCATTTATATCTTTTCTACTTTGAATCAATACCAGTGAACATAATTATTTATTTTAATCAGATTTCCTCGTTCGTTAGTGTTTTTGAAGAGATTTAAACTATACAAATATATAAAACCATAATATAAAAATATGACTTTATAGTTTTTACGTTCATAATATTGTTTTATTGAGTATTGGAATTTCTCGTGACGTGGTAGACATATTATAAATTTAGTTGAACCATAATTTGGTTAAACATTTAGTTATTTCGGTTTCATATATCTCACCATACTTTATCAGAATAAAGAGAAATGTTATTGGGAATGCTTCTGTAATAAATCGAACGTAATTAACATATTACAAACATTCATTTCTCCGACAAACCAACCGCAATTGATATTACTTGTTTGTGGTTACCGACCGCAATATTTTGTTCAGAAATAATTTAACATTATATTACGATTAATAATATATAATTTTTTCGTACGTTTAGAAAAAGATATGATGGTGATTTTTTACGATAATATCTAAAACTGCCACCACAAAGTCGGCTATCAAATTGTATATAAACTGTGTTGAATTATATTATAAAAAGGGCTTGAAAATAATATTTGGTAAAGCACACGCAAGATACAGTAAAATGTGGAGCAGAGACGATTATCATCATTAATTATTATGATTTAGTTGTAGTTGTTTTTCAAATAAATACATCACACTTGGGTAAGTAAGTGTCGAGCCAAATAGGTACATCGGCCGCTTCGGCCGTTGCCTCAACAAGTCCCTAAGTCTGGACAGGATACCTAGATAAAATATAAGGGTATAATAGTTCTTGCTTTTTGTAAGTCAGTATTTCATTACAAAGAGTATTGTTTCTGTATATTGTTTGTATCATAAATATAGATCAGATTTAATAAAAACACAATTTTAACTGTAGTCCAGTATAAAGGTCAAGCACGTCTTGAACTGAACTGAATATGTTACGATCAATAGATAGTACCTCTAACTACTACCAAAAATGTTGTGCGATTAATATTTTAACTCTATGGCTGCTTAGATATGATACACGAATTTTATCTTTTGTTACATTCGATTAAATTAAAATATAGACTTATATTTCAAATATAAACGGCTGCGATATTGTTTATAATTTTGTAGTCATTTGATGATGAAAAAAAAAGTTTTCAAAATTCAATAAATTTTATTTCAAATTCAATATGTCATACCATGTATAAGGTTTTGAGAATTTTTGAAATAAAATAAATTACATTAAAATAAACGCATATTGTATCTTGTATACAATTATTTAGATTTAGCATTAAATTCCACTTTCCTATTGATGTGTATTGTTCATTATGTGTTGTTAGGTTCGTTGTAATGTAGTTACTCCGAAGATATATTCGTGAATGAATGCCATAATTAATGAGCAGTCAACTTCACTCAAATCGTACTCTAACTGCGTCAGGAAATATTCTCCATACAGAAACGGCTTTTAGTTTCAAAGAATGTTTATAGATAAGAAAGTTAGATGATTATTAAACAGCTGAAGAACGTTTGTAACTAACTCCAATACCAAATAATTTTGTTACTTTTTGTCAAATGAAAAGTCCTGTTATATTTTTTTATTCTCTTATTTTAATGGTGCTTTATGGTTATTTTAATCGTCCAATATAAATAAGGGTTTTAAGTTGTTCAATAAAATTTATGATTAAATAGCAGTTTTGTCTTATAAAATTAGCTGTATTTCTTTTTACTTAATGGATTTGTAGAAATTGTGTATAAGGGTTCAAACCTTTGTTAGTGTATTTACATTATAAATAAAGTTTATTCAACCGCAGTCTCTCACACATGATGTAGCTGATGCGGTGGGTTGAACATACAACACTTTTTCTATTTTATACATATAATTGAATTAATTATTTAAATAATAATTCACAATTATTAAAGAATTTTTTGAAATATAAATTACTAACTACAATACTTAGAAATAATATAAATCTCTTAAGGCCTCAGGTTATCTGATTATATTGTTTTCGATAGGAATATATATGCACGTGTATAAAGCGATTACAATTATTAACATTAAGCAGTTCTTTTGGTAGTATAGATAATTTTTTGTACCAATTGGTCTTTGTAGAATAACATATTATAATAAAAAACATACAAAATGAATTGCCGTAACAAATATAGTATTATAAGTAAATGGATGTGTGTGATCGTGATAATCTAAAAACCCTTACAAATACAATTATTAAATGAGAAATAAATTTACGATTGTTTTTTCTTACATACATCTTACAATACATAGCTATCCTTTATTATTTATACTCACACTACTCTTGTCTTGACAAGAAGACAGTGTGAGTAGTAGTAGTGTGAGTAGAAGACTAGGTCTTCTAAGCTTCTTCTATCAGAGAGTAAGCGTTAATTTAATCAAAGATTTTTGAAGTTTTTTGGATGACCTTCAACAACATCATGTTGATAATATAATTTTTTTTTTAACAATATGTGTTGGTCTTTAATATGAAATAGATTTACAAACTAATCAACTAAACTTATAAATAAAATGATAAAATTTAATAATAGTAATTAGTCGGAGAACTTCTTCAATAATCGTCCCAACTTTATGTCACGAGATATAAATACTGAAGACGGCGAGGACGTGGACACACAGGTCCATAAATAAACGACTCATTTTGACTGACCAAAGTTCAATCAACTTATTTATTCTTCCTTTGGTATTAAACTATATCACAAAAAGTTTATTTATAGACTAGTGGACGTCATTTTCAATAAAATTTTTATTAAAAAATAGTCTATTTAAAGTTAAGCTAGAGTTATTTCATTTTTAACTTAATTTGTAGATCTTAAACACTTAAAGAATTTAAATTGTATCTTCAAAAGATTGAAAATCTGAACTGTTGAAGGCGGCTAGTGTCAACTTTTTTCTTTATAATATACACTAGATAATATACCAAGAGGATTGCCAAGAAGGTTGCTTTGGAATACGAAAATTGTCTACGGACTCGTATCAAGTTATTGCCAAACATTAGTTACTTCGCTGTCAAGGACTCCTGTATAAAATATTCGTAAACTCTCTCTAATGTGAGTCAAATTGACAAAGGCTTTAAAAAAATAGGTCCAAAGTGTAAAGGTAATAATGACATGACATTGATATTGACGCGGTGTTTTACAAAACGACATGAACATTTATAGTACTATAAGATATAAATATAATGATCGAAAATTAATTAAATAACTAATGCAGACCCTATATATAATTCGTCTTATTTTTTGTTGTAGTAATCATTTAGTAACAAGTCTAATATTAATACAAAATTATAAAAGAAAATCACTTTCTATCATATCTGTCGGGATTTAATAACATTAAGTAGACCCTCAAAAAATAAGCTTAAAACATCTAATTTTGTTATTTCACAAACTGTTTTGAAAATTTACTTAAAAATTCTATTATAATAATAATTTAAACTAGGTTAAGATAATTCTTAACCGAGTTTAAATTAAATAAAGTAAAAATAATGGTTTTATTAAATCTCTTATATATTTTTACAAGAATTGTTGAAAAAAGAAAAATAATATAAAGTTCTCAAATTATTTAAAATTTCAGAAAAAAAAAATGATAAAATATAAATACTTTTAATAATAATCTTTCTAAGTAAAGCATTCAATCATTTCATTTATTTAACGTTTTAGTACGTCGGCTGATGAGCGTGTCCATTAAACCTCCAAAAGCAGCTGTGAGCTGAAAATTGTCTTTAACGACCTCTCAACAATGGACGGCTGTGGTAGCTAGAATAATAAAAGCTTAAAGTATAAGTAATTTCAATATATGAAACAATCCATGTCATAATACCTACGCTGCAGGCTTGTAGGCATACTTAGAAATAAATATGTGACCCTTTAACAAATTTAACTCGACACCATTATTTGTCGTCAGTCGACTTCCCTCAAATCATTAATCTATCTGTGAGAATAAAGGTAGTTCGCAATAAAAGTGATATCCCGTGGTTTTTCATAGTGTGCTGTAATAATAGAATGTAAGGGGATTACCTACTTAGGGCTTGGCCTTAAATTAATGACAATTCATTGGATACAAATTTAATCAAAGTGAAAAAAAGACATAAAGGAATACAATAACAATATTTTAACTATGTTTTGGCCTTATGTTGGGGAACTTTTTTACCTTGACAATAATTTTGCGACTTACCAAAAATCTAAATGTCTTTATGATGTTCTACTATTACAATATGATTTAAAACAAACTTATAATATATACTCTACAGCAATTAAAGTTTCAAAAACTTTTGGACGGCAATATATCTATATTGGCTTTCACAGCTTCGTCTTACAGGTTATTTGTTTTATTCTCATAATATTTATAAATTTAAATAATAAAGCATATATCACTGTTGTATATATCAAGTGCACATAACATGTTTTGTATGACACACGGGTTTTGTATATAACGATGTATGCCATCCGCACTTGAAAAAAAGTGAGTGCCTACTTGATAAAAATTTAGAATATGCAACGAGCTACGTAAACAAAAAAATGAACTCACAACTGTAAAAGGTACACGGGATAGAACATTAACTACAGCAAGACTCTATTACTAAGTACTAGCAGAAGTAGGAAAAAATAGTGAAAATTTATTTTATAAGATACCTACTAAAACTACAGATTTTAAAATTACATTGAAAAATAAAATGATCGCTGATCGCAATATTATACAAAATTTTAGAATAATTAATTTCTTTATAAAATAAAACCGACCAGTATAAAATATTGCCGCGTATTGTTAGTTTCTATTGTTGTAACTATATACAAATTTTAAGCCCATGATGGATGGAGTATTGTTTAGGATATTGATTGAACTATCGTAGTGTTTGCAGTTAACTATAAACTAAAGAAAAAACTAAAACGGAATCATAACCTAACAGGTATGAAAAAAAAGCTTAGTAGCTGCCTGCGACTTCCCAGGACTTGATAGACTAAACTGACTGACTGACTGACTGACTAGACTAACCTAGTCTGGTTACAGGTGTTTTTGGTAAGTTCATAATTTTAATTTTAATATTACATCATTAAGATTGGTGAGATAGTGTCTAAAATGGAATGGAAGTAGGTAGACAAATTATCTGAATTACTGAAAGACCTCTAGCTCTTGTCTTTCCGTAAATGAATAATGATAATAAAATCATTAATATATATTCAAATAATTGAATATAACAAGTTCTGTTGTAAATTATTATAGAAACATCCATCACTACGGCAAACCAACCACGAAGGAGATTACTTGTCTGTTTGTGGTTCATCGCCCGCAATGTTGTTGTTCAGAAATGAATTTAACATTAATATATTATATTATGAGTGCACTCGTAATGTTTTATAATTAAACAAAACTTAATTCAATTCAATTGAAAATTCTTTTAATTATACATTCATCTTACGGTAAGCTTTTCTTAAAATGAGAGTTAATTTTTACAAAGACATCTAAAATCGACATCACAAAGTTATGTTTGAAGTTGTACTCACTATATAAATAGTACAAAAAAACTTGTGGGATTAATTCTTTAATTCTGTTACCACTTAGATATGACATGCATATTTGATCCATGTACTAAAATAAATCAAAAGAGTTAATTTTAACTCTAAACTTTTCAAATCAAATTCCTCTTTTTCTACCCACATATAGTACACATCTCATATCTATATAGTTAGTTGTCTTTAAAGTTGTCTTTATCCTGTTTATATTTATTAATATTTAGTTTTATACCTATCTATTCGTATATATATATATATATATATATATATATATATATATATATATATATATATATATATATATATATATATATACATATACGAATATTTCGTCGAATATTATTTTAGGTTTTAAGCTGTTTAATGAAATTAATGTTTGAATGGCAGTTTTGGCTTATTAAAATTTTATTGAATTCAATGTGAGAGATTTTCCAATCGCTATATTGTTTCCGTTGACTCTTTGGAATTGGTCCAATTATGTATAAAGGTTAGAGAATGTATTAATATTCTAGATAGAATTTATTCACCCGTAATGATAAAGCTAATACGGCGGGTTGAACATACAACACTCGTTATGTTTTATGTAAATAAAAATATAATATGCTGTACATTTATGTGGATGGGTATTTTATTTAAGAAACTTTTGATTAAAAAAATATTTAAGTAATAATATATGAATGTAATATACTATGAAACATATTTGTTTATATTTCTAAGGAGTTTGGAAAATTTTTGAGTGCACTTTCGTCGTCATGAGCTATATCCGTCTTGTTTAAAAGTTTTGCCGAACCCGCTTGAACCCGCTAAGAAGAATAGCTTGGTTATGGACTGCCTAAAACCTAGAAATTACTTAAACCAAGAGTCACAAGGTTTACCAGAGAGAAGTTGTAGTCTTTATTTTATTCAGTAAAAACAATTTCAGTAATTGTACGAGAGTACAAAAATAATTAAATAAAAATACTTGCTTTCTGGCAGCTCGTTGTAAAAATGTTATATTTCCCAAAAATACTATTAAATAATTAGCTTTCTGTACACAGATTAACAGTATTAAATGAATATTGGTAAAAAATGTGAAATAGGTATTACTGCTTTTATTTATTGAGTAAAATACGATAATTCCAGAAACTGTAAAACTCCTTTTCTCACTCACGTTTTATTCATGATCATTTATTATCATCGTCTCTTTGTTACTTTGAAATATTATTTTTATACAGTTTTTTCGTCAATATTGATACATTAGAGTCAAGATTCTTGAACTAAACGATATGGAAATAATGAATAAACGAAAAGAATGAATATTAATAGTAATGAATATTTGAAAGAAATGAAGAAAAAACAGAATGTAAGATCAACGTGAATGATAAGATAATAGAACAAGTGAATGAAGTGGTATATCTGGGAAGTATGTTTAGCAGAGACGGAAGATACGAAATGGATGTGGAAAGGCGTATTGCTGCCGGTAACAGAGTCAACAGTGCTTTGACTGCATTGTTGAGACGGCGAAACTTCAGCATAGCTGCACGTTTGGCTGTACACAACGCAGTTTTGCTACTGACACTGTTATACGGCAGCCAATCGTGGGTAACACAGAAGAAGAATGTAAGAAAGATGAATGTTGTGTCAGTTTAGCTGACCGAATTCGCAATGAAGAGATCCACAGAATGGCAGGTACTAGCGAAGATGTCACGGTGAGAATGAAGAAGAACGCGCTCAGGTGGTTTGGGCACGTCAAACGAATGAGTGATGAAAGAATGGTAAAAAAGATTTATATAGGAAAAGTGAGCAGTAAGAGAGACAGGGGGAGGCCTCGAGTGACCTTCGAAAACACAGTATCTATGATACTGGAGGAAGGTCACGTAAAAAGCATAAGGACCCCCCGGAGGGCATGTATGAAGAGGTTGATGTCTGTGGCCGAGGCGAAAGAGGTATGCAGGGACCGTAGCGTTTGGCGCTCCGTCGTCTCTGGCTACCCCGCAAGGGATATGGCGTGAAGCTAAATAAATAAATAAAGATATAATATGAATAAACGAATGGCAAAGTACTACGATGGATACGAAAAAGTAATAAAAGAATGTATTGAATATTGGATGAATTTGAGGTAACATTTACAAATCTTACATAGAGAAAAAAATATTGTTTAAGAAAGTATTTCGGAGAATAAAGTTAGCTTAGCTATTTTAGATGGCATTAGATTACAAATACCTCCATTTGAATTAGGTGGTATTAAATTTATTAAAAGCTTAGAGGTAATAAGCGTATGCAAATCAGAATAGAAATTAAAATGCGCGCATAACATTTGGGTTACTTAATTATTTCATACTCAAATCATTTGATTTTAGAAATTAATTTGTTCATGAAAAATTCACTATTTAAAACGAGGTTGCTTATCCACGGCATTCACTAAAAATTTTACTGATAATATATCAAACCAAAAGATCATACTAATAATATAAAAGAGAAAGTTTATTGAAAATAATATCGATGTTCGTGTTATAGCAAGTCCTATAAGATTTAAAGTGTTATAAGTTTCTAAAGATTGGACTATGTAGATAACTAAACAAAAATGTATTTAAATATAAGATTTGTAATAAATCTAAAAAAAAATAATATTATATCGATCGCTAAGAAGAAAGTTACAAAAACTTAGGATTGTGAGAACTGGAATTTTTGGGGTCCTGAAATAAAGGATTTTAACTGATCAAGATTAAATAAACACTAGAACTTTTATTTCTCTAAAGTTCAATACTAGCTTAGAAGATAATATTTCGATTATTATACTAACCTATAATTAATAGAATTACTAAAGCTTAAATAGCTTGCTTAAGAATTACTAAAATAGCTTAGGAAAACTTGTGCAGGTGTACTAACATATTTCCTGCGAAGTTATCATCACAATAAAAATCATGACAAAATAGTTTTAAAATTACAATGAAAAGCATGGACAAATGTCTATGGATATTAATTTATAACAAAAAAAATCTTATTTAGAACACTTGAATCTTTTAGTTTTTCTTTTAAGTACTCTTTGAGATAACTATTTGCTAAACTATATTTGTGATTTACATAATATAAATAAAAGAGAGTGACTACCGGTTTTAATAAATAAATCAAATACAAATATTATTCAGTTCATCATGACTGGTGACATTTAATCAGTCATCTTTTACTTCGTCGTTGTAATAATCTTTATATGTATTTTATTTACACGCTCCGCTTGTCACAATATTACTCCAAAAAAAATATGCTTTCAGAAATTAAATTTTGATTAAAAATATTCCATCTCAAAAGTATAATATTTACAGATGATTAAGCTTATGCAGGGGTACTGTTTATATTAATTATCTTCTTACTATAGTAATTGAGATTGAGGCCAATGCGATATCCTTAACTCTACCTTAAATGGTTTGACCTATATTATATATTGTATATTATACTTAAACTTCGATATAGAATGCAAAAAATCATTTTTTATTATCATTATAAGTCATTAGTTTATCTCAGATCACGTCATTTAATGATTTCGATATCTAAATGAATATATTTTAGTTATAAAAGTTTCGAAGAATATCCATTTTTTTTAATTGATATTTTGATTTAAGACCTAACCCTATAATAAATATTACCTAAGATTATATGACACTTTATTGTTTATGTAAATTCTAAACATTTATTTTAATGTATTTAAATTACTTTTTTTTGATTTATTACACTTTATCAAAGAACCCCGTGTTCTTTACCAGTATTTCATGTGTTAGTATTATTAGCGAGCTGTTGAGTAAAAGCCCACCAGGAAGTTTGGTTTGACACAATACTTATTTATTTATTTATTTGTTTATATAATTTCCACTTTGATTCAATATGTGTACGTCAAATAAGAGAGCCTATCTTGATACCATTCTTATTAAAATTAGCCTTTCTGTAAAGACTCTTTCGAACTTAAAATACGAGGGTTCCAAACGCGCTCTGGTCTTTGAAGAACCACACCACTCAGCCGGGTTTATTTTTTTTGTTGTGATCTCTGTTTCACCAGCGTTAATATATTTACTGAAAAATGTATGAAAAACTAGAACCATTGCAATCAATACAGTAAGCTGGCCTAATGAATAGTTAATAATAAGTACCGCTAGCAGCAACCGTTCACGAGCATAACGCAAGGGTTAGCCAACACTGTCTTTGCCATATTTCAGGGAAAGAGGCAACCCTGCCCCCACCGCTACCGCAAGTAATGACTTCTAAGGAAACGGTATGATGCAGCCAGTAGATCAAATAAGAGTAACGAACAGCGTCAGGAAAAATACTAGTATTAGTTAATCGCCCAAATACACTATAATAACTTTTTAATCACATTTCTTTTAATTAATATTTTAATTAATTTAGTGACAAATTTAAGGCTTTACTGGGGAGCTTATTGTTAAAACGTATACAGTTAACAGAATTACCTATTTCATAGAGCTTGGTGATGGGCACAGCAAGTTTATTTTTATTGGTGGTATGAATTTTTGTACATGAAATTTTTTATTGAATTTAGAAATATTTTTGGGTATATAAATTAAATTTTCATAAACATATTGATTGGAAGCAGTTATAATTTTTAATTCTTTCAATTTATTTTTAATGATTAGTGATTGCTATCTATTAATTTTGAAAGTAAGAGAAGTATCAGCAGCAAACAACACTATACAATGTTTTTCATTGACAATATTTTTTACAAAGGTCTACTAAATGTAGGTAATACTGAAATAGGGCTTAAGTTAGTTGGATCATAATTATGGTGTTATTTTATTGTTTCGTTAGATCAGAAAATATTCCATAACCAACAAAATGATTAAAAATTATATCGCTATAAGATATAATTAACTATCGATATAAGTAACACTGCTATATTGTCTCAGTCTGTTTTCGGAGTCGCCTCCAGATAATAGCAAACAATTAACTATTTGGCTGACATAGATGACCCTTATACGGTTATTATAAATGACATCACCCCAATGTGAATCAAACTGATAAAGGCTTTTAGACGATAATAGTTACATTATCAAGGTTTAAGAGGTGCTTTATGGAACGCTATTAATATGAATAATAGTTAATAAATAATTAATACAAGGTCTAGAATGAAACTTTGAAAAAAAAAATAAACAAAATTTTTTCTCTTTGGTATCTCTGTCCGCTCTTAATAACATTAGAAGACTTTCAAGAATAGGATAAAACTATTTGATCCAGTTTCATTATTATTATTGAAAATTAACTAAAGGATTTATAACAATTATCTTATTAGAGTTTAAATGTAACAGGACAGTAAATTGAGTAAAAATATTGTGTATTAAATATCCCTTTCTTTTCAATTAGAATGATTTAGGAGTAAAGAAATATAATAAATAGTTTATTTTATTATAAGATAAAAATAAAATTTACTAGATAGATGTTATTCAGACTTTTAGTAACAATATTTCGTAGTAAATGCTGAGTAAACAGTTCGTACTTTTAACGTTTTTGGAAGCTGGCTGTTGGGTGTGTCTAATAAATCTTCTAAAACAGCTGTGAACTGAAAACTGTCCTGAGCGATGTCATCTACATAATGGACGGCTATCACTTAGAATAATAAAATCCTAAAGTAAAAGTAATTTCAATGTTATAATAATCCATACCATAATATTGGCACCGGTCATGTAGGTTACATATCTATATAAATAGTAATATATATTGATTACTTAGAATTAAACATTTGATCCGTAAACAAATTTAACTAACGCCATTATTTATCCTTAGTCGTGCTTTTAGTAAAAAAATAAAAAAAATAATAAAGTAATATAAAAAGTGATTTCTGGAAGATTTTGATAAAATGTGATATATATAGCTAAATTTGACTAAGCTTTTTTTAATCTTCATCAGATTACATAAAGTTTGGTATAAAAATTAATGACGACTTATTTAATTGAATTGAAAAGAAAAGGGATAATTACAATTATTTTTTTTTAAATATTTTTTGTATTTTTATAAGGAATAGTATTTTTAATATTGAAAAATTTTTCAAGTGACGAGTATTGAATAGATATTTGCTCGATAAAAAAACTCTCTATGTTTAACTAGTTATAACTCACTGTTATTTTATATTTCTTTTCATTTAAATTGTTATTAAAAAGGAGGGCTCAATATATATTTTATATAATTTTCCCAACTCGAATTATTGTATAGACAACTCTATAATTCTATTTATAGTGATAGGAATGCCATTGCCTTAACGATTTTTAACAGCATTAACTGAGCATTATGGAAATAAAAATAAAAATAATGATAATAAAATTATTATATAGTGAAACCACACTTATACGTAGTACACACTACATAGTTATTAGTATAGATAAAATATTAATATAGATAGATAATACTTCACCAATTCTTAATTTTTTCCCATTCTCTTTTAACTTTGAGGTTTTACTAAATAATGTTTACTAAAAAATGTATTACTAAATAAGTTATTACAATATAACTATGAATTAGTACAATATATATTTTTTAATATTTTAAAAATCCTAATTGTTAAAATAAAAACAAAACATAACGGTACTTTATATATATTTCTCATACAACGATACACGCTAAAACACAATACACCTTTCTCTATGACAGGGCGATTCTCTACGACAGATCCCATCAAGCAAAACAATTATCTACAGCACGCTAATTAACTACAGCTAATTTCTACCATTCTTGCTATCAATCATCTAAAAATAACTACTAAAAACCGTCGAGCTTACAGATGATATGAATTTTGAAATAGAAAAAGTGAGAAACACGGAATGAAAGGGAGTAAAAAAGTAATGACTTTGCTAAAACGACTTTCAAGTAAAGTAATTAGTGATGGCTAGAATTAATATTAACAAATATAACTTTTGCCTAAATAAAATAAAATCAACCATAACATAATAACATATACGTTTTTTTCGTTACAACTAAATATTTAAAAATTTAAAACCTTTGATTGAATTCACTATTGTTTAGGTCGCTTATTAGATTTATTGTAGTGCCTGCCTGCCTATTGGTAAGATTTTTTAGAGCATAGGATCATTTTGTTTCTTATAATTTTGCTCAATTGTAAAAATTTTTTCATCCGTGAACAAAAGTTTTCTGTGACCTCCCTTTGCGTACCGCTCAATTAGTTGTTTTAATTATACTACCCTATTCTTTTTCAAAGCATCAGTTAAAAAATGAACAATGCTTCTTTTGTAGGCTTCAAGTCCTAAGACATAACTTAAACTTAGACTTAAAAAATACGCAACACGATTTTAAGTGCCATCCCGAGATAAAATCTTTTGCCAGACTAAATGTATATATTAATACTATATCAACTATATTATTTAATGTTAGGTTCGTATAAGCTATTTTATATAATGTCTTTATGGTTCCTAGGTTAGATATAAAATTTTATATGAGTTGCGTAATTATAATAGCTCGTAATTCTTCAGTTCGAGCTTTATCGCACCGCAACCTGTCGCATAAAACCCAAAGATAGCACGTCCGTGAATCTGAGTATTCCAATTAATGTAGATAAGACCTTTATGGTTATTTCTCATCTTTACTTTACTAGATATATCATAATAATCATTTCTCACCTGATTTTCACAGTCATTGACGGATAAAACTCTTAAATTTACAGATTTGTAAATTATTTGACATTCAATATCCGCAATAAAAATATATCCTAGATGTTAATAAGCACTAGTTCGCTACAGATGTACGTTATTGTAACTTGGTCCGATCCGAAGCTAAAGAATTATTAATGAAACCCGAGTAGGAAACAACATTTTCAATACTTTATTACAATATATGTAATGATGAACATATTTTATTAATAAAGCTTCAACTATATGATATATTAATATAAAAATTTCGTAATAGGTCAATTATCCTCACATTACAGACGCGAACTTTTTAGTTTCCGTACAAATAAGAGATTCAAATATCACATAAACAATAAGCTCTAAAAAGCGTAAAATGTTACTAAATCCATTCAATAGTTTCAGTCTATTTTAATTATACTAAGTTAATGGTTATTTAAGGCTTAATATGTAACAAACAAGGTTTTTCTAGAAACTACTATCATATAGCTAACTAATTGTATTGGATACTAGCTGATTCCCGCCCGCTTTGCTGGGCAAATAATAACAAAGAATCGCAAACTATATGTGGGTAAATTGAAAATAATTACAAATAATTACATACTGTATGTAGGTAAATTAAAAATAATCACAAACTGTATGTGAGTTACGGTACCCTAATCCTATGTATAAACATAGTGAGAGGCCAAATAATTTTAATTTCTACTGCAATGGAATGGGAGAAGGGAGGGAGCGGGGGGTAAACTTTGCAGTTTTTTAGCTGTAACTTTGGAACGGTTTGGACCTTTGCAAAATTCTTTCTTATTGCACCTATTCTATATGTCAGGAGTCTTGTGTCCAAATTTCAGCTTTCTAGGTGTAACGGTTTGGGCTGTAGAGCGATGAATGAGTCAGTGAGTGAGTGTCTTTGTGCTTTATATATTAAGATCTTGATATGATGTGAGAGATTCGTCGGTTGCGCTATTGATTACAACTTAAAATAATTTATTTGATTGGGGATAAATTAAGTATAGTGAATTAATATTTTATTAGCTTCTGGTACTATGAAATAGTTTTATTATATTTATATGTACACGTTTTATAGTAACATATGTTGTAAATGATTAAGTTTTATAACATTAAAATTTGTGTTATAAGTGCTACACGTCTCAGTTAAATATTCCTTGATTAAACTTGTATCTTGTAACAATCTACTGTTATACAAATATTTATATCCGTGTAATGGAAATTATTTTATATTATTATAGTGGTGCACCCACTTTGAACTTATATATGCTACTATGTTATAAATAGTATTTAGTTATCTTAGAATAAATAAGATTCTTAAATCTTTGTCCATGGTTTTTTATTACAATACACAATACATACAATACATTATTTCTTTCCACCAATATAATTAGAAATCTATACTAATATTATAAAGAAAAACTTTTCGTTGGTTTGGATCTAATGGAGTTAATAATAACTGAACCGAATTTAAACACTCGTTAATTTGTCAAAAAGTACGTTATCAGCGTGTCACAGTCACTTATAGCTACATGGATATCCCTAATTAGTTTCTCAACATTGCAGCTAACTTCCCATTTTATTAAATTGATATTTCCAGTCTTTAGGGAAACTGCACTAATCTATGAGACGGATTCTTCAATTCTATATGACTCATTCTTTCCTATTGTATATGTATGTAAACAAAAGCTTAAATCTTTCAAATAATCTTTCAATAAGTTCTATAAACTGAAGTATCAACTTCAATATGCATGGATTATAATATAAGTGTACAATATATTTAATCTGTATAGATTCGTATAATATGGAGGGAGGATTCATGAAGAGTCATTGAAGAGAACATGGATGGAGTGAATGAAAACTGATATGACAAAGAAGTCTCCACTGAGATTACGTATGAAAAAATAACCTTTAAGATTTCAACATATTTCGCAAATAATGCGGATAAGGGCAGATGAATTATGACTATTTATGTAAAAAATATATATTATATATAAATAAATAAAAGAAAATAATGATAAAATTATTAATAGCTAATTAAATTTTGATTATCAGTTATTAGAATAAGAATATATTTCAATTATTTTTAAGCTACATAAGACCTTAGGAAATTAATTATAAATTGTATTTTAATTGTTTGGAAATTAAAAATTGTCTTGTTTAACGTGTTAGGTATAATAAAAATGATTCTTAATGAATTGAAAAACAAAACAATGTTATTATTAAAAAGATTTTTCAATTTAAATATATATATTAAACTTACCTTACAACACTACAATCTTAATTCAAATGTAAATTATCAGAATTGCTGACTTTAATGTGATGTTATTTTTTACAGAGATGTGTTTCCCAAGTCTGCTTTTACTGCTTTTCTGATAAATAAAAATGTTAGAGTTAGAATACCTAAGTATCTTACTTATATATTAAATAGTACAACAGAGTGAATCATATTATTTTTGTCTTAGAATCATAACTTGTTTCTTGATGAAATTGTCCTTAGTCCAGTTAAGCCTCAATTGCAGATCATTCAAGTTGTTATTATTATAAAAATCCTATATAGAATATTCTAGAGTTAATAAAATTTTTCAGTATTTATACATAAAGTTAGAGGAACATGGAATAAAACCTATAATTTAAACTTTATAATTAAAAATGTTTTTCTACCTTATAATTGAAATATTAAGTATAAAGGCATTCTATTCGTGCCTGGAAAATGTAGCTCATGTTTTGGATATCCCATTCAGGTTCAAAAATATAGTTTTTTTCCATTTCTATAGTAGAAACTCTGTGCAATTAATCAAATGTAATTAACGTGTTATAAATACTTCAAACATCCAACGCTTCGACCAATCAACCGCAATTGATCGCAATTATCGTCGCAATACTGATATCTACAAATTAATTAAACATTAATATATTTTATACAGATATATGTTCTTATTAAGATAGAGCCAGTATATTGTGTGTCTCGGATATGTAGCATAGTCATGTCATAACATAGCTAAGTTGAACAACAATTTCAATTGAAGAAGAAAAACCATTTATACTGATATATTTGTTTTTCAAGTATACACGTTCCGTATACCTCAAGTGTATTTTTGGTGAAAAACGGAAAAATTATAACTTTTTTTTTAAAGATTTACTTCGACAACTGTAGTCTAAAATATACTACCATATACCAGTTATAAATTATTTTCTTTTACAAAGCTCATGAAAGGAATATTTAACAAAGAACACGGTACATTTAAATATCAAACAGCGATTATCATAATTAATTATGAAGTTGATCATAATTAATTAATAATTATTTGTTGTTTTTTGTATGTACGTAGAATGTTATATAATTCATTATTTTTAATTAATTCTTTGATATCTCAAAAATATGACCATATTTCTGAATTGGGTAAATAGCTCAAGTTCTTACAAATTCTCCTTCGCAGGAATGTACATATTGTTAACCTTCTTTACTGTACACTATTTTATTCTTCTCCTCCTCCATATTTACATCAACAATTGCAACTCTTAATTAATTCTAGTTTTTCCTTATGTTCTGATAAATAGATAGAAATACTTCAAACTACTACAAAGAAAAGTCATAGGGTTAAGTCGTCATCTCTACAACAGCATAAAACAAGTGATTATCCAACAAGTATTAAAAGAAAACAATAAGGTTAAAATTAGTCAGTTCTTAATCTTTTAACTCTAATTTCTTAAAACACAATTTATTATATTTGATGTCATTTAAAATAAATGCTAAAAGTTGAAATATTTGCCATATTTAAATATGCCATAATATATGAGTAGTAAATTTTACCCAAATTCTAATCTATCTCTGTCAGGAAAGGTATTCCGTACAAAAAGAGCTTTTCTTTTCAAAGAATGAATATATAAGAAAGTAAGAGGATTATTCAACATCTGAAGGATCTTTGTAACTGACTCTGCGTATGAAATATTTTAATTACTTATTTCTCAAAGAAAAAGACCTGCCATTTATTTTTATACCGTTAGTTTAATGGTACCTATCCTAATAATAACATGATACAACTAACATTATTCCGGATTTTACGTTATTAATGATATAAATGATTAAATAACAGTTTGTGTTTATTACATTTAAATACAATTTTACAGGATTATGTGCGATTTTCTAACTACTATATTATTTGCCATTACGCTCTGTACTTAATACGTATATAAAGGTTAGAGTGTATTACCATTATAAATAAAGTTTACTGTCGTGGGTGAATGAATATCTCTACACACATGATGTAGTCGAAGCGCTGGGTTGAACATACAACACTTTTTCTATTTTATATAAATAATATAATAAGTTTAAGTAGTCTAATTTACTATAGTAACTTTAATAGCGATATATTTATTAACATAAATTGAATGAGTCATTTATTTTTATGTAAACCTCTCAAAGTGATAAAAGTAAAATCTCTTTTTTTAACAAGTTAAAAAGTTTTTTTACAAGTTAATAAGTTTTTTACCCTTATAATGCAGATATCAAGAGCGATGCTTAGGTCACTGTCTTTAACAAGTCAATCTTCAGCTAAACATCTAAACTTCTGCATAAAGAGTAGCGTTGCTGTATAATATTAGGGGTAATTTAGTAATCACCCCATACCTAATATTTAGTTAAATAAAGCAACTAAATTATATTTATTTATTGAATATTAAATAGTATAATGTGAAAATAAATGTGAGCAAATAAAAATTTTATAAGAAATAAGTAGTTATTGATTTATAAAATATTCCAAATTATTATTTAAAATGTTTCTAAATTATTTAAATTAATCAGTAGAAAAAGTAGATAAAAAAGTAATACATCTGGAGCGTCGTACATGTGAACTCCCGAACTTCGTTGGACCCCTGGTATCGACCACGACCACGCGACGACTGATTTTAGCAAGTTTGCAGGCGATGGTACTGGGGACGATACCGCCTGGTACACGCGAGCTTGCCAACCTATAACCTATTTATTTATAGGTCATTCCACATAATACCTATGTAAATTATTATTTTTTTTTCTTTCTAAAATTTATTAAAATTAAAATTTTCTAAAATTTGACGGCCGCTCAGGCCGGACGTGATCCGTGAGACGTTGAATTGTGTTGTTGAAGTGCAAATTGTGAAAATTAATATTTTGTCCAAGGAAGGCGAATGAAAAGAATATATGTATATATATATTTTTTTTTTATGTAAATAATTTAAAATATTAATAATTTTGTATTTTATATTTAAAATGTTGTATTTAGAATTAAAACTAATTGTATTATAAATAAAATGTAAGTTTATAATATGTAATATAATATGAACAAATGCGGCGTTGGGAACCGCCAACCAACACGCCATGTTCCGAACGGCGGAAGGTGGAGGACGGAGCTACAAATAGCTACGTGGAATGTAAGAGGACGAATGGAACAGAAGATGAATGAATTATTAGATGTGATGGATGACAAAGATCTGGATGTTATTTGTGTGTCTGAGACCAAGCGAAAAGGCAATGATACGACCGATTTGCCTGGCAACCGGGTCGCTTTCTGGGCTGGGGTTCCAGAGAGTGAGCGAGGTTGCCAAGGTGTAGGCGTATTATTGTCCTCTCGAATGGTTAATGCAATGGTAGAATACAAGGCGATCAACCCGAGGCTTCTTTGGGTTCGCTTTAAGCTGGGGATAACAAGAGTATTCTTGTTAGCCATGTATGCGCCAGTATCCTCAGCTCAAATGAGCGAGCTCGAGGAGTTTTGGGAGAATGTCAGGGATGTTCTAAGTAGTGTCAGAGATAATGAAAAGTTGATAGTATGTGGAGATATGAATGGATGGGTTGGAACCGCGCGAAGCGGTTACGAAAGCGTGCTAGGCAAATACGGTGATAGGAGGGTAAATGAGGCTGGAAAGCTTATTTTGGAATTTTGTAAGGAGAAAAATTTGTTTGTGGCAAACACGATGTTTGATCACAAACAAATTCACATGTACACATGGGAGCGAGCGGAAGAAAGAAGTATGATTGATTTATTCCTAGTGGACCAGCGTATTCGAAGTCAAGTTATGGACACGCGAGTGTTCAGAGGTGCTGATCTGGGAACGGACCACTATATAGTCGTTGCTAGAATAAGAGGTCTGTTCACAGGTTGGCGCAGCCGCACGGCGTGTCCAAGCTTGGCGTCGAATTATCGCATAAGAAGCTGGAAGCTTCAAGATCCACCGATCAGAGAGGAATATCAAGAAAGGGTTTCCAAGAAGCTTGAAAGCTGTGATTCTGGAAATGAAAGTGTTGAAGTATGCTGGCAGAACCTTAGGAATGGTATGGTGAAAGTAGCGACAGAGGTATGTGGTAAAAGGAAAAGAGGTTTTAGTAAAAAGCGCGATGAATGGTGGGATGATGAAGTGAAAGAAGCTGTGGAGTTAAAGAAGAAAGCATGGCTGGATTATAAAGCCTCGGGTAATGATAAAAGTATGAGAGAGATAAGAAAAAGAGAGTACAAGCTGCAAAAGCACAAAACGAAAGCACTTATAAAGATGAAGCGTGAAAATTCTGAGAGAGAAAGGGATGAAAGGTTGACGAACAACTTCCGGGAAAACACAAAGCTTTTCTGGCGAGAAGTTAGTGGTTCCCGGGGTTGTTCGGTAACCTGTAGAATGAAAGGGGTGCTTTCGAAGAACGGTGAAATTTTAACTGAACAAACACACGTTTTGCAGCGGTGGGCGGAATTCTATAAGGAGATGTATGAACGTGAGGACGCCTCGGTCTTGACTACCAGCGTAATGCTGAGTCAAGACGTAGCCGATGGTGAAATCAGTTTGGAAGAAGTAGAGAGCGTGATTCGAAGTCTGAAATGTGGTAAGGCTGCGGGAGCAGATGAAGTTACTGCCGAGATGATCAAATATGGTGGGCCACGCGTCTGGGACCTTTTCTGGTTTTTGTGCAATTTATGCTGGAAATCCGGGGAGGTCCCAGACGATTGGCGAAGTGCAGTCATCGTACCTTTGTATAAAGGCAAAGGCTCACAGATAGACTGTGCAAGCTATAGGGCCATCAGTTTGATTAGCTTGGGCGGTAAAGTTTATGCTAAAATTTTAGCGAGAAGAATGCAAGAGAGATCTGAAAGGCTGTTGTGGGAGGCCCAAGGAGGTTTTAGACCTGGAAGAGGGTGTATAGATCAGATCTTTTCCCTCCGCATGATCACGGAAAAGTTTTTGGCTCTAAACCAAAAGGTTTTCTGTGCTTTTGTGGATTTGGAAAAGGCGTTTGACAGGGTTGTGAGAAAGAAGTTATGGGAGATACTGCCCCGATACAATGTGAACGGACCCTTGCTACAGGCTGTAAGGTCTCTTTACCGAGATCACTCAGCCTGTGTGCGAGTAGGAGCTGGCATATCGCCCTGGTTTGACATCCAATCGGGTGTTAAGCAAGGTTGCGCTATGTCAGCTTGGTTGTTCAATTTGTATTTGGATAGTTGTCTCCAAGGAGTGAAAGATAGTGACATGGGAGTGAAAGTAGGTGGCCTTAAGGTCAATTGCTTGCTATATGCAGATGATGCGGTGCTCATTGCATCATCAGAATGCAATTTGCAGGCATTGGTCACCACTTTGAAAGATGGGTGTGAAATTAATGGTCTTAACCTGAATGTAGATAAGACGAAGGTTCTGATATTTGAAAGAAATGAAGAAAGAACAGAATGTAAGATCAACGTGAATAATAAGATAATAGAACAAGTGAATGAAGTGGTATATTTGGGAAGTATGTTTAGCAGAGACGGAAGATACGAAATGGATGTGGAAAGACGTATTGCTGCCGGTAACAGAGTCAATGGTGCTTTGACTGCATTGTTGAGACGGCAAAACGTCAGTATAGCTGCACGTTTGGCTGTACACAATGCAGTTTTGCTACCGACGCTGTTATACGGCAGTCAAACGTGGGTAACACAGAAGAAGAATGTAAGAAAGATGAATGCTGTGGAGATGCGATCTCTTCGCAGAATATGCGGAGTCAGTCTAGCTGATCGAAACCGCAATGAAGAGATCCACAGAATGGCAGGTACTAGCGAAGATGTCACGGTGAGAATGAAGAAGAACGTGCTCAGGTGGTTTGGGCACGTTGAACGAATGAGTGATGAAAGAATGGTAAAAAAGATTTATATGGGAAAAGTGAGCGGTAAGAGAGACAGGGGGAGGCCTCGAGTGACCTTCGAAAACACAGTAGCTACGATACTGGAGGAAGGTCACGTAAAAAGCATGAGGACCCCCCGGAGGGCATGTATGAAGAGGTTGATGTCTGTGGCCGAGGCGAAAGAGGTATGCAGAGACCGTAGCGTTTGGCGCTCCGTCGTCTCTGGCTACCCCGCAAGGGACATGGCGTGAAGGTAAATAAATAAATAAATAAAATAAATAAAAATTATTTATTGTTATGACTCCCATGCAGTGAGAAACTAATATAGATAAATTGTTTGTCATTAAACAAAATAATTAATAAATTTAATGATATAATTGTAACAATAAAAAAAACAAAAGACCCCGTATGGGACATGAGGTGTGTGAAATGTTCTGTTATTATTGAAAACAACTATCTAATATTTCCAAGATGGTATTTACCGACGACTGTCGTGTAAAATTTTAGAGTTCATTAAAATATTGCTACAATTAATTATGGTAAATACATAAAATGTATTAATATGTACTCAAGCCCAACAAATTCATAATATCAACTATTATATTCTTAAGTTAAAAGATCATATTTTTATAAAAAATAGTTGTTTATATTAAAAATATATCTATAAAGCGTGTAACAGTTAGATAAATATGTCACGAAGTAATATCATTGCATTACACGATACAATTTGTTATTTATAATTAACTATCTGAAACAAGGTTTATATCCGCAGTGTACTACAATATCACATTTATAATAATTGAGTTATACTGTTATTATATTAATTGTTATGGTAAGTAATTCAGTAATCAAATATCCTGGATACGATGTCTGTTAACGAACAGTGAGGGAATTGAGTGTCCCAAAAAGTTTTGTATTATCTGCACTAAAAATGTAAGGAAATGATATCTACAAATGTTGTTATTAAATGAGTTATGGCATTTGAAAAAAACAAATTACTATTTATAATTTAGAAATAAAGTAAATATAAATCGTAATATTCTTAAAGCACGTAATATAATATATATATATTTATGTATGTATATGAATTTGTAAGGTTACATACATCTTAGATTTTTTTAAGAGCAAGTCCTATGACTCTTGAGCTTTATTTGTATTCATATTAGTAATTTTTTTAAAAAGCCCTCATTCTTAATTTAATTTGGAAAATTAACTAACTGAACTTGCAGTTCTATAAACTCAAAAACTTAACGGTTGCAGTAAGATAGCTCTATGTTTTTCCTTTAGGTAATATGTTTTACATAATGTACGTAAAAGTATTTATTTGCCTTTTTCAATATACAAACCTAACGACTATATTTTCGCAGTTCATCATCAATAATGGTGATAGTTAATCACTGAACCGTCGCTTCATCGCTGTAGGAATCTTCATTTGTATTTTTTTTACACGCTCGGCTTGTCCCATTTCAATAATATCACTATTAAAAGAAAATTTCTGAAAGCATAAATCAGAATTTAATGAAAAATATTTCTCTAACGAAAACGATATTTCATACTAAAGGGAGTATCGGAGAAACTTATATTGTTTCTTTCTTACTAAATATTAAGTGCTAAAGTGTAATATTTACAAAAATAAATAAGTATTTTATAATTATGATTTTATTGTAAAATACTTTCCGTTACATTACAAATGGTATTATTAAAAAAATATAAATTTATAACATTATACTTTGATTGTTTTGATATGTATATGGTATTGAAAGTCAGTAAAGTATTTTGATTAAATTGATAATTAAATGAAATTAATATGACATTATATATAAACATTAAAGGAAAGGCTTTTCTCGCGTGGACGTGATCTAGAACCTCTCACTATCACCCTTCACCACGTAATGTTATTTTCATTATGTTCTTAATTAATCTTGTTCACGATAAGTCGATGCACAAGGGCCAGATGAAATATTAGTAGGAAGGTAAATCTGTATCATTAGTACCTTAATTTTATGTGTGTGTATGTGGATAGATTAAAATGTTTGATTTTCACGTCTATTATATATATATAATATATTTTAGTTATTGAAATTACAGGGAACATCCATCGGGTTTTTGCTACTATTTTTAATGTAGACTCCAAATTATATCAAATTGTAACTAAGATGACAAAAATAAAAGTGGATTACATCTTAATTATATATTTATTTAATGTAATATATTTTACAATAAGCATCCCGTGTTCTGGACCGATATTTTATGTTTTAGTATTATTACAGAGCTATCAAGTAATAGACCATCGAGACGCTTGCTTTGAGACGCAAACCTTATTTACTTCATAATAATAGTAAACAATTAACTATTTGGCTAATAGAAACCTTTGTATGGAGATTATAAACTACGTCATCGCAATATAAATCAAACTGATAAGGGTTTTTATACGAGTGGGTCCAAGTTTTCCAAACGTAATAGTTGCATAATATCAATGTTGAAGAGGTGTGTTATGGAACATGAATAAATAGATATTGAATAATTCACAAAGAGTTTAAATTCAGTCTTTATTAGTCGATTTTCAACTTTAACCGATAAGAATAACTCCGCCTATACCTAATAGAAACAGTTACAACAACAACAGCAAGTAATATTGAAACTGAATTTTTATAACTTCCGGAGTTTTAGCTTTAATATCTTAAACATTATTATTATAAATTAGATTTAATCCCATATAATATATGCCTGTTTTGTAGTGAGAAAATCAATAATTCGAGTTATATAATATGAAAGTTTTATTTAAATAATCATTAAGCAAAGGTAGGAGGGTAATTTATAAAATGAAATTAATTTTTAATTTTTCGAGATCCCTTTCGGGCGGGTAAAAATGGGATTAAAATATTTGATTCAATTTTGTTATTAGATAGAACCAGTTTTGATGCAATCCTATAAGATTTTGTTGTTACAATTATCAAGAGATTTTAAATTTAATAAAATTATAAATGAAATAAAAGGTCGTTTTATTAGATTTGCTTATACACTTATAAGAATGATTGAAAAATACAAAAATAATGTATACTATTAAAATAAATAAAAGTTTAGCACCTGAGAACAGAAAATTATCTATATATCTTCTGGAATAATAAAAGCTTAAAGTATAAGTAATTTCAATTTATGAGCGCCAGAGACGTATAACATATATTGAAATATGTGACCAGTAAAGAAATGTAACTCGCAACCATCACTTATCCTCAGTCGACTTCTCTCAAAACAATGATCTATCTGTGATATTAAAGAGAACTGACATAAAGAAAGATAATTAATTTGCATAGTATGTTATAATATGAACTGAAAGAAGATTTAAATTAATGATAAATTATTGATATGCATTTTATTAAAGTAAAAAGAAAAGGAATAAAGGGATAAATACAATGAAACCTTTTGATTATAGTTTAGTCTCTGGTTACGGAAAAGCTTCATATTATTTTCCGGGTGAGAAAACTCTTTTCTCTATTAGGTTTTGTTGGCAGTTCTTTTAAACTTGTTACGTTTTAATAAAATATTGACCTCATAACAATATTTTTTCCAATTATGTATAGCGATATCCGAAGCTTCTGAAAAGTGAGTGTGACCTTGACCACTGTAAATATTATCTTTCAGTAGTTGTACTGGCTAAGCTTATCCGTGCTTTAACCGTTTGAAAATACTTTATAAAATTATTAAATTAGATAATATTACATTATTATCTTTTCGCATTGACATCTAAGTATATCTTATTTCTTAAATAGAAATGGATTGATTATAATAAATTTAAAATATTATAATAACATTACAACAATAAGTTTTAGTGACAGTATCGCTCTAGTATTAATGTTATCGTCAGCTTCAGCGACATCTTCAGCATGTATTGAGGAAAATAAAGTTATTTTAGTAACTGAATAGTATTTTTTTTTAGATTTGCCGATTTCCTAACGAGGTTTTTCTTCACCCAGAGCATATAAAGGTATCCATTCAAATTTTGTAGTAGAAATTCAGCAACAAATGAAATTTTTAGTAAACTTTTCATATTCGGTTGGTTGTATATAAACTTTCATACAATAATAGTACTAAAATATATAAACACTATTTATTATTTTTATTTAAATAAAATAACAGACTAAACAGCAGAGACAAACTGGTAATTTAACTTTTAGTCTAGAAGATGGAAGCAAAGTAAATAATGAAATATGTAACGCTACTTCTCATATGTTAAGTAATCTGTTAATGAAATCAAACCAAATTCAGTTTTATTTGTTATCTACTCACGGAATAATCTTATATGTAAAAAAGTATGTTAAAATCTTTAGTTCTATTTAAAATAAGTTTTATATGACATAAAAATATTTAAAAGTTCAGGCTTAATAAAAAATATTTTCAACAACATTATTTACCGTATGAGGTATTAATATATAACTTTTTATGTCCGTAATAGTAACGAGCTAAGGTATATAATACTTTAATGGTTACTGGGTTAGATATAAAATTGTATATTGGTTTGTTAATTATAATAATGGCTCATAATTCTTTATTTTATCGCAGCGCCACCTGTCGCAGTAAACCTAAAGGTAGCACGTCCGTGAATCGAGTTCAAATTAACGGAGAGAATACTTTTATTGCTGTTTATGTTGTTTTGTTTAATAAATGTATCCTAACAACTCGGTCGCATGATCATTAATTGAATAAGCATGTGTAGAAATTGATCTATTAGATCTGTAAAATAAATGAATTGAAAATTTGTATCAGATTGTTTGCTTAATAATTTAGAATTATATCGGGCACTGACATCAAATTCCTAAATATTTTCTTATATATACTATCTCTTAAGTGCGACTCCAACCGCATCGACTACAGATGCACGTTATTGCTATATATTCGAAACATTAGTTTTGTTTTTTTTTAGATTTTGCAATACTATTGTGGACTCTGAGTATTTTTACATATTTTAGATGTCTTTTATTATGCTTCATCCCGTTGAGGGAGGCTGATATTACCATATTATATCTAATGTGGTTACATAAGTACAACTCTTCCAAAAACGTAATTATCAATATGTAGTGCCAGGAACCATGCGTTTAATTAAATAAAAACTAAGTTGTGAGCTCTGTTTTAAGTGTAGATATTAAGCGAGGAGTCCATTTTTATCGTTTTATAATTTTAAACAATACATAAATACTGTATTGGAGATTTAAATTTGTGTATTTTTTACAGAAATAAGATATTTTAATAACGAAAAGTAATACATTGATTAAACATGGCCTTAAATTATTTTAACAGGCAGAAAGAAGTAAGCCATTACCGAAGAAAATTTATAAAAATCTGTCGAGCAGTTTCACAGTATTGTTATATTGTTATTATAATTATAGCAAGTGTAATTAATGTGCAATCATAGTTAAAATTTACTAAACCATATTTCTCGGTGTGCAGGTGTACAATTTCCTGCGAAGTTACCATCGCAATTAAAATCGTAACAAAATTGTTTTAAAATTACAATGAAAGGCATGGATAAATGTCTACGGTCATTAAAAAAAAAAAATACATGTACGTATATAATACTCGACATCAAAGCTTGTACCTATAAAAATCAATTTCTACTACACACCACTGAATATAGTTTAATTCTTATCTTAAAGAAATATGATGAAAATATTCAAATTCAAATTCATAATATTTTTATTCTAATAGGCATTTTAATGCACTTTTGAATAGTCAATTATTACAATAAAAAAAGGTTAATGTAGTCAGTCCGTGAGTAAGCTACCGGCTCAGAATGTTGCTCTGATGAGAAGAGCCGACCAGAAACTCAACAGTTGTTCTTTTTAAAAGAAATTTAACAATGTTAGATGTATACATTATACTATCAACCCTGCAAAATGGATCATAAACTTAAATTCCACACATTTCGAAGACATAACATTTTGAAGACAAAATTTAGAAGTTAAGCATTTATTTTTATTTTTTTGTGTTTATCGTGTGTCTCATTATTTTTTATATAAAATTTTAAATTTTGCCTTATATATATATGTTGTTATTAAATATGTATTGAAAGGTGAATAGAATTTCTTTAAAAACATTCCTCAGGGAATCTCTAGCTCTTTTAGTTATAAACAGACCGCCCTGAATTTTTTTTTGGAAAATAAATATGGAAATAATTTTGGCAGCACTGCCCTATAACAAAATATCGTAAGACAAAATATAAAAATAACAAAAAATAAACAAGTTGAACTGTTTTACCATCCTTTAATTGTTAAACTTTTCTAATTGCCAAGACGGCCCAGCTGAGTTTGCTTGAATTTGCTGAGAGATTGGGGTGCCACCGGAGTTTTTTATTTAAAGTTCTAGCTAAGAAATTTGTTGAGTAAGTTAGTTCCAACACGTCATTGTTAAGTAAGCTACAATTTTGACTTTTTACAAAAGGAAGTGTAAACTCTGCATTTAGTTTTCTTAGCATTTATCATCACATTACATTTATTTATAAAAACAATCAATTTCTAAAAATATTAAATAATGTAAAACTTCAAAAGACGTGCAGTTTTATTAGTGGCTTAATAATGTGTCAGTTATATTCTCAGTGGCTTTGCGTCCGGGTCAAGTGCGTCTTAAACTGAACAGTCGATATTGTCTCAAAGGAAACTGCACTAATTCATGAGAGTGACTCTTCAAATCTATATGACTCGTGCTTTCATATTGTATATGCATTTTGAAAAAGTTTAGAAGGATATTTAAGACAGATAGAAAAATATACATGTTAATTAAATTGCATTAACTATTAGATCAAAAAGTCGAATATCTTTTGAAATAATATATTTATTTAAACAAAGTATAAATATTGTTATCTATTCACTTTTGTCGTCACATAGGTTCATTGATCCCTTAACTAAAAAACCATTCGGACTGTAATCAATAAAATCTTTGAAGATGGTTTGAACTGTCCCATTGCAGTTGATTTTTTTTCCCTTGCAAGATTTTATGCAAATTTCGAGTAATTTGTCGGAATAACGTCCGGGGAGTACGGTGAATGTCTTAGACATTCCAATTGAAGCTCTTCTAATTTGATACCCAACTATTATATAGAGTGTGGTATAGCGTTGTCGTGAAGCAGTGGTGGCGTAGAGCGATTGAGCAGCCTTGGTTGTTTAGCATCATGGTTTGCAATTGGTAATAATAGACGACGACGGTGGAACTCGTACGTAATATTTCAAGTATATCATTTTGTAAACTGAGTGACGCAAACAGAAAAAACAGAAGAAAAGTGGACAAGTTTGTGATTAAAATAGCTAGTACGACAAAACACCAATTTCATATGTAAGAACCTAATATGTTGTCTGTATAATCAACTCCTTGCAGGATTTGATATCAAGTAATTGTAAATTTTTTCGGCGCTTCAACCTAATTTAGATGAATTGTATGTAATTGACTTGTTTCGGAGTCAGCCGGCTTCTAACAACACTATCAATTACCCCAGGGTGCGACCTGTGAGTAAATGCACTTACCGCTAATTTAGGAACTGGGTCACTGATTCAATTTGCATTTTCTTACAATAGTTTTTATATAATAATATTTATTTGTTTATATAAACAAATAAAACGAACCTTAATTAAATGTCTCCAATTTAATAATATGAATCTATATAAAATATAAAATATAGGATAATTAGATAAAATTAAAGATTCAATCTTTAAAAACGTTTATATTTCATAATGGAAAAATTAAAAAATAAGGTCTTTTATAATAAACAATTTATTCTTTCAGGGTTAAAAGACATATTCAGTTTTTTTTCTAAAATATTGAAAGAATGCTTGTTTGTTTCTTATATTTTTATTATTTATGTATTATACTAATATCAAAAAAATCTTATGAGATTAATATATATTTAATAGCGTCATAAATATTAAACATTCTTAATTTGCCATAAAATGCGAGTTTATAGCACTGTTGTGGAAGATACATAAAGCTGTTAGTAAAAATGGGACTTATATTATAGCAATTTTAATTGAGATGGATAATTTTTTTCGAAATCGGTACTTAATATTGGTATCGTTTGGAATGTGTAAAAAGAGGGCAACTTGGCAAAACAGTTGATAATTACAATGAGCTTCCTTGGAGATCACGTCACAGCTCAACCGTACGAGTAGGTTGTAACCTGCATCACAGAGTACGTGATTCGTGTTCGACAAAGATTAAGATAAGTGATTTAGATTATAATTATTCTAATATTGTATTAAAATTATATGTTTCAACGAAATGGGCCTGTGTTGCTTTAAATAAATAAATAAATACATATGTATATGACACCGATACAATTGTAACGGTTTATAAAAGGAATATATTTTGGAAAGTAATTTTAGATTACTAATATAAATATTATAATAATAATTAAGTTTAAAATGTAAATATTTGCTTTAAATTGTTAATATTAAGTTAGGTAGTATAAATAGCTAGAAGTTTGTAATTGGCCTTAGGTAATTACACAACCAGTACCTATTATATATATAAGCTATAAGTTTTCCAAAAGTTTAAATATAAATTCATAACAGTATATTCAATTTACCGATTCAATAAAATAAAAAAATGTATTATCAACAATACAAACTATAAAAACTCAGAAATATTTTTTATAATGGTCAATTGTACTTTATTTCGGCTACCAGTAATTACTTCTTCACGACATCGTTATACCGCAATATGTAATTTTATGAGATAAAATAAATTATATCTTTTTTTTTCATTTTTTGCTAGTCCTTAGTATCTATCACCATTTTTATATATTTTTTTACTTTCTGTCTCATTATATTTATTGTATGAGTAGGGTTCAAAGGTTAGTCGTTTTTTGTTAATGTGATTGATGACAAGCGTAGGAGTCTTGCCGTAGTTAATTACCGTTTTATTTTTAATTGCTTGCTTGGGGTAGTTATTCTGTTATAAGAGATCGATATTGAGTAGTTTTACAGTTGTGTGTTGTATACATAGCCCATTGTATATTTTAAATATATATCTTCATGTCCACACTCATTTAATATATATATACTATTTTTCTAATAATGTAAAGATTTTCACTATTACATTTCAAATATTATTATATAAGATTGTATTATTTTTTTTTTATTATTTTCTTTTTTCGTAGCAATCTTAATTCAATAAACTTATCGTTTGGTAGGTAACAGTTTTTATACGGTTACCGATGAAATCAATTCTATGAAAACTATTATATTCTTTTAAATTTTATTTAAACTAAAAATAAAAATCTCAATTTTTTTTCCATTTTTTTTATTCATCAAATAAGCATTACTGTATATATTATAATTCGAATTCAAAATATTCATATTATAAATTTAATGTACTGTAAACCTCTTTAATAACGATTTTATTAAAACAATATTTTTAAAGGTTCTTTTAAAGTAATACAATATTGAGATGTTTCTCTGCTCGATAACATGAAATGGTTTGAAGAAGAAAATAATTTTAAGGTAAAAAATGTGACCTCTCCTTATTCGTTAGAAGAAAACCAAACCATAATCAAAAGCTTTCAATTGTGTTACTTTGTTGGATATAATAATGGTCATTAATTAAAAACAAGTTTTATCTTACTTTCTTATTTATTAAAGAAACATAAGAAAATCTACAGAAAATCCCTTTTTTTGTGAGTCACCTTTATTCTCACAGATAAATTAACACTTTGTGAGATGTCGACTGGGGACAAATAATAGTGTCCAGTTAAATATATTTACTGCTCATAAATTTATTTCAAAATATCTATCCAGTGTAATATATATAATTTAAAACCGCCTTGCTTAGATACTCGCCTCATTAATTTGTTTCGTATTATATATAAGTAGTAAATAAGAAGCAACGTTCAGAAAATAGTGTAAGAAAAGAAGACATAAGAAAGAATTCCCTTGCCTAGACCTCGTTTAAGATAATATACAATTCACAGCTGCTTTTGAAGGTTTAATCGAGACGCCCATCAGCCGACGTCCCAAAATATTAAAGAGCTATCTGAAGGCTTTCTTAGAAATATCATTTATATTTAAAATAAGAAAGTATTTACATTTTATTATTACTTACCTTATAAGTTTAGATGTTTTCGTAGAGGAATTCGGTATTAAATAATATCTAAGATTAAATAACATAAATTATTTTATTTAAAATCGATCAACATTAAGCAATAAACTTAAAATATAAGTTAATTATTAAATTAATATAGTTATGTTAATGTTCTGTTTTATTATTATTATAGACCTATCGAGTAATAAACCTTCCAGAGGTTTGTTTTGGGACACAAGATTTATGTACGGAGATGCCTTAAGATAATAGCACACAATTAACTACTAGCTGACATAGACCCTTCTACGGATATTGTATACAAACTGATGAAGGGTTTTAGACAACTGGGTCTGTACTTTAAAATAATAGTTACATGTCCTCAATTTAGAAGTAATATTTTATGGTGCTAATATTATGGTAACGGAATTAAGATTTATAATATCATATTTAATTATTATAATAATAATTCTACTTACATTATAAGATATTTAAAAAAAATAAAAATAAGAGGTTAGAAGGAGTAACAAATTTGTATAATTATAAACAATTTTCGCTTTCTGACAGCTCTGTCGGGGTTTAATAACATTAGATAGACCCTCAAGACAATCAAATTAAAACATTTAACTTTGTTATTTGACAGAGACTGTTTTGAACATGTACTTGAGAATTCAGCTATAAAAATTATCTTAACAGAGTTTAAATTTACTAAAATAATAAAAAAAGAAAAACTATTCGGTTCTAATATTAGAATTTAATTAGAATGATTAATTAATCTTATTCCTGAATAAATAAATTGTTACATATTACTGGCATCTTGGGTTCAAGTGGACCCTTTCATTAAAATCCAAGTTATTTTCGAATATAGATGAAATTACCACTTAGAAGGGTTATTTTTTTTGTCTTCTCTAACCAAATGAAAAAATAAAAAAGTAAATAAAAACTATAAAATTTAATAATACTACAGGATTTTATATGTCTGTGTAAGACGTATAAAATCCTCCTTTTGTTTTATTATAAAATTTAATTATTTCTGGTTACCCATTGTTATCATCTATATATATATGCCTTAAATAGAATACAACAACGCTTAAATTTCTCTTTGGTACATACGATGCCGGTTATTATATTCTATTTTTTTAAAGCATAACTAATTTCATAGTAATATCCGTGAAATGGGACAAGTGGAGCGTGTAAATAAAATACAAATTCATACGGCCATTAAGTGACGGTTGACTGATTAAATGTTACCATTATTGATGATGAACTGCGGTAATATTTGTATTTTATTTGTATATTCAGACAAGTAGGTATATTTTGGTACCTTTACGTATATTTTATGAAACATGTCAATATAGTTTAGGATAAATAGCATTTTCAAATAAAGTACCTAAGAGAAGAACTTGAGTCTAGCTGCCTACAGCTGTCTGGTTCTTTAATTTTTAGAAACTTATTTAATTGTTTCAAATTAAGTCAAGAATGACTACTTTTATTTCACGAATACATATATAAGCCTAGATCAAAATACTTAAATGTTATGCTTCAAAAAAATTTGTTATTAGTACATTGTATAAATGAAACGAAGAAAATGTAGAAGTGCTTGAACTCTAAAAATATATTCTATACTAGTAATAACCTATTTATACGAGTATATCTTAGTACCCTTGAGAGAATAAAAACACAGACTGAACCTCGTTCAGTCAAAATGAGTGGTTTATACTTAGTCTCCAAACCTTCGCGTCCTCATATTTCTAAGTAATGACAGTTAACTATATGGAGTTAATTTTCCAGGAATTCTCTACTAATTAAGCTATCGTGTTAAGTAAGCTACGGGAAAGTTCCCGAGCAAATGTTAAACATAGTACTCTCATAAGTTAATTATTTTAAATGTTTAAATTATTGTCGTTCTTGTAATTAATGTCAATCTAGGTTAAGAGAATTAAGTTTGTGCCATAAAATATTTTAATTTGTGCTATAATTAATTATTAAACGCTTTTAAGGTACATTTTAAATTTTACACCGATTTCACATTTTTATTATTTCTACAATACTTTTAATGAACAAGTAAAAAGTTTAGTATAAAAACAAAGGATTGGGTTTCGTAGGACCATTTATCCTAAGAAGTGGTTTCTTAAAATATGTTTCTTCTCGTCCATCTGTAAATCACACTTGTAAATATTGTATCCTATTAAATTAATAACTGGGGCTTTAAACTGTAATACTTAAGATTTATTTATACTTTAATATGAATGTGTATAAAATATATAAATTGTTGTGACATTTATTTTATTTTATTTTTTTTATTATTATTTTTTTTAAGTAAATTTTTTGTGACATTTATAAATTTTTATTTTTTTATTTTTATTTTTTTGTAATTTTAAATTGATTTATAGTGAATTATTTATTTTCGAAATAATGATTTTATTAAAATTATATTGTAAAATGAACGAATGCGGAATTGGGGACCGCCAACTAACACGCCATGTTCCGAACGGCGGGAGGTAGAGTACGGAACTACAAATAGCTACGTGGAATGTAAGAGGAGGAATGGAACAAAAGATAAATGAATTATTAGATGTGATGGATGACAAAGATCTGGATGTTATTTGTGTGTCTGAGACCAAACGAAAAGGCAATGATGCGACCGATTTGCCTAGTAACCCGGTCGCTTTCCGGGCTGGGGTTCCAGAGGGTGAGCGAGGTTGCCAAGGTGTAGGCGTGTTGTTGTCCTCTCGAATGGTTAATGCAATGGTAGAATACAAGGCTATCAACCCGAGGCTTCTTTGGGTTCGCTTTAAGCAGGGGATAACAAGAGTATTCTTGTTGGCTATTTATGCGCCAGTATCCTCAGCTCCAGTGAGCGAGCTCGAGGAGTTTTGGGAGAGTGTCAGGGATGTTCTAAGTAGTGTCAGAGATAATGAAAAGTTGATAGTATGTGGAGATATGAATGGATGGGTTGGAACCGCGCGAAGTGGTTACGAAAGCGTGCTAGGCAAATACGGTGATAAAAGAGTAAATGAGGCTGGGAAGCTTATTTTGGAATTTTGTAAGGAAAGAAATTTGTTTGTGTGCAAACACGGTGTATGATCACAAAGGAATTCACATGTACACATGGGAGCGAGCGGAAGAAAGAAGTATAATTGATGATGAAAGGGTTTCCAAGAAGCTTGAAAGCTGTGACTCTAGAAATGAAAGTGCTGAAGTATAAGAGATAAGAAAAAGAGAGTAAAAGCTGCAAAAGCACAAAACGAAAGCACATATAAGGATGAAGCGTGAAAATTCTGAGAAAGAAAGGCATGAAAGGTTGACAAACAACTTCCGGGAAAACACGAAGCTTTTCTGGCGAGAAGTTAGTGATTCCCGGGGTTGTTCGGTAACCTGTAGAATGAAACGGGTGCTTTCGAAGAACGGTGAAATTTTAACAGAGCAAGCACACGTTTTGCAGCGGTGGGCGGAATTCTACAAGGAGACGTGTGAGTGAGTGATACAACGTGAACGGACCCTTGCTACGGGCTGTAAAGTCTCTTTACAGAGATCACTCAGCCCGTGTGCGAGTAGGACTGACATATCGCCCTGGTTTGACATCCAATCGGGTGTTAAGCAAGGTTGCGCTATGTCAGCTTGGTTGTTCAATTTGTATTTGGATAGTTGTCTCCAAGGCTTGAAAGACAGTGACATGGGAGTGAAAGTAGGTGACCTTAAAGTCAATTGCTTGCTATACGCAGATGATGCAGTGCTCATTGCATCATCAGAATGCGATCTGCAGGCATTGGTCACCACTCTGAAAGATGGGTGTGAAAATAATGGTCTAAACCTGAATGCAGATAAGACGAAGGTTCTGATATTTGAAAGAAATGAAGAAAGAACAGAATGTAAGATCAACGTGAATGGTAAGATAATAGAACAAGTGAATGAAGTGGTATATTTGGGAAGTATGTTTAGCAGAGACGGAAGATACGAAATGGATGTGGAAAGGCGTATTGCTGGCGGTAACAGAGTCAACGGTGCCCTGCCTGCATTGTTGATACGGCGAAATGTCAGCATAGCTGTACGTTTGGCTGTACACAATGCGGCTTTGCTACCGACGCTGTTATACGGCAGCCAAACGTGGGTAACACAGAACAAATGTAAGAAAGATGAATGCTGTGAAGATGCGATCTCTTCGCAGAATATGCGGAGTCAGCCTAGCTGACCGAATCCGCAATGAAGAGATCCATAGAATGGCAGGTACTAGCGAAGATGTTACAGTGAGAATGAAGAAGAACGTGCTCAGGTGGTTGGGGCACGTCAAATGAATGAGTGATGAAAGAATGGTAAAAAAGATTTATACAGGAAAAGTGAGTGGTAAGAGAGAAATGGGGAGGCCTCGAGTGATCTTCGAAAACACTGTATCTATACTGGATATGATACTGGAGGAAGGTCACGTAAAAAGCATGAGGACCCCCCGGGGGGGCATGTAAGAAGAGGTTGATATCTGTGGCCGAGGCGAAAGAGGTATGCAGGGACCATAGCGTTTGGCGCTCCGTCGTCTCTGGCTACCCCGTAAGGGATATGGCGTGAAGCTAAATAAGTAATAAATAAATATATTTAAGCAAACCATTCTTATATTCAGCAGGAGAATAAAAAAATGTAGATATTAAAAAAAAATATGATGTTTTAACTTGAAATATTAATTAATTAATATTAATTTTAATTAATAAAAATTAATTATAATTGTTTGGTAACCATTTTAAACGTAAAATTCCATTAAAGTTAGTACTCTTTATTTTTTCAGAATGTTGGTCTTACATGTATATATGCAGTCAATAGCCAAGCATTACTCTTTGAACCTCACTTGAAGGCGAGTTATAAATTTTCATTCAAATACTAACATTTAATTAAATTATTTTTAAAGATCTACATAAAAATATTTTGATATCCTCTATCTGAATAAATATTTATAGAATACTCAATTCATCATACGATAGTTCATTTGGACATGACGTAACTGATCGTTCACTGAAGTAACCGACACACATGATACGACTTGTGTCCAGCAACGTCTTTGGAGGTCGGCTTTATGACATGCGATTTACACGATTCCATTCGTACTTGTACATGCCGTGTTTTAGTATTCTTTAATTTAATAGTGAATGGACCATCATACAAAAATAAAAACAAAACCCGAAGGTAGGTATTATTATAAAAAGTTTTTTTAAGTATTCAATCAGCTTTTTGCATTGTTATTTAATCTGTTTTGCTTCAATGGAAATAATAGAAATAGAAATATAGAGAACATTACCTTAATATTTATTATAATTTTAACGTTATATTTGATACTTATAATTTAGATTATAGTAATTAATTAAACTTTTTAGTTTTGTTGTTGACAATCAATTAATTCATATAACACAGATACTTAAATACAATGTTTAATGTTTTTCGAATGTATCTTTTGGAATTAACCTCTTTAACAACTTGGTTTGTGATCAATATAATATATTATCAATTCAATTTCACCATATTTTAATTGATTATTTAGTTTTGTCGATTTCAACTACCTCGGTATTTCCTCTCTGAATTACGGGATTTGTTATCGAGACTGTTTGTGTAATTAATCGAATGTAATTAACATGTTATAAATACTCCTAGAAACATCCATCACTTCCACCAACCATACGCAATCGATATTACTTGTTTCTCTATGGTTCAACGGCCGCAATGTTAATGTTCAGAAATTAATTTAACAGAAATAAGTTTACATATTATAATTCATGAGCGTATTATTTTTATTTTAATAAACCCAGTGTATTGTTAAATTGTTAACCTAGGGGTTGTTAGGTGTGTCTTTTCGAAAGGGCAATCTAAGTCGTCCTGTCGAAAAGATATTTCTGTTGAGCTAGAAAAATATTTTATACTGTAGTGCTTGTTTTTAAAGTCATACAAACCTTTGGGCGCATTCGTGAAAAACGATGAGTCTAAATTTTTACAATATATCCGCACTTTGACCCTACAGACAGGCCAAGTTCTCCACTACATATCAATGCTCACTACATCTGTTTAGCCTTTTATCTTGTTTGCTAATGATTTTCGCTGACTTATATAGACATAATTTATATATACCATAAGTCCACTGACATAAGTATAGATGGTCCATCTGATGTTGAGGACGACCATAATTCACATTTTAACCTTTAAAAAAATATGTAAAACAAATCACCTCCCACACTATAGATATTAACTATTTCTTATAGTAGGAATAAGATTAATTTATAATGTGTACGCAACATACAGTAACTGTTGAGGAGAGACAATTATCACTCTTAAATTAAATTATAGTAAATTTTAAAATAATAGTTTTATTTTTTATGGAAAGGTACTAAAATTAGTAATAATATAATTAAGAAATATAATGACGGATCGAGATACATAATATGATATTTAAATAAATAAGCATTGAGAAATAATAGAAGGTAGAAGGAGTTATGTATTTGTATAAAATAAAATTAAGCAAAATTACCGATTTTCTATATTTTATCTCTCTATTTCTCATTTTATACACACTTGTGGCAGTTTCTATTTTTGGATATTTAATTGCAATATTAAACAATATTCAGATATGATTTAACACACAAACATAGAAAAAAATCACAAAATTTCCATGTGTCTGTACAACCCTGTGTTGGGGATATATATATGAAAAACAGACAGGGACACACACAGAGAGAAAGAGAGAGAGATTGCTCATTTGTTTGTAGAAGGGTCGATGAAAAAAAAAAAATATTTATGAGGTTGTTATATTCCTATATACTTGTGATTATTAATTAAATATTTCTTATATTTTTATTTGTTATAAATTCGCATTTATTATATTCTCACGAACCGTGGAAACGCTGATTAGACGCAGGTGCATTGTATCATGTTAAAATCACAGAATGTACCCGAAACCTTTGTTTGTTACATTTATATTTTTTGTATTCTTTTAATTATAATTTAATTTTATTACATTTATTCTTGTCTCCAACTTGAGCAAAGAAGACGTAGTTTGTAATTTAAATATAATGATTAAATTTTAAGTCAATAAATTAGTATTATTTTGGATCCTCCGGTTGTGACTGACGTAATTCGCTATAACACAAAAAGTTTATTTTGAGACCAGAAGAAGTTTTCTTTTTTTTTGGAATTCTAGAATTTTTAATATTGGTATTGAACACTTTAAGGACTTAAATTGAATCTTCAATAGATTCAAGAACTGGACAATTGCATGCGGCTAGTGTCAACTTTTTTCTTTATAATATACTGTTTTATGAATTTACGGTTTTGCTACCGACGCTGTTGTACGGCAGCCAAACGTGGGTAACACAAAAGAAGAATGTAAGAAAGATTAATGCTGTAGAGATGCGATCTCTTCGCAGAATATGCGGGGTCAGTCTAGCTGATCGAATCCGCAATGAAGAAATCCACAGAATGGCAGGTACTAGCGAAGATGTTACGGTGAGAATGAATCAGAACGTGTTCAGGTGGTTTGGGCACGTCGAACGAATAAGTGATGAAAGAATGGCAAAAAAAAAATATGTAGGAAAAGTGAGTGGTAAGAGAGAGAGGGGATGGCCTCGAGTGACCTTCGAAAACACATTATGTATGATACTGGAGAAAGGTCACGTAAAAAGAATGAGGACACCCCGGAGGGCATGTGTTGTTGTTGTGAAGAGGTTGATGTCTGTGGCCGATGCAAAAGAGGTATGCAGGGGTCGTAGCGTTTGGCGCTCCGTCGTCTCTGGCTACCCCGCAAAGGATATGGCGTGAAGCTAAATAAATAATAATATAAAAATTTACTTAAAGATTCTGTTATAATAATTATCTTAACGGACTTTAATTTTAATAAAGCAGTTAATAAAGTAAAAAGATTTGTTTTATTAAATATCTTATGTATCATATAACTATATTTTTTCTAAAAAATTTTGAAAAACAGTAAAATAATATAAAGTACTTAAATAAATTTAAAATTAAAGAAAAAAATTATGATAAAATATAAATCCCCTAATAATGATACTTCTAGGTAAAGGCTTCAAACATTTCATTTATTTAACGTTTAGGTACGTCAGCTGATTAAATCCTTAAACCTACAAGCAGCTGTGAGCTGAAAATTGTCTTTAATGATCTCTTTACAATGGACAGCTTCATAATAAAAGCTTAAAGTATATGTAATTTCAATCTATGTAACATCCATGTCATAATACCTACGCACCAGGCTTGTAGACATACTTAGAAATAAATATGTGACCCTTAAACAAATTTAACTCGACACCATTATTTGTCGTCAGTCGACTTCCCTCAAAACATTAATCAATCTGTGGGAATAAAGGTGACTCACAACAAAGCTATATCCCGTGGTTTTTCATAGAATGCTGTGATAATAGAATGTGAGGGGATTACCTATTTAGGGCTTGGTCTTAAATTAATGACAATTTATTGGATACAAATTAAAACAAAACAATAAATAAAAAAGGATATAAAGAATTTCAATTAAAATTTTTAACTATGTTTTGGCTTTAAGTTGGGGAACACTTTTTACCTTTACAATAATTTTGCGACTTACCAAAGACCCACAAGGCGTAAAAAATCTTTATGCTGTTCTACTATTACAATACGATTTAAAACAAACTTATAATATATATATTATACAGCAATTAAAGTTTCCCAAAGTTTGGACGACAATGTATTCATGTTTATTTATATTTGCTTCCACAGCTTCGAGTTAAGGGCTGTTATATTCTCATAACATTTATAAATTGAAACAACAAAGCATATATAAGTGTATATATCATGTGCTCAATGTGCTACTTACAAACTTCGTACATGTTTTATGTGATAGTGGGAAAAGAGCACAGGGTTCATCTGATGATCAGAAATGGCTTCTGATCATCAGATTTTCACCATATTTGAAAGAAAGGGAGTGCTCACTTTGAAAGAATTTAAAATATACAACTAGCTAAGTAAACAAAAACAAATACACACAAATGTATAAAGTACTGTAAAAGGTTCAGATGAACAATTAACTAAAGCAAGGTTCTATTACACACACCTTACTAAGAAGAAGTAGGAAAAAATTGTGAAAAATTATTTTAGAAGGTACCAACTAAAACTACAAATTTTGAAATTACATTGAAAAATAGAATGATCGCTGATCGCAATAATAAAGAATATTTCAATATAATTTATTTCTTTATAAAATAAAACCGACCAGTATAAAATATTGCCGCGTATTGTTAGTTTCTATTGTTGTAACTGTATACATATAAATTTAAGCCCATGATTGATTGGAGTATTGTTTGTCTATTGATTGAAGTATCGTAGTGTTTACAGTTAACTATAAACAAAAGAAATAACTAAAGCGGAATCATAAGCTAACAGGTATGAAAAAAAATGTTTTTAGTAGCTGCCTGCGACTTCCCAGGACTTGATAGACTAATCTGACTGACTGACTGACTAGACTAGACTGACTAAACTAACCTAGTCAGGTTACAGGTGGTTGTGGTAAGGTCATAATTTTTATTTTAATATTACATCATTAAGGATGGTGAGATAGGTTCTGAAATTAGAATCTCTAGAATACCGCCTCCGTCGTTCTGCCAAATGAGCTACTGAGTCCTTACAGTATTAAAATATGTTCTTGCTTGAAATACAACTAAATACCATGATTTGTTAAATTATTTTAATATGCCTTCTATGGATATCTAAACATTACTTTGGCTTAGTAAGTTATAGATTATTTTAATTTAATTTTAAAATTAGCCATATTAATAAGTTATTGTTTTAATTAAATTCATTTCATTTGATATATTATATAATCGTACTACCAATAAAAATGTGTTTGGCACTTAAAGGTACTACCCATATGTATATGAAACGTTAAAGAAATACTCATAAAGCATTAGCATACAGCTTGAAATACAGAATACAGCTTGAATACAAATTAAAAACATTGTTTTTTTACAAAGATTTTTTTTTAAATAATAAAAGCGTCTTATTTGCAATGCATTTCTTTTTTACTATTAGTATTAGTGTTAACGTTAATGTCAGTGTTATTAGTTAGTGTCAGTGTTAGTACCCATCTAATGTTAATGTTAGCGTTAACAGTCATCAGCTTTTATTGACGGAAAGTCAAATTGTCCCCAGTAAGTCAATAGACTTTTAAAAGATTTTCAGATTTTCTCTCAGAGACCAAAATTATATTCTAGGAATATCGTAACACGAATTTTCCTATGTTAAGAAAACTGTTAATGACATCAACTAAATTCATTTTTGTTAGTTACCAACTGAAGTAATAATGTTATACCTAAACATTAGGGTGATTCAAAAAATCCTAGTTTTAAATTTTTATAGGGGCACCGTCTTATATGGTTCCAATATGAAAAAAAATATACCCATATTTTTTTTTTTTTAATTTCAGTCAACTTTAAGGGTCGCTACCACCCATTAAAGTTTTTGAAAAATGCGTTACATACGGTAATGGGGTAGCACCACTTGGGAACCAAAACGGCGGTGCCTTTGTGTATTTTTGTACCTGAGTGTAAACAAGGTACGTTAGGTACCAGGTACATATCCTCTATCCACGTTTTTTAACCTCTTCAGTCTTCAGGTTATTAAGCTACATAAAGGGTTTAAAGATTAAAGTTGTAATTTCGCAATAGAGTGTGAAATAGTTTTTAAGTAAGTAGTAATATAGCCAACCTTTTTTAATGTCGTTGTCTTCGACCTCTTTAGACAGTCAGTCGGCTACTCTATTGTCGTACGTACGTCTACCTCGAAGCCACAGCGAAAATAAGGGAGGAAAGAATTAATCGATGACCGTTTGGCTGTAAGTCTTGATGTTGCTAAGTTAAGCGATCGAAAAGCTGCTATGGTATTAACATCGACTCTTAAGAGCGCTGGCTGTGAGGCTGCGAAGTATAACGTTAGCTTTTCTTCTATTCGGCGTCAGCGAATCCAGCGAATCCAGCGAAAAAAAATCGCAGAATCTCTAAAAAGCGAGTTTAAGCCAGAGGTTCCGCTTACCGTTCATTGGGATGGTAAAATGCTCGAGGACATAACGGGACATGAGGTCGTGGATCGCTTGCCTGTTATAGTATCAGGACAGGGAGTGGAACAGCTTTTGGGTGTTCCAAAACTTCCGAATGGAAGAGGGCAGGCGATGGCCTCAGCTGTTTATGAAATGTTATTGTCTTGGGGCTTGAATGAAAAAGTAAAATCAATGTGTTTTGATACCACTGCATCAAACACAGGTCGATTCAATGGAGCTTGTACCTTACTAGAGCAAAAGCTGGAAAAAAAATTATTATGGCTTCCATGCAGGCATCACATTTCGGAGATTGTGCTTGAAGCCATCGTAATTTCAGCAACTAATGCTTCGAGTGGGCCAGATATACAAATCTTCAAAAGACTGCAAAAACGTTGGCCTAAAATACTGAAAGAGGACTTTAGGGCAGCTACTGTGGACCCTGAAACTGACATTATTTGCTGAAAGCCAGCTTAACGAGTTTCAACCAGGAGACGATTATAAGAAACTACTTATCCTGATAATCATATTTTTGGGAGGAACACCTGAGAAAGGTGTATCTTTTCAAACAACCTGCTGGTCTTCACCGGGCAAGGTGGATGGCAAAGGCCATCTATTCTTTTAAAATATATCTTTTTCGGGAACAACTAAAACTGACGAAGAGGAAAATTATAGGAATCAAAGAAATTTGCATTTTTACTGTACGAATTTACGCCAAATACTGGTATCAAGCTCCTTGCGCTAGTCTGCGCCAAGGAATGTCTTACAACTTTTGAAGGATTTATTAGCTTACAATAAAGCGAATGAATCACTTTCAAAAGTTGCTATGAAACAAGCGTTGGGGCACCTTTGGTACCTATCAGAAAAACTTGTAGCTTTGGCCTTCTCTGATGACCATGTTTCTTTGGAAACTAAGCGAAAGATAGTTGCTGCTCTTCAAATAGAAGGGTTAGAAGATTCTCCAAAGCGAGCCATCCTGGATTAAAACCTTATTGCAACAAAAAACCTGGAGGACTTCGTATCTTCTTACACATTAACGTGTTTTAAAAGTATTTCCATCTCCTGCGATTTTTTAAAAAAGGACGTGCAGACCTGGAAGGACGATTGTGAGTTTAAAAAATGTGTGACTGTTGGAAAGGATCTAAAAGTTATCAACGATACAGCTGATAGGGGAGTATCGTTGATTGAAGAGTACAATCGCCTTCATACGACAGACGAAGACCAGAAACAGTACCTATTGTTGGCGGTGAAAAACTTAAAGCGAAAAGCCCCGATTGTAACAAATCTACATTAACATCTTAAGTTACTAGTCTTAGTTATAATAGTAGTTATCCTTAAATTTTTATTGTAGATATTTAATAAAATAGGTTATTACTTATTTTTTACTCGTTCATAAAACCGAACACTTTTCATCCCTGGTAGCGACCCCTAAAACCTGTTTGACAAATCTAAAAAAAATTTGGTGGAAGTTTTTTAACCAATAGAACAAAATGACAAGGTGCCCCCTCAAAAAAAAAAAAAAATTTTTCACATGCATTTTTGAATCACCCTACTAAACATATATATATTACAGCAGCTATCTATATATAAAAGCATGAGGACCCTCCGGAGGGCATATATGAAGAGGTCGATGTCTATGGCCAAGGCGAAAGAGGTATGCAGGGACCGTAGCGTTTGGCGTTTCGTCGTCTCTGGCTACCCCACAAGGGATATGGCGTGAAGCTGAGTAAGTAAGTATATATTACAGACTTTAGTCTGTAGTTCTGTATAAAAATGTTTAATATATAATAAAAAAATAATGAATTTTAAAGATTTATCAACAATATAGTTTAATGTTATTAGATGTATATATTACTCGTATATGAATTGTGATGTCTAAGTTAAGTATAAACTTCTATGTTGTTTGTAATTATTATGGCTTGTATTTCTGTACTTCGAGCGCCACCTGTTGCATAAAACTCAAAGGACCATGAATCTGACTGAGTCAATTAATGTAGATCAGAACTTTCTTGCTTTAATGGATATATCTCAGTAAGTCGACCTCAACGATATTTTCAGTCTTTAGGATAAGATTTTTAAAGTATTTGTAAAGCATTTTTAAAGGTTTCAATAACGGATTTTTCTACTACAAAAGTATCTCCCAGCCGCCCATAAATATTACTTGTTTATGTGCGATATTGTTGTAGATTTAGAACATTAGCTAAAAACTTGTGGTTATACCCGAGAAGAAAATAATATTTGGAATACTTTTGTGCAGCTCCATCTCTTATATATATATATATATATATATATATATATATATATATATATATATATATATATATATATATATATATATATATATATATATATATATATATATGTACATATATATTAGAATCTTCAATTCTGATTTATAATTATAGAAAATTAGTTATGTCTTTATTAGTTACAAGATAGATTTATATTATTTTCTGAAAAATGAAAGATTCAAGCTGTAAGAAGAAATAAATATGTATAACTATATACTATAAATACTTTTTGGTAATTCATGGGCTGTATATACTGAATAGAATATTCTAGATGAACATGATTTTATTAGATTTAAAAGTATCCAATGAATCTCAAGCAGTATAACAATATTATGTTACATTTAAGTCTAATCCTTACAAACAACGTAACAAGATAGTGCGACCCTACATCAAAATTCATTAAAATTCATTCACCTGTCGAAAGCTAGTTTAACTTTCAATATTATAAATTTTTTCTTAAAACAATGTTTTCATTTTAAAACAATCTTTTCTTCGACCAATTAGATATCATGAAAATAGCAAAAATAACCCTTAAAACATCAAAAGATTTGCAGTTAGGTCAGTTATATGGTCAATTATGTATCGGTTTGACATCTGGGTCAAGTCAGTCTAGAACTGAACAATAGACAGACTCAAACTATTACAAAGGAAACTGAACTGTGCTAATCTATGAGACTGACTATTCAAATTTATATGACTCATATGATTTAAAAATGAACGTTTTAGTAGAGTAACAGTGATATTAAAAGGTACACTCGAATTTCAAAAGTTCTGTTTTCTAAAGGTTGAATTAATTGTGAATAACTGTAATTAACATAAATATATTATTTTAATTTAAAAGACACACAAAGGGTCTTTATAATAATAATAAAAATAACTTTTTGTGTGCAAAAAATACCGTTGCACAAGACCGGAATAAATGAAGGAATAAAAACATTACAAGTAGAAAAGCGATCTCTACCAGACAACCCTTAGATTGAGCATATGCTGTGGTAGAAGTAAAAGGGGTGATATTCTTTCTTCTTTTAAATTAGAGTTGTACAAAAATTTTATTATATTATTTTTAAAACTATTTGGAAAAAATGGATAGTATTAGAAGACGGAGACTGCAACATGGATGGAGACCGTAAAAAATTATATGGGAAAAAGGCTCCACCGGGATTTGATACAATGGATCTTGGACCAAATTAACATATTGAATGTGATTGAGACGGAATGACTATTTATTAAAATGTTTGAAATTATAGAATCATAAACTACATATTTTTTTTTTTATATCTTTATTATTTAATTAATAAATAAACTAATTTGGGAGTATGGTATAAAATTAAATTACTTTTATTAAATATTATTATATCAGAATTAAATGGACAGGTAAATATTAAAGTGTACACAAACCTCGGAGAGAAATTAAGAATGGAGGTAGATGATAAATTATTTGAATTACTGAAAGACATCTACCTCTTGTCTTTCCGTAAATGAAAAATAATAATAAAATCATTAATATATGTATATTGAAATAATTGAATATAACAAGTTCTGTTGTAAATTATTATAGAAACATCCATCACTACGGTAAACCAACCACGAACGATATTACTTGTCTGTTTGTGGTTCATCGCCCGCAATGTTGTTGTTCAGAAATGAATTTAACATTAATATATTGTATTATGAGCGTACTGTTTTATAATTAAACATAGGTAATGTATGGTTGAATTTGATAAATATTTTAATTATACATTTTTCATTCGGTGAGGTTTTCTTGAAATGAGAGTTAATTTTTACAAAGACATCTAAAATCGATATAACAATGTTGTGTTTCATTACTCACTATATAAATAGTACAAAAAAAAACTTATGGGATTAATTCTTTAACTCTGTTACCACTTAGATATGACATGCAATTTTTATCCATATACTAAAATAAACCAATAGAGTTAATTTTAACTCTAAATTTTTAAAATCAAATTTTTCTTTTTCTATCCCCACATAGAACACATCTCTTATCTATAGTTGTCTTTATCCTGTTTAGATTTATTAATATTTAATTTCTTACTTAAATGCATATATATATATATATATATATATACGAATATTTCGTCCAATATTATTATAATATATTTATTTAATATCCAATATGAATTTAGTGTGAGGGATTTTCCAATCGCTATATTGTTTCCGTTGACTCTTTGGAATTGGTCCAATTATATATAAAGGTTAGAGAATATATTAATATTCTAGATAAAGTTTATTCACCCGTAATGATATAGCTGATACGGCGCGGCGGGTTGAACATACAACACTTTTTATGTTTTATGTAAATAAAAATATAATATGGTGTACATTTATGTGGATTGGATATTTTATTTAAGGAACTATTAATTATTCAAAATTTATTTAAGTAAAAAGTATGAATATAATATAATTGTTTATATTTCTAAGGATTTTGGATAATTTTAGAATTCACTTTCGTCATCACGAGCTGTATTTGTCTTATTTAAAAGTTTCGCCGAACTTCAACCTTCAACCCGTTAAGAATAATAGCTTGGCTATGGACTGTACATAGATTGACAATATTAAATGATTATTGGTAAAAAAATGTCAAATAGCTATTACTGCATTTATTTATTAAGTAAAATACGATAACTCCAGTAATTGTAATACTCATTTTCACGTTTTATTCATGATCATTTCTCTTTGTTACTTTTAAATTTTCTTATTAAAAAAAATTATGCAATTATATATGCAGTGGTTTCGTCAATACAGTCGAGTTAAGATTCTTGAACTAGACGTTATGGAAGTAATGAATAAACGAATGGCAAACTACTACGATAGATATGTTAGGCCCAAAGTCCGAAAACGCTCAGTGGACGGAAAAAACGGCCACAACGCGTTCTGGCTGTCTTAAAATACACAGAACGCGTTTTGGCTGCTATTAAACGCTCGCAACGCGTTCTGGTAATTGTCGAACGGCCAGAACGCGTTTTGTCATTCGGCAAGCGCTCAGAACGCGATCTTAATGTTTGAGTCGTATTATGTGCCACTCTCTACCTGCGTACAATAAGATTCATTTTGTACTTATAAAACAAATGAATTTTGATTATTGTTCTACACACATAAGTTATTTCGAGGTACGAAATATACTTATATTTATGATCTTTTCAGTTAATTTTAAATAATTGAATCCTCACTTGTACGACTACAATTAAATACAAAGGACGTATGTTTTTAGAACTTTTTATGACATCATAACATTACTTATTTTTACAAATACTGCTTGAATGACATTTCGAATTACATTTCACATTCAAATTTCGACAAGTGCATTTATTATACATACATATGAACATACATACATACATAGGTACATGAATAAATAAATATTTATGACAAATCCAATGAAACAGTTAGTTAGTTAGTTAGTTAATAGTTATCATACAATTCTATATTAAATTATGTAATTTACATAAAAAAAAAAGAAATAATTTAGGAATGTATAACGTAATTTACAAATCAATTTAATTTAGTTTATTATTTTATTTTTTAAGTAGATATGAACAACTTGATATTTCCAGCTTCGTCTGTTCCTCCCGACTCAAAAATAACAATCACTTAAAATTATACAAATTAATGTATTTTTAATTATAAAAACATTAAAATGCGCTGAAATTGTTCTCATTCTTCAAATTATTTAAGTTTTTAAATTGTTTACACATGGGCTATATGAAGACAGAAATAAAACAAACGAAGTCGGCGGCAACAGCTATATGTTAAATAAAAAAAAACGTGCGACAACATTTCTTCAGAAAGACAAAGTTGTTAATTTTTCAAGCTGTTTCATTTTATTTGAAACGTGTTTTGTTTAAATTTTTTATATGAGAAGTTGATAGAACTAACCTGTCATGAGGGACTTTAATCAGCGACCATAAACGATAAAGTTTTCTCATAATTTGCGAAGTTATGTATAGACGTAAGCGTTAACAAAGTACAAAGAGCAAATCATTTAAAAAAAAGAACTAAACATTTGACTGAGTTTACCAAATGTTAAAGTAAAATATTTAATTTTAAAATAGACTTTGTAGAAGTGTATGATAACCTTAGAAAGTAACCTTTTAGTGTAGAAGATTTTTAATGGGTATATCAAAAGAAAGAAAACTTAGGTAGTTATTTCCTCTGAAACCAATAAGAGTTGATCTCTGAAATAATATTACCATTTGGCCTTATATAATCGGCTTTCTTTATTATTGTATTCATTAAACAGAATACAAAAAATATAAGTATACCTATACTCTTTTGCATTGTTATATATATATATATATATATATATATGTCATTAATTATTAATTGAAAAAATATTTAAATCGGCAAATGTAATATTGATCTATAATTGTAATATAATTATTTGTATAAATCAATATGTTTTTAAAATTTTACGATCCATTAAAATAATAAAAATCCATGCCCGCAGGGGGACACACGTGGGTAGATCTCGTGTGTAACTCATTAAAAAATATAACATACTACCTAAGAATAACACATGATGCCGTTATTTTCATCAAAAATTTTCAAGCAAAAAGCGGTTTTTATTTTTTTTCTCGGAAAAGGTATCTTTTTTGGAAATACTTTTGGTACTTAAATTTAGAGTAAAAAATAACCTTTCCATTAAAAATATTTGCGAGGAGAGAATATTGGCCAGAAAAAGTTGGCGTGGTTTTACCTACTTTAAATTTTCAAGCTAAAAGTGGTTTTTATTTTTTTTCTCGGAAACGGTACCTTTTACGAAAAAACTTTTGATATTTAAATTTAGAATAAAAAATAACCTTTCTATTAAAAATACTTGTGATGCAAGAATGTTTACCAGAAAAAAGTTATGATTTATTTTCCAAAAAATTTCAGTTTTTTTACCCCCACCACTAAGTTATTGAAGTTAGGTTTTCGGTTTATCTACATTAGTTATAGGTATTCATCAAAGATATCACGTATATATACATATATATATGTATATATATATATATATATATATATGTATATATACGTGCGTATCAGATTCGACTTTTGTCAGCACGATAGTGGCTGCAGTTTCGCTCGGACCGCTTTCAAACTTTTCACAAAAATCAACCATCTAAAAATGAAGGTCAAGTTCGTTAATCCGAGAAATCCGGCCTCAGGGGGCGCTAGGGCTTCACTTTTTCTGATTTCAGTTTTTCGACCATAACTTTTTCCCTATACAAAAAAGATCAATTGCGTTCATATTATATGATATCTTTGATGAATACCTATAACTAATGTAGATAAACCGAAAACCTAACTTCAATAACTTAGTGGTGGGGGTAAAAAAACTGAAATTTTTTGGAAAATAAATCATAACTTTTTTCTGGTAAACATTCTTGCATCACAAGTATTTTTAATAGAAAGGTTATTTTTTATTCTAAATTTAAATATCAAAAGTTTTTTCGTAAAAGGTACCGTTTCCGAGAAAAAAAATAAAAACCACTTTTAGCTTGAAAATTTAAAGTAGGTAAAACCACGCCAACTTTTTCTGGCCAATATTCTCTCCTCGCAAATATTTTTAATGGAAAGGTTATTTTTTACTCTAAATTTAAGTACCAAAAGTATTTCCAAAAAAGATACCTTTTCCGAGAAAAAAAATAAAAACCGCTTTTTGCTTGAAAATTTTTGATGAAAATAACGGCATCATGTGTTATTCTTAGGTAGTATGTTATATTTTTTAATGAGTTACACACGAGATCTACCCACGTGTGTCCCCCTGCGGGCATGGATTTTTATTATTTTAATGGATCGTAAAATTTTAAAAACATATTGATTTATACAAATAATTATATTACAATTATAGATCAATATTACATTTGCCGATTTAAATATTTTTTCAATTAATAATTAATGACATATATATATATATATATATATAACAATGCAAAAGAGTATAGGTATACTTATATTTTTTGTATTCTGTTTAATGAATACAATAATAAAGAAAGCCGATTATATAAGGCCAAATGGTAATATTATTTCAGAGATCAACTCTTATTGGTTTCAGAGGAAATAACTACCTAAGTTTTCTTTCTTTTGATATACCCATTAAAAATCTTCTACACTAAAAGGTTACTTTCTAAGGTTATCATACACTTCTACAAAGTCTATTTTAAAATTAAATATTTTACTTTAACATTTGGTAAACTCAGTCAAATGTTTAGTTCTTTTTTTTAAATGATTTGCTCTTTGTACTTTGTTAACGCTTACGTCTATACATAACTTCGCAAATTATGAGAAAACTTTATCGTTTATGGTCGCTGATTAAAGTCCCTCATGACAGGTTAGTTCTATCAACTTCTCATATAAAAAATTTAAACAAAACACGTTTCAAATAAAATGAAACAGCTTGAAAAATTAACAACTTTGTCTTTCTGAAGAAATGTTGTCGCACGTTTTTTTTTATTTAACATATAGCTGTTGCCGCCGACTTCGTTTGTTTTATTTCTGTCTTCATATAGCCCATGTGTAAACAATTTAAAAACTTAAATAATTTGAAGAATGAGAACAATTTCAGCGCATTTTAATGTTTTTATAATTAAAAATACATTAATTTGTATAATTTTAAGTGATTGTTATTTTTGAGTCGGGAGGAACAGACGAAGCTGGAAATATCAAGTTGTTCATATCTACTTAAAAAATAAAATAATAAACTAAATTAAATTGATTTGTAAATTACGTTATACATTCCTAAATTATTTCTTTTTTTTTTATGTAAATTACATAATTTAATATAGAATTGTATGATAACTATTAACTAACTAACTAACTAACTGTTTCATTGGATTTGTCATAAATATTTATTTATTCATGTACCTATGTATGTATGTATGTTCATATGTATGTATAATAAATGCACTTGTCGAAATTTGAATGTGAAATGTAATTCGAAATGTCATTCAAGCAGTATTTGTAAAAATAAGTAATGTTATGATGTGTTAAAAAGTTCTAAAAACATACGTCCTTTGTATTTAATTGTAGTCGTACAAGTGAGGATTCAATTATTTAAAATTAACTGAAAAGATCATAAATATAAGTATATTTCGTACCTCGAAATAACTTATGTGTGTAGAACAATAATCAAAATTCATTTGTTTTATAAGTACAAAATGAATCTTATTGTACGCAGGTAGAGAGTGGCACATAATACGACTCAAACATTAAGATCGCGTTCTGAGCGCTTGCCGAATGACAAAACGCGTTCTGGCCGTTCGACAATTACCAGAACGCGTTGCGAGCGTTTAATAGCAGCCAAAACGCGTTCTGTGCATTTTAAGACAGCCAGAACGCGTTGTGGCCGTTTCTTCCGTCCACTGAGCGTTTTCGGACTTTGGGCCTAACAGATACGAAAAAGTAATAAAAGAATGAAACCTTAAGCACTTCAAAGAAATAATTCTTTGTTTAATTTGAGGCAACATTTATAATATGATACTTACATAGAACAAGAAATATATTTTAGTTTAAGAAAGTACTTCGTAGGATAAAAGTTCATACGTTATAATTTTATTAACATCACAATAATTAAGTTATACTGTTATTATACTGATAATATATCGAACCCAAAGATCATACTGATAATATCAAAGAAAAGTTTTATAATATGGATGTGTGTATTAAAACTAATCCTATAAAAATTAAAGTATTATAAGTTTCTAAAGATTGGACTATTCAGATAAACTAAACAAAAATATATAAAATATAATATTTGTAATAAATCTGAAAATTAATAAATTATATTATATATATTATATCGATCGCTATAAAAATTTAGAATTGTGGGAACTGGAACGTTTGGGTCTAGAAATAAAGGATTTTAATTAATTATAAGTAAACACTAGAACTTTTATTTCTCTAATGGCATAATAAGTTTACTACTTAGCTTAAACTTAGAAGATATTATTTCGATTTACAACATTTCGAGCTTGTATCATTTAACCAATGTGGTAGCCATAAGTATATTTAACGTGAAAATATAAGTTTTTTGGAGCTATATTGGTATTTAGTTTTCGTATTTTCAAAGGTGTCATTCTTAACCTTATTTAGAACACTTGAAACTTTAAGTTTTTCATTTAAGTACTCTCTAAGATAACTATTTTGCTAAACTATATTTGTGATTTACATAATATAAATAAAAGAGAGTGACTACCGGTTTTAATAAATAAATCAAATACAAATATTATTCAGTTCATCATCAATACTGGTGACATTTAATCAGTCATCTTTTACTTCGTCGTTGTAATAATGTTTATATGTATTTTATTTACACGCTCCGCTTGTCAGAATATTACTATGAAGAAAAAATATGCTCTCAGAAATCAAATTGGGATGAAAAATATTTTTATTACGACGGCGGCCTTTCTTGCCTGGAGTATCGAAAAAGTAAATGAAAGAAATTAGAATCTTATATTGTCATATCTCAAAAGTATAATATTTACAAATGATTAAGCTTATGCTGGGGTACTGTTTATATTAATTATCTTCTTACTAAAGTAATTGAGATTGAGGCCAATCCGATATTCTTAAATCTACCTTAAATTGTTTGATATTATACTTAAGCTTCGATATAGAATGCGAAAAATAGAAAAATCCAAAAAATGTTGTGTTTGTTTGTCTTGGTTATCTAACAATTGTCCCACCTCTCTTGTCATTTGGCTATCTATCCTTCCCCGTCCACCGGTCAGTCCATACGCCCGTTCATCCCTTCCTTCATCCCTCTAGCCGTAGAGAAAAATGTTTCTAAAAATACTTCTATAAACTATTTAAAACCATTAAAACAAATTATAGAATGCTCAATAATGTTTTATAAAGGAAAAGTGAGCGTTAAGAGGGACAGGGGGAGGCCTCGAGTGACCTTCGAAAACACAGTGTCTACGATACTGGCGGAAAATCACGTAAAAAGCATTTATTATTTATTAGTCATTGCATACTAATTTGACAGCTTAATTAACTTTAATATATATTATTAAAATACAAGAATAACTATTAATTTAGTCATGTTTGTTTGCATTATTGAGCATTATTGTTTATTTACTCGTAGTTATTTTATTTTAACTTCACGTCAAATCCCTCGCGAGGTTTTAGAACTCTTCTTGTGTTTGTAATTTCTTTAATACCTTAAACATTTTTGTTATAAATTGGAATTAACCACCATGTACATCTTAAATATACTCGTACATCAATGTATGAATTTTTGTTTTAATTGATGGTTACGTAAATAACTATAATTACATTATATGACATATTTATTTAACATAAATAATCATGAAGCAAAGGGTAACTAACATAAAACTAAACAAAATTTTATCTCTTTGGCATCTCTGTCCGCTTTTAATAACATTAAAAGACTCTCAAGAATAGGATAAAACTATTTGATCCAGTTTCATTATTAGTATTGAAAATTAACTTAAAGATTTATAACAATTATCTTTTTAGAGTTTAAACGTAACAAAACAGTAAATTAAGTAATATATTGTATTAAATATCTCTTTCTTTTCAATTAGAATGATTTAAGAGTAAAGAAATAAAATAAATAGTTTATTTTATTATAAGATAAAAATAAAATTTAAAGTGAGGAAAATTTTTACAATGATGTGTTTCCTAAGTTTGCTTTTATTGCTTTTCTGATGAATAAATAAACATAAGGAAATAATCGAGTTATAATACCTAATTATTTTATTTAAATCTTAAATACAACAACAGAGTGAATATTATTAATTTATGGAATGATGTGTATAATAACGTGATTTTGTCTAAGAATCGTAATTATATTCTAAATGAAATTGTCCTTAGTCCACTTAAGCCTGAATTGCAGATCATTCAAGTTATTATTATCAAAACCCTATATAGAATATTCTAAAAAGTCATAACATTTTTTAGTATCTAATTATAACGTTAGAAAACAAATGAAATAAAATCTCAATAAAATAAATCATTAAAAGTAAAACGTTTTTCTACCTTATAATTGAAATATTATGTATAAATTCGTTCTTTTCGTGCCTGGAAAATGTAGCTCAATTTTTTAATAACCCATTCAGGTTTAAAAATATAGTTTTTTTTTCCATTTGATTTCTATTCCAGAAACTCTGTGCAACTAATCAAATGTAATTAACGTGTTATAAATACTTCAAACATCCAACGCTTCGACCAATCAACCGCAATTGTTCGCAATTATCGGCACAATACTGATACAGATTAATTAAGATCTACAAATTAATTAAACATTAATATATTTTATATGTTCTTATTAAGATAGAGCCAGTATATTGTGTGTCTCGTATATGTAGCATAGTCATCTCATAACATAGCTATGTTGAACAACAATTTCAATTGAAGTAGAAAAACCATTTATATTGATATATTGATTTTCTAGTATACACGCGGCGTATACCTCAAGAGTATTTTTGGCGAATGACGGAAAAATTATATAATTTTTTTTTAAGATCTCTGTATTACTTCGACATCTGTAGTCTAAAACATACCACCATATACCAGTTATAAATTATTTTCTTTTACAAAGCCCATGAAAGGAATATTTAACAAAGAACACGCAAGGTACATTAAAATATCAAACAGAGGCGATTATCATAATTAATTATGGAGAGGATCATAATTCATTAATAATTATTTGATGGTTTTTGTATGTACGTTGAATGTTATATAATTTATTATTTTAAAATAATTCTTTGATATCTCAAAAATATGATCATATTTACCTTCTTTACTTTACACTATTTCATTCTTCTCCTCCTCCATATTTACATCAACAATTGCAACTCTTAATTTTTTTCCTTATATTCTGATAAATAGATGTTACTTCAAACTACTACAAAGAAAAGTCCTAAGGTTAAGTCGTCATCTCTACAACAGCATAAAACAAGTATTAAAAGAAAACAATAGGGTTAAAATTAGTTAGTTCTTAATCTTTTAACTCTAATTTCTTAAAACACGATTTATTATATTTGATATCATTTAAACTAAATGCTAAAAGTTGAAATATTTGCCATAAAATATGAGCAGTCAATTTTACCCAAATTCTAATCTATCTGTGTCAGGAAAGATATTCCATACAAAAAGAGCTTTTCTTTTCAAAGAATGAATATATAAGAAAGTAAGAGGATTATTCAACATCTGAAGGATCTTTGTAACTGACTTTGCATATGAAATATTTTAATTACTTATTTCTGAAAGAAAAGACCGGCCATTTACTTTTATATCGTTAGTTTAATGGTACCTATCATAATAATAACATGATACAACTAACATTATTCCGGATTTTAGGTTATTAATGATATAAATAATTAAATAACAGTGTTTATTACATTTAAATACAATTTTACAGGATTTTGTACGATTTTCCAATTACTATATTATTTGCCATTACGCTCTGTACTTAATACGTATATAAAGGTTAGAGTGTATTACCATTATAAATAAAGTTTACTGTCGTGGGTGAATGAATATCTCTACACACATGATGTAGTCGAAGCGCTGGGTTGAACATACAACACTTTTTCTATTTTATATAAATAATATAATAAGTTTAAATAGTCTAATTTACTATAGTAACTTTAATAGCGATATATTATTAACATAAATTGAATGAGTCATTTATTTTTATGTAAACCTCTCAAAGTGAAATCTCTTTTTTTTACAAGTTAACAAATTTTTTACCTTTATGCTGCAGATATCAAGAGCGATGCTTAGGTCACTGTCTTTACGAAGTCAATCTTCAGCTCGTTTGTTCATCTAAACTTCTGGATACAGAGTAGCCTTGCTGTATAATATTAGGGGTAAATTAGTAATCACCCCATTCCTAATATTTAGTTAATTAAAGCAACTAAATTATATTGTTGTTGTTCATCTATTGAATATTCTCAAAACTAGGTAAAAACTAGGTTAAAACTAAGACTTAAAAAGTTAAATAGTCTAGTGTAAAAAAATATATAAGGAAATAAAAAAATATATAGTATAAGAAATAAGTAGTTATTTATTTATAATATATTCCAAAATATTTATTGTTATGACTTCCATGCAGTGAGAAACTAATAAAGATAAATTGTTTGTCATTAAACAAAATAATTAATAAATTTAATGATATAATTGTAATCATAAAAAAAACAAAACACCCCGTATGGGACATGAGGTATGTGAAATGTTCTGTTACTATTGAAAATAACTATTTATTATTTCCAAGATGGTATTTACCGACGACTGTGTGAGTTCATTAAAATATTGCTACAATTAATTATGGTAAATAAATAAAGTTTATTAATGTGTATTCATGCCCAATAAATTCATAATATCAATTATTATATTCTTAAATTAAAAAATCATATTTTTATAAAAATGAGTTATTTATATTAAAAATATATCTATAAAGCGTGTAACAGTTAGATAAATATGTCACGAAGTAATATTATTGCATTACACGATACCATTTGTTATTTATAATTAACTATCTGAAACAAGGTTTATATCCGCACTGTACTACAATATCACATTTATAATAATTGAGTTATACTGTTATTATATTAATTCTTATGGTAAGTAATTCAGTTATCAAATATCCTGGATATGATGTCTGTTAAAGAACAGTGACGGAATTGAGTGTCCGAAAAAGTTTTGTATTATCTGCACTAAAAATGTAAGGAAATGAATATCTACAAATGTTGTTATTAAATGAGTCATGGCATTTGAAAAAACAAATTACTATTTATAATTTAGAAATAAAGTAATTATAAATCGTAATATTCTTAAAGCACGTAATATAATATATATATATGTATGTATGTATATGAATTTGTAAGGTTACATACAACTTAGTTTTTTTTTAAGAGCAAGTCCTATGACTCTTGAGCTATATTTGTATACATGTTAGTAATTTTTGAAGCCCTCATTCTTCATTTAATTTGGAAAATTAAGTAACTGAACTTGCAGTTCTATAAAGTCAAAAATTTAACAGTTGCAGTGAGATTTTTTTTATTTTGTTCAATATGTTTCACATAATATACGAAAAAGTATTTATTTGGTTTTTTCAATATACAAACCTAACGAATATTTCGCAGTTCATCATCAATAATGGTAACAGTTAATCACTGAACCGTCACTTCATCGCTGTACGAATCTTCATTTGTATTTTATTTACACGCTATATATATAAAATATTTCTCTAACGAAAACAATTTTTCATACTAAAGGGAGTATCGGAGAAACTTATATTGTTTCTTTCTTTCTAAATATATTGCTAAAGTGTAATATTTACAAAAAGTATCTAATAAGTATGGTTTTAATGTAAAATACTTTCCGTTAGATTGCAAATGGTATGTTTAAAAAAATATAAATATATAAATTTATACTTTGATTGTTTTGAGATATATATGGTACTGAAAATCAATAAAGTATTTTGAATAATTAAATGAAATTAATATGACATTATACATAAACATTAAAGGAATTAAAATTACAGAAAGGAAATGTACTGACATGGAATTAAACAAATTAAACAATATTGATTTCTTATACAATATAATACGTAGGTCGTAATGAAATTACGCATTAGTCATTTTATTGATAACTCAATTGACAGAATCATTCATTATATCTGAAAGAGTACACTCATCCAATTAATAAATAATTTGTCGTTTCCGATATATATTATCAATCGATTGTCGAAAGTAGTTATTCAAGAGGCTTTTCTCGCGTGGACGTGATCTAGAACCTCTCACTATCACCCTTACCACGTAATGTTATTTTCATTATGTTCTTAATTAATCTTGTTCACGTTAAGTCGATGCAACAGGGATGGCCAGATGAAATATTAGTAGGAAGGTAAATCTGTATCATTAGTACCTTAATTTTAGGTGTATGTGGGTAGATTAAAATGTTTGATTTTCACGTCTGTTAATATATTTTAGTTATTGAAATTACAGAGAACATCCATCGGGTTTTTACTAATATTTTTAATGTAGACTCCAAATGATATCAAATTGTAACTAAGATGACAAAAATAAAAGTGGATTACATCTTAATTATATATTTATTTAATGTAATATATTTTACAATAAGCATCCCGTGTTCTTGACCGATATTTCATGTTTTAGTATTATTACAGAGCTATCAAGTAATAGACCATCGAGACGGTTGCTTTGAGACGCAAACCTTATTTACTTCATAATAATAGTAAACAATTTACTATTTGGCTAATAGAAACCTTTGTATGGAGATTATAAACTACGTCATCGCAATATAAATCAAACTGATTAGGGTTTTTATATGAGTGGGTCCAAGTTTTCTTAACGTAATAGTTGCATAATATCAATGTTGAAGAGGTGTGTTATGGAACATGAATAATAGTTATTGAATAATTCATAAAGAGTTTAAATTCAGTCTTTGTTAGTCGATTTTCAACTTTAACCGATAAGACTAACTCCGCCTATACCTAATAGAAACAGTTACAACAACAACAGCAAGTAATATTGAAACTGTGAAATTTTATAACTTCGGGGATTTTAGCTTTAATATCTTAAACATTATTATTATAAATGAGATTTAATCCCATATAATATATGCCTGTTTTGTAGTGAGAAAATAAATCATTCGAGTTATATAATATGATAGTTTTATTTAAATTATCATTAAGCAAAGGTAGAAGGAGGGTAATTTATAAAATGAAATTAATTTTAAATTTTTCGAGATCCCTGTCGGGCGGGTGAAAATGGGATTAAAATATTTGATTCAATTTTGTTATTAGATAGAACCAGTTTTGATGCAATCCTATAAGATTTTGTTGTTACAATAATCAAGAGATTTTAAATTTAATAAAATAATAAATGAAATAAAAAGTCATTTTATTAGATATGCTTAAACACTTATAAGAATGATTGAAAAATACAAAAATAATGTATACTATTAAAATAAATAAAAGTTTAGCAGCTGAGAACTGAAAATTATCTATATATTTTCTGGAATAATAAAAGCTTAAAGTATAAGTAATTTCAATTTATGAGCGCCAAAGACGTATAACATATATTGAAATATGTGACCAGTAAAGAAATGTAACTAGAAACCATCACTTATCCTCAGTCGACTTCTCTCAAAACAATGATCTATCTGTGATATTAAAGAGAACTGACATAAAGAAAGATAATTAATTTGCATAGTATGTTATAATATGAACTGAAAGAAGATTTAAATTAATGATGAATTATTGATATTCATTTTATAAAAGTAAAAAGAAAAGGAATAAAGGGATAAATACAATGAAACCTTTTGATTATAGTTTAGCCTCTGGTTACGGAAAAGCCTCATATTATTTTCCGGGTGAGAAAACTCTTTTCTCTATTAGGTTTTGTTGGCAGTTCTTTTAAACTTGTTACGTTTTAATAAAATATTGACCTTATAACAATATTTTTTCCAATTATATATAGCGATATCCGAAGCTTCTGAAAAGTGAGTGTGACCTTGACCACTGAAAATATTATCTTTCAGTAGTTGTACTGGCTAAGCTTATCCGTGCTTTAACCGTTTGAAAATACTATATAAAATTATTAAATTAGATAATATTACATTATATAATTTAATATTTAGTATATCTGTTTTCTTAAATGGAAATGGATTGATTATAATAAATTTAAAATATTATAAGAATATTACAACAATATGTTTTAGTGATAGTATCAGTCTGGTATTAATGTTATCGTCAGCTTTAGCGGCATCTTCAGCATGTATTGAGGAAAATAAAGTTATTTTAGTAACTGAATAGTATTTTTTTTTAGATTTGCAGTTTTCCTAACGAGGTTATTCTTCACCCAGAACATATAAAGGTATCCATTCAAATTTTGTAGTAGAAATTCAGCAACAAATGAAATTTTTATTAAACTTTTCCTATTCGGTTTGTTGTATATAAACTTTCATACAATAATAGTACTAAAATATATAAACACTATTTATTATTTTTTTAAAAATAAAATAACAGACTAAACAGCAGAAACATACTGGTAATTTAACTCTTAGTCTAGAAGATGGGAGCAAAGTAAATAATGAAATATGTAACGCTACTTCTCCTATGTTAAGTAATCTGTTAATGAAATCAAACTAAATTCAGTTTAATTTGTTATCTACTCACGGAATAATCTTACATGTGAAAAAGTATGTTAAAATCTTTAGTTCTATTTAAAATATGTTTTATACGACATAAAAATAGAAGCTTTAATTTTTAAAAGTTCAGGCTTAATAAAAAATATTTTCAACAATATTATTTACCGTATTAGGTTCAAATATAACTTTTTATGTTCCTAATAGTAAAGAGCTAAGGTATATAATAATACCTTTATGGTTACTGGGTTAGATATAAAATTCTATATTGGTTTGTTAATTATAATAATGGCTCATAATTCTTTGCTTTATCGCAGCGCCACCTGTCGCAGTAAACCTAAAGGTAGCACGTCCGTGAATCGAGTTCAAATTAACGGAGAGAATACTTTTATTGCTGTTTATGTTGTTTTGTTTAATAAATGTATCCTAATAACTCAGTCTCATGATTATTAATTGAATAAGCATGTGTAGAAATTGATCTATTACATCGGTAAAATAAATGAAATTTGTATCAGATTGTTTGCTTAATAATATAGAATTATATCGGGCACTGACATCAAATTCCTAAATATTTTCTTATATATACTATGTCTTAAGTGCGACTCCAACCGCATCGACTACAGATGCACGTTATTGCTATATATTCGAAACATTAGTATTTAACTTTATTTTAGATTTTGCAATACTATTGTGCACTTTGAGTATTTTTACATATTTTAGATGTCTTTTATTATGCTTCAGCCACTTGAGGGAGGCTGATATTATCATATTACATCTAAAGTGATAAAATAAGTACAACTCTCCCAAAAACGTAATTATCAATATGTAGAGCCAGAAACTATGCGTTTAAATAAATATAAAGTAAATTGTGAGCTCTGTTTTAAGTGTAGATATTAAGCGAGGAGTCCATTTTAATCGTTTTATAATTTTAAACAATATATAAATACTGTATTGTAGATTTAAATTTGAGTAATTTTAGTTAATTTGACTTTTATTTTTTACAGAAACAAGATATTATAATAACGAAAAGTAATACATTGATTAAACATGGCCTTAAATTATTTTAACAGGCAGAAGTAAGCCAATACCAAAGAAAAATTATCAAAATATTTCCAGCGGTTTCACAGTATTGTTGTTTTGTTATTGTAATTATAGCAAGTGTAATTAATATGCAGTCATAGTTAAAATTTACCAAACCATGTTTCTAGAAATATTCATAATACGAGTATTTCAAACTAATCGATTTTGACAATAAGATACCTTCTAATACCGTTGAATATTTTTGTATATTTATGAGTCTATATGCGTCGGATAATTTATTCTAGATTAATATAATTGTAAGATTACAATATAAAAAAATACAAGGGCTACCTTATATGTACGTATATAATACTCGACAACAAAGCTTGTACCTATAAAAATCATTTTCTACTACACACCACTGAATATAGTTTATTTATTTTCTCACAGAAATATGATGAAAATATTCAAATTCATAATACTTTTATTCTAATAGGCATTTTAACGCACTTTTGAATAGTCAATTATTACAATAAAAAAAGGTTAATGTAATCAGTCCGTGAGTAAGCTACCGGCTCAGAATGTTGCTCTGATGAGAAGAGCCGACCAGAAACTCAACAGTTGCTCTTTTTAAAAGAAATTTAACAATGTTAGATGTAGGCATTATACTATCAACCCTGCAAAATGGGTCATAAACTTAAATTCCACGCATTTCGATCCAGAACTCTTGAATATTATAGTACAATTTATTTAATAATACACTTAATTTTAGGTTTAAAACTAAGAAAAGGAAGGTCTAAGATATCATGTGGAACTTTATTATATATGCGTATATTCAAGCCCATTAAAAATTTGTTAACATTTTGAAGACAAAATTTAGAAGTTAAACATTTATTTTTATTTTTTTGTGTTTATCGTTTGTCTGTCATTATTTTTTTTATATAAGATTTTAAATTTTGCCTTATATTTATGTTGTTATTAAATATGTATTGAGAGGTGAATAGAATACCAATTTAAAAACATTCCTCAGGGAATCTCTAGCTCTTTTAGTTATAAACAGACCGCCCTGATGTTTTTTTGGAAAATAAATATGGAAATAATTTTGGCAGTACTGCCCTATAATAAAATATCGTAAGACAAAATACTATGAAAGTAACAAAAATAAACAAGTTGAGCCGTTTTACCGTTTACCTTTACCTTTATCTTTACCGTTTACCTTTAATTGTTAAACTTTTCTAATTGCCAAGACGGCCCACCTGAGTTTGCTTGAAATTGCTGAGAGGTTGGGGTTCCACCGGAGTTTTTTATTTAAAGTTCTAGCTAACAAATTTGTTGAGTAAGTTATTTCTAACATGTCATTGTTAACGAGTAAGCTACAATTTTGACTTTTTACAAAAGGAAGTGTAAACTCTGCATTTAGTATTCTTAGCATTTATCATCACATTACATTTATTTATAAAAACAATCAATCTCTAAAAATATTAAATAATGTAAAACTTCAAAAGACGTGCAGTTTTATTAGTGGCTTCATGATGTGTCAGTTATATTCTCAGTGGCTTTGCGTCCGGGTCAAGTGCGTCTTGAACTGAACAGTAGATATTGTCTCAAAGGAAACTGCACTAATTCATGAGAGTGACTCTTCAAATCAATATGACTCGTGCTTTCATATTGTATATGCATTTCGAAAAAGCTTAGAAGACATTTATTACAGATAGAAAAATATACATGTTAATTAAATTGCATTAACTATTAGATCAAAAAGTCGAATATCTTTTAAAATAATATATTTATTTAATCAAAGTATAAATATTGTTATCTATTCACTTTTGTCGTCATATAGGTTCATTGATCCCTTAACTAAAAAACCATTCGGACTGTAATCAATGAAATCTTTGAAGATGGTTTGAACTGTCCCATTGCAGTTGATTTTTTTTCCCTTGCAAGATTTTATGCAAATTTCGAAAAAAAAAGGTAATCTGTTGGAATAACGTCCGGGGAGTACGGTGAATGTCTTAGACATTCCAATTGAAGCTCTTCTAATTTGATACCCAACTATTATATAGAGTGTGGTCTAGCGTTGTCGTGAAGCAGTGGTGGCGTAGAGCGATTGAGCAGCCTTGGTTGTTTAGCATCATGGTTTGCAATTGGTGATAATAGGCGACGACGGTGGAACTAGTACGTAATATTTCAAGTATATCATTTTGTAAACTGAGTGACGCAAACAGAAGAAAAGTGGACAAGTTTGTGATTAAAATAGCTAGTACGACAAAACACCAATTTCATATGTAAGAATCTAATATGTTGTCTGTATAATCAACTCCTTGCAGGATTTGATATCAAGTAATTGTAAATTTTTTCGGCGCTTCAACCTAATTTAGATAAATTGTATGTAATTGAGTTGTTTCGGAGTCATCCCGCGTCTAACAACACTATCAATTACCCCAGGGTGCGTCCTGTGAGTAAATGCACTTACCGCTAATTTAGGAACTGGGTCACTGATTGAATTTGCATTTTCTTACCATAGTTTTTATATAATAATATTTATTTGTTTATATAAACAAATAAAACGAACCTTAATTAAATGTCTCCAATTTAATAATATGAATCTATATAAAATATAAAATATAGGATAATTAGATAAAATAATTGAATCTTTAAAAACTTTTATATTTCATAATGGAAAAATTAAGAAATAAGGTCTTTTATAATAAATAATTTATTCTTTCAGGGTTAAAAGACATATTCAGTTTTTTTCTAAAATATTGGAAGAATGCTTGTTTGTATCTTATATTTTTATTATTTATGTATTATACTTATATCAAAAAATCTTATGAGATTAATATATATTTAATAGCGTAATAAATCTTAAACATTCTTAATATCGATACAATGCGAGTTTATTGCACTGTTGTGGAAGATGTATAAAGCTGTTAGTAAAACTGCGACTTATATTATAGCAATTTTAATTGAGATGGATATTTTTTTCGAAATCGGTACTTAATACTGGTATCGTTTGGAATGTGTAAAAAGAGGACAACTTGGCAAAACAGTTGATAATTACAAGGAGCTTCCTTGGAGATCTCGTCACTGCTCAACCGTACGAGTAGGTTGTGACCTGCATCACAGAGTACGTGATTCGTGTCCGACAAAGATTAAGATAATTTTTATTGATTTAGATTATAATTATTCTAATATTGTATTAAAATTATATGTTTCAACAAAATGGGCCTGTGTTGCTTTAAATAAATAAATACATATGTATATGACACCAACACAACTGTAACGGTTACTAAATGGGATGTATTTTGGAAAGTAATTTTAGATTACTAATATAAATAAAATAATAATAATTATGTTTAAAATGTAAATACTTGCTTTAAATTGTTAATATTAAGTTAGCTAGAAGTTTGTAATTGGCCTTAGGTAATTACACAATCAGTACCTATTATATATATAAGCTATAATATTTCCAAAAGTTTAAATATACATTCACAACAATACATTTATTTAAACTAAAAAATACCTGATTCAATAAAAAAATATATATATTACAGTGTCAACAATACAAACTAAATAAACTCAGCAATATTTTTTATAATGGTCAGTTGTATTTTAAATATAAATTATATTTGGCTTATATTTATTTCAGCTACCAGTAATTATTTCTTTACGACATCGTTGTACCACAATATGTACTTTTATGAGATAAAATAAATTATATCTATTTTTTCTATTTTCTGCTTATCTATCACCTTTTTTATATATTTTTTACTTTCTGTCTCACTATATTTATTGTATGAGTAGGGTTCAAAGGTTAGTCGTTTTTTGTTTATATGATTGATGACAAGCGTAGGAGCCTTGCCGTAGTTAATTACCGTTTTATTTTTAATTGCTAGCTTGGGGTAGTTACCCTGTCATTAGAGATCGGTATCGAGTAGTTTTACAGTTGTGTGTTGTATATATAGCTCGTTGTATATTTTAAATATATATCTCCATGTAATCTCACACTCCCTTAATATATAATTTTTTTTAATAATGTAAAGATTTTCACTACTACATTTCAAATATTATAAGATTTTATTATTTATTTTTATTTATTACATCTTAATTCAATAAACTTATCGTTTGATAGGTAACAGTTTTCCGATGAAATCAATTCTATGAAAACTATTATATTCTTATATATTTTATTTAAACTAAAAATAAAAATCCCACATTTTTTTACAAATGTTTTCTTTTCTCATAAAATAAGCATTACTGCGTAATATTTTTTTCGGTCTTATTAAATAATTTTAATAAATTTATTATTTTACTAAAACAATATTTTTAACGGTTCTTTTAAAGTAATACAGTATTGAGATGTTTCTCAGTTCGATAACATGAAATGGTTTGAAGAAGAAAATAATTTTAAGGTAGAGAATGTGTCCTCTCCTTAATCGTTAGAACAAACCAAACCATAATCAAAAGCTTTCAATTGTGTCACCTTATTTGATATAATAAATGGTCATTAATTAAAAAGCAAGTTTTATCTTACTTTCTTATCTATTACAGAAAAATAAGAAAATCTACAGAAAATCTCTTTTTTTGTGAGTCACCTTTATTCTCACAGATAAATTAACACTATGGGAGATGTCGACTGGGGATAAATAAAAATGTCCAGTTAAATATATTTACTGGTCATAAATTTATTTCAAAATATCTATTCAATGTAATATATATAATTTAAAACCGCTTTGTTTAGATACTCGCCTCATTAATTTGTTTCGTATTATATATTAGTAGTAAATAAGAAGCAACGTTCAGAAAATAGTGTAAGAAAAGAAGACATAAGAAAGAATTCCCTTGCCTAGACCTCGTTTAAGATAATATACAATTCACAGCTGCTTTTGAAGGTTTAATCGAGACGCCCATCAGCCGACGTCCCAAAACATTAAAGAGCTATTTGAAGGCTTTCTTAGAAATATCATTTATATTAAAAATAAAAAAGTATTTATATTTTATTATTACTTACCTTATAAATTTAGATTTTTTTGTAGAGTAATTCGGTATTAAATAATATCTAAGATTAAATAACAGAAACTATTCTATTTAAAATCTATATGTTAATTAGTAAATTTATATAATTATATTTTATAACACGCACAACGTATTCTAGATTTCTTCATGTTTTATTATTATTACAGACCTATCGAGTAATAAACCATCCAGAGGGTTGTTTTGGGACACAAGATTTATGTACGGAGATGCCTTAAGACAATAGCAAACAAATAACTATTAGCTGACATAGACCCTTCTACGGATATTGTATACAAACTGATGAAGGGTTTTAGACAACTGGGTTTATACTTTAAAATAATAGTTACATGTCCTCAATTTAGAAGTAATATTTTATGGTGTTAATATTATGGTAACGGTATTAAGATTTATAATATTATATTTAATTATTATAATAATAATTCTATTTACACTATAAGATATTAAAAAAAACAAAAATAAGAGATTAGAAGGAGTAACAAATTTGTATAATTATATACAATTTTCACTTCCTGACAGCTCTGTCGGGGTTTAATAACATTAAATAGACCCTCAAGACAATCAAAGTAAAACATTTAACTTTGTTATTTGACAGAGACTGTTTTGAACATGTACCTACTTGAGAATTCAGCTATTAAAATTATCTTAACAGAGTTTAAATTTACTAAAATAATAAAAAAAGAAAAACTATTCGGTTCTAATATTAGAATTTAATTAGAATGATTAATTAATCTTATTCCTGAATAAATAAATTGTTACATATTACTGGCATCTTGGGTTCAAGTGGACCCTTTCATTAAAATCCAAGTTATTTTCGAATATAGATGAAATTACCACTTAGAAGGGCTATTTTTTTTGTCTTCTCTAACCAAATGAAAAAATAAAAAAGTAAATAAAAACTATAAAATTTAATAATACTACAGGATTTTATATGTCTGTGTAAGACGTATAAAATCCTCCTTTTGTTTTATTATAAAATTTAATTATTTCTGGTTACCCATTGTTATCATCTATATATATATGCCTTAAATAGAATACAACAACGCTTAAATTTCTCTTTGGTACATACGATGCCAGTTATTATATTAAGATTTTTTTAAAGCATATCTAATTTCATAGTAATATCGGTGAAATGGGACAAGCGGAGCGTGTAAATTTAATACAAATTCATACAGCCATGAAGTAACTGTTGACTGATTAAATATCACTATTATTGCTGATGAACTGAGATGATATTTGTATTTTATTTATATATTCAGATAAGTAGATTAATACCTTTACATATATTTTGTTAAACATGTAAATTTAGTATATTTTGTTAAACATGTAAACAAAGTACCTAAGAGAAGAACTTGAGTCTAGCCGCCTACAACTGTCTGCTTTTTCAATTTTTAGAAACTTCTTTAATAGTTCCAAATTAAGTTAAGAATGACTCGTATTTCACGAATACATATATAAGCCTATATCAAAACACTTAAATGTTATGCTTCAAAAAATTTGTTATTAGTACATTGTATAAATGAAACGAAGAAGATGTAGAAGTGCTTGAACTCTAAAAATATATTCTATACTAGTAATAACCTCTTACATATCTTAGTACCGTTGAGAGAATAAAAACACAGACTGAAGTCTCCAAACCTTCGCGTCCTCATATTTATAAGTAATTACAGTTAACTATATGGAATTAATTTTGCAGCAATTCTCTACTAATTAAGCTATCGTGTTAAGTAAGCTACGGGATAGTTCCCGAGCAAATGTTAAACATAGTACCCTCATAACTTAATTATTTTAAATTTAATTATTGTCGTTCTTGTAATTAATGTCAATCTAGGTTAAGAGAATTAAGTTTGTGCTATAAAATGTTTTCATTTGAGCTATAATTAATTATTAAACGCTTTCAAGGAACATTTTAAATTTTACAACGATTTCACGTTTTTATTATTTCTACAATACTATTAATGAACAAGTAAAAAGTTTAGTATAAACACAAAGTAACGGGTTACGTAGAATCATTTATCCTAAGAAGTAGTTTCTTAAAATATGTTTCTTCTCATCCATGTTGTAATCACATTTGGAAATATTGCAGGCTATTAAATTAATAACTGGTGCTTTAAAGTACTTAAGATTTATTTATACTTTATTATGAATGTGTATAAAATATTTAAACAATAGTGCAAAACCTTCCATATATGTATTTTATAAAAAAATATATGATGTTTTAACTTGAAATTTTAGTAATTAATATAATTTAATTATAATTGTTTGATAACCATATAAATGTAAAATTCGATTAAAGTCTACTCTATTTAAAATATTATAAATTTAACGTGAGTGGTGTATGATCTATTACCACTTTATGATTTTAGAATATTGATCTTACATGTATATATGCAGTCAATAGCCAAGCATTACTCTTTGAACCATACTTGAAGGCCAGTTCTAAATATTTCCATTCAAATGCTAACGTTTAATAAAATTATTTTTAACGTTACACATTAAAAAAAATATTGATATCGTCTATCTCAATAAAATACTATTTTTAGAATACTCAATGCATAATATGCACGATAGTTCATTTGAATATAACGTTAACTGATCGTTCACTGAAGTAACCGACATACAAGATACGATTTGTGTCCAGCAACGTCTTCCGAGGCCTACTTTGTGACATGAGATTTACAAGATTCCATTTGCTCTTGTACTTGCCATAATGGACCACTTCACAAAAAAAAAACAGAAAGGAAGGTATTAATTACTATAAGATTTTTTTTAAAGCATTCAATCAGCTTTTTGCATTGTATTTTAATCTGTTTTGCTTCAATGAAGATAATATTTACTTTTTGTGAGATTATCTTCTTAATTATTATTGATGATATATATAGAACATTATAAAAATATTAATTATAGTTTAAAGTTATGTTTGATACTTATCATTTAGATTATAGTAATTAATTAAACTCTTTAGTTTTATTTTTGACAATCAATTAGTTAATATAACCACAGGTACTTAAATATATTTTAGAATGTTTTTCGAGTGTATGTATTGGAATTAATCTCTTTAACAACTTGGTTTGTGATAAATATGTCAATTCTAATTGTAAGTATGTCAATCAATACAATTTCACCATATTTTAGTTAATTATTTAGTTTTGTCCTTTTCAACTACCTTGGTATTTCCTCTCTGAATTACGGGATTTGTTATCGAGACTGTTTGTGTAATTAATCGAATGTAATTAACATGTTATAAATACTCCTAGAAACATCCATCACTTCCACCAATCAACCGCAATCGATATTACTTGTTTCTCTGTGGTTCATCAACCGCAATGTTATTGTTCAGAAATTAATTTAACAGAAATATGCTTACATATTATAATATGATTCATGAGCGTATTATTTTTATTATAATAAACCTAGTATATTGTTAACCTAGGGGTTGTTGGCTATGTCTTTTCTGTTGAACTAGAAAAATCTTTTATACTAATATTCTTGTTTTTAAAGCCAAACATATCTTTTGGTGCATTCGGGAAAAACACGAAACTGATTCTACAGACAGACCAACTTATTTACTTACCAGACTCACCAGACCATTACATATCAATGCTCACTACATCTGTTTAATCTTTTACCTTACACCTGCATAGCACCTGGTAGGACGTCATATTGTTGTGTAAGTTATTTTCTAATGATTTTCCCTTACATTTTTAACCTTTAAAAAAATATGAAAAACCTATCACATCCCACACTATAGATATTAACTATTTCTTACAGTAGAAATAAGATTAATTTATAATGAATACGCAACATACAGTGAGTTATTAAGCAGAGACAATTATCATTCCTAATATAATAAGATTATAGAAGAGAATAAATAATTAATCATTGAGCAAAAATAGAAGGTAGAAGGAGTTATGTATTTTTATATCATAAAATTATATAAAAATTTTCGCTTTTTGACATATCTGCCAGGGTTTAATGATATTAAATAGACCCTCAAGACAATCAGATTATAACATTTAACTTTGTTATTTGACAGAGACTGTCTTAAAATTATACTTTCAGATACTGTCCAAACCATCTTAACAGAGTATAAGTTTAATAAAATAATAAAAATCAATTTTATACACACTTGCTGCATTTTCTATTTTTCGAAATTTAATTGCAATATTAAACAATATTCACGTATTATTTAACACAAAATATCAATAACAAATGGGTTTTCACACGTCCGTACATCCCTGTGTGAGGATATATATATGGTAAAAAGAGATAGGCACATACGCAGAGAGAAAGAGAGAGAGATTGCTCATTTGTTTGTAGTAGGGTCGATACACGTATGAACAAACACACAGCATACAGCATTTTGTTACGTTACTATTTGTAACAAATTGCACTACCCGTGAGCCGCATTAAGAAACTTCATTGAAAAAAAAAACAAAATTTTTGAGGTAATAATAAAATATAAAAACTTTTAATAATGATATTTTTAAGTAAAGACTTTAAATATCTATTTAATGTTATGGTACGTCGGCTGACGAGCGTGTCGATTAAGCAGCTGTGAACTGAAAATTGTCTTAAACGTTTTCTTGACAATGGAATTCTTTGTTATAAAATATATTAATAAGAACAAATATTTTATAATATATGTATTTTATTTATTCTTTTCTTAGACTGTTGTCTGATGATCTTCTCTTAAATGCTAGTGGTAAGTAATATGAAATAAATTAATAAGACGAGTATGTAAACAAAGTTGTCCAAACCTACTTCGAATTTATTTGGTTTAAAATTAACCATATTATATTTCCTCCATATGTATATATTAGATTGGATATTTAGAAATAAATATATACCTGTAAACATATTTAACTCGACATCATTATTTATCCTCAGTCAACTTAATCTAAAACATTAATCTATCTGTAAGAATGAAGATGGTACACATGAAAAGGGATATTCAGTAGTTTGTCATAGTACGCTGTGATAGATAAATTAGTCTTACTTTTACATAAGACTTGCTTTTAAATTAATGACTATTTATTATATATAGATTTAATTTTAGTGAAAAGAAAGGAAATAAAGGGATACAATTAAAATCCTTCATTGTGCTTTAGCTTTCTGTCAAGGTAGAATATTCATTTTCTTCTTGGAATGAAATAAACTTTTGTTGTGTGTGAAACATATCTATGCACCATTATTTTGCAGTACGGTTAAAAAAACTTGATAATGGTAATAAATTGGTTTACAGTACTGTAGGGGGTTTTTATACATATTTAATGGTAGAAAAATATTATTAATTTGCTTGGCAATAGTTGATTTATTCTGATTTTTAAAAATGATAAAGAAAACGTCCGCAGTGATTGCTGATTGCAAACTGCGAGTTTGTCGATTATGATTTAAAGTGAAACAATTAAAAAACTGATTTGGCGACGTTAGCGGTATTGCACCGTACAAGTACATTGAATTTATAATATTTATTTTTCAGATTCGCAACATAATGTATCCATATATAATAAAGTTCCACAAGATATCTTAGACCTTCCTTTTCGTAGTTTTAAATCTAAAAATAAAAACTTATTATCAAATAAATCTCATTATAAAGTTTAAGACTTTTTAGTGGTTAGAAATGCGTGGAACTTAAGTCGTTGACTTATTTGAAGGATTGATATTATTACGTACATTATCTAAGATTTTTATATTTCTTTTAAAAAGAACAACTGTTGAGTTTCTGGCCGGCTCTTATCAGCATTCGGAGCCGGTGGTAGCTTACTCACGGATTGAATACACTGACCTTTTTATTTTAATAATTGGCGATTCAAAAGTGCGTGTAAATGCCTACTTGAATAAAGATGTTTTGAATTTGAATTGGAAGGAAACACTGTAACTAAAAGGATTTTATGACCCCAAATAGTATTATATAATAATAATAAACATAATAAGATATGATGATTATAGAACATCAGATAATATAACGTACCAATAAGTAACTTTTTTCTTTATGAAATACAACAGACCACTATAAAAATATAGCGGCACTTTTTTTTAGTTTCTATTATTGACACTGTATATAATAAAAGTAGAATCTTGATTGTAATGTTATAGTGTTTGAGTTTTTACTTAATAATTAATTACTAAAAGGAATGCAAAAACGGAATCACACGCTAACAAGCTTGGAGAAATTTTTGTTGTATTAATTGCTTTCTGCAACTTTTTTCTGATAAGACTTCGATATTATTTTTATTGATGTTTGATAATAATGCATTATAGCAGAAATATGAATGCAGAGAGAATCTGAACATCCGTTTATATTTATTCAGTTGTTGTTTTTGTATTTATTCAGTATTCTATATTTTATTATCTTATCTCCATCCTATATAAATTTAGGCACCACATTCACAGTGGGTCTCTCTTTTTTACAATTTCTCTCAGGGTTCACGTCTCGGAGAACTATAAAAATTGGGAAATTGTATAGAACCGGCAACAATCGCCAAGAAACATTTTAAATTAATTTAAGGCGCTATAAATAGAATATATTGCAATACATCGCTGCGCTTAGGGCCTAGTATACAAAAAGATAATAATTTTATAAAACTATACTTAATTAATTACACAAATTTTCTGTGATGTTCTTCAAGTATAAGAACAAAACTTGTATATATGTTACATTATTTTTTGAAATAGTTACTGTTTTTAAAGAATAGTATAAAAAATTTGCAAAAAAAAATTTTTTTTGAAAAACCACACAATTAAATTTTAAATCCTTAAAATCCTCCAAAACGCTAATCCGTGTAATTTATATGCCTTTATTAAAAATTAGATATATTAGGTGCAATATAATTATTTAATTATAGATAGAAATATAAATAAAATTGCGGATAAATCACTGCAAGTACATTCATTGTAACAATTATTACTAGGAGTATATTCAAAGCACTTAAGTACAGTATGGTCTCCGAGATGAGTAGAATTCCATAAATGTTTATTTAAATATCATTGATTCACTTGAAAATGTATTTCATTAATCGATATGAAAGTATATACGCCATTATTGTAACGGCAATAATTATAATGGCACAAACAGTGTTCGTAAAACAGTATTCATTTCTTAAAAGAATTTTAATAATTAATTACATTCTTGGTTAAAAATAAAATTATCTTTTATATTAATATCTTCTCATTAATGAAATTTAATATTTTTTTTTAATAATAAATGTTTCCTTTAGAGTTAATAAAAACTTTCTTGTTATTTATGTTTCTTGCTAGACTTCTATAGTCATTAAAAGATTAAAAGATTCTTATACTATAAGAACCCCTCGCTCGGGGTCCACAGATACAGTGAATTATATTTGTACCATTATACTAAGACGTGACCCTGAGTGCGTCGAATACAGATGTGCGTTATTGTTTCACGTTCCGAACATTAGCTAAGAATCACTGATCGAACCCGAGGAGGAAGCAATATTTGGAATACTGTTGTGCAGCCTCAAATTTAGGACAGGCTTTGGTAATAATTTCTGATATATTCGTATAACCTTCTCTATATTAAAATAAAAATATAAACTAAGCAACATATAGAATTTTTATTTAATTTTAAGATTAATCATAATTGGCTTATACATATTATAATATTTTTTTGTCTTATTTTTTTTAAATATCTTTAATAAAAAAAAAACATAAAAGGCAAAACAGAAGACACTAACTAGTTTGTAAATGTAAATAAAACTTAAGTGTTTGTTTGTTTTGTTTGTGTTGTCTTCAGCTCTGATGAAGTTCGGAACGTTCATATTTAACCAAAATTGGGTGGATCCAGCTTTATGACCCGACCTTGTTTATTGAACATAGTTTTTTAAGGGGCTCAACTATGTTCTCAATAATGGTGTCTTGATACATTTTGTGCTGATGTTTTGATAACTATTTTACAAAAAGACGTTACTGTTGGTACTGATGGTTTGGTGTGCTGTTAGCTATGAAAGCATAGCTAACAGCACACCAAACCATCACTAAAGTCGAATACTATCTACATTGACTCAGTGGACTAATTAGGAAGCTCCTTTAGAACTTTCAGCATAAATACGGTCATTTTGTTAGTTAAAATATTTCTCAATTGTAAAATTTTTGTCATCCGTAAATGATTTTTTTCTGTAATCTTCCTTTGCCTACCGCTTAAGTAATTATTTTGATTTTACCACCATATTCTTTTTTAAATCATCAGTTACGAAATCACCAGTATATCTTTTATATGCTTCACGTCCATAGTCATATAATATAGAAAATAAGAAAACACAATGAAAAATTGTATTAGAATGCCAGATTCCAAATCGAAAAGTAATATTTTGTTTATTTTTAATTGTTAACTTTTTTTATTTTCTGTGGCTGCTTGTAAGTTTGTTTGGTCCGGCTTATATCTAAAATCACTGGATCGATTTTAACAGGACTTTTAATACCGGAGAGCTGATGTTAAAAGGAGCAATTTAGGCTACTTTGATTTAAAAAAACATATTCCTTGCAAACGAAGTCGTATGCACTCCTAGTTATTTCATATATTTTCTAGAATCTGGAAGCGTAGTAAGTTAAACACGTAACCTAACTTGTCCTATGTTAAGTAATTAGTAAATGAAATCGACTTATTTCAGTTTATTTTGTTATTTATTCTGGTAATAATGTTATGCCTCAAAAAGTATGTTAATTTCTCTTAAAGTATTATCTTTATAACATAAAAGCTCTGTCAACGATATTACTATATTTAACGTTATTAGATTCTTATTTCGATTTTAATGTCCATAGCATTAAAGAGCAAAGTTATAACTTCCATTAATTCTTGGGTTAAATACAAAATTCTATATTGTTTTGATAATTATTATCGCTCGTAATTCTTTACTTGGAGCTTTATTGTAGCACCACCTGTCACATTAAACCCAATCTGAATCTGAGTGTTTCAATTAATGTAAATAAGAAATTTATTGCTGTTTGGTTTTATGCTTTAATGGATATATCTCGATATCTACTTTAACATCGTATAACAGGTTACTTTTATCCCGAAATTTCCATGGGATCAGAGGGAAAAATTATATGGTATGCTAGTCATGTAAGAGTTGAATAATGAGTTAGTAATCCTTGCAATAAAAAAACATGTTCCATGATCCATACAATTTATATGAAAATAAAAAACGGAAAACTTTTAAGTAAAATAATTGGAGCATAAAAATCATTTTAAGGTTGCAATTAAATACAAAAACATAATTAGTTTTGTTTTATGCATGTTAGTTTATATTTTTATTATATATTATATTTTTATTAAATAATATATTTTATCAATTATTAAAAAAGAGCAAAGTGTGGGGTAGCATTATCTTAATAAAAAAAAAGAGATTATAACATAAAAATATTATCTGATACATAGGAGAGAAAAAGCGTAATAACAAATCATAAGAATTTATATCGTTATATTTCTTTATTAATAATTTAAGAAAACATTATTGTTATATATTTCTGTTAAATTGCCAAAGTGCTCAGCTATAGTTTTAGGGAAATATTACATTGAATTATAAATATTTTAATAGAAATAATATGAAATATTATTATAAAAATATATTATAGTATCAGATCTCATGCAATTATTTTTATGAAAAAGCTTAAAAAACTATGTAGTTTCTGAACAAAAATATGTTTGTATTATATAAAACTTTTTAAACTATATAACTGTATAATAACGGAACTAATGACAAAGGGACATGCTTAGACAGGTTTTAGAAAAGTTATCTAGTTTTATATTGTGGAGGAAACTTTTCATGAAAACAAATACGATTAATATTTAATTTACATTAAATATTAACAAATCTATCAAGTTTGAAGTACAACTTTAAAATAAATATTTTTTAGACGGGCGGGCAGATCAGTTGCTACACCTTTATTTCTATGTTATGATTGTATTTTTGTTGTATTGTAAATTGTATTTTATGTTGTGGCCCAACGCATAATTCAAAACCGCAGTAAGGTCATTACGTCTAGTCGTTGATTGTAACAGATTTTAACCACAATTCTTCTACTACAACATTAAAATTATTAACTACATAACGTAACTTTATCTCATTAAATTATGAGTGTCCTCATATATACTAATAATTATGCATATCTGTAAATAAGTTTTTTGTCTTAAAATTATCGTCTAGATTGTCCATTACTCTGAATAGCTCTAATAATACTATCACGTGAAATACGCTAATAATTATTATAAAATATAATTTTTACTTATATTTTAAGTATTTGTTTTATTTTGATCTATTTAAAAAAAAGTAATTTGTGTTTTTTAATCTTAGATAATATCTAATATAACTTTGGGTCCTAATTATAAAATATTCATTAAGAAAACATACAGGGAGTCTCAGTAATTTCTTAACGAAATTAAATAAATTTAAATATCAATATTATTGAATATCTGAGACAAATTGATATTAACAAATTTCAATGAAATATGTATATTTCATTGAAAATAAAGATTGAAGAGAATTGTATAGAATGTAAATTAAAAATAAATTATATTTTATGTAAATTAACAAGTAATGAGTGTTTAATAATAGTCGCCAAAGCTTAAATATTTGTTTATTTAAAGGCAACGTTTGTAAGAGGTAGTTTTAGTTTAATATCAATTCCTATACTATTATATAGTAGTAGTAGTAGTACTATATAGTAGTTAATATAAAAAAATCCATGCTAAGTAAAGTGTATCCAACTATATTAAAATTAAGACACTAATAATGTTGGCGAGTGTTTCCAGTCCACACGAAAAAAACCTCTTTAATAGATATTCTAGTAATATCCATCTATCTATTTCTACAAAGTATTTATATGAATATAGCTCAATAATTCATCTCAACTAATATTATTTGATATCATAGATTTGTTCGGTGTTTGGTTGAGTTGTGGTCGGTGATTTTGGTTCTGGGAATTTCAGTTGCTTTTTATGTAAATTAAGGTTTATTAAAGAGACATTCACATTTATATTATTATAATACTTATTATACTAATTGTAATTAAATAAATTATGAAATTTTCGATTTCGTTATATATATATACGCTAATTACTGTCATCATTACTTTGGCCTTTGTTAACGTAAATTAATTTATCCAAATATGTATAATGAACTGGGGATAAAAAATTTAAATATTTGAAAAATGAAAAAACCTAGCAGCTATAAAAGTATTTATTTTTTTTGTAATTTAATATTAAAACAAAATCTTAAATTTGCGTAACAGATTCACAGATTCCAAAATATACCTTCAAATAAAAACCGAAACAAACTCTTCATCTTTATATTATTACAATATAGAAAGTTATCACATAACAAAAAAACTTATATTAAATATATGCATAAGTTTAATAATCTCAAAATATTACATTTTTAAGAGGAAACAATATTAAATTGTTTTCCTTTCAATGTACTTTTCCAATACTGCTGTTAGCGTGAAGGGTTGTCGTAATAGAAATATTTTTCATCCTAATCTGATATCTGAGAGTATAATTTTCTTTTTCATTGTAATATCGGCGAAATGGAACAGGCGGAGCGTGTAAATAATATACAAATGAAAGTTTGTACAGCGATGACGTCACAGTTGACTGACTAAATGTCACTATTATTGATTATGAATGGTCATTATATTTATATTACATTTGTATATTCAGACAAGTAGAAATACCTTTACGTATATTTTGTTAAATGTGTTAATATAATTGTATATAAAATGCTTTTCCAAACTAAGTACACCTAAAGGAAAAACTCGCGTCTAGCCGCCTGCAACTGTCTGTTTCTCACTATAGCTCAAGATCAAAAGACCTAAATTACTTTGTAGGTAAACATGTAATAACTAAATTCATTTGGTTATGTTCATTGGTAAGTAAGTGAATCCGAAAGCTCTTTATTTGTACCAAACTCTGTGGTAAAACTTGGCGGCAGATCGCGGTCTTCATTTGATGCGTCTGTCAGGGCTGCATCAGGTGGCAAACGGCAGCAATATCAAGCTTAGGCTAATTGCGTTAGCCATTAAGGATCCGAAATCTAAATATAATCTTAAGTTCGCAAGAGGAAATATAACCATGACTCCAGATTACTCGAAACGGCGCATTGCTAGAACAAAGTTCAGGCATGTCGTCTAAAGGTGGGATCTGTTGGCCTGGCTCGTGCAAGTTCTGACGACTTTCCAAATCCTGTGGGAAACTTTTGCCAACCATCTTTGCCACCATTGCACACTGGGAATGACTCTTTTACCGTCTTGGCCAGAGGGCCACGACGGGAGACGGTAAAAGAGAAAGGCGATCTCTTTTGCCCTCTTTTCTCGACCAAGAGAAGATACCACCTTACCATTCTGCAATGTCAGAGCTCAAAGCCGCAAATAATTCTACGACAAAAAATAATCTGAAAGTCTTTATTTTCCTTTGACGTTCATAACAGGTATTCAACAGCTCATTGGGCCAGATGGTATTTCACCAATGGTGCTTCAAACATGTGCCCCTCTGTTGACTCTCTATGGTACAAGAGGTTTCTTGCGAAGCTGTCTTCCTATAAACTTCCCGAGAGTTTATATAAGTGGATACTAGTTTTCTCACTGGGCGGAGCATACAGGTCGTTCTCGACGGTTTTTGCTCGGACCCCAAGCTCATGACCGCTAGTATATCCCACAGCTGCGTGCTATTCCCAACTATGTTCCTGATATGTGTATCAATGATATGTATATCAATGATTTGTTGGATACTTCGATCATACATTGTTATGCGGATGAGTGTATTAGGGATGCTGTATATTCCGGTCATGCAGGGTTCTCTCGAAATTTTTGTCTTCTATAAAGACCTCCCTGGGGGTGGTCTCACAGTTAGGTGAATTATAAGTCGTACAGTTTAATCTTCGAAAGACACAAATTTCCCCGTTTACTACTAAAAAAAACTCTTTGTCGTATCTGCGCTCTTCGAGAGCATTCCGGTCAGTGCCTTGACAACTATCAGAACTAAAGTACTGAGTCTTGATATTTCGAATTAGTGACAGTTTCGTGATCACCTGGAGAGCAAGGCCAAATTAGCATCAATGAAATTGGGAGTGATCAATAGAGCGGTATGGTATTTCAAGCCTGGCCAAAGACTTGCGCTCTATAAGGCGCATGACTGGCCACAGATGGAGTATTGTTCTCATATCTGGTCCGATTCACTCCAATATCAGCTTCTACTGCTCTGGGAACGGCTGGACTCTCTGGCCTTGCGAAGAGACGTGCTTTCTTTGTGCGTCTTCTATTGCATTTACAATGGGTAGTGTTCCGTAGAGCTATTTGATCTAATACCTTCCGCCGAATATCATCACCGCACAGCACGTCTTCGCCTGCTATACTATCTGTACAACCTGAATGCGTGATGATCCTCTACTGTGAGTGTTTCAAGGACCTTTCTTTCACATAACTCTAAGATGGGGAACGCACTTCCTTCGGCAGTATTTACGGATCGATACGAAATGAGTACCTTCAAGAAAGACTTATTACACTTTCTACTCCTATCTTCAAGACTGACAATGCTCTTACAATTCCCCGGATGTTACAAAAGTGCTAAGGCGGCGATGAACATCGGTGACCCACCGATGACAGGTATTGTACGCTTGTTTGCCCTCTTCTGACAAAGTAAAAACCTAAATATTACGCTTTAAATATATTTATTATTAGCACATTGGATAAATGCAACAAATAAGACGTAGAAGTGCTTGAACTCTAAAAATATGTATTAATACCATTGGAAGAATAAAAACATTGACTGACCTTCGGTCTGTTAGAGTCATTTATTCTTGGACTCCATGCGTTCGCGTTTTCATCGTCCGAAAATAATTATGATTTATTACATATTTTGTCATAATCATTCCTGAAATTCTCTGATTTGTAAATATTTTAATATTTTAAAATTTTAAAAGAAATCTTATACCTAGCATGAAAATAAATTACAATTAAATTTTCATTCATTCATCCAAATAACTAAACTTTATTTAAAATATTTAGAAAGATTAAAGTGTTTAACGCTCTCTAATCTATCCAAATATAGAATTTAACCAAAACCAAAGTGTAAAGCTTTAAATATTATATATATATATATATATAACACTTATAAACCAAACCGACCTTGAATAATATTGGGTAGTGGTTTTGTATAGTATAATTATCATAAATAATATTTTTCCCCCGAAACACGTTTATGAAATAGGTGTATTGAGTAAATTGCAAAAGTATACATAACTATAAGAAAATATCGGTTTAAAAGATAAAGTGTTTGAGGTAGTTTTATACTGGAGAACTAAAATTATTAAGTTACATATATTTTCACTTTCCTATTGATGGTTATCGTTATTTATGTGTTGTTGTGTTAGTTGGGTACTGAAGCTACTTAAAATATAAATAAATTCATGCACGAATGTCATAATTTACGAGCAGTTAACTTTACCCAAACTCTAATCTATCTGCGTTAAGAAAGGTATTCCATATAAAAAGAAATTTACTTTTCGACCAATGTTATAGATAAGAAAGTAAGAGGATTAGTAAACGTGTGAGGAATCTTTGTAGCTGACTCTGAATACCAAATATTTTAATTACTTCTTGTTAAATAAGAAATCCTGTCATGTTATTTCTATTTTGCTATGTTAATAGTAGTTTTGTTTTATTTATAATATAGGAAATTAATTTATATTCTTCTAATATTTATTTGGGTTATAAACCTTTTAATGATTGAAGATCGGTTTTATTTTATTAAATTAAAATTTAATTAAATATGAGGGATTAATAAAGCAACGCTAATTGCTTTATTATTTCCTTTTACTCTTTGGATTTGGTAAAAATGTGTATAAAGGTTAAACAAAACACAATATACTCTGTATTGTGTTTTGTGTGACTATTTTAGTAATTTTGATTGTCTCCTTTATTCTTTTTGCCTCTCTTATGTTATGCTATGTTATTATCATGGGTGACCTAAATACGTGTCTTGTAACAAATATTTAAAGATCTGAAAAACTGAAATTACTGGCTTCCTATAACCTTTCTATTCTCTCCCTTTTCGAAACATTTTCTTCACCTAATTGTGAACTATATCTTCTTGACTTAATTATAGTATTAAATTTCCACAACAGTACGTTATTATTATTACATGGCCAGTTGATTGCTCTTTTGTTCCTAACACGATTTTTTATTATTTCGTTACAACCTATCTTCTTCTAAGCCTAAACGTTCTGCGATGCAACCTTAAAATAATTTATTGGGAACTCCTACGCTGTGATGCTGAAATAATAGAAAGTGTACAGACATCAAACGCCGCGATGTTTACTCCTCTGTTAATAATTCTACGCCGCCACAATTATGAAAGTCACTAGGTGTGGGTTAATCTCCGCCCCTTTCTTATAATTCTGTTATAACATATATATGTAATTTCTCTTTAACAGCCAATTCCGATTCAACTGCCTAAAAATTAACCCAGGTTATACTAAAACCAGTAATCCCAGTTCTCCCTCACAATTCTGCCCTTCCTGTCTACTACCTGAACTGTAACCGACTCCTTAGCCCTTTTCAATAAGGTTTCTGTACTTTATAAAGCACAAACAGCGTTGCTTAAAGTTACCGAAGACATCAGGTTTGCTATGGATAACCATAGACTCACCATGCTTGTCCTACTAGATTTCAGCAATGCGTTACATTCCGTAGTCTTAAATATTGCTTGGTGTACTTCGTAGCCTTAACATGTATTCACACATGATTAACTGGTTTCGTTCATACCTGTACGGTCGTCGGCAGACTACATGCTCTGTTGACCTATTCTATGATCGAGCTATTCACACTGCTGGCGGACTTCAGGACGGCGTTTTATCTCCTTTACTCTTTTATTAATGAAATTTTATAAAATAATATCTTCTCACTACCAGCTTTATGTAAACGATCTACAACTGAATAGACGTTCCTCACTAAACGATGTTAAGGCTACTATTGAAACTATAAATACTGTCCTGATTTCAACAAAAAAATGGAGCGAATTTTTCGGACTCACTGTAAATCTAAAAGAAATTCAAGTCATTCTTATTGGTAGTAAATTTTTTCATAATAAAGTACAACTTAAGCGGCTCTGTAAAGTGATATACATTGATTGAATCCTTTTTCTGACGAAATCAAGACCTAGGATTGATGATAGACAAACACTTAACTTAGACAGCACAAGTCAATGAAACGAGTCGAAGAATACATTTGTCGATTCATTTTCTCAAGCGTCTGCAGAATTTGGCTACTTTTGAAATTTTTTTTTTTTTTCTCTTGCTACCCTTTCTCGAATATGGTGACGTTTGCCAATTGGAGGTCATCGATTGCATTCATTTTATTTTCGGATTGCGCAAGATTGACCATGTTTCAGATTTTTGACATCTACTAAAGACGTTCTCTTCGTTCTATTCCTTAGCCGGAATATGCGCATTTTATCCCCCCTTTATAAAATCTTAAGTTTAGTCCCTTCTTATTTATATAACCCATTTCATCTGCCCCATCAAGTGACTGTCCCAAACGCTCCGGTGTTACTTCCAAAACCTTTAATATCTCTACATAAAATTCAAAGTCTTTTTCCAAATCTTTCACCATATATGTAGCGCAGTTATGGAATAACCTACCAAGCCATGTTACAGATAGTCCTTCTGTTATATCATTCAAAAGAAGATTAAAGTTCTGCTATCTTTTTCAGTTATAAATATGTAATCTTTTGTGTATTTTAGTTTTTCATATAATTTTTTTTTTGCAGAACTTTAACTTAGATTCGCTTGAACCCCAGAAACTACTTAAATCAATAGTTACAAGGGTGACCAAACAGAGGGCCATGTTCTTAATATATCTATATTGTACAAAATAAAAGAATATTTTAAATTATTTTCCTTAAGGTAAATTTTCAGCCCTTGAAGCAGTCTTATAATTTGCAATATATTACTAAATTATTAGCTAAAAAGGTGTCCAGAATAGCTAGAAATATGTCCAGGAGGACATAGATTAACAGTAGAAAATTATTAATTGCAAAAAAATGTGAGGCAGCTATAGCTTATTTTATTAAGTAAAATGAAAATAAGACAAAAAACTGTAAACCTCCCTTTATTATTCCTAAATATCCTTTTTATAAAAAATACATATGATATTTTATTCATCTTATGCTTCAGATATTCATAGGCTACATTCAGGTCACTATCGCCATCAGAAGAAGGCAATGTTCGTTTCATTCACCCTAAAGCACGAAAAATACACGGTGTGGTTACAAAATTACCGAACTAACGAATGCCTAATATTTTGTTAGGTAAGAAAAATGGTTAACAAAAAAAAATGTAATTCTAAATAACATATAATGTAATAAACAAATTTAACCTTAAGCACTTAGAGGTATTAGTTGTTTGTTTAATTCGAGATAATATTTACAGATATGATATATACATAGACAAGGAACAAACATACAAACAAAGAACTGCTTGTTCGGATAAAAGGTTTCTACGTAACCTGTTGCTTTATATTTTATTGTACCTTTACAGAGTACTGGGTGACGTTATATTAGCTTAACTACTTAATATTGATTCAGATTTTATGGGTTGTGTAATGATAAGTAAGATGGATATGAGATTTAAAAATAATTTTGTCACTCATTGAAATCCTTTTATTGCACAAATTAATTTGTTTCTGAAAGTTAACAGTTTAAAACATTATTGATATAACAGCAGCAGACAACAATAACATTGTACAATTTCTCAAGCTTTTAGTTGTCCAATATTCTGTAATCAAATATGATGGTGGATGAAATGTGTGAGCGACTAGTGAGGGAACTGAATGGCTCTCGTACAACAACATATTTATATTAAAAAGGAAAATATAAAAAGAAAGACTGTATTAATATAATATTATAATTATTAAATAAAATAAAGATATATGATTATTTTTTATAGAGCCTATTATTTGATCTTTAGCTTTACAAAGCTTCTTCAAACATCACAAAGATAATATGACAGTTAAAGATTATTGAAAATTATGTTGATATGCGATATGAAGTAGATTTACAAAGCAATTAGATAAACTTTAAAAAATAACATAATTGAGAATATAATATTTGTAATGAATCAAAGATTTTTTTCAATTGTTATATCACAGATAACAGATGATATATAAATAATGAAAACGGCGAGGACACATGGGCCCCGAAACGTAATTGTATTCAAAATATTTTTTCAAGTAATCAGGTAGTAAGTACCATTCTTACTCTTACTAAATTATAAAGCCTAATATTTATATATAATTAACAAACTCTTCCCCTGTTTGCAATTTCTGTCGGAGTTTAATAACGTTAAGTAGACCATCAAGTAAATCGGATTAAAACATTTAATTTCGTTATTTGACAGAGAATGTTTTAAATATTTGAAGATTCTATTATCTTAACCGAGTTTAAGGTTCAAAAAACAGCAAATAAAGTAAAAGGATTGGTTTCATTAAATATTTTTATAAATTCTTTATAACAATGGTTGATAAATACAAAATATACAAGTACTACTTAAATAAATTAAACATTTAGAAAACTAATTTCACTAAAGTATAAAGGCTTTTAATAACGGCATTTCTTAGTGAACGCCTTTAACATTTCGTCTATTTAATATTTTGGTATTTTGGCTGATGAGTATCGATTAAACCTTCAAAAGCAGCAAAATCGTTTTAAAGGATTTCTTCACAATGGACGGATCTCCTAGAATAATATAAGCTTAAATTTTAAGCAATTTAAATCTATGAAACAATCCATATCATAATACCTCCACAACACGTATGTTTACAATATATTAGATTAGATATTTAGAAATAGATATGTGTGTAAGCAGTAAACAAATTTAAGTCGACGTAATTGTTCATCCTCAATCGTCTTTTTCCAAAACATGAATCTATCTTTGAAAATAAAGACAAACATTATTCTACCTTTGAGAATAAAGATAAAAAAGAGTTTTATTATTACCTCATCTTATGTTGCTGTACGAGATAAGAAAGTAAGAGACTTACATAAGGCTTTGCTTTGAAATTAATAACCATTTATTGGATGGATAGCCAGATTATGGTACATTAAAGTAAAGAAAATATAATATATAGTGGAAAATATATAGTGGAAAAATGCTGCGTAATGACCTTCACTCGTGCTAAGATTCCACTAGAATGTACGTATATGTTTTAATCCGATTTACTTGATGGTCTACTTAACGTTATTAAACTCCGACAGAAATTGCAAACAGGGGAAGAGTTTGTTAATTATATATAAATATTAGGCTTTATAATTTAGTAAGAGTAAGAATGGTACTTACTACCTGATTACTTGAAAAAATATTTTGAATACAATTACGTTTCGGGGCCCATGTGTCCTCGCCGTTTTCATTATTTATATATCATCTGTTATCTGTGATATAACAATTGAAAAAAATCTTTGATTCATTACAAATATTATATTCTCAATTATGTTATTTTTTAAAGTTTATCTAATTGCTTTGTAAATCTACTTCATATCGCATATCAACATAATTTTCAATAATCTTTAACTGTCATATTATCTTTGTGATGTTTGAAGAAGCTTTGTAAAGCTAAAGATCAAATAATAGGCTCTATAAAAAATAATCATATATCTTTATTTTATTTAATAATTATAATATTATATTAATACAGTCTTTCTTTTTATATTTTCCTTTTTAATATAAATATGTTGTTGTACGAGAGCCATTCAGTTCCCTCACTAGTCGCTCACACATTTCATCCACCATCATATTTGATTACAGAATATTGGACAACTAAAAGCTTGAGAAATTGTACAATGTTATTGTTGTCTGCTGCTGTTATATCAATAATGTTTTAAACTGTTAACTTTCAGAAACAAATTAATTTGTGCAATAAAAGGATTTCAATGAGTGACAAAATTATTTTTAAATCTCATATCCATCTTACTTATCATTACACAACCCATAAAATCTGAATCAATATTAAGTAGTTAAGCTAATATAACGTCACCCAGTACTCTGTAAAGGTACAATAAAATATAAAGCAACAGGTTACGTAGAAACCTTTTATCCGAACAAGCAGTTCTTTGTTTGTATGTTTGTTCCTTGTCTATGTATATATCATATCTGTAAATATTATCTCGAATTAAACAAACAACTAATACCTCTAAGTGCTTAAGGTTAAATTTGTTTATTACATTATATGTTATTTAGAATTACATTTTTTTTTGTTAACCATTTTTCTTACCTAACAAAATATTAGGCATTCGTTAGTTCGGTAATTTTGTAACCACACCGTGTATTTTTCGTGCTTTAGGGTGAATGAAACGAACATTGCCTTCTTCTGATGGCGATAGTGACCTGAATGTAGCCTATGAATATCTGAAGCATAAGATGAATAAAATATCATATGTATTTTTTATAAAAAGGATATTTAGGAATAATAAAGGGAGGTTTACAGTTTTTTGTCTTATTTTCATTTTACTTAATAAAATAAGCTATAGCTGCCTCACATTTTTTTGCAATTAATAATTTTCTACTGTTAATCTATGTCCTCCTGGACATATTTCTAGCTATTCTGGACACCTTTTTAGCTAATAATTTAGTAATATATTGCAAATTATAAGACTGCTTCAAGGGCTGAAAATTTACCTTAAGGAAAATAATTTAAAATATTCTTTTATTTTGTACAATATAGATATATTAAGAACATGGCCCTCTGTTTGGTCACCCTTGTAACTATTGATTTAAGTAGTTTCTGGGGTTCAAGCGAATCTAAGTTAAAGTTCTGCAAAAAAAAAATTATATGAAAAACTAAAATACACAAAAGATTACATATTTATAACTGAAAAAGATAGCAGAACTTTAATCTTCTTTTGAATGATATAACAGAAGGACTATCTGTAACATGGCTTGGTAGGTTATTCCATAACTGCGCTACATATATGGTGAAAGATTTGGAAAAAGACTTTGAATTTTATGTAGAGATATTAAAGGTTTTGGAAGTAACACCGGAGCGTTTGGGACAGTCACTTGATGGGGCAGATGAAATGGGTTATATAAATAAGAAGGGACTAAACTTAAGATTTTATAAAGGGGGGATAAAATGCGCATATTCCGGCTAAGGAATAGAACGAAGAGAACGTCTTTAGTAGATGTCAAAAATCTGAAACATGGTCAATCTTGCGCAATCCGAAAATAAAATGAATGCAATCGATGACCTCCAATTGGCAAACGTCACCATATTCGAGAAAGGGTAGCAAGAGAAAAAAAAAAAAAATTTCAAAAGTAGCCAAATTCTGCAGACGCTTGAGAAAATGAATCGACAAATGTATTCTTCGACTCGTTTCATTGACTTGTGCTGTCTAAGTTAAGTGTTTGTCTATCATCAATCCTAGGTCTTGATTTCGTCAGAAAAAGGATTCAATTATGTTATGCTATGTTATTATCATGGGTGACCTAAATACGTGTCTTGTAACAAATATTTAAAGATCTGAAAAACTGAAATTACTGGCTTCCTATAACCTTTCTATTCTCTCCCTTTTCGAAACATTTTCTTCACCTAATTGTGAACTATATCTTCTTGACTTAATTATAGTATTAAATTTCCACAACAGTACGTTATTATTATTACATGGCCAGTTGATTGCTCTTTTGTTCCTAACACGATTTTTTATTATTTCGTTACAACCTATCTTCTTCTAAGCCTAAACGTTCTGCGATGCAACCTTAAAATAATTTATTGGGAACTCCTACGCTGTGATGCTGAAATAATAGAAAGTGTACAGACATCAAACGCCGCGATGTTTACTCCTCTGTTAATAATTCTACGCCGCCACAATTATGAAAGTCACTAGGTGTGGGTTAATCTCCGCCCCTTTCTTATAATTCTGTTATAACATATATATGTAATTTCTCTTTAACAGCCAATTCCGATTCAACTGCCTAAAAATTAACCCAGGTTATACTAAAACCAGTAATCCCAGTTCTCCCTCACAATTCTGCCCTTCCTGTCTACTACCTGAACTGTAACCGACTCCTTAGCCCTTTTCAATAAGGTTTCTGTACTTTATAAAGCACAAACAGCGTTGCTTAAAGTTACCGAAGACATCAGGTTTGCTATGGATAACCATAGACTCACCATGCTTGTCCTACTAGATTTCAGCAATGCGTTACATTCCGTAGTCTTAAATATTGCTTGGTGTACTTCGTAGCCTTAACATGTATTCACACATGATTAACTGGTTTCGTTCATACCTGTACGGTCGTCGGCAGACTACATGCTCTGTTGACCTATTCTATGATCGAGCTATTCACACTGCTGGCGGACTTCAGGACGGCGTTTTATCTCCTTTACTCTTTTATTAATGAAATTTTATAAAATAATATCTTCTCACTACCAGCTTTATGTAAACGATCTACAACTGAATAGACGTTCCTCACTAAACGATGTTAAGGCTACTATTGAAACTATAAATACTGTCCTGATTTCAACAAAAAAATGGAGCGAATTTTTCGGACTCACTGTAAATCTAAAAGAAATTCAAGTCATTCTTATTGGTAGTAAATTTTTTCATAATAAAGTACAACTTAAGCGGCTCTGTAAAGTGATATACATTGATTGAATCCTTTTTCTGACGAAATCAAGACCTAGGATTGATGATAGACAAACACTTAACTTAGACAGCACAAGTCAATGAAACGAGTCGAAGAATACATTTGTCGATTCATTTTCTCAAGCGTCTGCAGAATTTGGCTACTTTTGAAATTTTTTTTTTTTTTCTCTTGCTACCCTTTCTCGAATATGGTGACGTTTGCCAATTGGAGGTCATCGATTGCATTCATTTTATTTTCGGATTGCGCAAGATTGACCATGTTTCAGATTTTTGACATCTACTAAAGACGTTCTCTTCGTTCTATTCCTTAGCCGGAATATGCGCATTTTATCCCCCCTTTATAAAATCTTAAGTTTAGTCCCTTCTTATTTATATAACCCATTTCATCTGCCCCATCAAGTGACTGTCCCAAACGCTCCGGTGTTACTTCCAAAACCTTTAATATCTCTACATAAAATTCAAAGTCTTTTTCCAAATCTTTCACCATATATGTAGCGCAGTTATGGAATAACCTACCAAGCCATGTTACAGATAGTCCTTCTGTTATATCATTCAAAAGAAGATTAAAGTTCTGCTATCTTTTTCAGTTATAAATATGTAATCTTTTGTGTATTTTAGTTTTTCATATAATTTTTTTTTTGCAGAACTTTAACTTAGATTCGCTTGAACCCCAGAAACTACTTAAATCAATAGTTACAAGGGTGACCAAACAGAGGGCCATGTTCTTAATATATCTATATTGTACAAAATAAAAGAATATTTTAAATTATTTTCCTTAAGGTAAATTTTCAGCCCTTGAAGCAGTCTTATAATTTGCAGCATTCATCTTACTTACATTCTTCTTCCGTGTTACCCACGTTTGACTGCCGTATAACAGCGTCGATAGCAAAACTGCATTGTGTACAGCCAAACGTGCAGCTATGCTGACGTTTCGCCGTCTCAACAATGCAGTCAAAGCACCGTTGACTCTGTTACCGGCAGCAATACGCCTTTCCACATCCATTTCGTATCTTCCGTCTCTGCTAAACACACTTCCCAAATATACCATTTCATTCACTTGTTCTATTATCTTATCATTCACGTTGATCTTACATTCTGTTCTTTCTTCATTTCTTTCAAATATATATAACACTTTTACAACGAGCTCCCAGAAAGCAAGTATTTTTATTTAATTATTTTTCATACTCTCGTACAATTACTGAGATTGTTTTTACTGATTAAAATAAAGACTACACCTTCTCTGTGGTAAACCTTATGACTCTTGGTTTAAGTAATTTCTAGGTTTTAGGCAGTCCATAACCTAGCTATTCTTCTTAACGGGTTCAAGGTTGAAGTTCGGCAAAACTTTTAAACAAGACGGATACAGCTCATGACGACGAAAGTGAACTCAAAAATTTACCAAACTACTTATGAATATAAACAAATATGTTTCATAGTATATTTTTATTTACATGAAACATAAAACGTTTTGTATGTTCAACCCGCCGTATCGGCTTTATCATTACGGTTGAATAAACTTTATTAATACATTCTCTAACCTTTATACATAATTAGAGCAATTCCAAAGAGTCAACGGAAACAATATAGCGATTGGAAAATCCGTCACATTAAATTTAATAAAATTTTAATAAACCAAAACTGCCATCAATCATTAATTTCATTAAACAACCTAAAACCTAAAATAATATTGGACGAAGTATTCGTATATGTATATATATATGCATATAAGTGTAAAACTAAATATTAATAAATCTAAACAGGATAAAGACAACTTTAAAGACAACTGACTATATAAATATGAGATGTGTTCTATGTGTGGGTAGAAAAATACAAGTTTGATTTAAAAAATTTAGAGTTAAAATTAACTAAGATATGACATGCAATTTTTATCCATATGGATAAAAATTGCATGTCATATCTAAGTGGTAACAGAGTTAAAGAATTAATCCCATAAGTTTTTTTGTACTATTTATATAGTGAGTAAACTTCAAACACAATTTTGTGATGTCGATTTTAGATGTCTTTGTAAAAATTAACTCTCATTTTAAGAAAACCTTACCAAATAAAATTGTATAATAAAAAGATTTTTCAAATTCAACCATACTTTACCTATGTTTAATTATAAAACAGTACGCTCATAATATGCATAATATACATAATATATTAATATTAAATTCATTTCTGAATAACAACATTGCGGGCGATGAACCACAAACAGACAAGTAATATGGTTCGTGATTGGTTTACCGTAGTGATGTTTCTATAATAATTTAAAACAGAACTTGTTATATTCAACTAATTCACACGAGACTGCTCATGTTTCTTATTTGAATACATATGAACGATTTTTTTTATTATTTTTAATTCTGAGAGTTCATAACCATATTCTGCCACAATAAATATAAAGTACGCTTTGCAGCAATCATGTTTATAGAAAAACTAGATGTAGATGTCTGTCAGTAAATCAAATAATTTGTCATCTACCTCCAATCTTAATGTCTCTCCGGGGTTTATGTACACATTAATATGTACCTATAATAGGTGCATTTAATTCTGATATGATAATATTTAATAAAAGTAATTTAATTTTTAAACAAATATGTCGTTTATGATTATATAATTAATAAAACAAATATTTTAATAAATAGTCATTCTGTCTCAATCACATTCTATATGTTAATTAGTTCCAATATCCATTAAATCACAGTGAAGACTTGCCTTTTCCCCATATTATTTTTCACGGTGTCCATCCATGTTGCAACACCATCCATTTTTCCTAATAAATAGTATTAAAAATAATATGATATAATTTTGTATAAGTCTAATTTAAAAGAAGTAAAAATGTCACGCCCCTTTCACTTCTACCACAGCATATGCTGAATCTACGGGTTGTCTAGTAGAGATCGCTTTTCACTTCGTAATATTATTATTATTATTATTTATTTAGCTTCACGCCATATCCCTTGCGGGGTAGCCAGAGATGACGGAGCGCCAAACGCTGCGGTCCCTGCATACCTCTTTCGCCTCGGCCACAGACATCAACCTCTTCATACATGCCCTACGGGGGGTCCTCATGCTTTTTACGTGACCTTCCTCCAGTATCTTAGATACTGTGTTCTCGCAGGTCACCCGAGGCCTCGCCCTGTCTGTCTCACCGGTCACTTTTCCTATATAAATCTTTTTTACCATTCTTTCATGTTTTTATTCTACGATCTGATATGTCACAATGCAGCACGTTCTTTTTTGCACACAAAAAGTAATTTTTTATTATTATTATAAAGACATGTGCCTTTTTAATTAAAATAATATGTTTATATTAATGATAGTTATTCACAACTAATTTTAGATTAGCTTTAGAAAACAAAATTTTTGAAATTCGAGTGTATATTTTACTGTATCTCTTACTTCACTAAAACTATAATTTTTAAATATAATATAGCGCGAGTAATATAAATTTGAAGAGTCAGTCTCATAGATTATTTCAATTTCCTTTGTAATAGTTTGAGTCCGTCTATTGTTCAGTTCTAGACTGACTTGACCCAAATGTCAAGCCACCGATACATAATTGAAAATATAACTGACCTAACTCCAAATCTTTTGAAGTTTTAAGGGTTGTTTTTGTTATTTTCGTGATATATGATTGGTCAAGGAAAAGATTGTATTAAAATGAAAACATTGTTTTAAGAAAAAATATATAATATTGAATGTTAAACTAGCTTTTGACAGGTGAATGAATTTTAACGAATTATGTTGTAGGGTCGCACTATCTTGTTACATTGTTTGTATGGATTAGATTTAAACGTAACGTAATATTGTTACACTGCTTGAGATTCATTGAATACTTTTAAACATATTAATAAGATAATCATATTCGTTTAGAATATGCTATTCAGTATATACAGCTCATGAATTACCAAAAACTATTAATAGTATATAGTTATACATATTTATTGCTTCTTACAGCTTGAATCTTTCATTTCTCAGAAAATAGTATAAATCTATCTTGTAACTAAGAAAGACATAACTAATTTTCTATAATTATAAATTAGAACTGAAGCTTGCTAATATATATATATAAGAAATGGAGCTGCACAAAAGTATTCCAAATATTATTCTTCTTCTTCTCGGGTATAATCACAAGTTTTAGCTAATATTCTGAACGTATAACAATAACGCACATCAAACAAGTAATATTTATGGGCGCCTGGCACATACTTTTGTAGTAGAAAAATCGGTTATTAAAACCTTTATAAATCTTTACAAATACTTTAAAAATCTTATCCTAATGACTGTGAAAATCTCGCTTTGGTCGACTTACTGAGATATATCCATTCAAAAATTCAAAATATCTTTATTTAAGTAGCCATTTACACGCACTTTTGAATCGTCAATTATTACAATACAAAAAAAGGTCAGTGTAATCAGTCCGTAAGTAAGCTACCACCGGCTCGGAATGCTGCTCTGTTGAGAAGAGCCGGCCAGAAACTCAACAGTTGCTCTTTTTAAAAGAAATATAACAATCTTAGGTGATGAATTTCCACATATTTCGATCTACTAAAAACTCTTGAACGTTATAATAAGATTTATTCAATAATAAACTTTTGATTTTAGATTTAAAACCAAGAAAAGGAAGATCTAAGATATCTTGTGGAACTTTAAAGCAAGAAAGTTCTGATCTATATTAATTGACCTACTCAGATTCATGGTCCTTTGAGTTTTATGCAACAGGTAGCGCTCAAAGTACAGAGATACAAGCCATAATAATTACAAACTACATAGAAGTTTATACTTAACTTAGACATCACAATACATATACGAGTAATATTTACGTCTAATAACTTTAAACAATACTGTTGATAAGTCTTTAAAATTCATAGATTTTTTATTATGTATTAAACATTTTTATACAGAACTACAGACTAAAGTCTGTTATATAAAGATGTTTAGATATAACATTATTACTTAAGTTGGTAACTAACAAAAATGAATTTATTTATATTGATATATATATAGAATATTGATTTCATTAACAGTTTTCTTAACGTTGATATTCCTAGAATATAATTTTGATCTCTGAGAGTAAATCTGAAAATCTTTTTAAAAAGTCTATTGACTTACTGGGGACAATTGGACTTTCCGTCAATAAAAGCTAATGACTGCTAACGCTAACATTAACAGTAGATGGCTACTAACACTGACACTGACACTGACATTGACCCTGACACTGACACTGACACTAACTAATAACACTGACATTTCTTTGTTAAAAAACAATGTTTTTAATTTGTATTCAAGCTGTATTCTGTATTTCAGGCCGTATGCTAATGCTTTAGGAGTATTACTATAAATCTTCATATAAATTTGGGTAGTACCTTTAAGTGCCAAACACATTTTTATTGGTAGTACGATTATATAGTACATATACCAAAAGAAATGAATTTAATTACAACAATAACCTAATTAATATGGCTAATTTTAAAATTAAGTTAAAATAACCTATAACTTACTAAGACAAAGTAATATTTAGATATCAATAGAAGGCACATTATAAGTATTTAACGAATTACGGTACTTAGTTTTATTTCAAGCAAGAACATATTTTAATACTGTAAGGACTCGGTAGCTCATTTGGCAGAACGACGGAGGCACTATTCCAGAGGCTCTAATTTCAGACCCTATCTCACTATTATTAATCATGTAACATTTTTTTTCAAACCTGTTAGCTTGTGATTCCGTTTTTGCTTTTTCTTTAGTTTATATAATAGTTAATCGCAAACACTACCATAGTTCAATCAATAAACCTATACAATACTCCAATCAATCATACTCGTAGGCTTAAAATTTGTATGTATACAGTTACAACAATAGAAACTAACAATACGTGGCAATATTTTACACTAGTCGGTTTTATTTTATAAAGAAATAAATTATACTAAAATTTTGTATATTATTGCGATCAGCGATCATTTTATTTTTCGAAGTCTTTTAGCCAAAATATGTAGTTTTAGTAGGTATCATAAAAAAAATTGTAAAATAAATTTTGAAAATCTTTTCCTTCTTCTGCTAGTACTTAGTAAAGCAAGTGTAATAGAGCCTTGCTGTAGTTAATTGTTTTTTTGAACGTTTACAGTTGTTTTCTGAACAGTTACAGTACCTTTTACAGTTGTGTGTCGATTTTTTTTTGTTTACGTAGCTCGTTGTATATTTTAAATTCTATAGGTAAGTGAGCATTCTCTTTTTTCAAATATGGATGGCTTCTGATCATCAGATGAACCCTGTGCTCTTTTCCCACTATCACACAAAACATGTACGAAGTTTGTAAATAGCATATTGAGCACATGAAATATACACTTATATATGCTTTGTTGTTTAAATTTATAAATGTTACGAGAATATAACAGCCCTTAATGCGAAGCTGTGGAAGCAAATATAAACAAACATGAATACTTTGCCGTCAAAAGTTTTCGGCAACTTTAATTGCTGTATAGTATATATTATAAGTTTGTTTTAAATCATATTGTACTAGTAGAACATCGTAAAGATTTTTCACGCCTTCTAGATTTTTGGTAAGTCGCAAAATTATTTTCAAGGTAAAAAATGTTTCCTAACTTAAAGCCACAACATAGTTAAAATATTTTACATCCTTTTTTATTTATTTTTTTGTTTAAATTTGTATCCAATAAATTGTCATTAATTTAAGACCCAGCCCTAAATAGGTAATCCCCTGACATTCTATTATCACAGCATACTATGAAAAACCACGGGATATAGCTTTGTTGTGAGTCACCTTTATTCCCACAGATTGATTAATGTTTTGAGGGAAGTCGACTGACGACAAATAATGGTGTCGAGTTAAATTTGTTTAAGGGTCACATATTTATTTCTGAGTATGTCTACAAGCCTGGTACGTAGGTATTATGACATGGATGTTACATAGATTGAAATTACTTATACTTTAAGCTTTTATTATGAAGCTGTCCATTGTGAAGAGGTCGTTAAAGACAATTTTCAGCTCACAGCTGCTTGTAGGTTTAATGGACAAGCTCATCAGCTAACGTACCTAAACGTTAAATAAATAAAATGTTTGAAGCCTTTATATTTTATCATATTTTTTTTCTTTAATTTTAAATTTATTTAAGTACTTTATATTATTTTTCTGTTTTACAAATTTTTTTAGAAAAAATATAGTTATATGATACATAAGATATTTAATAAAACAAATCTTTTTACTTTATTAACTGCTTTATTTAAATTAAAGTCCGTTAAGATAATTATTATAACAGAATCTCTAAGTAAATTTTTATATTATTATTTATTTACCTTCACGCCATATCCCTTGCGGGGTAGCCAGAGACGACGGAGCGCCAAACGCTACGACCCCTGCATACCTCTTTCGCCTCGGCCACAGACATCAACCTCTTCACACATGCCCTCCGGGGTGTCCTCATGCTTTTTACGTGACCTTCCTCCAGTATCATAGATACTGTGTTTTCGAAGGTCACTCGAGGCCATCCCCTGTCTCTCTTACCACTCACTTTTCCTATATTTTTTTTGCCATTCTTTCATCACTTATTCGTTCGACGTGCCCAAACCACCTGAGCACGCTCTTCTTCATTCTCACCATAACATCTTCGCTATTACCTGCCATTCTCTTCATTGCGGATTCGATCAGCTAGACTGACTCCGCATATTCTGCGAAGAGACCGCATCTCCACAGCATTCATCTTTCTTACATTCTTCTTTTGTGTTACCCACGTTTAGCCGCCGTATAACAGCGTCGGTAGCAAAACCGTAAATTTTTAAAACAGTATATTATAAAGAAAAAAGTTGACACTAGCCGCATGCAATTGTCTAGTTCTTGAATCTTTTGAAGATTCAATTTAAGTCCTTAAAGTGTTCAATACCAATATTAAAAATTCTAGAATTCCAAAAAAAAGAAAACTTCTTCTAGCCTAAAAATAAACTTTTTGTGTTATAGCGAATTACGTCGGTCACAACCGGAGGATCCAAAAAAATACAAATTTATTAATTTAAAATTTAATTATTATACTTAAATTACAAACTACGTCTTCCTTGCTCAAAGGAGACAAGAATAAATGTAATAAAATGTAATTATAATTAAAAGAATACAAAAATATAAATGTAACAAACAAAGGTTTCAGGTACATTCTGTGATTTTAACATGATACAGTGCACCTGCGTCTAATCAGCGTTTCCACGGTTCGTGAGAATATAATAAATGCGAATTTATAAATTTTATAACAAATAAGAATATAAGAAATATTTAATTAATAATCACAAGTATATAGGAATATAACAACCTCATAAATATTGTTTTTTTTTGCGTGTATCTACCCTTCTACAAACAAATGAGCAATCTCTCTCTCTTGCTCTCTGTGTCTCTGTCTCTTTTTCATATATATATCCCCAACGCAGGGTTGTACAGACACATGGACATTTTGTGATTTTTTTTTATGTTTGTGTGTTAAATCATATCTGAATATTGTTTAATATTGCAATTAAATCTCCAAAAATAGAAACTGCCACAAGTGTGTATAAAATGAAAGACAGAGAGATGACATATAGAAAAGCGGTTATTTTGCTTAATTTTATTTTATACAAATACATAACTCCTTCTACCTTCTATTATTACTCAATGCTTATTTATTTAAAATATCATATTATGTATCTCGAACCGTCATTATATTTATTAATTATATTGTTACTAATTTTAGTACACAGTTCCATAAAAAATAAAACTATTATTTTAAAATTTACGCCCACTTGTCTCAAACCCTTTGCCAGTTTTTATAAATTACCGTATAAAGTTTTATGTCAGTCAAATAGTTTATTGTTTGCTATTATATTAAGAGTGAGAATTGTCTCTCCTCAATAGTTACTGTATGTTGCGTACTCATTATAAATTAATCTTATTCCTACTGTAAGAAATAGTTAATATTTATAGTGTGGGAGGTGATTTGTTTTACACATTTTTTTAAAGGATAAAAATATGAAATATGGTCGTCCTCAACATCAGATGGACAATCTCTACTTATGTCAGTGGACTTATGGTACTCGTATATATAAATTATCTCTATATAAGTCAGCGAAAATCATTAGTAAACAAGATAAAAGGCTAAACAGATGTAGTGAGCATTGATATGTAGTGGAGAAGTTGACCTGTCTGTAGGGTCAAAGTGCAGATACATTGTAAAAATTTAGACTCATCGTTTTTCACGAATGCGCCCAAAGGTTTGTATGACTTCAAAAACAAGTATAAAAGATTTTTCTAGTTCAACAGAAATATCTTTTCGACAGGATGACATCCTAGATTGTCCTTTCGAAAAGACATACCTAACAACCCCTAGGTTAACAACTTAACAATACACTGGGTTTATTAAAATAAAAATAATACGCTCATGAATTATATTATAATATGTAAACATATTTCTGTTAAATTAATTTCTGAATAATAACATTGCGGTCAATGAACCACAGAGAAACAAGTAATATCGATTGCGGTTGGTTGGTGGATGTTTGTAGGAGTATTTATAACATGTTAATTACATTCGATTAATTACACAAACAGTCTCGATAACAAATCCCTTAATTCAGAGAGGATATAACGAGGTAGTTGAAATCGATAAAACTAAATAATTAAGTAAAATATGGTGAAATTGAATTGATAATATATAATTATCACATAACAATCAATTAATAAGAGTAATTACAATGTATGTATTGTAATTACTCTTATTAAATTACTCAAAAAATATTCATAAACATATTTAAGTATATGTGAGTATATTAATTAATTGATTATCTAAAGCAAAACTAAAACGTTTCATTAACCTAAATTATAAGCATCAAATATAACTTTAAAATTATAATATGTATTTTCATAATGTTCTATATATTTCTATATATCTTCAATAAGAATGAAGGGGAAAATCTCACAAAAATAAATAATATCTCCATTGAAGCAAAACAATATTGCAAAAACTACAACAGTGCAAAAACTGATTAAAATAAAAAAAAACTTCTTATAATATTAAAAAAAAAAAAACACAGCTTTTTTTTGTTAATTGATCTATTCACTGTTAAAGCAAAGAATCGTACTACGTATCAAGTACAAGTACATATGGAATCGTGTAAGTCTCATGTCATAATGGAGGCCTCGGAAGACGTCGCTGGACAGAAGTCGTATCCTGTGTGTCAGTTACTTCGATGAACGATCAGTAACGGCATGTCCAAATAAACTATCGTGCAAATGTCAAATTGAGTATTCTATAAATAATAGTGTTCTATTCAGATAGAGGATATCAAAATATTTTTATGTAGAACTTAAAAAATAATTTTATTAAATGTTAGTATTTGAATGGAAATATTTATAACTCGCCTTCAACTCGCCTTGTGGTTCAAAGAGTAATGCTCGGCTACTGACTGCATATATACATGTAAGACCAACATTCTGAAAAAATAAAGTGGTAATATTAACTTTAATGGAATTTTACGTTTAAGATGATCATCAAACAATTATAATAAATTTATATTAATTAGTAATATTCAAGTTAAAACATCACAGGATGGTTGCACTATTGTTTAAATATTTTATACACATTCAAAATATAGTATAAATAAATCTTAGGTATTATAGTTTAAAGCACCAGTTATTAATTTAATAGGATGCAATATATACAAATGTGATTTACACATGGACGAGAAGAAACATATTTTAAGAAATTATTTCTTAGGATAAATGATCCTACGTAACCTGTTCCATTGTGTTTATACTAAACTTTTTACTTGTTCATTTATAGTATTGTAGAAATAAAATATAGAAATAATAATAATGTGTAATCGGTGTACCTTGTAATCGGTGTATCGGTGTAAAATGTACCTTGAAAGCGTTTAATAATTAATTAAAGCGCAAATTAAAATATTTTATAGCACAAACTTAATTCTCTTAACCTAGATTGACATTAATTACAAGAACGACAATAATTACATTAAAAATAATTAAGTTATGAGAGTACTATGTTTAACATTTGCTCGGGAACCATCCCGTAGCTTACTTAACACGATAGCTTATTTAGTAGAGAATTCCTGGAAAATTAACTGCATATAGTTAACTATAATTACTTAGAAATATGAGGACGCGGAGGTTTGGAGACCAAGTATAAACCGTTCGTTTTGACTGACTTTTTATTCTCTCAAGGGTACTAAGATATGTAAGAGGTTATTACTAGTACAGAATATATTTTTAGAGTTCAAGCACTTCTACATCTTCTTCGTTTCATTTATACAATGTACTAATAACAAATCTTTTTGAAGCATAACATTTAAGTATTTTGTTCTAGGCCTATATATGTATTCGTGAAATACGAGTAGTCATTCTTAACTTAATTTGGAACAATTAAAGAAGTTTCTAAAAATTAAAGAAGACAGACAGTTGTAGGCGGCTAGACTCAAGTTCTTCTCTTAGGTACTTTGTTTGAAAAAGCCTATAAATATAGTATTTATCCTATACTATATTTATATATTTAACAAGATAAACATAAATCTCTTGCCTGAATATATAAAATAAATATAAATATTACCGCAGTTCATCATCAATAATGGTGACATTTAATCAGTCAACCGTTACTTCATGGCTGTATGAATTTGTATTATATTTTACACGCTCCGCTTGTCCCATTTCACCGATATTACTATGAAATTAGTTATGCTTTAAAAAAATCATAATATGATAACGAGCATCATGTACCAAAGAGAAATTCAAGCATTGTTGTGTTCTATTTAAGGCATATATATAGATATATATATATATAGTGGTTAACCAGAAATAATTAAATTTTATAATAACATAAAAGGAGGATTTTATTAATCTTATACTGACATATAAAATCCTGTAGTATTATTAAATTTTATAGTTTTTATTTACCTTTTTATTTTTTCAATTGGTTACAGAAGACAAAAAAAATAACCCTTCTAAGTGGTAATTTTATCTATATTCGAAAATAACTTGGATTTTAATGAAAGGGTCTACTTGGACCCAAGATGCCAATAATATGGAACAATTTACTTATTCAGTAATAAGATAAATTAACCATTCTAATTAAATTCTAATATTAAAACAGAATAGTCTTACTTTTTTTATTATTTTAGTAAACTTAAACTCTGTTAAGATTTTTATAGCTGAATTCTCAAGTAAGTACACGTTCAAAACAGTCTCTGTCAAATAACAAAGTTAAATATTTTAATTTGATTATCTTGAGGGTCTATTTATTGTTATTAAGCCCCGACAGAGCTGTCAAAAAGCGAATATTGTATATAATTATACAAATTTGTTACTCCTTCTAATCTCTTATTTTTGTTTTTTTTTTTTAATATCTTATAATGTAAGTAGAATTATTATAATAATAATTAAATATGATATTATAAATCTTAATTCCGTTACCATAATATTAGTACCATAAAATATTACTTCAAAATTGAGGACATGTAACTATTATTTTAAAGTATAGACCCAGTTGTCTAAATCCCTTCATCAGTTTGTATAAGATATCCGTAGAAGGGTCTATGTTAGCTAGTAGTTAATTGTGTGCTATTATCTTAAGGCATCTCCGTACATAAATCTTGTGTCCCAAAACAACCCTCTGGATGGGTTATTATTCGATAGGTCTGTAATAATAATAAAACATGAAGAAATCTAGAATACGTTGTGCGTGTTATAAAATATAATTATATAAATTTACTAATTAACATATCGATTTTAAATAGAATAGTTTCTGTTATTTAATCTTAGATATTATTTAATACCGAATTACTCTACAAAAAAATCTAAACTTATAAGGTAAGTAATAATAAAATATCAATACTTTCTTATTTTAAATATAAATGATATTTCTAAGAAAGCCTTCAAATAGCTCTTTAATGTTTTAGGACGTTGGCTGATGGGCGTCTCGATTAAACCTTCAAAAGCAGCTGTGAATTGTATATTATCTTAAACGAGGTCTAGGCAAGGGAATTCTTTAGCTAGCAATTAAAAATAAAACAGTAATTAGTTACGGCAAGGCTCCTACGCTTGTCATTAATCACATAAACAAAAAACGACTAACCTTTGGACCCTACTAATACAAAAATTATAGTGAGACAGAAAGTAATAAAAATATATAAAAAGAGATAGATACTAAGGACTAGCAAAAAATGGAAAAAATAGATATAATTTATTTTATCTCATAAAAGTACATATTGTGGTGTAACGATGTCGTAAAGAAGTAATTACTGGTAGCTGAAATAAATTTAAGCCAAATATAACTTATGTTTAAAATATAACTGACCATAATAAAAAATATTGCTGAGTTTATTTAGTTTGTATTGTTGACACTGTAATATATTTTTTTTTATTGAATCAGGTATTTTTTAGTTTAAATGAATGTACTGTTGTGAATTTATATTTAAACTTTTGGAAAACTTATAGCTTATATATATGATAGGTACTGGTTGTGTAACTACCTAAGGCCAATTACAAACTTCTAGCTATTTATACTACCTAACTTAATATTAACAATTTAAAGCAAATATTTACATTTTAAAATTAATTATTGTTATTATATTTATATTAGTAATCTAAAATAACTTTCCTAAATACATTCCATTTAGTAACCGTTACAGTTGTATCGGTGTCATATACATATGTATTTATTTATTTAAAGCAACACAGGCCCATTTCGTTGAAACATATAATTTTAATACAATATTAGAATAATTATAATCTAAATCAATAAAAGTTATCTTATTCTTTGTCGGACACGAATCACGTACTCTGTGATGCAGGTTACAACCTACTCGTACGGTTGAGCAGTGATGTTATCTCCAGGGAAATTCATTATAATTGTCAACTGCTTTGCCAAGTTGTCCTCTTTTTACACATTCCAAACGATACCAATATTAAGTACCGATTTCGAGAAAAATTATCCATCTCAATTAAAATTGCTATAATATAAGTCGCAGTTTCACTTACAGCTTTATATATCTTCCACAATAGTGCTATAAACTCGCATTTTATGGCAAATTAAGAATGTTTAAGATTTATTACGCTATTAAAAATAAATTAATCTGATAAGATTTTTTGATATTAGTATAATACATAAACAATAAAAATATAAGAAACAAACAAGCATTCTTCCAATATTTAAAAAAAAAAACTGAATATGTCTTTTAACCCTGAAAGAATAAATTATTTATTATAAAAGACCATCACCTTATTTCTTAATTTTTTAATTATGAAATATAAACGTTTTTAAAGATTCAATTATTTTATCTAATGGATTTCCTATATTTTATATAAATTCATAATATTAAGCTTCGTTTTATTTTTTTATATAAACAAATAAATATTATTACATAAAAACTATTGTAAGAAAATGCAAATTGAATCAGTGACCCAGTTCCTAAATTAGCGGTAAGTGCATTTACTCACAGGACGCACCCTGGGGTAATTGATAGTGTTGTTAGACGCCGGCTGACTCCGAAACAACTCAATTACATATAATTCATCTAAATTAAGTTGAAGCGCCGAAAAAATTTACTATTACTTGATATCAAATCTTGCAAGGAATTGATTATACAGAAAACATATGAAATTGGCGTTTTGTCGTACTGGCCACTTCAATCTCAAATTTCTCCACTTTGGTTAAGAATTCCAAATTCAAAGTTATACAGCTATGTACACATGTATTTGTGTTTCATTAATCGTCAGTAATTTGGTTTTTCTTTTTGTTTTTTCTGTTTGCTTCACTCAGATTACAATATGGAAAGCTTCAAATTTTACGTTATTTACGAGTTCCACCGTCGTCGTCTATTATTACCAATTGCAAACCATGATGGAAAAGCTGGATGCTTAACAACCAAGGCTGCTCAATCGCTCTACGCCACTACTGCGTCACGACAACGCCGAACCACACTCTGAACAATAGATGGGTATCAAATTAGAAGAGCTTCAATTGGAATGTCTAAGACATTCACCGAACTCCCCGGGCCTTATTTCAACAGATTACCTTTTTTTTCGAAATTTGGATAACTTCTTGCAAGGGAAAAAAATCAACTGCGATGAGACAGTTCAAACCATCTTCAAAGACTTCATTGATTCCGATCCGAATGGTTTTTTAGTTAAGGAATCAATTAACTACTCGTACCTATGAGACGGCAAAAATGCTGAGATAACAATATTTCATACTTTGATTAAATAAATAGATTATGTTAAAAGATATTCGACTTTTTGATATAATAGTTAATGCAATTTAATTAACATGTATATTTTTCTATCTGTAATAAATGTCTTCTAAGCTTTTTCAAAATACATATACAATATGAAAGCACAAGTCACAGAGTTGAAGGGTCGCTCTCATAGATTAATGCAGTTTCCTTTGAGACAATGTCTACTGTTCAGTTTCAAGACGCGCTTGACCCGGACGCAAAGCCACTGAGAATATAACTGACATATCATTGAGGAACTAATAAAACTGCACGTCTTTTGAAGTTTTAGATTATTTAATATTTTTAGATATATGTGATCTAATTGATTATTTTTATAAATAAATGTAATGTGATGATAAATGCTATGAACACTAAATGCAGTTTACACTTCCTTTTGAAAAGGTCGAAATTGTAGCTTACTCGTTAACAATGACGTGTTAGAACTAACTAACTCAACAAATTTCTTAGCTAGAACCTTAAATAAAAAACTCCGGTGGAACCCCAATCTCTCAGCACTTGGAAGCAAACTCAGCTCTGCCGTCTTGGCATTAGAAAAGTTTAACAATTAAAGGACGGTAATACGGCTCAACTTGCTTATTTTCATAGTATTTTGTCTTAAGATATTTTATTATAGGGCAGTGCTGCCGAAATTATTTCCATATTTATGTTACAAAAAGCAACAGGGCGGGCTGTTTATAACTAAAAGAGCTAGAGATTGCCTGAGGAATGTTTTTAAAGAACTTGGTATTCTATTCACTTCTCAATACTTATTTAATAACAAAATATATATAAGGCAAAAATTTAAAATCTCGTATAAAAAACAGTGCCAAAATTTAGTCATCCTAAATTTTGTCTTCAAAATGTTAACAAATCCTTCATGGGCTTGAAATCGTACTATAATGTTCAAGAGTTTTTCGAAATATGTGGAACCTAAGTTGTTGACCCATTTTGCAGTGTTGATAATATAATGTACATCATCTAACATTGTTAAATTTCTTTTAAAAAGAGTAACAGTTGAGTTTCTGGTCGGCTCTTCTCAGCAGAGCAACATTCTGTGCCGGTAGCTTAAACACGGACTGACTACACTGACCTTTTTACGGGTTCAAAAGTGCGCTTAATTGCCTATTTGAATAAAGATACTTTTAATTTGAATTTGAATATTTTCATCGTATTTTTACGAGAAAATAACTATATTCAGTGGTTTGTAGTAGATAAATGATTTTATCTTTGCTTTACAAGCTTTGTTGACGAGTATTATGTACGTACATGTAAAACAGCCCTTGTAATTTTTAGCCTTGTAATCTTATAATTATATTAATCTAGAATAAACTATCAATCGCATATAGACTCATAAATATACAAAAATATTCAACGGTATCAGAAGCTATCTTATTATCAGAATTGATTAGTTTGAAATATTATGAATATTTCTAGAAATTGCACTTGCTTTAATTACAATAACACTACAACAATACTGTGAAACCGCTGGCAATATTTTGATAATTTTTCTTTGGTAATGGCTTACTTCTGCCTGTTAAAATAATTTATGGCCATGTTTAATGTATTACTTTTCGTTATTATAATATCTTGTTTCTGTAAAAAATAAAAGTCAAATTAACTAAAATTACACAAATTTTAATCTACAGTACGGTATTTATGTATTGTTTAAAATTATAAAACGATAAAAATGGACTCCTCGCTTAATATCTACACTTAAAACAGAGCTCACAACTTAGTTTTTATTTATTTAAACGCATGGTTTCTGGTACTACATATTGATAATTACGTTTTTAGGGGAGTTGTACTTATGTTACCACATTCGATGTAATATGATAATATCAGCCTGCCTCAACTGGCTGAAGCATAATAAAATACATTTAAAATGTGTAAGAAAACTCAGAGCGCACAATAGTATTGCAAAAAATCTAAAACAAAGTTATAAACTAATGTTTCGATTATGTAGCAATAACGTGCATCTGTAGTCGATGCGGTTGGAGTCGCACTTAAGAGATAGTATATATAAGAAAATATTTAGGAATTTGATGTCAGTGCCCGATATAATTTTAAATTACTAAGCAAAAAATCTGATATAAATTTTATTTATTTTACAGATCTAATAGGTCAATTTCTTTACATACTTATTCAATTAATGATCATGAGACCGAGTTATTAGGTTACATTTATTAAACAAAACAACATAAACTTAACAACATAACAATTTTAGTACAATTATTTTATTACCAACCGAATAAATTAAGTTTTAAAAAAATTTCATTTGTTGCTAAATTTCTACCACATAATGAATTAATACCTTTATAGGTTCTGAAAAAAAACTATTCAGTTACTGGGATAACTTTATTTTGCTCAATAAATGCTGAAGATGCCGCTGAAGATGACGATAACACTCATACCGGAGTTAAACTATCACTAAAACTTATTGTTGCAATGAATTTTATTACAATATTTTATAATAAAACAATTTATATTTGAGAAAATAATAATATTTGGAAGTCAATACAAAAATTATAATAATGTGATTAAATAATTCTATAAAGTATTTTTAAATGGTTAGAACACGGAGTAGTTCAGCAAGTACAACTAGTCCTGCTGTACTTAATTGTATAACTCGATCAGGTTGTTCACGTTATAAAAGATCGGTATAATGCTTATACACATAGCTCGGTGCTTCTCTTTGTCAAGGTCACACTCACTTTCCAGAAGCTTCGGATATACGTATATATAATTGGAAAAATTGCGAGCTAAACCTAGTAAAGAAAAAAGTTTTCTTCCCAGGAAAATATACATTGAAAAATTTTAAAATAATAATAACGAGGTTGTTCCGTAACCACAAGTTAAAAAATAATCAAAAGGTTTAAATTGTAAGTATCCCTTTATTCCCTTTCTTTTCACTTTAATAAAATGTATATCAATAACACAGGCACACAAAAAAAAAAAAACGTCATGAACCAGAGGGGAGACCCCATTATTCCTAGGTTTTTGGGATCGCTGAAACCGAATATGACAATAAAAACTAATTTTAAATGCCAGTTTTCCCGCTAGCACCCCCTTACTACCTCTTAAGGGGTGAAAATTGAAATTGTTGTAAAAAATCAAGATAGATGTGTCTTTCTACGTTTTTTGGGATGCTGAAACCGAAAATGATAACTAAAAATAAATTCATGACCACTATCACCCCCTACCATCCCTTACAGGGGGTGAAAATTTCATTTTTTTCTATAAAATCAAGACAGATGTGTATTTCTACGTTTCTTGGGATGCTGAAACCGAAAATGATAACTAAAAATAAATTTATGACCACTATCACCCCCTAATACCCCTTACAGGGGGTGAAAATTTCAATTTTTCTATAAAATCAAGATAGATGTATATTTCTACGTTTTTTGGGATGCTGGAACCGAAAATGATAACTAAAAATAAATTCATGACCTCTATCACCCCCTTACTACCCCTTAAAGGGGGTGAAAATTTCAATTTTTCTATAAAATCAAGATAGATGTGTATTTCTACGTTTTTTAGGATGCTGGAACCGAAAATATGTGAATTTCTATGTTTTTCAAGATGCTGAGAGAAAAAATGATTATAAAGTATATGGTAACCTTATTGTATGCATATATTTGTTATTATGATACTAAGACTGAATCATGATTTTTGTCCTATTCTTAACAAGTTGTTTCATTTTTTGTTTTTTTTTGCTTTCTATTTAATTCTGTTTATACTGTTATCCATCCGGCAGTCTTGTAAAACGCTTAAAAGATGCTTAACCTAATTCTATGCCTCCGAAATAGAAAGGTTACTATTTTTCGGCCAATTTAGGAGACTATAGTGAGGAGCAAGGTGAAAGGTTCCATCAGACAGGATCTTAAGACAATGGAACAGCGCTATCAGGGTAAATGGGATGTCAATATGTTAGCAGACTACTGTTGGAATTTAAAAAGAGATTTGCCAGAACAGAAAAGAACCAATAAAAGGCAACCACTTAGAAGAACTTTTGACAACAAGAGAGTTCGTTATCGTAGAAACAGGTAGACGCTGAATAGTGAGAGGCAAGGGGACTCACTTTAATTCAGCACCCCGGATAGTGAGAGGCAAGGGGACTCACTTTAATCCAGCACTCCAAAAGGGAACAGAAATCTACTACGTCCACGCCGTTGTTCCTGGGTTACGCTAAGAATAGAATTAAATCATGAATATATATCAGATACTTCTGATCGATAAAGCATTTGAATTTCTAATATAAGAGCTAAGAGTAACTTCAAACTAGTTTGATAAACATGTCATTTACTGTAAATCGTCAAAATTTCTTCATACATCTTGATTTTATACAAAATTGAAACTACCCCCACCCCCTCCCCCCCGTTAGGGGTAGTTAGGGGGTGGTATTGAGTAAAAGAGCTATCAAATTCACTTTTGGTTGTCATTTTCGGTTTCATTATACCAAAAAACGTAGAAATACACATCTGTCTTGATTTTATAGAAAAAAATGAAATTTTCACCCCCTGTAAGGGATGGTAGGGGGTGATAGTGGTCATGAATTTATTTTTAGTTATCATTTTCGGTTTCAGCATCCCAAAAAACGTAGAAAGACACATCTATCTTGATTTTTTACAACAATTTCAATTTTCACCCCTTAAGAGGTAGTAAGGGGGTGCTAGCGGGAAAACTGGCATTTAAAATTAGTTTTTATTGTCATATTCGATTTCAGCGATCCCAAAAACCTAGGAATAATGGGGTCTCCCCTCTGGTTCATGACGTTTTTTTTTTTTTGTGTGCCTGTGTAATTAGTCATTAATTGTAATCTTCTTACATTCATAATTAAATATATAATAGCATATTTTACCATTAGAAAATTAATTATCTTTCTTTATGTCAGTTATCTTTATTATCACAGAAAGATTATTTTTTTGGGAGAAGTCGACTGAGGATATGTGATGGTGTCGAGTTAGATTTTCTTACGCATCACATATTTAAATATAAATATTTGCTATACACATCTGGCGTGAAGGTATTACGATATGGATTATGTCATATATTGAAATTACTTATACTTTAAGGTTTTATTATTATAGGAGATAGTCGTCGTTTAGTATCAAGAGATCATTAAATATAATTTTCAACTCATTTTATTTTAATAGTTTACATTAATTTCTGTGTTTTACATCCATTATTATACAACATATCTAATAAAACGACTTTTTATTTCATTTATTAGTTTATTAAATTTAAGCTCAATTGATAATTGTGACAAAATCTTAAAGGATTTTGTCAAAACTGGTTCTATCTAATAACAAAATTGAATCGGATATTTTAATCACATTTTCTAGAGTGTTCTAACGCTACTAAAGACCGACAGGGATGTCAAAAAAAAAAAATCATTTTATAAATATTACCTTTCCTACCCTTCTACCTTTGGTTAATGATGATTTAAATAAAAATAAATATATTATATTATATAATTCCAAGAATTTATTTTCTCGCTACCATTTAGCCATAAATTATATGGGATTAAATCTAATTTATAATAATAATGTTTAAGATATTAAGAAAACTTAAACCCCCGAAGTTATAAAATTTCACAATTTTACTATTACATGTTGTTGTTGTTGTAACTGTTTCTATTAGGTATAGGCGGAGCTATTCTTATCGGTTATAGTTGAAAATCGTTTAATAAAGACTGAATTTAAACTCTTTATGAATTATTTAATAACTATTATTCATGTTCCATAACACACCTCTTCAACATTGATATTATGCAGTACGTTAAGAAAACTTGGACCTGTCTAAAAGCCCTCATCAGTTTGATTTACATTGCGATGACGTAGTTTATAATATCCATACAACGGTTTCTGTCAGCCAAATAGTTAATTGTTTACTATTATTTTGAAGTGACGCCGTAAATACGGTTTGCGTCTTAAAGCAACCGTCTCGATTGTCTATTACTTGATAGCACTGTAATAGTACTAAAACATGAAATATCGGCCAAGAACTTGGGATGCTTATTGTAAAATATATTATATTATATAAATAAATAATTAAGATATAATTCAATTTTTTTTGTCATCTTACATAAAATTTAATATCATTTTGAGTCTGCATATTAATTAAGACGTAGAAATTATTTACAACCATAACTACGGATATTTCATACATCTTGTAATAGTGAATATTTAATTATTCATTTTATGTAGTAATCATACAAAATTGTCTGCTGCCATCGTACAAAAATTTTAATCTACTCATTTACTTTTCTACTAATATTTCGTTTGGCCTTTCCTGTTGCGTCGGTTTAATGTAAACAACTTTAATTAAGAAAATAATGAAAATAACATTACGTGGTGAGGGATGACAGTGAGAGGTTCTACATCACGTGCACGCCTAAAAGCCTCTTGAGAATGACTACTTTCGACAATCGATCCGTAATAAATATCGGAAACGACATATTATTTATTAATTGGATAAGTGTATTCTTTCAGTGGATATAATGAATGATTCAGGCAATTTGGTAATCAATAAGATTAGCAATGAGTAATTTCAATACCACCTTATTACCACCTTATTATTAATTGTTATGTCATATAAAAATGAATATTTATGTAATTCCATATCAATGCATTTCTTTTGTGTAAAATAATAAATATAATTCCAGTAATCTCAATTTCCTTTTATTAATAAAAGTTCATCACTGATTTTTTATACGATATACATTCTCAAAACAATCAAAGTATAAAGTTATATATTTATATTTGTTTTAATATATCATTTGCAATATAACAGAAAGTATTTTACAATAAAATCATATTATAAAATACTTATTTATTTTTTGTAAATAAATAAATAAATAAATAAATAAATGAATATAAGATTCTCCGATAGTCCCTTTAGTATGAAAAATCGTTTTCGTTAGAGAAATATTTTTCATTAAATTCTGATTTATGCTTTCAGAAATTTTCTTTTCATAGTGATATTATTGAAATGGAACAAGCGGAGCGTGTAAATAAAATACAAATGAAGATTCGTACAGCGACGAAGTGACGGTTCAGTGATTAACTGTCACCATTATTGATGATGAACTGCGAAAATATTCGTTAGGTTTGTAAGTTGAAAAAGGCAAATAAATACTTTTGCGTATATTATGTAAATATAATGGCTGAATTAAAAACATAGAGCTATCTTACTACAACTGGCGAGTTTTTGAGTTTATAGAACTGCAAATTCAGTTTCGTAAAATTACTGATATAAATACAAATATACTTCAAGAGTCATAGGACTTGCTCTTTAAAAAATATATTAATGTTGTATGTAATCTTATAAATTCAAATATTCTTAAAGTATCTCATATATATATATATATATATATATATAGTCTAAAAAGTGTGAGCGAACTATGAAAGAACTAAGAACTGCTTAAGAAATTATTTTGTAACCATATGATTATAATACAGTCTATATTTCTACGAGTATATAAAATATGGTTAATATATGCTATAAACTTCAAAGGTCTATCAACAATATTGTGTATGTTATTAGATCTACATATTAAATCATTTATGATGTCCGTAGCAATAAAGCGCTAAACTGTATACTGTCATTATAATTGCTAGGTTAAATATAAAATTCCATATTGTTTGCTAATATTTATGGTTCATAATTCATTACTTTGAGCTTTATCGCAGTGCCACCTGTTGCATAAGACCTAAAGGTCCGTAAATCTGAGTGTCTCAAATAAGTGTTAGTGCTTAAATGGTTATCCGCATAACCTCATTCCGTCGAGCTATCATACATTAATGGGACAATATTTTAAAAGCATTCAATTTAATAGCATTTAATGTTACAAACATACATCAAATTAGTAACCGATTTTTATTCTGCAAAAGAATATCCTAGTGGTCAAAAATTATCTTTTATTAATATGGATCTACCTTATGTAGATACGTACTTTACGTAAGTAAGAATTAGACCACGTCGACAACATATGTGGGTTATTGTTACACGTTCGGAACATTAGCTAAAAGTTACCGATTGAACCCGAGAAGAAAATAATATTTGGAATTGTTTTGTGTAGCTCAATATCTTAGATATATTTTAGTAATAATCCTCAGTTCTGATATATAAGTATAAGATCATTCGTTAAACGTCAACACTTGTCGAAAGATAATGGTATTACATATGTATTATTATATATTATTGAATGGTTTTAATAAACTTATGTGTTGTATGCGCTGAATAGTATATTCTAGATAAACCTAATTATATGACTAATATGATTAAAAGTATTCACCATTCCAAATAGTGTAGAAACGTACGGTACGTGTACGGTTATTGTGTTACATTTATATCTTACTTTTATACTAGTCTTTATAATCAACGTAACAAAGTAGTGCGACCCCACAATGTAATTATCTCTACACATAATGCACTCTTTCTTTCGTGCCAACCAATATATTAAAATAAAAATAATTCTATAATTTTCTTTTAGTGGCAACTTCACGTTTCAAAACAACAAAACAAAAAATTACATTCTTTCATTCGAATATTCATCCGGAATATGTCATCGCTCAGAAATATCTAGAAACATTATAAAGACGAAAGTTTTGTTTGTTTATTTGATTATTTTATTATTGCATATTTATAATTGTTTGGATTGACTAGGCTCGATAACTGTTTAACAGATTTTAAAAATCACTTTACCTGTCAAAAGTTCCATTAACGGCGTGTAGCAAAGTTTAAAGTTTTATCCAAATATTCTTAAGGCATTGATGAGAAAACAAAAAATTTTTGGAGTTAAGTTATACTAATATTACAAAATGTTATGTAGAAACTAGAAATAGTAGTTTCAATCCAACACAATTTTCATATTTTTCAGTCTTATATAAGAGTCTTCTGAGATTTATCTTATATTTATCTATTCCTAATTGGTTTCTTGCCACAGATTTTTCTTCTATCAACCCTTAATTTTTTACCAAAATGGTAATATTAAATTATATTCTTATTAACTACATTACTATTGTTTATATCCTTTTCTTTAAACTATATTTTAATACTAAAACAATATTTTGGCTGTACGCCAATCATATATTATGAAAATAATATAACACACCTTAAAACTTCAGAAGACTTTCAGTTTTGTTAGTTACATGTTCAATAATGTATCAGTGGCTTCAAATGTGGGTCAAGCGTGTCTTGAACTGAACAATAGACATTGACTCGAAACTACTTTAAAGGAAGCTACACTAATCTATGAGACTCTTCAACCCTATACTCGCGCTGTCTGATTTTGTTTAATAATAAAAATTTAAGTAAAGTATTACTATTACATAATATATAAAAATAAATGACATACTCTAACATTGACTAATGACTAACGTTGACAATAATTATATATTAAATAGATATATTCACTTAATTTAAATTGTACACGTTAATATAAATAATAAATATTATTTATAGCACACGAGACAGACTAATGGAAACATTAAAAATACAAAATTTTTGTAATACAAAAAGGTCTTGTCAATTACAAGTCATAACTAGCAGGCAAATTTTAGATTGAGGTTATGTTGTGGTAGCAGTAAAAGGGACCAATAAAATTATATTACACCTATACATATATAAATATGTGCTCATTTATTAATATGTAAATTTACATATTTGCTCATTTTATTATATAAGCACATAATATTAATTACAATTCACAATTACAATTCACTTACATGCAAGGGTAGCTGGAAGAGATCTCTTGCAAAAAAGAAGCTCTCCCATGTACATAATTTATAGTTTAAGTGTCTATGTAAAAATTAAGTCCATGAATAAATAAATAAAACAAATCTTTGTACAATTTGATCCATATATCAATTAATTCTCAGATGTTTCGGTTTTAACTTAATTTAGATGAATTGTATGTAATTAAGTTGTTAAGGAATCAGCGGGTGTCCAACAATACTATTTATTACACTAGGGTGCGACCGGAGAGCAAATGCGCTTATGCTGTTTTGGGAATCGGGTTACTGATGTTTGTATATTATTTTGAATTTTCTAAATAGCTTCTATAGATTGTTTCGTTTTTTAATTTTTTATTTCATTTTATCTTTCGGTACCACGAAAGATCTGTTACTTGATTTTGTGTACATTCTTTAAATTGTTAATATTATATATATGGAATTATTAACAAATATTCTTTACAGACTGATTATAACATTATTATTTTAACTTATGTATATATCTATAAATTACTAGATTGCAGAATAAGCTTATTTCTGTAACTTAATGAAAATGAAATCCTTTATCAATAATTAAATGAACCATAAGGGTAAACTAAAATAATGATATTAACTTTAATATTGGGAAATTAATGCTTTATTGCTTAATAGAGAATGCATACACGATTTTAACACTTACATGAAACTTAAAATATAAACAAAGGGATATATATTACTTTCAGTTTTTTGTATTTTTCATTTTATGAAATTATCCTGAGTATTTTTTTTATTTTATAGACTCCAATTATTCCTGCAACTTCTCAGATTTAATAACATTTAATTTTCCCTTTAATTTCTATTATCAAGACTGCTCATGTTAATTAATTAAATGTAACGAACGTGTTCTAAATACGTATAGAAATATCCATCACCACGACAAACTAACCACAATCGATATTACTTGTTTGTTTGCGGTTCATCGCCCGCAATGCTGTTATTCAGAATTTAATTTAATATTAATGTATTATATTATTATATATTATGAATAATAAGTGGTACAGTGTATGTAATAATATTAATTAATAATTTACTTTCTTATGTTTTATTCATGAACAAATGTGCAAATGATCCATTAAATAATGAGGAACACCATATGCCGCTTTTAACACAGGCGTGGAAAAATATACTAGGTATGTGTAGTTAATTATTTTAATTGTTTTTGAAATAATAATATCTCAGTCGGATAAGTTTTGTTAGTTTGAAACAAATTGAAAAATTTACATGCCTAAATAGGCATGTAAATTTTTTTCGTGTCCAAAAGATATATATACCTAAATAGGTATATATATCTTTTGGACACGATTTTTCTATCGTGTAAGAGAAACTAAAGAGAGAATTACCTAAAAAATGAATAACTAAAATAACAAATAGTGTACTCGCACTATTTGGAATCGGGTGGTGGCCGTGCTATTTTCACATAGAAACTTTCTATTTTACCCAAATATAAGGTAGTATTTCTTCTTTCCTGTCCTTGTATATACGAGTTCTGTTTTTAAATTATTGATTGATAAACATCTAAACATTTATTATCTTAATCGATCTTACATGCAGACTATTATTACGTTACTGCGGTTTTTAAATGAAGCGATAAGCGACAACACAGAAATATAAATGTTACATAAAATATATATACATCAGCCGATTCGCACGCCTACTCGAAAATCGTTTGCACAGTGATTATTCTTCTACAAAAGCGAAAAAAGTAAATTACACTTTTCATAGAAACATTCTGCTCACACATATATTACTTTATATGTAGGTAGGTGCAAAAATCTGTCTAAGCAAGCAACCTAAATCTTGATAGGACGGGTAAAATATAGGGTTAATAGGTCTCGCCCATGGTAATATAATTGTAGAATGTAATAGTATATAAAAAAGATGATAATTAATCGTAATCAAGCTTATAAATTTAATATTCGACATTATGACTTGTACTTTAATATTAATAATTGTGTGTAATTTGCATGAGTATTTTAATATTTAGATGTACTACTAGTTGCAAAAATGTCGTTTTCGTTGTACACAATACCACTGACATCTTTAAATATTTTTATGTAACTTTATAAGACGTGCAGTTTAAACAGTTATAAACTCAGTGAACATATCAGTGGTGAAGTATCAGGGTTAAAAATCAATAAAATAGTCTTTGTAATATAAACTATTTAATACTTGTATAAAATACAATGATGTTCATTGACATTTTTATAGAGTGAAACAATGTCTGCAATAAATAACGTCGTTAAGTTTTATGCACTGTGATTATTCTGTTTCCGATAGGGATATGCACGTTTTGTAATAATTGTAGTAAACCATCAGAGATTGAATGATGCTTATGTATAATGTAGTAAGTTAAATACTTTAAGGCACCAGTTATTCGTTTAATCTAGGCAAAATTAAAAAATGTGATCTATGTGCAATTGAGAAAGTGCCCAAACTATATTTAGTTTAACTACTTCTTAGGATAAATGGTTTCAACGTAACCTGTTACTTTGTGTTTATTCAGATTTTTTTACTTGTTTATTCACTGAAGGTTGGTAATGTTATGGTAGCTTAGCTTGTTATTTCAGATTTGATAAAATTTTGCTAGGAATTAAATGATATTAATGTGAATAAAAATACCTAAAAGCAGTAATATGGTAAAATCGGTGAGAAATAAAAAATGTATCTATGAAATCATATAATAATTACATAAAATAATTATTTCATTTTTATAAATCATTTTGTTTCACCAATGAATTTTAAAGAAGTGGATACCACCACCAAATAACAAAAGTCACATTTACAAAAATTTTGTGTGAAAATTATTTCAATAAAAGTATTAATCTTGATTGAAGTAGTTCTCATACTTACTGATTGTTCAAAATTCTATTAACAAATATGTTGGTGGACGCAATCCGTGAGTGACCCGTGAGGGAATTGAATATTTGATAAAGATACATAATAATATATAAGCGATCACTGTTACTTATTTAAACTAGAAAAAATATAATAAAAATAAATTGTACCAATTGACCCTTATACAATAACAAATATAATTAAAAATATAAAAAAGGAATACTGTAGTCAAAATTAATATAATATTATAATTCTTTTGATGTGATAAATCTTGATGTGACTAATATGAAAGCCCAATAGAAATAAAATTATTAAATAAGAAATAGATCTTTGAATTAATTTTCTTACATTGTAAAGTTTGACTTTTTCTATAAGGGTCAATGGAACCGATAACTTTTAATTTATTAGTATATCCTTAAGCCACATTATATTTATAATATGAGAGTTAAAGTTGAAATTACGTGTGTGTTTGATATGAAATAGATTAACTAATAAGATAAATAAAAAAATAACATAATTGAAAATATAATTAAATTATAATAATAAAATTATTGTAGTAAGTTAATGTTCAAAATAAACTATCAGAATTAAAAAAGCTATTGTTATTATATTAATATATACATATTAAAAGTAATAATTTAGTATAGGTAGAAAGGGTAATACATATATGTAATTAACAAACTTCCCTGTTTGACATCTCTGTAGGGGTTTAATAACATTAAGAAGACCCTCAAGAAAATCAGATTAAAACATTTAATTTTGTTATTTAGCACAGACTGTTTTGGAAATTTATTTGAAAATTCTGTAACAAATATTATCTTAACCGGATTAAGTTTTAAAAAAGGAAAATGAAGAAATTTTTTCGTTATTTTCATAACTCTATATACTTTTAATTGAAATGGTTTAAAAACACTGAAATACTAACCATTTCAATATACAGTTCAGAAGGAAGACAATAAATGTATATAAAGACTTGACATGGATATTTCTAAGACACGGATTTAATAATTTTATTTATTTAACGTTTTAGAGCTTCGGCTGACGGGTGTGTCTATTAAGCCTTCTAAAGCAGCTGTGAACTGATGAATTGGGACGGATTGTCTTAAACGATCTCGCCACAATGGACGACTATCTCATGAATTAATAAAGTTTTAAATTATAAGCAATCAATAATAATATTAATCTATATTATTATACCTCCACACAAACGGTATATATATTAGAATAAATGTTTAAATAAATCTGACTGTAAAGTAAAAAGTAAGAGGATTAAATAAGGTTTGGTTTTAATAGAAAATTTAGATACAAATTTAATCAAATTGAAATATAAGATAAGATAATGAAGGGATACAATAGAAATCTTTTAATTATTTTTTTAGTTTTCTGTAAACAAAAATGCTGGGGCAAATTTCTAACCTTGATATTTTCTTTTGTGACGAATGAATAACCGCGAGGCGTAATAAATAGGGATTTAGTATAGAATATGCTATAACTATTTTTATTACTTTTACTGTATTATCTACGTTTTAAAAAATCAAATTGTTGAAAAACACTACATTATGTTTATTGTTTTATGTTAATATTTTTACAAGTTGAAATATCATATTTATCACAATGGAAGGAATGTCTTGACTAAAAGGATTCTTATAACCCAAAACCAAGTTCAGAAGTTAGTCATAATATTCTATAGTAATTCCAAAACTTATTACAGAATAAGTTATTAAAATTGTAAAACTTCACATCTATACTTTTATAACGTTAATTAGGATTTTGAAGGAATAAATATTTATGTCATGCTTTTATAATTTAGTATGGCATTATAAGTATAAAAGATTACATGAACCTCTTTAAACATTTAAAATTAAAATACTTATCTTACTTTATTCTCGTTGCGGTTAAATTAAAAACAAAAACATTACGCAGTTGTTATATACATTTTTCTATTAGAATATATAAAAATAGAATATAAATTAAAATTTATAGCATTTATATTTAAAAATACAACTTAATATTTGAATCCGATGTTCAAACCTTTAATCCATTTCTTAAGAACAATTTTAAGTAATTTTAAGTTAGATAAGTAAAATTCCAATGAACTTAAAACAATGATAATTATATATTTGTTTTTATTTGTTCATACTTTCTAAGGCTGAAGGCTTTTATGTTCTTATTATATTTGTTAATGTTATAAATGTTATGAGAACATGAAAGCTGTGTGTACGAGGGTCAAACTGAAAGTTCTTAGAAAATCAAAAACTAAGCATTCTAGCAAGTTATTAGTTTTATTGTAACTTTTCAAAATAGCGTCCATTTACATCAATACATCGCTGCATTCGATGGAACCATTGAGAAAAGCACCTTGCCCAGTCGGCCTTAGGGGTCTCTTCGACGGCTTTTTGAAACGCAGCCACTGCTTCTTCGGCGTCTATAAAACGTTTTCCTCGAAGTTTTTCTTTTATTTTCGGAAATAAATAAAAATCGCAGGGTGCGAGGTCGGGGCTATACGGCGGGTGACCCAGTAATTCCACGTCTGTGGTCACCAAATAGTCGATCCTTTGCCTGGCAGTGTGCGACGAGGCATTGTCGTGATGAAGAAGGATCCTGCTGCGAGGTCGTTTCTCTCGAACTTTTTCCAAGACAAGTGGCAAACAATTGTTAGTATACCACTCTGCATTAACCGTTTTCTGATCCTCTAAGACTACTGTCGCGTAATGACCTGTCTTTTCGAAGAACGAGGCCACCATCTTTTTTCCAACACTTCGACCTCTCTTCACTTTAGTTGGCAACTCTTTGGAAGGAAACACCCACTGAGCAGACTGTCTTTTGGTTTCCGGATCATAACAGTAAATCCAGCTTTCGTCACCCGTTAGTATGTCGAACACAGCATTTGGATCACCTCCGTTAAATTTTTGGATCATTTCTCGGCACCAATCAATACGGCGGAGTTTTTGAGCCTCGGTCAAATTATGCGGTGTCCAGCGGGCACAAAGCTTCCTGACCGCTAAATGTTCATGGAGGATTTTGTGCACTTGACTCATACCTATGCCTAGACTTGTCCGAATCTGCTGATAGGTCACTCTTTTGTCAGTCTCTATCATACGCCGCACAACACTGATGTTATCTTCAGTCGTCGCTGTAGAAGGCCGTCCCTCACGCAAATCATCGGTGAGATTAGTTCGACCACGTTTGAATTCATTAAACCAGTTGTAAACTGTGGCACGAGATGGGGCTTCATCGTGAAAAGCCAATCGAAGTCTATCATAACTTTCTTGTTGACTTAAATGACATCGAAAGTCATAAAAAATCATTGCACGAAAATTTTCTCGGCTTAAATTCATTCTGACGTGCACAGACAATTTTCAATTTGCCGCCAAATCGTAAAACAAATGACAAATGAATGAAATGTACACTCAATAATATTGGTAGAGAGTTCTATTTTCAAAATTTAAACTATTTTTTTTAATATAATGCTTTTAAGTGGCCAGTTCTAAAAACTTTCAGTTTGGCCCTGGTATATATGACGGCGTAAACGATAGTGGAGCAAAAGGACCGTCATCATTTAGACCGTGTGGTACAGGACTCATATTGTAAAATAATAACATTTACACCGATACACTTCACTTTTGTACAATAGCATAAAATTAGAACATCACTTTTATAACACACACTCACTCATTATATTAGAAAAATCGACAGTTTTCTGTTGGAGTAATAACCAGATCTTTCTCGCCAAATGCGCCTCTTGAAGATGTTACTCTGTCCTCGTGCCGCCATTACAAATCAACTGACGTCAATGCGTTTGCTCCATTACTAAGTAACCAATTGTCGGATTTTAATTAAAACAATATTGTCAACTACCACATATATATAAAGATACATCATATGGTCAATATTTGCCAATATACTATGTACTTTCAAACCTTATACATGTTTTTTGTAATAAGTGGTCACAGATACGCAGTTCTATGAGAGGAATTTTTAAATATACAAAGAGCACATTCAATATGAATATATATGAGCTGAATAGCTCACAGTAACAGTAGCAGTAAAATGTACTCCAGGTAAAATATGTATATACTCTCTTTTTATTTTTCATTAGATAACAGACAAACACAGAAGAGCAAAGTGGAAATTTCACATATAGTCTAGAAAGGGTGAGCGAAATAAGTTATGAAACACGAACCTTAACTTTTCCTATGTTAAGTAATTTGTTAATGAAAACAACTAAATTCATTTTAGTTACTTATCTACTTAAGTAATAATGTTGTATTTATATAATTATATATTATAGGCTAAAGTGTAGTTCTGTATAAAGTATGGTTAATATATAATAAAAAATATATTTTATGTAAAATCCCAATCAATGATATTGTTTAACGTTATTAGATTTATATATAACTCGTATTTTAATTGTGATGCCTGTAGAAGAAAGAGCTAAGTTATTTAGACATTATAATTTCTAGGTTAAGTATAAAACTCCATATTGCTTGTTAATTATTATGGCCCGTATTTTCTTACTTCGATCACCAACTATTGCATAAAACCCAAAAGACTGGAAATCTGAGAGCTTTAATGGATTTATCTCGATAACTCGACCTCTGCGAAATTTTCACAATCATTAATAGGATGAGATTTTTAAAGCATTTTTACAGCCTCTTATAACAGATTTTTCTACTACAATAGTATTTCCCAGGCGCTCACAAATATCACTTATTATGTTAACTACTTTACTTAAGCAAGACTTCGACCGCGTTGGCTACAGATGTGCGTTATTGTTACACGTTCAGACCATTAGCTAAAAACTTTTGTGCAGCTTAATATCTGAGATATTTTTTAGTAATAGTCTTCAGTTCAGATTTACAAGTATAGAAATTTAGTTATTAATAAACTGTCGTGGCATCAGAAAGAATTTTACTATGTTCCAATAAATAAGAGATTCAAGCCGTAATAAGCAATACATATATATAATTATATATGTCGCCACGTTGCATATTATTGAGAAATCAAATTAATTGATTTACATACTTATAATTATTTTAACAATCATTATAAATGCAACTCATCAATGTCTATTATAATAATCGATTCCACATTTGTTATTTACACATCCGGAATTGTTTATTAAGATGGCCGACGTAAGATTTAAGAATTTGTGATTTTGACTATGTTTAATTGATGGATTGTTAAATTTAATGTTGTTTGTTTGTTTTATGTGGTAGAGCCTAGCTGTAGTTATCTGACTGCAGGTCGTGCTGGGCTGGCTCGACCGGGGAAGGACCACCCTCTCGCAGAAGACCGACGCGTAGTAACCAAATTCATTTGGTTATGTTCCGTCGGTGACTGAGAGAATCCGGAAGCCCAAACCCCCCCCCCCCCCCACGCCATGAAACATGAAAGCGATGCCGAAAAGAAAAATACCCCAGGAGGGTACCGGCTTTGATGAAGCCGGGGACCCCCTCCCCGAGCAAAATCGGGGAAATGATTGTCGGATTTTGCTCGGGCTGCCCGTCGTATCTGGGTCGGACAAAGTATCGCCTTTTGTGTTTTTCGAGGGCAAACGACGAGTCAACGCAGCGGCACCCCGACTCACTCTAAATGTGGACTTTTGCAACATCCATGGATGGATATTTCCAACATACATTGTTATGCGGATGACAGCACTGGGGATGCGGTATATTCCGGTCGTGCAGGTCTCTCTCGGGAAAACGTCGACGAGTGCCGAAAGAAACTTGTGTCTTCAATGGAGACCTCCCTGAGGATGGTCTCTGAGTGGGGTGGACTGAACCACGTTCAGTTCAATCCCCTAAAGACACAGGTTTGCGCGTTTACCACTAAGAAAACCTCATTTGTCGTATCACCGCTCTTCGAGAGCACTCCTCTTATTGCCTCGCCAAGTATCAGAATACTGGGTCTCGACATTTCGAGCGATTGTCAGTTTCGTGGTCATCTGGAGAGCAAGGCCAAGTTGGCTTCGATGAAATTGGGAGTGATCAATAGAGCGAGGCAGTGTTTCAAACCTGGCCAAAGACTTGCGCTCTATAAGGCGCAGGTCCGGCCTCACATGGAGTACTGTTCTCATCTCTGGTCCGGATCACCCCAATATCAGCTTCTACCATTTGACCGCGTACAACGGAGAGCCGTTCGGATTGTCGGGAACCCAGTGTTCTGTGAACGGCTGGACTCTTTGGCATTGCGTAGAGACGTGGCTTCTTTGTGCGTCTTCTACCGCATTTACAACGGAGAGTGTTCCGAAGAACTATTCGATCTGATGCCTACCGCCGAATTTCACTACCGCACAGCTCGCCATCGCCTCCTTTATCATCCATACTACCTGGACGCGTGGCGATCTTCAACTGTGCGGTTTTCAAGGAGTTTTTTCCCACGTACCACTCAAATGTGAAACGAACTTCCTTCGGCGGTATTTCCAGATCGATACGACATGGGTACCTTCAAAAAAGGGATATATTCCTTTCTCCAAGGCCGGCAACGCTCTTGTGTATCCTCGGATGTTGCAAGAGTTCATGGGCGGCGGTGATCACATACATCTCATCCGGGGGTTTCACTCGAACCTAAACGCCGTCCACTATCACCTTGAGACGGCGCAGCCGGCCTTGTTGTTTTTGACGGAGACGCAGATATCTCAACCTAGCGACACAGCGTACCTGTCATACCCCGGGTATAAACTAGAACACCATTTTATACCACACGTCGGGGTATCTGTGTTCGTAAGGGAGGATATCTGCTACCGTCACCTTCAGGTTTTTGAAGGTCCGGACCTGTCCGTACTCTGGCTGTGCGTGGACATGGACGACCATGTCAGAGTCTACGCGTGCCTCTACAGGTCCCATAGTGGTAATGAAGAAACGGATCAACTCTTGGGCCATGGTCAGGCGAAGATTGACGATCTGCTTTCTCAGACTCCCTCCGCCGAAGTCGTAGTCCTCGGTGACTTCAATGCACACCATGCCAATTGGTTAGGGTCACGTGCCACCGACTACGCGGGGAGATCTGTATTTGACTTTGCTCTGGCAAATGGTCTGTCCCAATTGGTCAAGACGCACACTCGTCTACCGAATGTGGACAGCCATATGCCCTCTTTGTTGGATCTTCTGCTGACTACACATCCCGGAAAGTACGAGGTCACTGTCGAGGCTCCGTTAGGGTCCTCTGATCATTGTCTGGTACGGAGTGTAGTGCCCATTCAACGTTCGGGTCGCACAACACCTGCGACTCGACGCGTTTGGCACTACAAGTCAGCGGATTGGGATGGAATGCGGTCCTTCTTTGCATCCTACCCATGGGGGCCGATTTGTTTCCCTTCCGATGATCCTAGTAACTGCACTGCGGCTGTAGCTGATGTGATACTACAGGGCATGGAACTATTTGTACCAAGCTCTGTGGAACCACTTGGTGGCAGATCGCGGCCTTGGTTTGATGCATCTGTCAGGGCTGCAGCAGCTGGCAAACGGCAGGCTTATCAAGCTTGGGCCAATGCGTTAGTCACTAAGGATCCAAACCCTAGAATTCTGAGGAGGAAATATAATCGTGCCTCCAGATTCTTCAAACGGCAAATCGCTAGAGCAAAGTTCAAGCATGTCGTCAAACTTGGGGATCAGCTGGCAAAGTACCCGCCTGGCACGCGCAAATTTTGGGCGCTTTCAAAGGCCACTCTGGGCAACTTTAGCCAGCCGTCCCTACCGCCGTTGCACATGGACAATGACTCTCTGGCCCACACGGCAAAAGAGAAAGCCGATCTCTTGGGCACTCTTTTCGCCTCCAACTCGACTTTGGACGACCAGGGGAAGACACCGCCTATCATACCGCGGTGTCAGAGCTCAATGCCGGAAATAGTTTTTCGGCAAAAAACTATTAGGCAGTCTTTATTTTCCTTGGACGTTCATAAGTCGAGTGGGCCGGATGGCATTTCTCCATTGGTGCTACGAACGTGTGCCCCTGAGTTGACTCCAGTGCTAACGCGTCTATTTCGGTATTTAAAGGCGTAGTTCCGGTCTCATAGTAGCGTGCCCTTGTCCATCCGATCCCTAAAAAAGGTGATGGCTCGGACCCATCTAACTACAAACCTACCGCCATTACCTCTCTGCTCTCCAAAGTAATGGAGACCATTATCAATAAACAGCTCCTAACCTACCTCGGATCACCAATGATCATACTGGATCACCAGTTGGTCAATGACCGGCAATATGGCTTTCGCCATGGTCGATCGGCTGGTGATCTCCTGTTATACCTTACGCACCGTTGGGCAGTTGTTATTGAAAGCAAGGGAGAGGGTCTGGCAGTTAGTCTGGATATGGCGAAAGCCTTCGATCGTATATGGCGAAAGGGGCTTCTTTCGAAGCTACCTTCCTATGGGCTTCCCGAGAGTTTGTGCAAGTGGATCACCAGCTTCCTCACTGGGCGGAGCATGCAGGTCGTTCTTGACGGTTTCTGCTCGGACCCCAAGACCGTGAACGCTAGTGTACCCCAAGGTTGCGTGCTATCCCCAACTCTGTTCCTCCTGCACATCAATGATATGTTGGATATCTCGAACATACATTGTTATGCGGATGATAGCACTGGGGATGCGGTATATTCCGGCCGTGCAGGTCTCTCTCGGGAAAACGTCGACGAGTGCCAAAAGAAACTTGTGTCTTCTATAGAGACTTCCTTGGGGATGATCTCTGAGAGGGGTGAACTGAACCACGTTCAATTCAATCCCGAGAAGACGCAGGTTTGCGCGTTTATCACTAAGAAAACCCCATTTGTCGTATCACCGCTCTTCGAGAGCACTCCCCTCATTGCCTCGCCAAGTATCAGAATACTGGGTCTCGACATTTCGAGCGACTGTCAGTTTCGTGGTCATTTGGAGAGCAAGGCCAAGTTGGCCTCGAAGAAATTGGGAGTGATTAAAAGAGCGAGGCAGTACTTCAAACCTGGCCAAAGACTTGCGCTCTATAAGGCGCAGGTCCGGCCACACATGGAGTATTGTTCTCTTCTCTGGTCCGGATCACCCCAATATCAGCTTCTACCATTTGACCGCGTACAACGGAGAGCCGTTCGAATTGTCGGGGACCCGGTGCTCTGCGAACGGCTGGACCCCTTGGCATTGCGTAGAGACGTGGCTTCTTTGTGCGTCTTCTACCGCATTTACAACGGGGAGTGTTCCGAAGAACTTTTCGATCTGATGTCTGCCGCCGAATTTCATCACCGCACAGCGCGCCATCGACTTCTTTACCATCCCTACCACCTGGATGCGTGGCGATCCTCCACTGTGCGGTTCTCAAGGACCTTTTTTCCACGTTCCACTCGCCTGTGGAACGAACTCCCTTCGGCGGTATTTCCAGATCGGTACGACATGGGTACCATCAAAAAAGGCGTCTACTTCTACCTACAAGTCCGGCAATGCTCTTGTAAATCCTCGGATGTTGCAAGAGTTCATGGGCGGCGGTGATCACAAGTCATCTGTGACCCGCCAGCTTGTTTGCCCTCCTCTTACATAAAAAAAAAAAAAACAATTTCTTAAATAATTATTCTTTCTTCATAACATTATTTTATGAATTGTAATACCTAAAGCCGTTCGAATATGAGTTACTTAAATAGAGTGTTTAATAGTACTATGTGAAAAAGAATTGTGATTGACTAGCAACGATCCACTTCAAGACAGGGGAATCTTTGTACAAACGGTGTTTCATGAGCAGAGCTCAGATTGCTGCTGATTTTAAGGAATACACATTGCAAGTAGAATCTATGTCAGTTTGTCTTATTAAATTTAATTTAGTTTAACTTAATTTAATTTAATTAAAAAGTTATTTATTTATAATAATAATTAACTTGTTGGATTTTGTTAATACTCTCCTTCCTGTAATTATTTCACTATTATAATTGTCACTCCCTTAACTAATATAAAATCATAGAACTATAATTGGTATATCTCATTATAGTTATAGTTACAATAGAATCGATGACTACTATACGGTTAGCAATGCTACCTTTTTTTAAAAAAGAATAATAATTCAATAAATTTTAGATACATACAATTATGCTATAGTTTTTTGGTAATTCACGCGCTGTATGCACTAGATAGTATTTTCTTTAGATGTATATAATTATATGATTAAAATAATTAAAAGTATTCAATTAAGTCCTAGTAATGTGGGTATATTATGGTACTTTTAAATATAATGTCTATAATTAACGTAACTAGGTAGTGCGACACAAGTAACTGTAGATATAAAATGTTATTTTATCTATGCGAAGTTATTAATAATATCAAGGACACAATATTATAATTTACTTTTAGTGACAATAATATCTCGTAGCGAAAAAACAAAACAAAAAAAACCGACTTCCATAGCTATGAATGCTCAGGAATATCTAAATATTATAAAGACGAAAGCTTACTTACGCAAGAATAGCCAGGATAAATTAATATAATAAGAACCAAGTCAATTCTCATGTTAAGATGCAGCGCTTCGTGTTAAACGAAGACTATACCGCTCGCGTTGCAGCGATTGGTGAGAAACCAGCTAGAAACTACTGACACTACAGGCATTCTGAGGTCAATCTCTGACCTAAAATCACCTTTTGTAATATTAATAAATTATAAATTTTATTTGCAACTTAGTAATATAATTTTATAAAATTAATTGATCAATTGCAACTTTCGCTGCCACCAAGCCATAATTAAGTTTTGTGTGTTTGTTTATTTTATTTAAATCGATTAGGCTCCATAACTAGTAAACCGATTTTAAAAATTACTTCACCTGTCAAAAGCTACATAAACAGCATGTAACAGTTCAAACAGTAATTTTTTTCTCCCAATATTCCGAAGGGATAGGTGGAAAAACACAAAAATAAACATTAGTTTTTATTAAGTTACAATACATGGTTATATTGAAACTAGAAATAGTAGTTGCAATCATCAATAAATATCAAATTTTGTCAATCTGTAAATAAAATATTATTTGTACCATAGAACTAATACCGCAGATGAAATTCATCTGAGAATTGACCTATTCCTAATTGGTTTCTCATCACAGAACATTTTTTTCAATTGTAATAATAAAATATTTTTCTTTTTCTTTAAACAATATTTTCAATTTAAAATAATCTTTTCTACAATCAATCACATATTTTGAAAATAATAAAACAAACTTTAAAACTTCAGAAACTTTCAGTTTTGTCAGTTACATGTTCAATAAAGTATCAGTTAAAGTCAAATGCTTCAAATCTGGGTCAAGCGTGTCTTGAACTGAACAATAGACATCAAGTCGAAACTATTACAAAGGAAGCTACACTAATCTATGAGACTGACTCGTCAACTCTATGTGTTGTTGTGATGTGTTATATATAAAAATAAATGACATATTCTCGAATTTCAAAGTTCTGTAATCTAATGGTAAAAAAACATTAGTAATAAATTTAAACTATACACGTTTTTTAAATAAATAAATAAACTTTATTGCACATCAGACAGAGAAATATAAAAAAAACAATACAAGTAAAAAACACAACACAATAATTTGGTGATACAAAAAGACGGCCTCACGGCCAACAAGTGATATTGAATTGAGAATATGCTTATAATATAATAATATGCTGCAATAAATACTGTCGTAAATTTCTAAATCTGAAGGTACATATTTATAGGTTAATTGAATTCACTAAATTATGCAAATATGAAGTTCTTTCGTCAATATTCTTGAATTGAACGATATGAAATCTCAAATGAAATCTTCTCCAGCAGACCTTTGATAGGAGAGTAGAAAATGAAAGGCAGTAATAATGTTATACTTCTAAATAAAATAGATACATTACATATATGTATTTGAAAGAATTAATACAATTTTGGTAAATAAAATTCACTCATTTCAAGAATAGTTAATATCACACGACTGTTAACTTTTATTTATATATATGTTAAATGTTTATTATCATTTAAATTTTACTAAGATTCAGTATAATACAGGTCCGGTCCCTATTGTCGTGTTAATGATGTTCAGGGTTCATTCAAGGTTATCCGTGCTATCTACCGTTTAGAGCCTTTCAAAAGAAAAAGTCAGAAAATTATTAATGTTGTCCAGAATTGACATGTGTGAGTTTGTGTGGTTTGGGTCTTCTTTTATCTTTTACCATCTTTTTTATCAATACTTTGAGGACCAATTAGAGGAGATACATGACTGGAATTAGGTAGGATACTGGCCGCTCTGCCCCTGCATTAACACCCTGATTAACTTCAGATCCATCAATGAAGAAATACGTTGTCGCCTTCCGTTAAGATCAATAGGAAAGATGTCACCATCTCTTGTCCAGTTTTTAGTGATACCGAAGTATTGTTGTGCAGCTAAGAACACTTCATGACGTTCCTTAGTCAGAAATTCGGTCACAGTGACACCAGTTCTTTTTAAGACAGTTTTAGAGTATCAAATCTCATCATCATTTCTCAATAAGATTCTGAAACTTAACAAGAAAAGGTCTTGGCTTATCATCCTGCCTTTGACCTTTACTATGGCAGCGACTTATAAAATTTTCATAAAGTTCATGTTCAGAGTGTGTGTGCGGTCAGTTCAAAGTGTTCTGAAAGATCTTTGAAAATTACAGAATATAAGTTTTATCTCCTAGCTTCAGGAACACCATGCAATATCAACATCTTTATTCTGCTTCTCATTTCCATCTGGTCAAATATCTTATTAAGAATTTTCACATGAAGTTGAAAAGCTGATAAAACGAAATAATAGATAAAACGAAGTAAATTATCCCGTGAAATTAGAAGTTTGACTCGTTGCTGGAATAGAACTATGAAGATTTTGTTGAAATTAATTCATTCTTGTATTGAAGTACTCTGTCAGTTCAGTTATTGATTGTTTGATGGAATCCATAGTAAAATAGATTTGTAGAAAGAGTTCCAAGTTTTATTTATTTAAAATAATAAATTAAGTGCTTTTGAAGATGAAATAGTGCACTGGAAATGTATGCTGGTAGGTTACTGCTCCAATTTAATTTAACTGCACATATTGTAGAATACAATAAAATTTAAAAACTTAAGACCATCGAAAAGACATGTTACGGAATACATTTAACTATTGTGTGATTTTTTAATTGATTATTTTTAAGTTTTAAAAGAGCAACTCAAAAAGTGTCGTAGTATTATTTATCGTATTTATTAATATGAAATATATTTTGTAAGACTTTTTACCATTATCGTTATATCATCATCTCTTTATTGATATATTTATCGGAGTTTTTTGGGCTCCACACTATCCATTATATTACATAAAAATCAATTTAGGGTGCGTCTTGAACCTCGAGAAAGATAAATATAATTTTCACCTTGTGAGGCGTTTTACAAATTCAAATGAGCTTTTCTTTCGCCTTTTTCTGTTATATTTGCTCTAAAATCTCTAACACAGAAATCTACTTTTATGTTAGGTTTAAAATTGTACATTAATATATATATATATATTAATGTATATATATATATATATTATTTTATATATTGTTAATATATTACCAACTATTTCGTATATATATTGTATGTTGTGTATATTTTATAATTTTTTATTTATTTATATCTTTTCTACTTTGCATCAATACTAGTGATCACTTTTGTATGTCAAATGGGAGTGGCAGGAGGGCCTATTTTGATACCATACTTATCAAAAGAAGTCATTCTATAAAGACACTCTCCAACTTAAAATGTTATATTACTCAATAGGATACTAAATTATAAGCTTTATAAAAAATGTGAATTAGCTTTTACAGTTTTTATTCTTAACTGATATATACGTCCGAATAAAGTCCGAAAAATTAAAACCTCCATTTCTCACCCATGTTTCAACTATTTTTATTTCTTTTTGTTAGTCTTAAATTTCCTTTTTAAAAGAAAAGCAATACATAGGACAATCTTTAATACAAGCGATGGTCAGGTCGCAATCATCATCAGATAAAGTCATAGTTCGTTTGTCTTCTTAAAGCATAAAAAAACATGTTGGAATTTCTAAATTACTCAACGGTTGAATGCCTAATACTGTATAAAACAACTGGTTACAAAATACAATTAATAATTAGTTAAATTAAAATGTAAAATAGCATAGGAAATATTCATAAATATTCTGAAGTGTAAACTTTAGAAGAGGTTTTTTTTGTATCTGATGTTTAATAATTTTTAATTTTTAATTTAATAATATCTATTACATTAAAGTAGTTATATTTTCAATCAGATAAACTGACGACTGTCTTATTATAAATTTTAGTTATCCTTTATGGCAGACCTATTTACGCATAATTATAAAAATACTCTTTAATTTATAAACGAATTAATATAATACTTATATAAAATGATGATTCTATTTTTATAGACGTATAATAAATAAAATTGTAAATTTGTTAAGATTTCGGGCTATGTGATTATCCTGCTTCCGATATGCACGTTATGTAGAGCAAACACAAGTTGGATATTGCTAATAGGTTATTTGAAATCATTAATTTTATAAAATTATGCATTTCTTTCGTCAGTATCGATACATTTAAGTCAAGATTCTTAAACTGAATGATATGGAAGTAGTGAATGAACGAATGTCCGGACCAACTAATACAATGGAATCGAAGACATATTAAAGAAATGTAATCTTATTCATTTTAAAGCGTCAGATGTTTGATTAATTCGTCATAATATATAAAATTGTGATACACAATAAAGGTGCCCAAATAGTTTAAGAAAGGACTTCTTAGGATAAAAGATTGTGACGTATCCTCTTGCTTTGTTTTTATATTGAATCTGCTACTTTTTTACTTACTGAGGTATGGATTCTAGTATAGTTTTAACAAATTCAGATTTGATTACATTTTTGACGTATCTGAATTAGGTATTAATAAATTGAGTAAAAATCCTTCATAGTAATAACAGGTATACGTAAAATCAATGTAGAAATCAATAGGTATCAGCGCTTATTGTAGTTAGGTTAGTTAATTATTACGAATTCAAATCATTTGATTTAACTTTGTTATTGAAAATTAACTGTTTAAAACAAGGTTGCATTCACAGCGGTGAATAATAATCACATTAACATTAAAATAATTGACGAATTATGAATCTTCATTTGTATATTATTTACACTTTCCGCTTATTTCATTTCATAATATTACTATGAAAAAGCAAATTATACTCTCAGAAATCAGATTGGGATGAAAAATATTTCTATTACGATGACGACGCTTCATGTTAACTGGAGTATCGGAAAAGTAAATTGAAAGAAATAAGAATCTAATATTATTTCATTTCAAAAGTATAATATTTGCAGATGGTTAAGCTTATGCAGAGGTCCTGATTATATTAAATATCTTCTTAATATAGTTGAGTTTACTGAGATTGAATTCAATATCCTTTTCATTATCTTTTATTTAAACTATAATAAGAAATACTGTCTTCGAAACTGAATATTAAATATTTTCGGAAGTTTCTCTTACATATACTTAAAATTGAACTGACAAGTGTCGTGTACTGATATGTGGAATATTTCGGTACAAAGGGTGATAAGATAATAAGACATGGAGGGATTGCTTAAAAATTTTAATGGCCAAGAAATATGTTTCCATTGAGGTGACGAATGATGTAAACATTTTGTTAATTTTTGTCTGTCTCCTATTTACCTGCTGCCTTCCTGTCTTCTTCTATCTGTTTACCTCTATGTCTTGATGTTTGCTCAGTTCTCACATAGAATATAGATGTAAAAAACAAAGAAATATGTATTATACTAACTGTTGTCAGCGACTTCGTCTGCTGCTTCATTAACTATCTTACGTAAATTATTTTTTTATAATTAACACCACCATCTATTGGAAAGCCATAGAACTATAGAACTTAGAAGTGAATTAAAATCTGTGTTTATAAAAAACCTCGAAATCGTAATAAAAAAAAGAAGATTATAAATCTCATCTTTTAAGTTAGACTAAACGATAGATGTCTAAAAAAAATATTTAAATGAAAAAGAAAATTACTACAACGGCTACTTACTTGTTACGGAATGTTTTTATATATACTAACAATATAATGATAGAGAGATCGTTTTGTTGTTTTTTAATGCGCTTATATTTTAAAATGTTATACTAATTTGAAAAATCTTTTTAACATTGAAAAATTAAAAAAATAAACAGAGACAAATATATTTGTATTAACTACACATTTCACAAACAAATTATCAAACCGAATTTCATTACCTGGTTTCATTATAAAATACAAGCAAATGAGCACTGTTTTAATTATTGTTATAAATTATTAATTATAATGGTATAATTCAGTTAAGCTTTGATGATAAAATATTTGTGATATAGTTAATTTAAATATATTCATATATAATGACTAACATATAAGTTTTGCTTAAATTCAGATGTTACTTTAGAGATTCAGTTTTTATAAAAAAAATCTCAACATAAAAATGTGTGACTTTGTGCAATTCACAGCAGAAGTGAAACTTCTGAAAGAAAGCCTACAAGAGATCGAGCCTTCTCAATATACAGTACAATAAGTAAGGTTTTTTATTTTTTACTAAACTAAAAATTATTTTATACTTTAATGTAAAATATTTATATTTTCATATAAAGCTGCTTATATATTACTAACATTTAATCACAACTAACACCTATACACAAGTATTAACGCCATAAATCGTTAATTAAAAAAAAGTACAACGTCAATAAATGCCTGTAATAACACTTTAGTTTAAAGATTGAGCAACAGATGGCACCCTAACAGCAGTGAGCACTATGTCTTTTATCGCATTCTCTAATACATTTTTGTGTTTGTTTATTGTGATGCATTTTTATTTCATCGAGTTTCAAATCACAACCATTTTAAAGAAGATTCACATCAAAAAGTATATCTAACTTATGACTAAGGCCCTGTATAACTTTATGTTATAAAAGAAACTATATATAGATGTCTTATTACTTATATGTATTTCCCTAAAAATATGTATTTCCTTAAATATAGATGACGATACAACAACATAAATAAAACATACAACACTAATAAAACAATACAACAACACTAATAAATTAACTTAAATTAAAACTTGAATATATTATAATTTGGGTTGCGGTTGGCACAATATTTAAATTCATGCTTTTCTCTATATGTCATCTTAGTAGAAAATGGCTTCTACCTTATTCTCTTCTTCACATTAACATTAAAGACTCCTCTCGTCTCATGTTCATCATCCATCTGAAATATCACGAAAAACTACTACTTCTCATTTGTTTTATAATTTGTATTATTTTTAAACTACCTTATATTTATACTTAATCTAATTAAATGCAATCTTCAATTCCCACACACACAACATGGCAGATTATATTACTGTTGTATATATTGTCAAGGTATATACACTGCGAATAACTTTCGAAGGGTATTGTTCCTTAGAATATTTGCGTGCGAGCATTGCTAGATGCCTACTCAGACACATTTGAAATACTAAATAACGTTTGTTGAAATTTAAATACAAATAATAATTGTATACCGTCCGATTGTCTAAATACTGGTATATCTCACATTTTTTTGGGATTTACTTTTTTCTTTATTTTTACTTGTTTCAATGATAAGCGGTAGAAACTGATATTGAGGTGACCCGGATGACAACAGTACTTCATATGTGTCCGGATCTGCGCCTTATAGAGCGTAAGTCTTTGGCCAAGTCTGAAATACTGCTTCGCTCTATTCATCACTTCCAATTTAATCGAGGTCAACTTGGCCTTGCTCTCCAGATAACCACGTAACTGACAATCGTTCGAAATGTCCAGGTCCAGTATACTGATACTTGGTGAGGCATTGACACATTGAGGCACACCTTCTTCGCTGGCACGTATCCGTAATGGATTTTTACAAAGTTAAAAAAATGGGTCATTAGGGTCATAATATTAAGTCTCAGGGTCTTTAGGGACTTCCTGTTGAACAATGTGCTTTAGCATGTGGAGCAATTCTCAAGCTTATAGAACATCAGTATCGCGCATAGCTTGTTGGGGATGATAAACAGAGGGTTGTTGTCCTTGGTTTTGATTAAACGGAGGTCTTTTTCCAAATATATTTTGATTACAGTGCAGTCTATATCCTAATGGCTGTAAATTTATGATTTGTAATGTATACGGTTTTTCCGAGGGTTGCTGTATAAGATGACTTTTTGATTAAAAAGGGTTAGAAGGTGAAACATGTCCAGCGTTTAAGTATACATTGATGCATTAAATTGATTTGTTCTAACATAAAACTTAAAGCATTTTCAAGCGAATTACATGCTTTTAATTTAACAAATCTTAATAAATCTTGAAATAAATTATACAAAAATGTATTCATCGGCAAATTATACTTTCACACAAATTACTATTTGAAATTAAATATATATATATATATATATATATATATATATATATATATATATATATATATTTATAATTAGTTATTAATATGCTTTTGGTATGTTGAATTTCATCACAGAAATCTGGAAACGATTGGATACTATTTATTTTTAAAGTTAAAAAAAAAAACAATTAAATCTTGTTATCTTTTAACTCTCTTAAAATGAATATCAATAATATCCTTTATTCTGATTTTACAAAGATCTCTACAATTAAATTGACACACATAACTAGGGATGATTAGGAAATAAATAGGTACGAATAGCTTTAGGTTGTACTCACCTAATCAACCTTCAGGTTCAAGAGAGATGTGCCCGAAAGTAGGTATTTTCAGAATCCAGACGCAAAGGCTGGATTTGTAAATTTGATTTAGATTACGTTCTACGACTGCGCCAGTCAAGTTTTATGCACAGCGAATGACTTAAAAAAAGACTTAATAATTAATTTTAATTGGAAAAGACCAACCACTTAGACAACTTTAAAAAGACCGACTTAATAATAATACAATACTTTAAATACTAGTAAGTTGGCTTCGCAGAAGGGTATGGTTCCCATCCATAGAATAGGGGCGTGAGGATGTTGCTAGTTGCCAACACCCGCTGTGTTGCAACCAGCAACGCTAGCTCTTTATTGGTTTGATTGACGATTCACCTGTTTGAAACGACGTAACTATATATTCCTAAGTTCTTAAATAAGTATTTATAAACAGTAAATAATGTCTATTTGTTCAATCATACTCCAAACTGTTTATAACAAAACAAACTGTCATAATCAGATATTCCCGGTTACAAGTTAATTTAAGTTTCACTCCAGACCTAAATTAAATAGCCTGGAAGTTATTGTTTGACATCATATTTTTAAATCTAAAATATGTAACTCCCTACTTAAATGTCTATAAAGTGTTTACGAGTAAAATATGGGTTTTTGAAACATGAAAAAAAACTTGTAATTCTTAATGAAAAAGGATACATATATTAAAGTAACTTAATTTGTAAAAAACATTTAATTATTCCAAAGATTACCAACGATATACGCATTTTAAGAAGGATTTATTTCACACGATTTAACTTTTATTCATATACGTTAAATGTGCATAATCACATAAATTTTACTACCTCCGAGGTTCAGTATAATACAGGTCCGGTCCCTATTGTCATGTTAACGGTGTACAGGGTTCATTCAAGGTTGTCCGTTGTGCTGTCTACCGTTTAGAGGCTTACAAAAGAAAAGTCACAAAAACAGTTATTTTGTCCTGAATAGACATGTTCGAGGTTAATAAAAGATTGTTTAGTGTTATCTAGTTGTTCTGCGATTTGGTTTGATATCAGAACTTTTTTGAGTTCTTTAATCAAGAAAATAAGTATCTAAAGTCAATCAAAAAGGTATCCTGATATTTATTAATATATTTTATACGTTAAAATATAGTTCCTTTTGTACGATTTCTTAATATTATCTATCAATAAATTTATAGGAGTTTTTAGCACGCCACATTTTCTATTACGTTCCCTAAAAATAAATTTGGGGTGCGTCTTGAATCTCGATAAAACTTAATATAAATTTCATCCTGTGAGGCATTTTACAAATTCAAATGAGCTATCCCCTCAACTTTTTCTTTCTTATATTTGCTCTAAAATTGGTAACAAAGAAATGAAATTTCATTGGTTTAATATTGTATAACACATTTTATAATATTATCTTTTTGTTCGTTTTAAGGAAGAAAGAAGAAAAGTTAAGAAAAAATAGTATTGTAAAATAAAAGAATTGCCATGTTCATTTAACATGTAACACTTATTTTTAAAATATCTTATTTTATATACTCCTATATCTGCATATATATATATATACAACATTTACGTATATGTATTTTATTTTTATTATCACCTTGAGAAAGCTTTCCATTAACAAGTGAGTGATACACTCAGCCATGTAGTTATTAGTTAGTAGTTGTGTAATCAATTGGAAAAAAAAACAAACCTTATTATCTTATAAGATTCTTTTATTATTATTGAATTTAGTTATTTTTTAATAAAACAGACTTTGCAAATTTACTTATAATGTAACTTATATTTGCTAACCCTAAAATCTTTTTCCTTTATTTTGAAAAATAATAATCATAATAAAATAATAGAGGTAGTAGATTGATCTCGTTGGTTTATTTCATAGTTCGTTAGGCTTAGATATTCTCGGGTGAATAAGCCTTTTAAGAATGGGGCGGCTGAAATCTGTTACAGTAGTCTGCTTGGTACACTTATAGCATGTTTTATATACATTATTTCTGCAGATTGCAATATACTAGGATGGCGTAGATTTTTTTTTTCATTTCAAATATCAGATCTATTTCTTATAAAAGTACTCCAAAGGCAATGTAAATAAATCAAATAAATAATATATTTTTTTCAGTAAATAGCCTCAGCGTATTTACTGAGACATGAGATATTACAATTAGATTCTTTGAGGATAAATATGAATTTATTATTTATTATGGAACGCAATTAATAAAATATTACTTTTTACATTGCGTTATTTTGCCAGCAGCAGCAGGAGAAGTGTGTATATACAATGCTTAAAAAAATGTAATAGTTATATTATCACTAATACACTGTTTCTGTTTGGTGATTAATGCGGCTTTAAACATTTTTTATATTCTTCTAAAAAATCATACCTTAATTTTTACGAGAATAATTTAGAGCGGATATTAAGCTTGGTAAACAGAATGCCTAAAATGTTTTACTGCAAAAAAAGCCCTGACATAAAAGTCAGACCCATTTTATTATTTGTGAAGAGATTCTTTATCAAAGTACTTTCATTTAAATAGACTTCTCATTTATATAAAAGGTTCGACCCCATTTTGATACAATGTGGATACTTGATTTAATTTAAATTTCAATAAAAACCTATACTATACGTATAACTGGTTGGAAAGTTCTTGAAACAAAAGTTTTCTGTTCACCGTTGTCGCTTGAGTGTTATAATGAAGGAAATTTCTTTAGTTAAAGATAGCGGTCCAAGTTCCAGGTTGAAAAGCAACTGTAGCGGGAGGTGACAAGCATTTATCCCGGCGAGGTCTATCGATCGATTCTCTGCGCAACAAGTGACGCCGTTGCTACATACAGGTTGATAGTTTGCCTGTTTAGCAACCAAATATCTTCATGTTCAAATTAATGTCCTTTCTCTTTGTATTATTATACTGGTATTAAAATTTGAGGTCATTTGCCAATCGTTACTTAATTAAAACTGCTATTCTAATATATGTGACAGAAAAGTAATATTTTTTATCTTATATCTTCGATCCCTTGAAGATTTTCAGATGATAAGGTTATGTCTTGTGAAAGATAATAAAAAAGTTTTATTACATTCTTGAACTTTTTAGAAATTGCTGTACTACGATTTTTTATCGTTCCCAACTTTAGTATTACAACGATTTAAAAAAATTGTTATATAATTTTTAATTTAAAAAAATACATCATTATTTAAATACCTGTGTGTATCTCCGATCGGTAACGTACTGTCGGCGTGGTACAGAGACCGGTCATTACCGCTCGTCAGTTATCGACGTTGCAGTAAATTATTATTGTAAGAATTTTCTTTATATAATATTATATATTATCCAATGTTACCAAGATAAATATATAGAGTAGTAACATCTAATAAATTATATCTTATACCATTTTTGTGAATTAAGATAATAAAAAAGATGCTTAAAATTAGAATCGTTAAGGTTTTTAATTGTAATGTGAAAAAAGTTTACAATTCAAGTTTAATAGATGTAAATCATTATTCTTCTACCACTTTTTGAATTTTTACTCTAATTTTATCTTCAAAAAAAAAATCGTATAGACAGAATTATTAATAAATAATAATTAAATATTATATTTGTGAGTAACATATATGAGTAACTTATGTTTAATATAAATGTCATAATTAATAATTTTATTTTTGTATAGACCAAACGTTTCATTATTTAACGTAAACAAATATTTTATGAACTTTTAAAATTAAAAAACAACTTTTAATGTATAGTATATAATGAAAAATATTTAAATATATTGTGCAGTAAAAACAAACTGAACACTTTGGAGCAGGCAGAGGTAAACGGACGCTTACACGCCCGTTTAGACAAAGCAAACATCGGTCGAGCTCAGCGCTTGTACAGAACCCATCGTGCACTGCACTTGAAATAACACAAGTTGGATAAAATAAAAGGGCTTTTAATATATATTTTAAAATATAATATGTAACCTTTATATAGCCTACACATTAACTTACTTCAAATATTCAAATATTTACGATATTATATTTATATTATGTTGAATATTTTTCGTTAAAACAAATAAACATTTTCATGACATCAATATTAAATATTATTTGTTTCATGAATTTTTTTTGTAAGCATCATCATGGCCTCATCATGGGTCTTGTTGTTCTGTGTCATGTCCGAATCTTGGTCTTTACTACATACCTCCATGTCCTTTTCGGTAATCTTATTCTTGAATAAATATACGTAAGACTGTTCACCTTACACGCTTTACCACACATATGTAAGACTTTTCTTGCTTCTCATCTCTCTAATTTATGAGACGTTACTACGACAAAAGATTACTTTCATATTTTTTATCCACCTATTTTACCAGCGTTACCGTCAAACTTCGTCTTACGTATTTATTTCTTCCTTTGTTTTGCTCGTTACGCAACACTCGCATTTCAGCAACATATCTTTCTTCCATTCTTTTCATAACCCAGTGTGCTGATAAAGATCGTCATGATCGTTGTAAAGAACGCTTCCCTTTAATATCGCGGGAAAACGGAAGTCTGGTAATTTACTGTCAATTTTGATTTGGATTGCTTCGATTTTGCAACAAATTATTAAATAATAAAGTCAACCACTCACATCAATCACCTCAAAGTAATTTTCACTCATCTCACTTTTACTAACTTTTACTTTTACTACGTAACTTTTCGAATATAATTTTATATTTCCCTTACTCTAAAATTTCAAAGACTTTTAAAAGATAACTATAACGTAATATCTGAACATCTTTGGATCTGTTCACCTAATCGGCTTTCCTCGATACCTGTAGGACTTTTATGATTGAAAAGTAGACTTTCGCGACTAGCCTTGATAATCCAATTTGTAAAGATATTTAAGAGATGTAGACCTATTTTATCTATAATTGTGTACATTAATATAAATAATTTTAACAACTATATTAAAATATTTCTTACTGCAAAAGGATTTAGAAAAGGATAAAAACTTTTAAGTAGAATATTCATCAAATGATGTAAATTAAGGTTTAATTGTAGGTTTATTGACATTTATCAAATTCGTGTAATTTGCTGGAGAAACTTTGCTGCTGAACTTAATTTCCGACGGAGATTTATTGCTTAGACGAACAATTAATCCTCAACTGCAAATTGTTCAAGTAACAACGAACAAGTAGTAAAACACTATGTCAAACTTTATGTCATGTAAACTTTGATATATAAATCGATGGTTACATAATATGTAACCTAAATATTATACATGCTATAATAAGATTGAACTTTTGACGCAAAACAGTGATACTGATTAATTTAGTGATAAATTTTATGTATTTGCTTGTTTGCCTATTTCAAAGAGTATACAGATTAACCGTAATTATATATATATATATATTTAAGGTATGGTTTCATCTGAGTACTCTTAAATATTATTAAAGAAAAATGTTTTAGCGTTCAGCTCTGTTCTAGATGATAATGTGCAGGTTTTGAATGTTTAACTTAATATTTTTAGGACATAATCAAATTGGACTGTGATAATTTTACAGTATTATAAGATAAAAAAGCCATCATATATTACAGCTTTGTTGTTTATAGCTGATTGTGGTTGAACTGGGTACCAAATGTTATAGCCAGTCTCGAGTTACGTTTTTGGTCCCCAGAGTAAAAAGATAAGGGAAATAAATATACGTTTTGGGCCTAAAGTTATTATGTTCAAGAATAGGGTGACTTTTTTGGCAATGATATATTTTAGAACGAATATTGAAAATATTTCAATAGAATATTTTTAGATGACTTTTCTAAATAGATTATGGAAGATCAATTACTAACAACGACAATTATATGTTTTATTTTTCGCATTTATGTGGCAAAAAACAGTAAGTTGCGTTTCAACTGTTTTCTCTTTCTTCGTTAGAAAATGAGGGAATTTTAAGTAAATTCTCTCATATAATTCTAATTGTAAAAATATTTTTTGTATTAAGTAGTACACGAAATCATTTTGAAAAATATTTGAGCCCGCAAGATTTTTTAAAAATCCTTTATACCCTAAACCAATTTTTGTGTTTTACCGTGAGAATTAGTAATTTTACTGGATCAAACGCACGAATCAATGTTAGTCCGTCTATTAGTTTGTAGGACTATAATTGTATCTAGATTTTTTTGAGTTGTGTTGAAGTAGAACAATACTTGTGTTGAAGTGAGTTGTGATTTTTTTTGAGTATTTTTTTAAATTATAATATGTTAAAGTAAACTCTTATATACATAACATGGCCTGTTTTAATCTTTCACGATTTGTATTCACATTTTTATACTGTGAACGGGACTTAATCGCGTACTATTTTAATCAAAATATTTACCTCGACTCTCGACGTTTCGGTCAAAACGTAACGTGGCCTAATGTAATGCCTGTATGTTTTAGTTTAACTCCACTATTATTTTCAATATCTTTCGGCTGTGGTCATGGTTACGGTGGTTGCATGACGGCCGAAACGTCGAGAATCGAGGTAAATACTTCGATTACATAGCCTTTCTATATACAGATATTAAAAATAATAAGTTAAAACAAATACGATACACATATAAATATAGTTGCAATATTTTGAATATCTTGTTTCTAAAAGTATTTTGCGGTACACTTTGTTATTTATATATAATAATTGTTAAAGAACTTTTACTACAATGTACAGATGTATTCAGATATAGCGAAGCAACTCAGTTATAAACTACATAGTAAGCTTGGCTAATAAGAAGATACGTTTTGTTTCATTTATTATTTTGAATTTAAAGTAGTTATTCTACGACGTTTTATCAAATAATTATGTATATATGTGTATATGTATATGTGTGTGTATTATGACCTCTTCGCAAAGATAGCCTTATTGGTCTTTTGCAATAAGACTGCCTTTTGTACTTTTTAAATTTGTGTTGTTTTTATTCTTTTTTTTCTGTATCTTGTTTTTGTACAATAAATAATATCATACTATGTATATCCCCTTATCCTTATTATTTCTTTCTTATAATTCAGTTACGAAAACTTAAATTAAAATTAGGCAACAATATGAGAAGTAAATATATTTATTTAGAGTTACATATATTCAGTACAAATGTCACATGTTCTAACATTTATGGATATGTCAAGACAAATCATTTGACCGTCTTAAAACTATGGAAAGTATGAAGTTAGATTTAATATAAGTCGTAAAAATTTTGCCGGTTAAAGCCATTTGTGCGGATTTAACCGGAATTATATGATTGAAATCTGTAAACTTGTAATTCAAAAGCTATTTGTATTTTGCAGTAGCTTGAGCTAAAGTCACGTTTCACTCGAACTGCCGATTCACTTTATCTGCAAGGCTTGGTAACCACCACGTTGGCTTGGAAAATTGATTTCAAATGGTAAAATATTTTTTTTCGAAAGAAATACATTTTTATTTAACTTTCATATCTTTTCTTAACATATTTAGGTGCATTTTGGTTTTGTGTGCAACCAATAAATTAATACTATTCTAAAGCTACATGTAATTTCCCAAGTCTACTAAGAAGGTACAAAATATTATAATATAAAATTATTTTACTTACTTACATAAAAGTGTTTTATATAAAATAATCAGTTTCTTTAAATAAATTTGATATACAATTACATAATTTACCTCAATAAAGTAAATTTTATTATATTTTTTACACAGTTGAATTTATATATATTTTTAAATATAGCATTTATACTTATGATTAGCCTATGCGGTATAATAAATTGTGTTTTTGTTGTTTTTATATTTATCAAAGTTAAGATGTAAATGACAAGATTGCCTTCACATTTTTCTGCTACACAATAACACTACTGAACTGATCTAATGAAATTTTATACCTACAAATATATTATCTAAACAAACACACAGCCTTAAACTGAATCCAACTAATATTGAAAGAGAAATTGAAAGTAACCTTGGTTAACTTATAAAATGATTTCCAAAAAAGGCACACGTATAAAATTTAAAATACTTATATAATTCGTAAAAGTTAAAGGCAATAATTTATATTATTAACATAGACACATTCAAGGGATTCGGAAATATAAATTTTGGTATCACAAAAAATGTAATTAAGTACAATTATCCGCTTGAAGTTTATTATTTCTTACAAAAATTACTGTTAATATTATTAAAGAAATAGTAGTTTTAATAATTTATTAAACATGAGATACATGAATGAACAAAAGCATAATAACTATAAAAACCTAAAAATGTAATAATACTATATTTCAAAAAGAAGCGATTTCAATGAAGACGGATAGATTCGTATGTTCGATATTAAATTAGTTCTTAGAAAAACTTAGTTAAAACCACTGAAAGTGACAACACACTTGAGTAGTATCCAAATATTGGTATTTTCTTAAAATTAATGTAAATGACGTCAAAGTGTAATAAACCTTTCAGACCTTAACCATTTTGGTTTTCCATGAATAATTTTGTATCGCATCATTGCGTATTCAGTATTCAAGTAAATGGGTTTTCTTGAAACTATAAACAAAAACCCTTAAGAGGTTTAAAACAATTTCTCATTTGGAAAGTGTGGAATACATTTACAATTTCATAGAAACGTGAGTTTGGAAACACTAGAAAGATTAAAAATAAAGTTTGAAACTAATATAAGAGCAAAGTGTAACAAAACTAGAATTAATAACATGTAAACTGATATTTGTACGTACTTATTACGATAATTGAATAAAATGGAAAGAGAATATATTCCTGCAAGATCAATTATTTGATCGTCATATTTAAAATAATCAAAAATAAGTTTTATAAACCATTACATCACATGAATGTGAAAATAAGATGTTTTAGCTGTTTATATTTAAAGGATTATTCCCAAAAATACTTTTACAAAAAATAACATTTAAATTAAATTAATCTGCAAAAGGTTTTGTGTAGAAAAATATGATCAAATACCTAAACTTTTGATTTTGTTGAAATTAAAATAAAAAGATTATATAAGATTTAAAATTCTCACTGTGACAAATAGGTGCGATTACAAGAAAGATTGGCCAAACAAAGTATTAACATTGATAGTTAAAGTAATATGATACTAATATTCTTACAATTAAGTGAAATATAATAAACTTACAACAAACCAGTCACATGTCATCCTACATCTTATCACCTCTCACATTATCATCATACAAGAAGACATACCTTAACTAATTGCACTAGGCATTGGCGTTATCATTATTTAGATCGCGTTTTAGGATTGAATAACATTTAATGAACTTATTATTTTCTGTAATCCCTGTTATAAGGAAAGATTAATGAGCGAAACTTTTATGACAGTAAGTACACATGGTTCTTTTATGAATTATAAAAATGTTATGAGAAAAGTTAAAACGACTGAAAAGGGAAGACAAATTTCACATCAAATTCTTAGGAGGGTAGGATATTGCATGGTAGAAAATATATGGATTTAAGAAATGACGCAAGAGTTTCGTTTGCTGTTGGCATGTCGTTCCCTAATCTGCTGAAGATGTGCCAGTTGTGCTGGTGATGGAACATGTGGCTGATTTGCTGGAGATGGACTTGAACCTGGCGGACCTTGAGGTCCCGTGGGCAGGGACTGACGCCGTCGTCGCCGCAGAGCAGGTGATAGGTTATATTTGACCTTAGCCTGTACCAACAATTCTTTGAAAATCTGTGAGACGTTGATGTTATCCTTTGCTGATGCCTCTACAAAACCATTTTCCCAATCCACCGTTACGACTGACTCCGTGGTATGAAATTCAACCTGAAAACCAAAACTTTCATTATTCTGGCAACATTATTGTTCAAATAATTTGCGATGTGCACATGTTGTTAGTGTAATATATTTTAGACCTAAAACTTATTCCACTCCTAATACCGTCACGAACTACTTAGTTTATCTAGGAATTATCTTAATTGGAAATTTCTAGACCTTCCTAATAAACCTCTATATCAGAAAAGTAAATATATTATATAACTAGTCTTAGCAGCAATATGATACTTAGGGAGTAATTAATCCACTAAGAAGTTATAATTTAAAATAATAATCTTTTTTTTTCGTTTGTTTCTAAAAATGTGTATGAAAAACAAAGACAAGAGAGAAAAAACCGGCTTGATGAAACAATAAGAGCTTCTAGTTAACTACGAAACCCTAATAAAAGAGGACTAAAAAAGAAATCGTTTTTAAATTAGTCTAGCATTAATAATGTTCAAAGACTTTATATAACATATATATAGATCAAAGAGTTAATAATAACACGACCCAATAATCATAATATTGAACTCAATGACGAACTTGGGAAAGTATGGTCGAAATCCGGAAGTAGAAAGTGTGCAGCAAAGCGGATATTGGCGAGTCGATGCCAGAGGCTATTATCCAGTTTGTTCCGGACCTGTCACAAGCTCTCTACGTACTCGTAACTGGATTAATCCGCAGCTACTTCACTTCACTTCAGCTTTGTAGCGCACTTCCGATGATAAAAATGTTTTAAACTCGAAGTTTCGTCTTTCGATATCGAGTTTTAGAAGTGTAGAACTTCATTAGAGTATTTATGGGATAGTCGATTATATTTGTAGGAGTAACCTTTAATCATTTTTTTAATCTAAATAACTGCAAAATTGAAGTTAAGGTTTGATTATACTTTCGGAAAGCATTTTATAAGCAATTTATTTTATATAGTTTATTTATTTGAAAAGTTTTCGAAATGCATGTAAAGAATATTAAAATTCGTTAAATAAAAAAAAGCTTACACAATATGTTAAAATTAACGTAGGACATTAGTAAACCATTTTAGTTACAAAAAGTAGCTCATACCTCATAGTTAAAAGGAAATGGCCATGTCGGAAACGCATCCGACATGCAGACGCCACCACGGCGACGTCAAACTGCATTTACATATATTTTGTATCTGTATATACCTCCGGAAATTTAATTTGGGTTTCGGACGTTATTTGAAACTTGTTGTAATATTGTATGTTAAAGATAATTTTTAATTTTGAATATATATAAGTTTATAATAAAAAAGCAGCAATTGCCACAGTCTAAACTAAAATTTGGATTAACTCAAATGACAGCAAAATATTGTTTTATATTTATATTATTTATTTAATTCTGTAATCTTTAAGAGTATTTCTTTATGTTTTATATTGCTTAGTAAGTTATTTTTGCCCTTAGTTCTGATATAGAAATATCTTTGCATGATTTAAATTTTTTTATTTGTTTTATTTTGGTTATTGTTATTTAAGATAACAAGTTTATCATATTTTATAATTATAACTGAACTTCTGTCTATTTTTCATTTTATAATTAGCAGTTTCATTTTACATCGGTTTTACGTTATAATAAATGTTGTTTTGTATTATTGTCTTTTTTTCGTATTTCTATATTTTCAGTTGAGACTTTTGGAGGTATCAAAAAAATTAAAGTTATTACTTTAACATTTTTTATTATTCCACACATCATCTATGAAAAAAAGAAATTCCTACACCATTGCATTTATATTAAGATATTTTAAAAATACTTGGTTTATTTAGTATGTAGAAGATAAGTTACTTAGCACTAATAGTAATTACTTAAGCACAGTTCGTTATTTGTTCTAAGTGGGTCGTTATTTTTTATTAATGTCACTTAGTCTCTTTGTTCTTTTTCTATTTCCTTCATTGATTCTAAAAGTTCATTTCAATCTTGCTCCTTACTACTTAATTCTAATTTTAATATAACTTATACCCCCCAACTATTGCTTGGTTTTTAAGGCCAGTTTTGTTTATATTATTTTTAATTATAAAGACAGTAAAAATATATTAGATTTCTAATTATTCTTTCAATATTAATATCAGTCTCAATATCTGTTCAATCCGTTACATCAAAATATTAATAAGTGAAGGAAAAACTTTGTACCCCTTTATACGAAAATTATGAGGGATGCAAAAAGTTTGATTTAGTTGAAAGAATCAAGTTTGGCACACTTAATAATATTTACAAATACACTGAAAACGAAAAATATGATTAAAATTATCAATCTTTAATAATTTTACAAGATTTTGATATCATTTAAATATACTTTTATATATTCAAGCTAATTTAAGTTTTCTGTGATTTAGCGTTACAGTTATGTTATTCATTTTCGATAACAACTTGACGCCATTTCTAGTGATAGGTAACTAAGTAACTAATCTAACTTTAGTCATTATATAGCAGCTTATATGGCCTGGCTTGACCAGGGTATCTCGCACAGTAGATCTCAAAGTTGAAATTAAAACTACGTTTAGTAAGGTCAGTGAGAAAGCCAAATAAATCCCAGTCTTTCACACTCTTTCATTATTTTTTTATTATATTTAATTGTAAAAGTTTACACACATATTGATAGTTGCAAAAACCTGATAATATAAAATTATATTCAGAACGCAACAAGTGTTCATTGATAATGATGATAAATATGTTTTAGTTTCCAAAATATTTTCGCATCAAATCTGTTATATATCAGATGGGGAGTAATAACAATATTATTCATAAGAATAAAATTGCGATCACTTGATATTATCTGTATTAGTTTTTTAATAATAAATAAGCTTTTGCTTACTATTTCCTCTTTGAACACATATTAATTTACAATAATTCATAATTTTAAATAAAATAGATGCTAATAGCATGGGAATAAACAAACATGTCGAGTTATAATAAGTTCTATAAAAAACGCTTTAAATTTTAAGAGCATGTAGAAAATATAATCATGTTTCAAGTTACTTAAACTTAATAATTATGACATCATTTAGTAAAACCAGCCTGTGGTTAACAGTTCTTACACGATAAAGAACAGTAATTTAATTTTATTTCTGTGAAGTTTATGGTATATTGTCGTAGTATACAAATTTGATATCTAGAATGTACCAGTTGAGATTTGTTTTAACTTGATGAATTATGGTAATGCCACAGCTACAAGACTTCGCCAAAATGGAACCTATTATAGCCTAGATTTTTAAATCTTTGAAAGTAAAAGTTATCATACTTAACTGGGTTGAAATGACAAAAGTTTTACAAACCTGTCTTTCCCCAGACTCCGCCAGATCCACTTTATTTCCAACAACAACTATGGGAACCGCAGTACTTTCCTTAGTCTCATGAATTTGATCCCTGAGCGCCCGAACTTCAGTGAAACTGTTTGCATCCGTGATATCATAAACAAGGATAAATGCGTCAGCAGATTGCATGGACAAAGCTCGCATTGCTGGGAATTCGTAAGCCCCTGATGTATCCAAAATATCTAATGTTAATCTAACACCCGCTACATTGAAGTCTCCGTGATGCATTTCCTCGATAGTTCGCTTATATTTTGGTGAGAATGTGTTATATAGAAATTGGCAGATGAGGGATGATTTGCCGACTTTGGCAGCGCCCATGACGACTATTTTGTGTCGCACTGCATTGTTCGCAAGATTTCCGCTACTAGACGTTACTGTGTGTTGGGCTCTTTCAGCTCTGAGAACAAAATAAACATCTTTGTTATTTTTATTATTTTAGTATCAACGAAGAGGATTGCTTTAACTTTCTTTATTTATTTTTTTTAAAAAGAACTACACAGAAAAGTGTAAATTGCATTAGAAATTAATTACGACTATATAAAACAATGATTCATAAACTTTTTCATTCTGAATTTATTTTTTATATATCATCAAAAAATACAAAAGAAAAAAGTAAATAAAGAAAAAAACATGTACAAAGAATGAACTTTTCTCTTAAAGAGATCTCCTCCAGTTACCCTACGGCGTGAAATAATTGCATTTAAAATATGCGGTGTCTGATACTTCATTAAATTGAAATAAGATTATTGTTATAATTATTAATTAAATATATGACACTAAATTAATATACAATTATTATGTATGTAACATATTATACTATTTATTTTAAAGTAGCAAGGCAGTGTAGGTAGTCTAGTCTTAGCTTAAAGGGGTCAAGAGATGGATTTCCATTGAAAATATCTTTAGGTAGAGACTTCGAAAACCAAGCTGTAACGACAATAAAAGAGTTTTAGTAAAAGGTGGCATTGTAAAAAGACACTTCAAGATAATTTACTGAGACATACGAGCGAAGTAGCCTTGTCATTAGAAGTGGTATTTGAAATCGTTCAAGTAAATACGAGAGAGAAAGTTATTAGGATATCATAAATCAAGATTGAGGCCAAGATTTTTTTAATTTATACTATTTATTTTAGTATTATTTAGCCTGTTAATTAAAGCAACGCTTGTCTACTAATTATAATTACTAATATTCCGAAACCGTATTTCTCAGTGCACTTTTTAATCCTCTTGAGATCAGTATTATAAGTATCCATAATACGAGCAACATGGTCGTTTATAGATGAAAATCAATAAAGCTGCAAATCATGTAGATGAAAGTGATCCATTACTATTTTTATTTGATTATTAAATTAAGAAAATAAAAGAGGCGATAACACACAGACTATTCAATTCTTTCTACAAAACCTGTTTTAGTTAAATATACATTTTTGAAGCATATTCATTAAAAATACTGTAGTCACATGCAGATAGACTGTGAGTCCGTATTTTAATTATACTAGCTGTGACACTCTGATTTTTAGGTTAGAATTTTCTGTGGAAAGTTTTTTTTTTATTAATTTCATAGCAAAGCTGTTTGTATACGGTATCACTGTCAAACATAATTGCATTTCAAACTTAAAGAAAGAACATTACTAAATGTTTGTTTGCTTGCTTATAAGTTCGTATAGGCTTTATTACTAAATTAAAGATTTGTAAGCTATTATTTTAGGCTATTTATATGACTACAATAATAAAAGTGCAACACAAACATATCAAATATTCTGCATGATCTCAAATTGTGATTAATTATAAAAAAATAATGTAACGAGAACCTCAGGTTATCATTTTACCACGCTGTTTCAATGCTTTTTAACAAGTAACATAAATTCTCGCCAAGATAGGCAAATATATATTTTAATAAAAATATCAAGTAGTTTTTGATTTGAATTTTGTGAAAAGATAAACAAACGTTGTAAAAAAATTTATTTGACGTCCTTATTCCTTACAAATAAAATTAAAAATAAATGTGAATATAAAATATAATCAATTATTTTTATATTATCAAATTTAATAAAATAGATTCAGGATATTATTGGGTAAAATTTGTTATTATACAGCAAGTAATAGAACTTATCTTCTTAAATATTAACCTCATCATTATTGTGGTTCAATTTGGGACATTTGAATTTAAATAGCAGTATTACGTTTAATAAATATTGTTATATCCAAATATCAATTTACCAGACCTAAAACTAATTAATGGCTGTTAATTATTCTTAAGATTAAAACATTAACAATTGTAGTTCAAAGGCTTTACGACAAGGTCTTCGAAATTAGTTAAAGAACTAGTTAAATAAATTATTCACTTTGTCTGGTTAGTGGGCAATACAATTATTTTAAAAGCGGGTATATAATAAAATTATTTATTATATATTTTAAAGTTGGTTTTTTTATATTTTTATAAATTTGGATAGTTTTTGCAATGTAAGCTACATCAAAAAAAGTTTACAGTCTATATAAATTGTAAAAACTCTCAAATAAATATTAATTTTTTTCAGTACTGTCTTTTAAAAATTTATGAACCGAACTAAGTACATATTTTTAGTTGACACTTGAAATTATTGGCTAAATTATTTGTTTTGTCACCTTTAATGCCCTCATTTCATTTTATCATCAAAGTAAATAAGCCTTCAATGTAAAAAGCCAATTTGGAAAACAAGCCTAGAGTTACATTTTAGACGTTCGCCTTAGAAAATGTATTAAATTTTCCTTTACCTGTCACACCTTTCCGGTTAATGTAAAAAAGAATTCTGTCGATATACATTCACGAAAGCATTTTTAATGTTTCGTTCATCATTATAACTTTAATGTGTATTGGAATTTTTTATCCGTCTTATACTTTTAACTTGTTTCTCTCATGCCTTGAATTGAAATCGCCTTGATGACACTTTAAATTTCCTCAAATCTAATTAATATGCTTTAAACTTTTATTTTTTTTACTAAAACTTCTTTATTTCACTTAAAATAATAATAAACAGTACGTATTGATCATATGATAAGTTTAATTAATGAGCTGAAATAAGTATATGACTTTAAAGTTTAAATTCTAAAAATTATTTATACAAACTCATTGTATGGAATATCTTGTTATTATTTCTGCTTTGTCACCGTTTTGCCTTTATTCCATTATAGCATAAAATTCGTTGAATAGTTTTTAACTAGAATGTTTGTGAAGCAGCTGTCATATTTGGCTCTTGAAACCTACTTAGCAATTTTTAGTATACAGGCGAATAAAAATTTATGACGAATTGTATAAATAGGAATATTATTATATTTGAAAATAATGTTTTAATTCTAAAATAAGTTTGAATCATTTTCTATAGCTATAAATCAACTTACAATATTAAATATAGGTTTGAAAGTAACCAACACAAAGTAACAATATTATATAGGATGTTCTCTACAGGTACTATCAAATATCAAATTTGTAAAATGGTATTTTACTGGAATTTATACTAAAATATGCAATTTGGTTAATGGCATTTTAATTAATCCTCTATATCCAAATATAATATATTTAATCTCAAAAATATCATTCATTCGTACATTTATTTTTTATTGAGCTGAGCGAAGCGAAGCTCTTTACTGGTCAGATCGCAAAAAATGCGAACTCTCTGTTCTTAAAAACTATTCGAGCTACGTTAACGAAACTCGCCACAACGATTGCGAGTATAAGGCGCTAAGCATATATAAATTTTTTTTAAAATCGTTATTCTAAATTCAGTATAATTTACTAATTCAGTTTAGGAAAATTTACGTGCTAGCTCAGAAACTACGCATACCACAGTTTCGAAACTCGGCATGGTGTTTGATGACGTGACTGAATATGACTGTGCAAAATTTCGGATAATTTCGATCGACAGATCTTAAACAATTAACAGAACTAATTTAGTTCGATTAGTGACTCACCAGCGCGCATCTGCTCGATGCATGAGTTACGAGTGGATTGAAATCTAAGAAAGTTTGTAACTACTCTCATACATAGCAGAACTGACAATAAATTCGTCAGAATGCAGTTCACATTGAGTTCGAAGCACACTTAAAGAATGGTAAGTTTTCGAATTACAGAAAAAAAGCCATTGCCAAGCCATCTGCCAAAGGGAATTGACAAAGTTACTGTTGTTTGAGAACGATATCATAATAATAATTCGTTTTATCCCCAAGGAGGTCGAATACTTTCTACTGTATCAATAGTATCGCGTAGTAGTGGACCTGATTGATTCAGCGTGATGCCAATACGAAAAGAAGAGTGTTATGAGCATTTTGTAGAAAATTTTCCATTTAAAGACCTGAAACGAATATCAAGCTTGACATCTTTGGCAAATGATTTATTGATAATATCCTATATTTCCATTTAACTCTCGTAGCGTTTGTAAGGACTAAGCTAAAGAACATCGTAGCAAATAGCCTGCCGTGCACAGAGCAAAAGTTAGCTCAGCTCACGACCCCGCTTGCGTGACCTAGTTTTATTTATTTATTATAAATGAATTCTGATTTACCCATTAATTGCTCAAAATTTATTCATTTGAAAAAACTATGATATAAAATAATAACGAAATAAATCTTTTGATCCCACGAATACAAAGTGTCACGTACTCTATCTATATCATTTCCACGTATCACGAGTCCGTGTCATCACTTATCTGTCGCAATCACATCGATCAATAACCGCTGTGACTTTACCGATCACTAAACTAAACATATATCATAATTAAAAACTTGTCCTTTATCAATATCCACGTCGCCATTCCTATCCATACCACCAACATTACCATATCCAATTTCCAACTTATGAGCACAACCCATAAGTTTTTCTATTCGTATAATAATTTGAGGGACTTTTTGGTTAGCTATTGTGTTTCATATATTAAACATAATAATACAATATTTTTCTTTCATTATCATAAAATTTTACGACATAAAAAGATGCAATATATATACTAGATAATATTTTTTATTTGTTGTTGCCGGCATTTAATAACGATATTCATTGTAGGTACACTTTTTATAGCCAAAAACGGTAAGAACTCTATACTAATATTTTTAAACTATTACTTGAAAAATAATCTTAGATTTTTTATAGATTAATGAAATTTATTTAAGCTATGTTATAATAGAAAAATAACTAAATATAATCTAAGTGAGTAAGTAAATGATAACAATATAACTCTAATTTCAAAGCTATATCGGTTATAAAACATACATAAAAAATAAATTTAATAATAAAATATACACAATTTTAAAACCATTGACATTAGATCAAATTATCTTTTGGTTTCTTAAAAATTTCTTGATATCCTATCAATTATATTATACAGTCACCTATTCTACTGTTTCCTATCAATTATAACTCGACAACCACTAACTTATTAACGATACTTGCGGGAACACGGCAAGCATTGCTTAAGCAGATTAATCGATCCGAACTAGCCTGTGGGTGTGGTGCTAACATTAACAAAATGTGAAACTTAGACGTATTTTCATAACCACTAATGAAACCAAGCTCAAAGACTTGAGGTTAGTGTAGTTTTATACTAATATTTAATAATACTGTTAGATTTATTAGATACATATTTTGATATCAAAATGACTTGAATTGAATAAGAGTAGTAAAACATTTTTGTTAGGATCGTTATAATTTTAAGAAATAATTGAACCACATGGATCAATGATCTTATCCGGTCTCTTATTTTAATAACTTATTTGCAATATATATGAATATATATGAATGCTCGTAATTTATTTCGATTTTTTTTATATATTTCACAACAATAGGAGTTAAATGAACATAAAAAATACCTTATTAATTATAATATTATATATCTTTATTAATTATATTATAATTTATTACCTCAGTCCAGGTAAAAAATTGAGATAATCGTTGTGTCTTAATCTTGATTTATCATGATATTTAAACATGACCCCAACCTCCTACCAGCCAATTATTAATTAACAAGCTGTACGAACCCGTAAACTTGAGGAATTCGTTCTTTTCTGAGCACCTTGACAACGGTTTCAATTTTCTATTTTATTTGTCGTCGTTACGAATTGAAACTTGACACAATATTGTATTAAACGAAATTGAATCTGGTAAAATAAAATTTATTTAGTTGCCGAATCATTGTCTCAAAATAATTAAAATTCGATTACTTCATTGTACTATGGACCGGAAAATTTTAATTAATAGAGAAAAAAAAGAGGTAGGAATAAAACCTACTTCGTTAAATCCCAAGTCACAATGATGTGTATTCGAAGTATTTTCATGTGAAAGAATACACTTTTTTAAAAAAAAATATCACAATAATAATATAAGGTAAATAAATATTAAAGCTATAGCTCTTCGGCATAAAGAATGGAAAGAAATACCAAAACTTACCATCAGTTAATAATTCTCTAAATGTTATATTATACCTAAATCTTATTTATTTAGATGTTATTAATAAAACTGTTTTATTTATTTACCATCTCTACAAATAATTATAGATTATTACAAATATTTTATAAAAACTAATAGTTTTTTTGTTATAAAGTATTGAATGTTAAATTTTCTGCCACATTTACAATCTAATTTAGAGGAAAATTTTAAAGTACCTCGCAGACTTAAAAATGAGTTATCTCTTCACTATATATTATCACATTTGAAAAAATATATTTATTTCGCTTTTAATTATTAGCGGTACATATAATTTTCAACTCTTAAGCTTTACTTAAACCATCGGTCTATAAGGTAGATTTTAGACATTTCATAAAGATTAACTCTTTAATTTTCACCGGCTTTATAAAAGCGCCGTGCCCCAAAACACGGAGATTAGTAAATCTGTGTGAGCACATTTTTCAGCATTTTACAGCAAAAATCGAGATGCTAATCGCTGTCATAAATATAGCAGAAGCTTGAATAACACAGTTAGTTCGCTTTACTATTTTGTTAAACAAGGAATTTGCAGAATTTTATAATTAATTTCTCTACGATTTACTTGTTACAAATGTCTGATCACTTCTAATACTTTTAATAATTAATTTTAAATGCGTAATGTAAAGATGCCTACTATATTACATAATTTAACTTTATATTGGTAATCTTTTAAGATACGTTTCAGGAGGTTGTCTTGGCAGAAGATCTTTTCAAAATTCACTTATTAATACACTTTATGTTGAGCCTTTTATATGACGACGTTTAAATAGTTTCAATTTAATTTCTAAGACATTACTTTGAGGTTCTAAAAACATCTTACATACATTCGGCGTGTAGCTACTCCTACTAAACTATTATATCTTTCGTACGGCTAAATACGGAGTCCAAAGCCTAAACACCCTCCTTTATCGTGTCGAATGCTCTTAGTCTCCTGTATTTATTATCGTTTTTAAGGATAACAACGCATTTTAAATTTCTGAAATCTTTTACAAAAAAAATAATAAATTCACTATACGACAAATAGGCAGACAGTCGTACTGTAGATAAATTAAACCATTATCAAAAACCGGTGACATCTGGTGGTATTTCAGTTTCTTTGATAGAGTTGATAGAAAAAAGCCATAGCCGTAAGGACATGATCCCTTTAACTTTAACGGCAACTAGTTAAAGGCCTAGGCGAGATTAATAATATCCGCTAACCTTTATTGATGAATGAAGAGCAAAATAATGATTTAGAAAGTTCAAAGGTTAGATTAGATTTTAGATACATTTTGACATAATCTTCCAATACAAAAGATTTTTAACCTTCAAAGAACTAAGTAACATTATACAATAAACAATAATTTATTTTTATAGTCTACTTAATTCATTTCCTTCTGATATTATATATTAGTATTATTATTATTTTTTTAAACATGTTATCTGTGTGAAAGGAAACTAGGTAAAGGGAGACCTTTGTTCACTCTTGTTGTAAGAGTGAAAAGGCATATTGTTAAGTTAAGCTTTGTTTGGATATTGACAATCACGCACAGATACTAGATGACTTTGTTTGCAAATATATGTGCAAAAGAACTGCTATTGTCTTGTTATATTAAAGAACCACATTACTGAAATATACAAAATTAGTTCAGAGTTTAATTTTCTAAGTAACATAGTATAATTAATAACTGTTATGGTAGATCAAATCGTTCCTTGATATCTAACACACTACTGACAATGTAGTCAATGTTTAAATCTTTACATGGCAACCGCTAACGAAAAAAAACTGCTTAAAATTTTGCATTAACGCTACCGAAGTAAAACAAAATCAATAATTCGTACGCATTATTGACGCAGACAATTTTAATAATCGAACACCAACCAATACATTAGGGGTGTGTGCACGTTGTAATTCAGTGGTATCGTTCGATCATTTGTATTATTCGCTCTATTGACTTAACATCTCCAGAACAGTAATGCATTGAGGTTGATTCAACACTTCTTGCAGACTCCAAATTTATGTTAAATTTAAGGTATTTATAGAGAATAATGGCAAAATTGCAAAGAGATTGTTAACGCATTGCCACTCTTGAGAAATGGCTTTCCATTTCACATTAAAGGACCTTTAGTGTGAAGATGACAAGTACCGAGGTAGTCCTCGCTCAAGCTGACCTAGCTTGAAAAATGTATATCCTTTTTCTATATAAATTCTTTACTACAATAAATTAGAGCCCGTATATTGTTCTTATGGTAGTGACCTATTATTAATTACAGTTATAAATCACTGTTCTGAGATTGAATACAATGTTCATTATCATTGAAATTGCAATTATTCCCTCTGTAATAATAATGACCTATACAGTATATACCAGTTGCTCCGACAGATAAGGCTTTGTACTGGAATATTCAGTGTCCGCCAGACTATGCGTGAATTGATGGAATGGAGATTATATATAATAATGTTTCAAAGATTGATGAAATCATAAAGCTATTGTTGAAACAATTATAATAACTATATATCGTATCGTATATTTATTTTAAAGTTTTATTAAGTTCAGTTATAAAGAATGACAAGTGAACTTAATAAAACTTTAAAATAAATATTTATAAAATTTTTATATTCAACAAAATAGCTTCGATATTTTCCATTTTTCTGATGAGTTTTAAAAAAAATCTGACATACAAACCTTGACAATTAGTAACAGAATAACAAAACATTAAAATCGGTCGAGTAATTCTCGAGTGTATTTCATATTCAAATTTATTTTTATTTCCATACGTATTATGTGATAAATGTTAAATAAAACACATTTTAATAATAATGTTTCGTTTAATATCTGAAATTATTAATGGTCTAAGTAAAATTATATAACTATGACAATTAATATAACTTGTATATAATCCTCAATAATTGTACATAACACCTCAATTTATATACAACTTTTTATCTACGCAGTATTCTTCCGAGCGTCTATTGTCTAATTTACTGAACAATACACAATAAAACATCTTGAGGGGATGTATTTTATTATACGCCTAATCCGGTATTATGACGGTGGTAACGTCGAACGTTGAATATATATTTTTTTCACAAAATTAAATTCTGGAACAGAAACATTTCATAAAGATAGCATTTTTGAGATCTCCCTAAACTGTAGTTAAAGATAAAAAATAATAACATCCATTTCGTAATACCCTAAGTACTATTTTATGATAAGACAATATTATTTTATGTTAACAATAAATATAAAAATTGAAGACTCTTTAAGCTGCGTGTAAGATGAATGTAAGTTTAATAACAATATAACTGCTTTACGACGTAAATAACCTAAGGTTCTAAAAATATTGACGCCAACGATCACCCTATATAAAATATAGCTCTTTCATAACACGCCATTAAAAAGATACGCAACCATTACACAAGATAATTATTTAGTAATGTTTATTTCATTAAAGAAAAAAAAAATTATATAGATTAAAAAACAAACCCCGTTCATTGAAAATTATCTAATAGTAACGAATATCACATATCCATTATTATTCTATCAATTTCCAGGTACCTATTTTGAAGATAGTGAATTTACTTAAGTTACTGACTGATTATATAAGTTTTCTCTTTTACATTCTAGAAAAATCTATTTACGTACGAAATCGAATATCGTCTTAAAATTGTTTTATTTGGTCATAACTTAAGAATAATCGTAATTCTAAGTACACTTAATAGAATACGGCTTCCACAATACAATTGCTTTATGAGCGTTGTTTTATTTACCGGTGGGTGTTATTTATAACTTTATTAAGCCATTCAAGGCAATCGAAGTTAACCTATGTTCGTTATTCATTCGAAAGGTCATTTTTAACGACCGACAATTTATTACTAGTCTGAGGGAAAAGCATTTAGAAATTTACATTGCTTATAGTCAATATATTACTACTATAACTTTTATTATAACAACTTTCGCAAAATTATTGCTTATTTTATAATAACATGAAAACTATAATCATTACTTCAGTGCGAAAAAAAACGCTTCTTAATGTAACTTTCAGAAATGTATCATCAATTATTATAAGAAATGGTTAGCTTAGTGGTAAAGGTAGAAGATAAATTAAATCCATTATGGAGGTCGAATGGGCAGTATTTTATCCAAAAGTGGATAATTTGTAATATGTAACGTGATAATTTATAGCAAAGAGAAACGAAAACGAAAGAAACAATTATATTATATTAAATTATTGAAATGAAATTCATTAAATTATCTTTTGTTGTTAATCTGTCAGTCAATAAACAACAACTAACACTAGCAACTTCCCCAAGTAACATCACCAGGCTGAGATAGGATAAAATGTAGCACAGATTTTGGCACATCAATATCTAACAAAAAGAAACGCCAATTAGAATTAAAGTTTATGTCAAATTTATGGAAAATAAATTCTTCTTTGTTTTCGAAGCTGTAGAAAAACTATTATGACACCTTCTGGTAAACGAGAATACAACAGAAACAAACTGCGGTCCGCGTAATTAGATACCACGTCAGCGTCTAGAAATAAATCAAGCTGTCATTATCACGCCCTATCTTCTTAGGTATTAGAAAAATATGTTACCCTATTTCGTAAGATCTAATCGCTTCTAATATATATGTGGTTTGAAAAAAAATTGTTATTATCATGAGTATAATATTGGTAAAGTTGAATTAGTTTTGATGCAACTTCCACAAAACCCATTACCGGACAATATTCAAAGTTCCTGACTATAGTCATTTATCTAATACCATATTCTGTTATAATATATTGTGGAAATCTCAGGTATACCTATCCAATGAAGAACTTGGTTACCTTTTTCCTCGTTTCAAATAATAAGCCATATGCAATAATTAAAAAAATACAAATCAATTGTACAAATGTATTGAAACCATAATTTAGTTTCTAAAATAAGTTTCCTAAATGATAACTCTGTTAACACCACACCAAAGATTTTTGTTGTGTATTAATAATAGCCTATACCAGTTCGTAAAGTTATATTTCCTTGTAAAAAAATGAGTATTGGATAATTATTGGATATTAATTCCGGGTTAAAAATTATTTTATATATTGATTAGGGCACGAGACCTTAACCAAAATATATTATCTTGAAAATCTAGGTTTAAATTTATGAACATATAAATATACAGACTACAAGCTTAAAACTATTGTTTAAAATTCTGTGACATATTTAAAATGTTGTAGCAGTATAGTAAGTATAGTATATAAAGTAAATATAGTACAATATTTCCTTACTAGTTTATTAGAAATGTATATATAACAGTAATACATGATAAAATTTTTATAAATGTACTTGAGTAAATACGAATTTACTCAAGTACATTTATAAAAATAATTGATAATCGCAAACGTCTTTGTTTCGTTGCCGTCGAGGTATTAACTCGGAGGGAGCTTTTAAAAAAAACATTAATATCGGATGAATGGACAATAATAATGTATCAATGCGAAAGAGGGTGCGACGTCGCCAGCTTTTATTCGCACATAAAAGGTTAGTTTCATAAAAGAGATGACGTTATGTGCTTTGTGGCTAGCGCTAAAACGTGTCACATTGATGTTGGTGCTGTCAGCTAGTTGACATTGTTAAAGTATACAATTATATTATGAACTAGGTACACTTTGCTACGCTCCGAAGTGGCACATTCTGTTTGCATGAGTGAGAAACAATTGTCGTTATCTAGTTAATATGCGTCTGTTTCAAACAGTAAACACAACAGTAAAAGAAAAGTAAAAGTTTTTAAAGGTATTAAAAACGTTCGAATTTCAAAATTGTTTCCCCGCATTGCAAATATGTTGCATTTTTAAACTCGTCGTCTGAGTACCTCGTGTAATAGGGAAATGTGCATTGAATCGATTAAAATTATAAAAGAAAGATATAGATAATGTAAAATAAGATAAGATAGATAAATAATAACCATCTATAAAACAGGTTGCATATCGTGTCAAAATATAAGCTCAATCGGTACAGTAATTTTGACTTTTTGGGCGTACACAAACCAAGATTATATATATATATAAACTAATATTATTATTCAAGAAAATTTTTTAAATACGTTGCCTAAAGTTTTTGTAAGAAAAGTGTACTTCATATATTGCTTTCTTTGTTTTCCTTGTTTGTTAGAATGTAAGCAATGAAAGTACTGAGAACTTTGTATTCTAATAGGCTATAAAGTTGACAAAGTAATATATTGCGCAAATTATTTTGTAACGAACTTAATGTAGACAGTAACATTCATATATAGAATTTAACATATGAATACATTTGCACAATTTAATATACAGTGTATTAATTATGAAGTTGTAAATTAACAAAGATAAAGAAAATTATATTTTACGAGTTTATTATGCCAGAAGTAATTGAGTTGGTAAAAATATTTAATAAGATTCTTTACAAAATAAAGTGTACTTCGTCTTAAAACTTTTTAATTTTAGAACTGAAGCATTCTTTCTGTCCCACGCAAAATTAATAAGATTATATTTATTTATAAAAAGTTTTAGTTATCTTAAGATGTTGGAAATTAATAAAATAAAGATGTTGGAAAAGAAAATTAACTAAATAAATACCTTGAGGAATGCACGTATACTGTTATCACATTATCTTCTGCCGGTAGTTTAATATTAAGTAAGTAATAGTAATATAGTAAATGACATAAATATAGCTCCAATTATGAGCCAACTTAAAAATATTATGAAAGAAAAACTTATTAACTAACTAATCACAATATTATGCATAAGATATTAAGGTCACATATTATACGACATATAATCTTTTAAAGTAATTTAGTTTTTGTAAAGAGTTAGATGTATTTTAAGTTATTTTTACGGTTACATATATTTTAGTCTACTATGCTACGCTACGCTCTACGCTGCAAATACTCTGCGCTCCTACAATTCTATGACAAAGCTTCACTAAGCTTATTAGCTACACTAACATTATTATATTCAGTAAATTAAAACCATTAAATAGAAAAAATATAAACATGTTAGTTTCAGATTTTATGAAATGTATTAAAATCAAAAATATAAGACAGTACCAGATATAACAAGGAGAATGATTTAAAATCGCTCGGAAAGTGAGTTCAAACATGTCTACACAATATGCTTATTATGTATAAAAGATCAATATTTCTCTCTATACTTGACATTTCCATTTAATTTGTTACTAAATTATTTGCTTATGAAACTTCATTATTTCGTTGATTTTTGTATATTCCGTATATTTTCAAATAATTTGAAAACGATTTTTATTATTTTGTTATATTATGTCAAAATAAGTATATTATCTTAGATATACCATAAAATACTGTTTAATAAAACTACTTTATAGTTTATCCTTATTTATAAAATGGTCAAACTTTTCGTAACATGATCCTACACTTTCGTAACATTTAGATTAATTATAATTACTGCAATGTCGTAGCAAGAGACGATGTATGAACAAAAAATAAGACAATGTAAGTAATATATTCAGATATATAACATATATAAATACAAATAGATAAATTTACCTGTGAGGTCTACTTTCTTCTTCTGGTTCCTCCTTCAAAAAGGACGGCTGCAAACTGAATCGGCGTCTAAATTGATGTCTGCCTTTCATGTTGTTTTTTTTAATTCCACTTAACACATAATAACACGAAAGTCTTAACGATACGTAAAACGTCGGTGATCGCAATACGTGCACAGTTCACGACGGTCAGGCGACGAGTGGCGACTGAAACGAAGATCTACGCAGCATAGCCGATTAGAAAAATAAAAGCTCACAATATAACCTCATAAAATTGTATTGCCTATTTGGCTGTGAAAGTATCATAACATTATTTTATAAACTATTTATAATATTTTTCCTCTGTATATTATTATGTATGTCTAGAAATGTATACTTCCTCTATTTTTCGCGAAACATTTTGCCGCAATCGATTTTCACTTTGTTTTATCGCTAAACTTATCGAATTCTAGATTACTTTGTACTGGATTGTTTTTAGTAAAATGTTAACACGCTACAGGTTAATGGCTTCAAAATACAATAATTTGTATATCAATTATTACTAATATATAAAAATATATATATTTGTTTATGAATAAATACATTTTTCCGAACGGTTAAGTCTATATAAAAAAGGAATCAATGTACGTATATATTTTTATAGAATAACATTAAAGGCGATTCATCCAAACAAAACAATAATACATTATTCAACCCTATAATAACAGAGGCTCTAGCGCTGAGGCCAGCCTGTTGCTTCGATATCTGTTCCTTATATCTAGATATAAAATATTCAAGCGCTCGCAATTTACACCGATTCTTAAGTGTTCCATTCATTTGAGGCGAGTATTTAATTGAAAGGAAATGGAATTTTCTTATACGTTTTACAGATTGCTAATACTTAACTGTGGTCATATAATTTTGATACTATAATACATGAATAATATTCTTATATTAAAAGCATTTTAATAGATTAATATTATATTCGTTCAACTAAAATATCGTTTCTCAATGTAATTGGCTCTTGGTGATACAATAAATCAACCCTTACTGGATCATATTAATATAACCTTTCTGAAGCGGTAACATTTATTCAGTCTAGCGAAATATATATTTAGATAATAAATATTTTCTACATGTAATAACTATAATTAGAATGTTATTATAAGATAATATTTAAGTTAGCTCGAGGGCTGTTTACTTAGTGTTTATAAAATTAAAATATTGAAATACATATACTTTTAACACTTGCTTCTTTAACATTATATTTACTTTCGTATTTTGGTTATTTAGGCAAATATTTTTTGTATTTTGACCTATTGAGATCCTTGCTACGTCTTTTTGCTATGGATATTCTCAACTGAGGTATTACCTCCCTTTATAGAAGTGGCGACTTAAGTTGCTATTAAAGCCGTATTTCGCATTGTGAGTGAGATACGAATAATCAGACATTTTTCCCTTTCCCTCAGGTTACTTTAGTTTACTTTATCCCTCCCCTATTTCTCCAGGGTGGCAATGCTTTGGAAACTTTTTGTATTTAGAAAGAGACAGAAATCTCATACGAGCACATCACGAAATACAATATATATTAAAATAATGTACACATGGATTGTGATCTATTTCAAATATAGTATATTGTAAATAATATTATATTTATATTAAATATATGTGATATTATAAACAATATTTGTATACTAAATTGGAAACATGTTAATTTTCCTTTTGTATACAAAAGGTTTACGTGAGCAAAATTAATTAAACTTTAGCATTTATCTCTTTATCTTTATTAATGCAAAATCGTATCGTTCTTCCCTTTCTTTATACCGCCTCTGTGTGGGGTTTATTCAAACACACATAATGTTTCTCTCAGAAAAGTTCGTGCCTCAGAGAAAACTGAAAGACGCAATTCAAGAGGGCACCCACATCGCTGTTAAATATTTACATTCATAACGAGGTCGAGTCGTCTGTAAAATAAATATTGTATATAATAAACCCACCAACGATAAAACAATACATCTTTTGTATAATATCTAAAAACTATATATGTACAGATCCATCTAATCTACTTTAAAGTTGTTCTAATACGATACCTAATAAAGAAATAGAAAACATAAAGAGTATTCATATTTTTTTTGTAAATTCTATTTAAGATGTATTGTCCTGGAAAAACAACAATATTAATAGTATACAATAAATTAAGCCTATAAATTAAGAGTCGGCAAACTGTTTGGAGGGTCGCTATCGTAAATAAGCATGAGGATTCTGAAATAAACTACAATACCATTATTTATTCTGGGACTAAATAGCTGGGGAAGTTAGTGCACTTACATTATAATAAATTATATGCATGACCCAATACATATAATGGCTATAATACGATTGCTTCACATTAAAATATAGGTTTATATGTATATGAGTTTCAATGAGTAATTTATTTTAATAAATATATATATACATTATTTCAGTATAATATACATTTATACTGACATTTGAGTATTAAAATGTGTGTAATTTTTTAATAACAATGATTTGTTACTGACTGTTTAGTTTGCCCATTCTCGTTAACAAAGTATACTCAAAGATTACAGGAAATAAATTAAAAAGACGACAACAAACTGTCTAGAGGGGTCGCTAAAGTAAATAAGAATGCTGAGGAGCATTCTCAATTAAACAACGGGCACATTCCGAACATTCACCATAAAATAAATTAGATTCAAGCTATGATATTTTGTTATTTTGTTTCTATATTCGTTCGGAGACCATGCATTGAAGGTCGATGACCCTACCGCTATCTCCACGTTCTTTGCAAATGACAGTTTGATTTGTATTGTGTTTACTTTGTTTTGTAATGAAATCTAATGAAAGAATTATTCTTTTCACCATTTATATATTTACTACAAAAGTAATTCTAGAAATATTACAAAATATGTAGATATGGTAGGTTTGGCTTAGTTTAAACATTGTTAATATTAACTCATATTATGATACTTTATTTATTTATATTTAATACTGTATTGAAATAATTGAAAAATGTATTTTTAAAAACCTCAGCTACTGATGGAAACGAAAAGGTAAAAATAGTTCGTTGTCAATAGTAGACGTTTATTATCAAAATATCTTGTTTATTAGTATTCACCATTTGTATTTAAAGCAATATCTACAATTTAGTGGCTTGTCTCAGTGCGGAACATTTTAGGTAACTTTCAGGATTGTTCTTTTACTTGTTCGCCTTATCTGTACAACTTCTTGGTTTTCTTAATAATATTTAAAACTTTCAACTTACTCTGAGTCGTTTGTTTTAACTGCTCCCACACCTTCACTTTAAATATTATATCAAATAATAGTCAAACGTCAATGAACTATACTAAAAATTTTATGAAACGTCAAGGATCTATAATTTTAAAATAATTAGTTTGAAAAATGATTAATTTGTTCAGAAAACAGACTAAAAAAACTGATGACACCGAATTGGGCCATAAATAGAATAAAGTATAGCAATTAATCGTACTCTAAGCTTAAATTGTTAAATTTGTTAAAAACCTCAACCACAGCTGGTGTTAGTTATTGATGACGTGATCATAAATTACTATGTAACTCACTTGTGTCTCTGCCCGGTTTAGTGGCTACCTAATTTATTAATGAGAAAACTTTCCTTTAGTACGATGATGACAAAATACGTTAAGTCCTTGGATAGTGATTATTTTATGTCTGTTATTACACAATATTTATTATCATAAAGTTGTATTAGAAAGTGTTTTTTGTTTTATTTTATTGACCAGCAAATAGAAAAAAATCTTGTTGAACAATCATTCTTCCGGGACAGCGGTTTAGTTGATCTCGGACCTTGAAAAAAAACGCTTTATTATGAATTCAAACAAAACTAAAAAATAAACTTATATTTAAATATAATAATCAGTTTATTATTAGTTTTTCTTTCGCCTTACAAAATATACTTCCTCAATACTAACATCTGAGATGAATAACTCAAGATGTTTTCTTCTCATACGATACCCATGTGTAAACGGCTCATAATCTACCCAAGAAATTTCAGTATCACAACATAAATCCTTTGTTTCGATAAAAAACATCCAGCTTATATTACATGCTACGTAACAATATATTGTTCTTATATCGATTTCGTATCGAATAAACAATACTCACTATAATACGTATTACGGTAAGCAATATAGGTGTAAGTAAACAATATATTTCTGTATAGGCAGTAAATACATATGAACATTTTGCAGGCACTTAATACTTAAAAAATCATAAATTATTGTAGGACTTTCTGAAACTCTAGGATTCTTATCAATATCTAAATAGTCTTTAAGGTTATAAGATATCCAGCGTTTAAAAAGTAATATTCTCTCTACAGTATTGTACAATTAACAATAATACAGCGAGTATAAATGATTTTTAGAATCCATTTTAGTACATCTCTATTATTCCCTTTTTAAATTACATGGTTTTTAAAATACATATGGTATATAAGAAAAAAATTTAGGTCATTGGTAGAAAATAAAATTAGACTTGTCAAACAGAGGGTATTGATATATACTCATTGATTTATAACTCTAAGTTTGAAATGGAAGAGATAGGTTTTTATGTATCAATTTATGAAACAACTCTTTGTTATCCATTTGACTACACATAAGGTATGCAATAGTGTGTTTTATATTTTGAGTAACTATGTAATATGTTTATTTTAGTATACTTTTGTTGCTGGTCTGTTTAAAGTATATATTTGTGGTAATTAATTTTATGACGAGCATTTCTGCAAATTTGATCCAATACATTTAATATTACCCTTTACATCACAGTCTATTTTCTATAGAAAACAACATCATTTAAATTCTCTCATATGTTGTTTATACGCTATTCCTAACATGTGGCTTAAGTATAGTGCATGTTAACTATGTCATGTATAATGCTGTGGTGGCTTTACATACTATAAATATAAAAGCTTTGATATATAATTTCCAATAATAAGTAAATTCCTTGAAATTATAGCATTTGTCTTTCGAATTATTTATTATTTGATGTTTACCAGTAGTATATATTTTAATGATTACATATATAATATTTTATTTATTATGTGTAACATTTATTTCTAGCAATAAGAACAAATTAGTAAACTTCAAAAAGAATTAAATAAATATAGAAGTGGTAAAATTAAACAACAATAAAAACTGATGACATCAATTATATCTAACTTGTAGGGCAGAGGACATCTACAGTGCTCCGCCATCGCGTTCGGTTCTAGGCTATTCGCTTCGCCTCCGAGCACGTCAACCCGATCGCCTTCACTTCCGCTGCCACTGAACGCCTCTAAGTGTATTTAGGACAGCTACGCTTCCTTTTCCCTTGTGGTGTCCATTCAAGGGCTTGCCTTGAAATGTCACCAATCCAAGTCCACGTTTATTTGGAGACCGATCGGTGTCTCGGAGCAAAGATCCTAAAGTTCTTCGTTGGAGATCTTTGTGAGCTAGTAGTTACCGCGGATCTGTCTGAGGCATCGGTTATATACGATAGACGAAGACCTCTCGCATCCGTACAGTACAACAGTTTTGACTATGGAGCGAAATATTTTTAATTTCACTCTCCGAGTCCGTCTTCGGGACTAACAAATGGGTAGTAGTTGCACGAGGGTCGCCCGAGCTTGGGCTACCTGGAAGTGATCTTCTCTTCCATTGCTCCAGTCTCCGATACGACGCTTCCAAGGTAAGCAAATTATCGCACTCATTCAATATGGTCCAAGCCGAGTAGCAGTGGTGTCGACTTCCTTTCCTCGGTCCACATTTCCTAGGTCTTCCTCACGTTACCCTTCAATACTTCCAGAAAGATGCCGTTTGTTCTTAGTATGATGCCATCCAGAACGATAAGAAACAGCAGAATTGAAAGGAGACAGGACTGCCTAACTCTTCAGAGAGAAGGCCATTGTGCTCGACAGAACAAGTGTAGTTCCTATAGATGAGGGTCAGAATGTTCCTGATCTTAGGTAGTACACCTATCTCCTCTAGTCGGCACCATGTTCTAGACCATCGTATGGTGTCAAAAGAGTTTTTTCGCAGTCAACAAAAGTGAGATATATTTCTCGCTGTCACTCCGATTCTTCCTCTTGGTTGATCCGGAGCGTGTTAATTTAGTCCGTGCAGTAACGATTCGATCTAAAGCTTCTCTCCTAAGCATGGGTTCAACAGTCTGGATAGTCTCTGCAATAGTACCTTGCAGAGAATTTTCGAGGGTACAGAGAGCAGAGCGATTCCTCTCCAATTGCTTCACTAACTCAGACTTAGGAACAGTTATTAGAAGACCCTTGTTTAAGTTCTTCCAGAGCTCTTTGGTGGTCCAGATTCTTTGGTGGTCTCGACTGCGGATTGTGTATCTGCTTACAGAATTTCCGAGGTCATTAAGTTGAGATCTGAGGCTTTGACTCTCTTCAGTGAGAGTATCGCGCTGCTAACTTCTTCTGTTTAGGTGGAGACGTGTCAATATCCAGCAGTGTTGACGTGATTTGAGGAGAGTTAGGAGGTGCTGTGGTTGATAAGCGGAACAACTCTTGTATGTGTTCGGGCCATCCTTTGACACGTTCCTTGTTTATCAAGTAGGGGCTTTTTCATATAAACACGCATGCCAGCCAAAGTTTTAGCAGCATCATATCTCTCTCTCATCATAGCTCTCTTGGGTTGCCAGTATCGGCTGCATTTTGTTCAAGATTAACCACAACGTCACCCCATCTCCGCCTATCTTTTTTGGTGCTGCGATAGATGCATATTCGCTTTTACCGATACTAAAATCGTAGTTTGGCCCGTTCTGTATCGCTGCTTGTCTCCATGATTTTTAAGTGGAGCGCTTTTCGAGCCTCAATTAAGTTCTAAGTCGATTGCGTTACCCATTCGTCGCACTTGTTTATTTGGTGTACTAAGACGTCCGAGCTGGTTACATGATATACTAATTTGATGCGATTCCACTCCATGTCAAATCGTTTTCCCACTCTGCCGAAGTCCGATGTTCGTTGGGAATTTTTCACTTTGAAACGAGCGATTACCAATATGTGGTCACTATCAATATCGGCGCCAAGTCTGTTACGCCCATCCAGCAGTGATATTCGCCATCTGCAGCTTATGGCAAGGTGGTCAATCTTGCTCAAAGTGTCGCCGTCGGACGATGTCCAGGTGTACTTATGGATATCTTTGTGCAAGAAAAATAATTCTTCAATAACCAGGTTATTGTTCTGGCAGAATTAGAGGCTCCGCTCCCCGTTGTCGTTCATCGTTCCAAGCACATGTTTCCTAGATGCTTTTCAGAGCCAGTATTAGCGTTGCCCACTTTAATGTTGAGGTCTCCTGTAACGATAATGATATCTTGGCAGCGTATGTTCTTCATGGTGTTTTGAAGTGACCTGTAGCAAGCGTCCTTGTCCTCTTCTGAGGAGGTACTTGTCGAGGCAAAACACCGTATGGTGTCTTTAGATGCCTTCGAGTTGAAGCAAGCGGTAATGATGCAGTCTGAAATCGGTGTCCAATGCGAGATGCTTTAATTTGCAGCGTCGGACAGGAGAAATATTACGCCGTACTCACAGGCATCATCTTCATTCTCCTTGCTGAAATAGAGAACAGTTCACTGCTTGGTAGTAGATACCAGGGTGGATGACGGGGACGTGGATGACTCGGACCGGCTGAGGCTCTGCTTTGGTTGTGTCCTGCCACTGACACACCTGATAGCGCAGTATACTACTCTGCATTTGCTAGGAACTCTCGACTCACTGTCAGAGTTCGAACTGATACTATTTCTCAACTTCTTACCCCAAATTAGATCTGTAAATAGTTAGTAATTGTAAAAAATAACAATCAACAATTCTTTATTTGATTTAATGTATTAAGAGGCTATTATTATTTAAGAGGCTATGTATTAAAACACAAATATTACTATTATTGTGTATGATCATTATTTACCTTTTGAAAATCTTTTTCTTATTATAGTTTTGTATTTGTAAGTGACGCAGAAAAAGATTTCATTTATCACGCGATTGTCCTTGACACCTTAAGCACATGCTTTACCGTGACTAGAGACACTTGCACCTTTAGAGCCATAGGCTTTGGAGTAAGTAAATTAATATTTATTGTCATAATTCATGACTTCTAAAGATTTAGATTTGGCAATTAGAACTCCGGCTTTGTGAATTGTAAACATTGCCGTCAAAACCCCTTTTAATGTCATCCCAAAATCTTTATCGACTCTCGTGTATTGAATCTTGCAAACATCCAACTAACTCAGTTTCCTTGTCATAATATATTCTAAACGAGCAATTATATATAACAAAACTGTCTCTGATGACAGCGAAATTGCATATTCCTAAATAGCTTGATTCATTAATAGGAGGTACTAGTGGATTATCTATTAATAGTTGTCTTCTTTTTACATACATAGCGTCACCCTCGAGCATATTTATATTAAATTTGTTATTAGTCCTCGTATTTGGTGGTAACATTGCTGCTCTTGTTATGTTTGCTAACACAATAGCAAAACATTACCTGCCTCTATAGTTTGTATGAAAAACTTGATTATTCCCAAGAAGCTTGTAGAACACGTAGTTAATCACCGATCACTGAATAAGCATTATTCGCGTTAGTTGATTCAGTAGCTGGTTCTAATTATGTCTGATTATTATTTTGAACATTTTCGTCAATAATAGCTTGGGTTATATACTAAGTCATCGGCACGGTTTCATCTTGACTTGGGTGTTTGGAAGAATACGGCAATTATTTCAGCTTTGAGCTTAATTGTTCCTGACGAAACACAGTTCCGTATTTGATTTCGGAGTTGTTTTTCTTCTAGACAGATTGTATACCAATGCTGATGACGCCAAATTACACAAATTAAAGTTCATCAATCGACGTTACAGGCTTAAGAAATCGATTTTTTAAACCTGCATTTTTATTCTCAGCGATCCCTTTCATTATTGGAAGGCACCAAAAAACTTCACATTATTTTTTGAGTGAGTGACCTCTTTTTTTGACACCCATATTTTAGAAGTGCATTAAAAATAACTATTCTACCACCTTGGATGGTCCGCCATATTGGATTTAGAAGGACGTCACACACCTTATCGTGCATTGTCATCCAAACTAAACATGCATACAAAATTTCAGCTTAATCCTTTAAAGATATCTAATTCAAATTTCAGTCCAAAGATTCCACCCGAACAAAACATACATACTTATAAATGTTCGTACATACATACATTGCAAGTTAAATAAAAGCTTTTAATAAAATGAAATATCTTGAATTAACATATTATTAGTATAATATTACTAATTTAGACACCGGTCACAATTATTATTTTTATAAAATGAAGTATAAGTTACAGATTAAGTTATATTTTTTTTTATTGAAAGCCTTATTAATATTATTCATTTGGTAAACCAATTTATATTTACAAAAGAAAGAGGAAAGCCAATGTTCACTTTTAATTTTCATGTTAGTGGAATCTGATCAAGTATTTGCTAATGTATATAAATGTAATATTAAAACTATTATTTATGAATTTAATACGAGGTACTTATACTCAATCTTATCTTATTTCATCAAATTAAGGCTTAAATTAATCTCAGCCTTAATTTATCTGTTTTTGAGAATATTATTACATAAATTTAACTTATAATCAAGTGAAGGTTAATGCATATTATTTTATTTAATATAACTATAAATTAAACCAAAAAATAATAAAAACTAATTACTTTTTATTAAATGAGTAGATTTTCGAACTTTTTAAACGTTTTCCTTTATTATGTTAATCTACCATGTACCACTTAAGTCATATGAATATTCTTTTAATGCTTATTCAGTTAACGAGTATTCGTATTAGTAGTATTATGGAAACAAAGAAATATAAATCAATTCAAAACGAAATAATTAGAAAACATAAAAAACTGGCCAAGTACGTCTCGGGTCATGCGCAATGTAGGGTTCCGTAGTGACCCCAGATGGATAAATAGATAAATGAACACTCGAGGACTTCTTGTAAATCTTTTTAAGATTTATCTGGCGGTAGCAATATAATATTGTAGACTACAAACCAAATAAATATATAATTTTAAGAAAAAAAAAGAATATGAAATTTTACTAAGAATTGTAAAATAAAAGCCAATACAACGAATATTTTATTCCAATATAAAATGTATCTTTAAAGTTTTAAACAATAACTATAACAACTACAAAATATGAGTTATAATTAAAATATATTTACAATTAATTATAGAAAATGAAATTTAAACAATATTTACGTTATAATAAGAAAAAAATAATATTCAAATAACATATGTATAATATAATATATGCAATATTAAATTCTCCTAATATTTCATTATTTCGTGTTATTTTATTTTGTATTACGCTTACACGTACACAGTTTACTTGTGCTTTAAGCTGTTACAAGGAAAAATAATTTAAAGGAATATTCAAGTTACAGGAAGTGTGCTCCTTTTTATAATACAAAACGTTCTATTTTAAAATATAAGTAATTATATACAGAATAGGTATAATTAAAATCAAAATACCGGGTAATAGTATCAAACAAATATTATTTAAATATTTTATTCAATACTGTAACATTTACTAAGTAGTTTCAAACTTGGACAATTCGCCCATAATATTAACTCCATCTGATGAACTTTCCTACAATTTGGTTAAGAAGCTGCATGCATGTTCACTTTGTTAGTTGGAGAATGTTAAACAAGCAAGCACTTAAACGATGTCTACTTGACGAGCTCATGAATGAGTACTTTAATATTAATACACTAAAAGCATTTCAGTTATTATGATAGTTTAAAATACGTGAAATTTTAAAATATAGTACAGTAAAAAGAGGTATCGACATTTATAAAATATAAACTGTATTATTAGGAAAACATTGACATTCATGGACTAAAACAATTACTATTTTAAAATTCTTCGGTGAAAGGTTTACCTTTAAGATTAATAAAATAAATTATGTGATTACAAATCCTTAAATTAAAAACTTAATTATATACTTGATATAAAATTTCAATATAAAATTATTTCCTTGTTAAACCCAGTACGGTTTACAATAAAATTTTAAAGTTTCCTGGCACGTGCAAAACCGAATTCATGACTGAAATATTGAAATAAAATGAATTCTGAAACAAATCAGGTTTCGTTGTATAGTAATAAAATAAAATTTGTGAAGTGTGCAATATAAACACAGTTTTTACTCTATTACATGTTTTTTCATTTCATAATCAAGAACAACATAAGTTTTTATTGAATTAATAAAAACTTTAAAAAATGCATCGCTTTTTTTTGTTAGACTATTTACAATTTAATATTCACAAATTTTATGAATATTTAACTTGTATATATATATTTAAAACAAGGGATAGTTTTAATAGAATATTTTTAAATATACGAGATTTCATTTTAAATAATATTTATAAACAAAAAAATACTAATAATGTAGATGAATATGAAACTTAATACTTTTTGAAGATAACCCAAATTGAAATTTTAAAACATCAATATACTTTCAAAATTCATTTAAAACATGAGATTTTTTAAAATTTTACATTATACTCATAAAATTCTTAGAAAAGAATAACAGGGTCATAAGTCAATTTTGACTTTTGGTACCTCTCTGATACTTTTACTGTATCCTCTAGTGGCGTGTCCTACGTCCTATTGAACAACGGTTCAGTGTTGTCGTAAGTGATAACTTTTTAAGTTCCTTTGTTTGTATATTTGTAACTAAAATTAGTATAGATGTTTGTTCACACCGTGTAAAAATATATTATGACATATATTGTGTGTAATATTTATTGTAAATTCCTATTTAATATTATATATCCACCATATTTTTCGTAACTTTTAGTGATCTAAGTTCTGAAATGGGTAAAATACTTTTGCTACTTCTTAAGTATCTAAAAAGATATCTATCTTAAGAAGAAGCAAAGTATCAAATATTTTATAAACATAAGTTTATCTTTGCAAGAATTTATAATATTTTTTTTCTAACAACTCTAGGATGACTTATAGTATAAATTATTTTAAATAATTGAAATGTCACGAGTAAAATAAATCGAGTAAATAACCTATAAACCTAAGCGTAATTGTATTCTGCTTAATGGAATTCTACTTCTTGATAAGAATAGGGGATGCCGAAAGAATGCATAAATTTACAGATGAGATAGAGATAATAAAAGAGAAAACGGAGACTCCACTTATAGGAGGCGATCTTGAATGTAACATTTAAATACTGTTTGTGTATTTGTATTGACATAAAATGAATATTTTTTGCACAAATATTACGCTTGGTATTATCTTTTACGTTTATTTATATCTACGATAAGTACCTTAACAAACTGAATAGTATATTAAGATAATTCTCTGTTTAATATCAACATACATATAATTCATATGTATATCATGAAACATATTTTTTTATGAAGTGGAGTCCTTTATAATTTATTTACTGTGTCTAATAAAGTCACCAAGAATAAAACAATATATATTGTTTCATATATCGTAAAAAGTTGTATATAAAATACAATATAATGTAAAACAAAACTTAAGCAGTATAATGGAGTAATAAAATTAAAAATTCATTTTACAAAATGGACATGGACGTTTGCAAATTTAAATGCAAATGCATTTTAACCTGTAATAAACGTATATAATAATACGTGTTTGAGGAAAAATGGAGACTATGAAAAGGAATGGAAGGGTGTGTCTGTGGATTTATAACTATTTATAGCATTTTTGTGAGAGCATAGCATCTTGTGGAATCTGTTCGTCTGTTCTACACACAAATGACCACAACATTTATCTTACATCTATTACTCGTACATTTTAAAATTAAGTGTTTTAGAAACATATTACAAATTTATTAATTACACTGTTTGGTAATAGTCTAATTAATAACAAATTGAACTGAGCTTACCAAAGACCGCAACGGTAACTGATGTTAGTTATAGAGCATGATCAATCTCTAAATAACTTACTTCTGTCTCTTCTGGGTTTAGCGGTTTCATTTTTTTAGATGGGAATTATAAAATTTTTTTTTTGCTCAATATAGGAATGTTTGTGTGTGTCTGATGTTTTAAGTATTCTTGGCCCATAAAAAAGAAGTATTTTGCTTATCTTGTTTTTAGTTTGTTTCAAGTTTTTGGTTTTCTCATCTATATATAAATTCTTACTTCACTCCGCTTAAAGGACAAAATTAAATTACTTAAGATTCTGTTTTAGGTACTATATTAGACATGGGTATGTCTAAAATGTGTGGTAATCTGCTTACTCTTATCGCAAAAAAACATAAATACTTTGCTTGCTCGTTTCTAAAAACACCCGGCTGATTTTACTAGCGATGTAAAAAAAATATCATTCATATTTCATTATAAATAATTGATTTTAATTTATTATACTTTATTAGTGTATTTATATCAATTTATAATAAAATTGATTCTCCCTTATTAATAATAAATCAGACTTTAAAATCAACAATCATTGTAAGCAGATGTTACATTAGAAACAAAATAGTTTTTTTTTAACATTAGTTGCTTACTAAAAAGAGTACATGAACTCAAAGCTTTCTCATAATAGCAAAATAATGAACACTTCCCCTTTATGAAAATTAGTTCTTAAAGAAAGTTGTACTGAATGACTTTTTACTCTTTGTAATATTAAGCTGCATTTCCTTGGTTTTTAACTTCATTGAGAAACAAAGTAAGTCCAGCGACAACGAGTGGCGAGCAAAAAAATTATCCAAAAACTTAAATGAGTTGGATTTAAATTGTGTTAAGCATAATTTGAAATTTAATTTTTAAAGTTTATAGAACATAATTAAAAATAATATACAATGTTACTTCAGTAGTATATAATATTTCTATATACTTTTTACTAAGATATTTTTTTTACAAATTACAGTTTAAATCACGGTTTATTTTTTAAGAAGTACAATAATTTCAAATTATTGTGTTGTAATTGCAAAACGTTTATAATGTGTTGTTTTAAAATACCATCCCTGACATCTTGTCACCGAACAAGTATGATGCGGCTAAATTATGTCATGTACGGCTCCCTTTAGATATTGTAAAAATATTCACTATCAATTAGTATCTGTATAATTTATGATAGATATACATAAAGCCATTGAGATTTATTGATTCCAAAATCTTAATTAGGTTTAGGATTACCTTTAAAGTACCTAGACCTTTAAATGAACCAATATTACTTGAAATCAAGCTTTTTATAGCCCTTATTTAAGCGATAAACGTCGCATACTAAATCAACACGTAGTAAACTAGAACAAGTCACGAAAAAATATATACTTATTACTTACTTATGGTGTTCTTTTACTGTAATCCATTATTTATGCGTGGAATAAATTTGTCTTTGAGGCTGTTACACGTTATATTTGTAAGTTTGTAATATAAGTGATTTGACTTTTATAAAGACATTTGTAATACTCAAATAGGATTTCATATGACAATGATTAATGTTCTGTGTTATGAGTCTCGCTGAAGCACCTCCATATAAAATATATATAATAATACATAGATAAATGTATAGTAATTAAGTAATTTGATAATTGATGTATCAAAATGAATATAACTTTGAAATAAATAAAATTATTCTGTTACTTACACCGATACTAATTTATATATTCTGATAACAAAATAAATATTAAACTTTAAACAATTTTAAAAGTTTATATTATATTTACAGTATTTGTTTATAAATATTAAACCCTTAAACCTACACCTGGGTCGTAAGTCCCAGGCATTGTTTGCGCTCCTTTTCTTGCAACGCGATGGGCCCGGCACCCGCACGGTGAATCCATGGAATGCTAAGAAGCTTCGTCTTTTGAGAACTAATTTATAAATATATAAAGAACAACCTCAACGACCGATATATAAACAAAGAATTATAAAACCTTTGTTTAAAGTATAGAACCACTAAGCCTACTTAAGAAATAATGTTTCGTACAAGGATGGCATTATATGATATGATAAAAATAATTTGTAGTAAAATATGGTTGATATTGCAATTAAATTAAATCAAATTATTTTTTATGCGCTTACTATAACTGTACACATAAAAATTTATAATAATATGACAAAACTCACAAATTTGTGTGTTGGTATTGAACTACAAATTAGATTTTCACACCTAATTTGTAATTCATTATAAAAAATATTTATTTGATTCCATGTATTGAGAAATCATCTTGTCATCGAACTCGAGTGACAAGCTGAATGTGCTCATAAACAACTAGTGTATTAAAATAGTAAAGAACCAGTTTTTTTAAATAAAAGTTTACTGAAATCTATAATTGTGAATAGAGATACAGTCTTATTGAAATCAAGACCTAAGAATATATATTAAATAATAGACCAAAACACATAATTGGAAATAATTGATCGCAAAATTGTTACCTCAAGGGAAAAAATTATACAGTCAGTATTGCGGAATCTGATGCTGTCAGGATGTACTAACAAAGTTAGTCGGCAAAGGCTTTCCTTACATGCGGCAAAGGCGGTATTCTCCAATTCCATGAAATGAACTGGGTGACAAGCCTTTACCGAGTTCGTGAGTACTTGGTACTCTGATGCGCTAGTTATAAATCGCCGGTAGAAGTTTACAATCACCAGAAGTCTGCGAAGCTCTCTGACGGTCTTGAGCAATGGAAAGCCCTGAATAGCCTCGACCTAACAAGGGAACGGCTTTGTCCCCTCAGATCAGATGCTGTAGCCCAAGAATTTCATTAATTTAATTTCATGACCAAAAATATGTAATGTAAAATAATATTAATAAAAGTAATAAATTAATTTAAGCATACAAAACAACAAAAACATCAAAATAAAATAACAATTTAAACCACCAAAAAAGGGACACATAATAATATACAAGAAAGATTTTTTAACTTCGTCTTAGCGTAATTATACTAATAAAAAATAGTATATAGTTTAAACAGTTGGACTAATTATGTTAATGGCAATATAGCTAATTGACAAATCTCTTACTGTCTGCTGTCAACAAAGGCTATTATCGTCAACAAATTTTATTAAGCTTATAAACATAGCTAAAACTTTTAATAACATTATTTTAATAAGTTTACAGCCACACAATATAGTATTGAATTAATCAAAGCTTAGATGAAAATAAATGTGTCAACCATATGCTAGAAGATAGGTTATTATTATAAAACACATTTTTAAAAACGTACCAAACTGCTATAAATCTACGGAAAAAGTGAAATAAATATGTTATGAAGGAAAATGATTCTTAATAATTCGATGTTTTAGTTAATATTTTAGCAAATCATCAATACAAAGCCACAATACATCACTACAACTAAAAAGAAAGGATCAAGAAAAGCAAAAACAAAGTACAAATAAAATAAATAAAAATAATAAAACATAACCACAAAATACAAAAAGAGAAACCATTATCTCTTCATACTCATAAGTTTTTTAGCATGGCTCAAATGTAGAAGCGCTGTGCAAGCTTGATTTGAACCAGCTAAGTTTAGAGTAAGTAAGATACACTTAAGACTTTTTACTCCAGACTATTTTCTTTATGATATTGAATCCACGGATATTAATTAAATCCACAAATTCAATGAATATTAGCCTACACTTATCATTAGAGGCTTTGTCTAAGCGGCTACAAGTTTTAATCGACACGTCACTGTAAAAATTTAAATTATTTGATAAAATTTATGTCCTCATCAGGTTGCAGAGATATCAATAGTCTATATTATTTCTTTGACTTGTTCTTGAAGCAGAATGTCACATACATGTCATTTAAACCAAACTAAATTAAACTCCTCAGTCAAACGAAACACTAAATCAGAACTGGGTGACACTTTACTTTTTAACTGTTTCTCAAAATCGGCCATACGAGCCATAAGTTCTCAACTTAGTGATCTCTATAATCAAGTTCAATGTATTTTAAATAACAGATGTTTAGGCAAAAGTGGGTGACAATCTTGAATAATGAAATTTTAAAAAATTTATTTTTAAAATTTCATTATTCAAGATTAAGAAGAAATATAATTTTAAAAATAAATAAATAATAAATTAATTAAAAATAAATTTATATATTATTAAGGACTATTAAAACTATATGTATTATTCTCTATGTCTAAAATAATGTGAAGCCTTTAAAATAATATAGATAAACGAAAATAAATTAAGCCAAAAATAAGGTGGCGTGACTTAAAGAATTTTTAATTTTTATCTGACAAAACAAAATCAATTTACCTGTGAATACAATACTAAAAACTACGGGGCAGATTTGATTTGTATTCACGGTAGTATATACCCTTTCAGTTAAGTGTTTGTGTAACCAGTTGGTTTCTTTAAAGCAAATATCCAATTTAATATTAAAGACTCACTTTATTAGTACTTAAATTTAAATGAATACCCTGAAAAATACTCAAATCATGCAACGTAAAGTATTAACGAAAGTTAAGAAAACTAAAGAACACCTCTCCTTATTTATAGTAAAATTCTAATTACTTACCATATGTCCCACAAATGAACTTTTAAACTAACCGGGAAATGCCAGCAATACGAATTACGGTTAATCCATAACATTCAACCCTGCAATTATAGACATGTATAATTATAAGGATCAACGCCTTTTAAGCGTTATTAAGAACACTAATTACAAACACACTCACCGGAGGCTAATTAAAAAAGAAATATCAAAAGTGCTTCCGATAGAAAGAAACTGGAAAGGTCATCACGTTGAATTTGAAACAACCAATAAGCTAATAGCGTTACTATACCGAACAGAACGTCAAATATAATGTGGGTAAATTTTTAATTATTAGGATAACGAAAATAATTAATTTAGTAATATTAAAAGAAAGAAGTAAATTGCTTTGAAAACAAATATTATTAATTGAAAACATTTTAATATAATCTAAATATATCAATATGTCTACGCAGGCGGCATCGAAACATCTGAAACTAATGACAGCTTATTTTAAATAATATACACCAGCACGCTATCAATTCCTATAATTTACCTATAACATACCATTCTCTGAATGTAAATAATAAAATACCATGATATTTCGAGGAATCCAAGGCATCCTCAAGATAGCACAATCTAATTTCTAAAATAGTATGAAATGTCACAGACTATTAAAGTCGTTTTAATTATCTATGAACAGATAAGTAATGAACTTAAACACCGACAAACATCAAACAAATTTGAATGATTATTTGAAGTATTTAATAGTCATACTAGTTTATTGTTTTACGATATTATTAGATGTTACTGTATTTTCGTTTAAAAATAGACTGTTACATATATAATATGGCATCATATAGGATGAGAAAATTTCCTTTATAATTTATTTAATTTACCAAGTGTTTCATTTTGAACCTCAAAACGTACATGGTAAGTATACGCTAGTGGATAATAAACGTTTTTTTCTTCATCAAGTATTCATTACTGTTCAAGAGTATTGTTTAATTTCAACCTTCAAGTAGATTAGACTTTCTCCTTCTTTCCTTTAAAAATATGGCACCTTTCCTCCCTCCTTTAAAAAACAGTTTTTGTTATAATTTAATAAGAAATTTATATGAACGCTAGACGAGCTACACTGATTCATTATTTTAAACAAACTATGGTATGCGATGCTGTATTATGATAAGTTTATATTCAAAGTTTAGACTTCATCTCGTATTAGTTGCAACTATATACGTCGTGTAATTTTACAATTTTAATATAATCTGAAATGAAAATAAATTACAGTTATGTAATCTTCTATATCTCATGTAACTTATTCAATGCAATAAGGTCAGGTTTCAAACAATAGCTATTTTATGTAGTTAGAAGGAATACTTAGTAACACATAAACGTTGTGTGTGCTTACACAAAAAGAAACTGAAGAAAAAATATTCCAAAAGAATTTTACAAGTTACTGAAATACTTTTTTATAACTTTACAAAGGGTTTTTTTAAGTTATAATGAAATTTTCTACCCAAATTTTATTATTTTGATATAGTAAAATTTATTTATCCAGTACATTTAAGTACTAGATAAATAACTTTTAACTACAGATTAAGACAACTTAAAACATTAAACCTAAATCAGAACACCTAAATTTGTCCCCCATAAATACAGACTAGGCTAGACTAGACTAGACAGATAGCACTAACTGACTAACTGAAAGATCTAATTAACAATTTACACTATTCCGAGGCAAATACATTTTAAGTGTTACAGTAAACTTTGAACGCTATTTCTTCATCAAAATTAATTATTAATACTCCGCATTGTATAAACTTTGTTTAAATTATTAAATAATTATAACACTTTATTTGTATAAATAAGTTTTATAAAAGGTTAAGCTTGTGAACACATCTTAATGTTTTTAAACAATTTTTTACATTTTCTTTGTATTTTCTTGGTCTTATGGATTGGAATTTTTCTTTATGACAGAAATAGATAAAAGACAGAAATACACGTGGTTGAATTGCGAGTGTTGAATAAAATACGATATGGTTGTGTAAGAATTAGTTCGGTGAAAAGATAAAATATAATCGTATGATGTGTATGATCGCATAAAGCGTAGGGATGTAGAACATGAAACAAGTTTTAAGACTTTAGATATGTCTTGGGTAAGTGAAAATTATTATAAAAAAACAAATTATATTTTAATATAATACTAACAGATGGGATTCTAAATATAACTGAACTTGACTATATTTATTTTAACATAACATAACAAACAGTTCTTGAGATGTCTTCAATTGTGTAAAGAATGGAAGAATAATGAATTGCTACATTGGTAAGTGTACGAATATTTTATTGTGAATTTATCTATTATTTTTAAAAATAGACCTCAACACAACAATTATTTTATGGATATTGTGTAATGAAAGATGAATGAAAAGATCATAACGAATAAAATTGCGTAAATAAATCTTAAAGAGATTTTTGCAATTCATAGAATTAAAAGTACAAAACAATAATATTATGCAAATAATTTAAGAAAACTTCTTGTTCAGATTGAGAGTAAAAGGCTATGATAACAAATTATTCACGATTATTTGAAATATCTTGAGATGTTGATGTTGGATAGAAATTGAGTTCAAAGCATATAAGTAAGTAAGAACATTTTACTAAACGTTTTAAGATTTTTCTTATCAAATAATTGTCACGTACATTTAAACTATCAAAAGCTATATTCTAACTTTCAGTTTTCAGGACTTTGCGCGAGCTACTGCAAAAGGTTTTATATAACATTTGAATATACACATAGTTGATTATGTATTTTTAAAAGGATTTTTCTAGAATCCCTAAATACGAAACGTTTCGGCTTTATTATAGCATTTGGTGTTTCATTGTAATACGATAGGTTACATGACCGATTTTAACTACGTATACATTTTTTATTTTCACAAATGTATTGATATTGCTTTACAAAACAAGGATAAATTACTTTCTCATTCATTAAAAATAGGAGTTTTGTCCATCGGCTTCGCTGTTTAGTTTAAAAACTGTCTTATTATAAAGGATTTGCTTAACCATATTTTTATTACATAAAAATTTAAGTCTATGTATTAAGAGTCTGCAAACTATTTAGAGGGTCGCTATCGTAAATAAGTATGAGGATGACTATAACGGTATTATTTATTCTGGGACTAAATAGCTGGGGAAGTTTGCACACTCGCATAACAATGAGTTATTAGCATGACCTGATATATGTTACGGTAATAATAGCATTACATTGGATTATTTTTTATTCAAATAAAAGTTTATTTGTACTCGAATTGGAAGCGTTTAATTTGTTCGTAACCAAAAAAGCAGAGCACGTTTCTTGGAGTGTTGGAAGTAAATATTTCTATGAAATTTCATTAAAGCATTAAATGATATTAATAATTTTTAAACTAATTATTTTGCAAAAAAAAAAATTTAAGACAGACTAAAACAAATGATGACACATGATAAATTAATAAATCAATTATAACAATTAATTTTACTATAAAGTTAATTTGATAAGTTTGTCAAAGACCGCAGCGACAGCTGGTGTTAGATATTTATGAGATGATGATAAATTACTCTATAACTGACTTGTGTCTCTTCTCGGTTTATTATATTATAATAACTTATTTATTAATGAGAGAACTTTTCTTTTGTACTATGATGATAAAATACATTAAGTCTATGAATGGTGATTATTTTATGTTACTTATATTTGAAATAAAAATGTTTTTGTTTTATTTTTTAACTAACAACTGAATAAAAATTGTTAAAGTAACAATCTTCCGGGATAGTGGTAAATAAACTATATATCTAATAATACATTAAAAACGTAAAAAACATACATACATACATACATATTATAGTGTATGTTTTTTCATGTTTTTTTTTTGTTTGTTATTAGTTTTGCTTTCTCCTTACAAAATATATTACCTCACTTAACACCTGAGAGAAATAACTCAAGCTATTTTCTTCTGATACGATACCCATGTGTAAATGGGTCTTAATCTACTCAACAAATTCCAGCATCACAACATAAATCCCTTGTTTCGATAAAAAACATTCGGTTCATATTACCAGCTGTGTAAGAATATATTTTTCCTGTATCGCTTTCTTATCGAGTCTAGAATTCACTATAATAAGCATTGCGGTAAGGAATATAAGTAAGTAAATAAGTAAGTAAGTATTTTTTTTCAAGCATTTTATTTTTGGCAATATTTTACAAGCACTTAATACTTAAGAACTCATAAATTACTGTATAAGTTTTTCAAATTCTGCATCTTAATATATAAATTGTCTTAAAGGTCATAAGATTAAAGGAACAACGTTTAAATAGTAACAATCTCTTTCGAGTACAGTATAGTATTTTACTTACTATGTTTATGGGGTATGTAGTATCGTATGTAGTATAGTATAGTAAAAATTGGTAGATAATAAAAACTAGATCTGTGACACCTATCAATAATGATATATAGGCATTCATTTATAATTATAAGTTTGAAATGGGAGATATACCTAAGTTATTATGTATAAATTTGTGAAATAACTCCACTTTGCTCCAGAGCAGATTATTTTTATATCACAATTTAAATGGCACTCTAGTTTGTATAGAAAACAACATTAAAATTCTCTCATATATTGTTTGTGAAACGCCAAGGCCAACACGTGGATAAGTATAGTGCGTATCAAGTATATAACCTACGATCCTGTGGTGACAATACCATAAATATAATAGCTTGGATATCTATAACTTCGAATATTTAATTAATAAATTTATGAAAACATAGTAATTTTCCTCCTAATTATTGAAAATTTGGCGTTACAGAAAATCGATTAATGGTATTACGAAACATACCGAATGCTGTTTTACAAGTTCTGTGTGTGATGCGAAGTTACTATCATAATGAAAATGATGGCAAAATTGTTTTAAAATTACAATGAAAGGCATGGATAAATGTCTATGGATATTAATTTATAACATATAAAAAAAAAGTTCTGTGTTGAGTTATTCGCTTCTACAATAATCACAGTACTTTTATGTTATATTGACTTTTAAAACTATTTCTCCCAATGTTGTTTTGTATTTATGAGTGACGCAGTCTGAGATATCTAATATATGAAATGTATAATAAAACAAAATACTGTTTTATGTATACAGTTCTAGATTTTTATGTATTACATTGTGTTATTCTCCTTACAAAAGCAACAATAACATACAACAGATATTTTGTTATAATTTCTTGTCAATTCATATTATTTTATTAGTATAACATATTAAAATAGCTAAAAATAGTTGTATATACTCGTATGTAGTCAAATAAAATCTATTTTAGGACCTTATGAGGTTTTTGATGCACATAATGTTTGTAGATTTGTAACATTAATGAATTAATGGTAATCAAATGAGATTTGTATTAAAAGTACTCAAACAGCATTTCATGTAACTATAATTAATGTATTCTATTATGAGCCCCGCGTAATCTCGAGCAAAAATAGGGCTGTACAATATAATAAGGTTTCTAAATAACTATATACTCCAAAAAAATTAAGTAACTTCGTGGCTAACCTAAAAAGTTTTATATTTTTCATCAATAATTAAATATTAAATTTCCTTTCTTAACAAGTTAGTTAAATTTTACTGAGCAGTTTATTTTATTTTGTTAATCGTATTATTTAATTAACATATTTATTATATTTTATTAATATTAAGAGAACTTTGAACTCAATATTTGATGTGCTTCGACGTGCCCCGAATAAACTTGTATTTAAACAGCGTATCCGTAAACATCTACACCACAAAATGAGAAAACCAATCTTCTAAATTTCATAATTATTATTGAGTGACATTTATCTTTTGGCATAATACCTTCCTTATTTTTTTACATACATCGTCCATCATCGTCCTACTATCACCCTACACATGTATGTATTTATATGTATGTATCTTTTTATATATGTAATATATTTATATGTAATACAAGTATATATATATGTATGTATTAAATGTTATCTACATAAATTATGTGTATTTGTTTGTTTTCTATTGTATCCCTCGTTTGTTTATCTGCAATTTTTTTTCGGTGACTCAATTAGAGAATGCTTTAGCATTAAGTCCGCCACTTGTATTCTTTTTTTTTTTTGTGCAATAAAGTTTTTAAATACATAAATATCTAATCTCAGCTCGTGCGGCCTGCTTTTACATTCAAGATACATAGCATATAATTTATTCTTATTGTCTTTTATGATCGAATTACTCTCAATCTGAACATAAAGGTTTTCTCTGTTCTAGAAAGCTTTTTCTTTTAGAAAACTTTGTGATGTTCTAGGTCCGAAAGTATTAGCTATTGTCTTTTATAAACATATTATAATACAGTAGAGCAGAGTTTCGAGTAAGCAATACAAGATCCACAGTAAAATTTTCACATACTTAGGTGAATAATAATTTATTATATATACATTCTACACAAAATTGAAATCTTCCAAGAGTTGTTTGTTTTTGTTTGTTTATTTATTCTTACAATCCATTCTGTTCTCAATAGTTAAGTAAAAGGCATAATAAAGTAAAAAGTAAATAACATAATATAATAATATAATATTATATGTACTGTTACTATTAACTATAATAGTAAAAGTACATTAGATTTGAGTTTATTAAGCACAGTCTATAAAATTTTGAAATTACAAAAACCATGTTCTCGAATAACTCATGCTGCTTTATGTATTATTTTATTTTTTAATTGAAAACAATCTATTACTATTTAAATATTCAACATTAGTACTGTTAAATATTCAACAAATTTAATATTTTAATCTTTAAACTTGTTATTGAAATGATTTACATAAATTTAAGCTTCGTCTATTATTTGATGAGTTAATCCAAATTTATATTTTACTGAATATTAATAACCTTAACCACGAAAATAGCGTTCAAAGTTTACTTTAATACTTAGAGTGTATTTACCCTGGGTTAATGCAAATTCTCAATTAGATATATTATGGCGTGATTGTGCTGTCTGTATATATTACAGCGATATTTATATATTTTCATTATGTGGTTGATTTGTAAATACAACTAAATACATTCAAAATTAAAAAAGTAATTATTGTTGTCTTAATTTTTGTGAACAATACTCAATTATTGTATTTATACATATATTTAACATTGACATATATTTTAATCTATTGTAATGGGAATTGTTAGTCAACTTAACTGACCGACTCGAATGGTTTAATGAACTGTGTGTGTAGTTTGTACCTGTATTATGTCACTGTATTATCGTCTGAAAATGTTGGATCTAAAAAGTACATACGGACGCACAACCAATACTATACTAATCTTGAAAAATAAATTTAGATAAAAATCAAAAAATAGTTTGGGTAAAATGAAACAATGATTACGTCTTATGCATCCTCTCAAATAATAGTTAACTTCACGGTCTGAAACTTAATAGAAACTGAAGCAAAGCAAACAAACTAGAGTTAATTAAGAAAATTAAAGTTTTCCCAACAGCTGTTTTTATAAAGTTTAAACTTTGCTCTAAACTAAAGGCTTTAGTGGAGGTGTACTATATGCAACTAATCATAAACTATATTCCATATCATCATATAATAAAGGATGACCGAAAATTACAGTCACAATATCTGTTTTTTATATATAAATCAAGCACAAAAATAATCTTTAGAACATTATAGTCTACATTATTTATATGTCTAAAATTAATAAATAATTTTTCTCCTATAACCTTATAGCAATATTGACACGTTATTAATTGTAATGTAAATCTTTCGTATGTGGACTATTTTTATTAGTTATATACTATATTTAAATAAATCTAGTTGTTTTGTTTACTGAAGAAGTACAAAAAAACCGACATTGAATACTTTAATGCACTAAACTAACAACTTAAATTTTAGGTATTTACTTGTATTTTATTTTGAATTATCTTAAACTGCTACAAATGAATTCATAACTGTAAATATTTTAGGTGGTAGAGCCTAGCTATGGTTGTTTAACTGAAGTTCGTATTGGGCTGGCTCGACCGGGAAAGAACCACCCTCTCACATAGGACCGACGGGTAGTAACCAAATTCATTTGGTTATGTTTCGTCGGTGAGTGAGAGAAACCGTAAGACGTAAGATATTTGCTGCAGTCGCTTTCAGGTTTTTAAAGGTCGGGACCTGTCTGTACTTTGCCTCCAGATTCTTTAAACGGAAAATTGCTGACGCAAAGTTCAGGCCTGTCGTCAAAATTGGAGATCAGCTGGCAAGGATCACCTGGCACGCGCAAGTTCTGGGCGCTTTCCAAAGCCAGTCTGGGTAACTTTTGTCAGCCATCCCTACCGCCATTGCATACAGGGAACGACTCTTTGACGTCACGACACGGCAAAAGAGAAAGCTGATCTATTGGGCACTCTTTTTGCTTCCAACTCAACTTTGGACTACCAGGGGAAGACACCTCCTATCATCCCGCGGTGTCCAAGCTTAATACCGGCAATAGTTTTTCAGCAAAAACTCATCCGAAAAGCATTCCTTTCCTTGGAAGTTCATAAGTCGAGTGGGCCAGATGGTATCCCTCCAGTGGTGCAACGAACATGTTGAACGAACATGCCCCTGAGTTGACACCACTGCTAACCCGTCTATTTCGGTACTCCTACCTTAAAGGCGTAGTCGCGGTCTCATGGAAGCGTGCCCTTGTCCATCTGATCCCTAAAAAAGATGATAGCTCGGACCCAGCTAACTACAAACCTATCACCATTACCTCCCTTCTCTCCAAAGTAATGGAGAGCATTATCAACGAATAGCTCCTAACCTACCTCGAGGATCACCAGTTGGTCAATGACCGGCAATATGGCTTTCGCCATAGTCGGTCGGCTGGTGATCTTCTGTTATATCTTACGCACCGTTGGACAGCTGTTATTGTAAGCAAGGGAGAGGGTCTGGCAGTTAGTCTGGATATGGCGAAAGCCTTCGGTCGTGTATGGCACAAGGGGCTTCTTCTACAGAAGCTACCTTCCTATTGGCTTCCCGAGAGTTTATGCAAGTGGATCACCAGCTTCCTCATTGGGCGGAGCATACAAGTGGTTCTCGATGATTTTTGTTCGGATCCCAAGCCCGTGAACGCTGGTGTACCCCAAGGCTGCGTGCCTTCCCCAACTCTGTTCCTCCTGCACATCAATGATATGTTGGTTATTTCCAATATACATTGTTATTAGGATAATAGCACTTTGGATGCGGTATATTTCGGCCGTGCAGGTCCCTTTCAGGAAAATGTCGACGAGTGCCTAAAGAAACTTGTCTTCTATAGAGACTTCCTTAGGGATGGTCTCTGAGTGGAGTGAACTGAACCACGTTCAGCTCAATCCCCTAAAAGACACAAGTTTGTGCGTTTACCACTAAGTAAACCCCATTTGTCAAATACAAATATTCTTTCATTACTTTTTACTACAAAATATAGTTACTACAGCATTTTAATAATATAATTTTACAAGACAAAATGCCATTTGTACGAATGAGGAGATAGCGGTCATAAACCTTCAGTTTATGACCTGTGCAAAAATATACAAACAAAATAACAAAACATAAATGTTATGTTATTTTGATATTATTTTGATGGCGATTGTTTGGAATGTGCCGGAAGCTTAGTTGAGAATGCTCTTCAGCATTCCAGCAGCAGCGATTCCTTTAGACAGCTAGTCTTGTTTTTAATTTATTCTCTGTAATCTTTTGAGCATACTTTGTTAACGACAATGGTAAAAATAAAAATAAAAGAGAAGATCATTGTTATTGAAAAAATACTAATATTTTTCTTAAACAAAAATGCACGCAATTTAATCCTAAACTGTCACTTTAAATGTATATTTAATGCTGTCAACATTTTTATATATCTATCATATTTATTACTAGTGAAAACTCGTGTACAAATAAACTTATATTTGATTATGAAACAAAATAACGCAATCCTATTACAGCCGTTACATATATTAAGTCATGTATATAATGTAGTGTGACTGTACAGACTTTCCCAAATATTTAGTCCCAGAATAAAGAGTAGTGCTGTAGTTTATTACAGAATTCTCGTGCTTAATGGTTATATAGGAATTAACATAAAATAGGAAAATTAATTTTTTTATAAAATCGAGTCATTGACTAAAACTATTTAGTTTTCTGTCAGATATGTTATACTTATATTTCTATATAATTATTTATAGGTATAATAAAATAATATTATTCTACTACTATTGACAGATCTATTGTAGTTTTTTGTTTTGAAACTAATGATATACAAATTATTTTGGTGGAAAAAAATATACTATTTTTTTTATCCAAGTAATAGTCAAATAAATAGTTTCATAGCTTCTCTCTTTTACTAGTAGTCAAAATATTTCCTGTAAATATATATCATATGAAAAACACTTAATTCACAAATCTATTTTAATACACAAAACACATAGCTAAGATTTAGTTGTTCTAAAATCTGGACACAATGTAGTCCGAAACTTATCTGTATTTTATTCAAAATCATTGGGTTCATCTTAAGATTCAGGTTCAATCGTACTTATTAAGATTTTAAAAAATCCTGCATAGGTAATGATTTTTTTTTTGCTTATGTAAGAGGAGGGCAAACGAGCTGGCGGGTCACAGATGGACGTGATCACCGCCGCCCATGAACTCTTGCAACATCCGAGGATTTGTAAGAGTGGTGCAGGCCTTGAAGGTAGGTGTAAACGCTTTTTTTGAAGGTACCCATGTCGTACCGAACTGGAAATACCGCCGAAGGGAGTTCGTTCCACAAGCGAGTGGAACGTGGAAAAAAGGTCCTTGAAAACCGCACAGTGGAAGATCGCCACGCATCCAGGTGGTAAGGACGGTATTGGAGGCGATGGCGCGCTGTGCGATGATGAAATTCAGCGGCAGGCATCAGATCGAATAGTTCTTCGGAACACTCCCCGTTGTAAATGCGATAGAAGACGCACAAAGAAGTCACGTCTCTACGCAATGCCAAAGAGTCCAGCCGTTCGCAGAGCACCGGGTCCCCGACAATTCGAACGGCTCTCCGTTGTACGCGGTCAAATGGTAGAAGCTGATATTGGGGTGATCCGGACCAGAGATGAGAACAGTACTCCATGTGTGGCCGGACCTGAGTCTTATAGAGCGCAAGTCTTTGGCCAGGATTGAAATACTGCCTTGCTCTATTGATCACTCCCAATTTCATCGAGGCCAACTTGGCCTTGCTCTCCAGATGACCACGAAACTGACAATCGCTCGAAATGTCGAGACCTAGTATGCTGATACTTTGCGAGGCAATGAGGGGAGTGCTCTCGAACAGCGGTGATACGACAAATGGGGTTTTCTTAGTGGTAAACGCGCAAACTTGTGTCTCTTAGGGGATTGAGCTGAACGTGGTTCAGTTCACTCCACTCAGAGACCATCCCTAAGGAAGTCTCTATAGAAGACAAGTTACTTTCGGCACTCGTCGACATTTTCCTGAGAGGGACCTGCACGGCCGAAATATACCGCATCCAAAGTGCTATTATCCGAATAACAATGTATATTGGAAATAACCAACATATCATTGATGTGCAGGAGGAACAGAGTTGGGGAAGGCACAAAGCCTTGGGGTACACCAGCGTTCACGGGCTTGGGATCCGAACAAAAATCATCGAGAACCACTTGTATGCTCCGCCCAATGAGGAAGCTGGTGATCCACTTGCATAAACTCTCGGGAAGCCAATAGGAAGGTAGCTTCGGTAGAAGAAGCCCCTTGTGCCATACACGACCGAAGGCTTTCGCCAAATCCAGACTAACTGCCAGACCCTCTCCCTTGCTTACAATAACAGCTGCCCAACGGTGCGTAAGATATAACAGAAGATCACCAGCAGACCGACTATGGAGAAAGCCTTTCTTTTTCTCTATAAGGCTCAGGTCCGGCCACACATGGAGTACTGTTCTCATCTCTGGTCCGGATCACCCCAATATCAGCTTCTACCATTTGACCGCGTACAACGGAGAGCCGTTCGAATTGTCGGGGACCCGGTGCTCTGCGAACGGCTGGACTCTTTGGCATTGCGTAGAGACGTGGCTTCTTTGTGCGTCTTCTATCGCATTTACAACGGGGAGTGTTCCGAAGAACTATTCGATCTGATGCCTGCCGCTGAATTTCATCATCGCACAGCGCGCCATCGCCTCCAATACCGTCCTTACCACCTGGATGCGTGGCGATCTTCCACTGTGCGGTTTTCAAAGACCTTTTTTCCACGTTCCACTCGCTTGTGGAACGAACTCCCTTCGGCGGTATTTCCAGTTCGGTACGACATGGGTACCTTCAAAAAAGGCGTTTACACCTACCTTCAAGGCCTGCACCACTCTTACAAATCCTCGGATGTTGCAAGAGTTCATGGGCGGCGGTGATCACGTCCATCTGTGACCCGCCAGCTCGTTTGCCCGCCTCTTACATAAGCAAAAAAAAAAATCATTACCTATGCAGGATTTTTTAAAATCTTAATAAGTACGATTGAACCTGAATCTTAAGATGAACCCAATGATTTTGAATAAAATACAGATAAGTTTCGGACTACATTGTGTCCAGATTTTAGAACAACTAAATCTTAGCTATGTGTTTTGTGTATTAAAATAGATTTGTGAATTAAGTGTTTTTCATATGATATATATTTACAGGAAATATTTTGACTACTAGTAAAAGAGAGAAGCTATGAAACTATTTATTTGACTATTACTTGGATAAAAAAAATAGTATATTTTTTTCCACCAAAATAATTTGTATATCATTAGTTTCAAAACAAAAAACTACAATAGATCTGTCAATAGTAGTAGAATAATATTATTTTATTATACCTATAAATAATTATATAGAAATATAAGTATAACATATCTGACAGAAAACTAAATAGTTTTAGTCAATGACTCGATTTTATAAAAAAATTAATTTTCCTTTTTTATGTTAATTCCTATATAACCATTAAGCACGAGAATTCTGTAATAAACTACAGCACTACTCTTTATTCTGGGACTAAATATTTGGGAAAGTCTGTACAGTCACACTACATTATATACATGACTTAATATATGTAACGGCTGTAATAGGATTGCGTTATTTTGTTTCATAATCAAATATAAGTTTATTTGTACACGAGTTTTCACTAGTAATAAATATGATAGATATATAAAAATGTTGACAGCATTAAATATACATTTAAAGTGACAGTTTAGGATTAAATTGCGTGCATTTTTGTTTAAGAAAAATATGAGTATTTTTTCAATAACAATGATCTTCTCTTTTTTAACTCTCTTCTTTAACTCATATTGTTATCCCTTAATTATGAATATAAATTAGGTAAATATTGTTTTGAAAAATAATATATTACATCGTAATATATTTTGAAAAACCTCAGCTACCGTTATTGGTGTGAATTAAAAGGTAAAAGGTGAATTAAAGATAAAGATAATCAAATTATGTTGTTTATTAGTTTTCACTATTTACCTTTAAAGTAGTATCTACAATTTTAAGTGCCTCTCTCAGTGAGAGCAATTTATGCAAATTTCAAGATTGACCTTTCACGGGTTCCCCCTATATATGCAAGTTCTTGGCATTCTAAATAACATTTAAAACTTTTAAATTACATTGAGTCGCAAACGACTCACGTGAAGGTGTGGGAGCAAGTGAATCAAAATTCACCTGCTCCCACACCTTTACTTGAAATATTATATCAAATAACTAACGATCTATATGTGATATAACATTTAGGTTAACATAGGTTAGGTACATATAACATGTTATAGGTGCAAACGTCAATAAATGATTGGAATATTTATAGATTGGCATACGTATAGAAATAATGATTATACTGAAGTACCCTTAAAAACGAATAATAGTTTTAGGTTAGTATTTAATCATCTCGGAGCGGTGATGATATGATTTATATTATTATATTTCTTAGCACTTATTATGGCGTATAAATTTTAAGTGTTGGAATTAAACGTTTCCGATAAGGTAGGGTATACTGTTAAACCAAATTAATTCGTTTTAACTAATAATTACTTTGGCAAGTTATAAATTTGTTTATAAGAGAGACTATAATAATTGATTAAACTGTATTATAGAAGAAATGAATGAACTGTAGCAGTTATTTGTACTATAAATTAAATTTATTAAGTTTGTAAAAGACCGCAGTGACAGCTGGTGTTAGTTATTGATGAGGTGGTGATAAATTGATTTGTTACTTCCTTGCGTCTCTTCTCGGTTTAGTGGCTAACTTATTTATTAACGAGAGAACATTCCTTTTGTACCATGATGACATTTTAGTGGTTGGTGTTGAAAATGACAGTGTTCTCTATGCTTCCTGGTAGCCCCATATAAACACCTGGTCATCACTTTGTTGTTAATGTTGTTGATATATAGGTACTCATTTATAACTCTAAGTTTTCACGAATTATTTTTTATAATCTATTTCAAATACATCTTACAGTATGCAATATTGTATTTTATATTTATATTATTTAAGTAATATGTGTATTTAAGTCTACCTTTCTTTTTGTAGTAATTAATTTAGTGCCGATCATATGTCTGCATACTTTGTTCCGAAACATTCTAAACCTGGGATTTAAATTATAAATCCCAGACTATTTTCTACAGAAAACAACAACATTATAATTCCCTCATATGTGGTTTATGAAACGCCATTCCTGACACGTGGATTATATATAGTACGTATAAAGTATGTCATGTACGATACTGTGGTTGCTTTATATACTATAAGCATAGTAGTTTTGATCTATATCACTTCTAATAATTAGTAAAATCTCTGATATTATAGTATTTGTCCTCTTAATTATTTAGATATTTTTAATTTTAGTTGTATATATTTTAATAATTATAGATATAATGTTTTATTTATTAAGTGCATCAAATATTACTCGAAAGAAAGTAGTAAAGTTTAAAATAAGTGAATTGTAAATAAGACAATAAAAATGTTTATATAAATTAGGTCTGGCGATAGTTGATAATTTTAACGATATGATTTTTTTTTTAATTTATATTATAATTTGAAAATTTTATTTTGAGATATTGCTATTTATTAAAATGAAAAAATAATACTATTTATTAGGTGTGATCATTATATTTTGAACGATGTAACGAAAGAGAAATATCGTTTAAAACAAAACAGGAAATCGTACTGTTGTCAATGAATGAAATATAACGACTGAATGCACGTTTGGTCTTGAGTGATTTCCTTATACATTATTATATTAAACTTAACTTATCATATCATGCTATTTAGTCTTATAATATTTGTTACACTATTTTGTAAATTTATATTTTAGATAGGTTAGTGTTTCCTATTAAATTGGATAAAAATAGTCGTAGTAACGTAGACAGTACTAACTATCCCTAATGTCTTAGTTTGTTCTATTTTTTTATATTCCACGTTGTATATATGTAGTGAAATTAAATTTATTTTGGGACCATATGAAGTTTCTGTTGCATATATTTTTTGTCAGTTTGTAACATAAATGAATTGCGCTGTATGTACGCTTACATTTGTATTCAAGCAGGATTTAATATGATTTTGATTTAGGAGCCTCTCGTAATTTCCTGTGAAAATAAAAAACTTGTCTTATTAATTACAATGTAAATGTATAATTATGTCAAAACAAAAAGACTATAAAATAATATTTTTTCTAAATAAATATGTACCTCATGAAAATTCAATAATTTGGAGATTAAACTACAAAGTTTTTGTAGATTTTCATCAGTAAGTCATAATTGAACATTCGATTTCGTTCTTAACAAGTTAATTAATTTTATTCTTCCATCTATTTTGTAATGGTAATTGTATTATTTACATATCATATTTGTTTTTGACTTTCATTGGTAAAAAAGGAAATAATAATAATAGTTTATACACATAACAAACGTGAAGTTATAAAGATCCTAAAAACGAAATGTAATTTTCCTTTTTAATATTCTTTTGGAACGATACTTCTACAGTATAGCTGCGATGATTAAAATAAAAAGAACAGTCTAAATAGAAACGCTATTTGTATAATGGGAAATGGTATTCAAGTTTATTAACAACTCAACAACAACAACAATAGTGATATGAACTTTGTTTTGTGTTTGAACATTTAGGCTCTTATGACGCTGTGTTATAGTCAGAATATTTTTGGATCTAAAATGAACATACGGCTGCACAAAAACTATACAAATAAAAGAAACATTTAGACAAATATCATAAAATAGTTCGCGTAAAAACGAAACAAGAATCTGTTTTGTGACTCCTCTCAGGTTATATTAAGTAGGGCTGTTATCTAACTCTCTCATTGGCTAACAACAAAATATAAAATCTTAATAATTGTTAATAATAATTTCTACACCGATCTAACGCCATTATAAAATCAGAGTAAACAAAATTATATTTACTTGTTTTCTTTAAGTTGGGGTAGTTAAAATTTTTTAAACATCTTTTAACTATTTAAATTACATAGTTAGTGTACGAGCGTAAGTTAAATCCTTGATGAATAGCAATAGGAGTACTGCAACAAAATACGTATTCAGAATCTGTATTCAAACAAGTTTGTAAACAAAGTTTAAACGTAATGGCTTCATCTCGTACAAAATTTACTAACATATTGTTGGTTTTCCTACAAACGTAATGGAAACTGCACTACATTCAAGTAATAATTATCGTGTAACTTTAATATCTACACACTCTTACATTTTTTTTTATTTTAAATAGTTTTAAACTGATGCAAATGAATTTATAAGTTAAAAGAAATATCGATTACTAGTAATGTTTTGAAAATCTTAATATCTTGAAAACCTGAAATTCGAGAGAGGTAAGTCTACTTTTTAACAAGAAACAGACTTAATACGGACTTGATTGCGTACAGATTTTATAAAAATAAATTTTCGCCTGTTTGTTAATTATTTTAAAATAGATTAAGAATGAAGTGTTGTTTATTTGGTATAATTGTAAGTAAAATGAAATATGTGGCCTCTGGTAAAAGAGACAAACTACAAAAGTCTAATTAATTAATTAATAGTTGTTTTTTTTCTGGAAATAAGTATTCAGTTAGCCAGAGTGGCTGTTACTGCGTCATCGGCCGGCGCTATGCGAAGCCGAAGATTAGTACTTGTTTACTTTCGTTGACTTTTCAATTTAATAGTTTGGGAATCGGATTAAGTATTTGATAAACTCTTGAAATGTAATAATGTAGCTATAAATTTATGAATTTAATCTCAACCTTCAATCTTAATCTCATCTTATTAGTTTTTTTTAATATCACTTAATTTAATTTAAGTATTACTTATGAAATATTCAATGATAAACAATAATATAATAGTTTATGGAAATAAAATGCTAACATACCTAACAGAAAACTAAGTACCAAAAAGCAATAAAAATTAATGAGTTTTGTCAAATGACTACATTTTAAAAGATTTAAACTTTTCCTTTTCAATTTTTTTTTTAAGACGAAATCTTTTAAGGTGATATCATGATAATAAAATATAAAACCTGGCATAGTACGTATAGGGCCACGCACAATATAGGGTTACCCCAGTTGTATAGTTAGATAATAATAATTATCTAATTTCTACGATTTTGCCGACGGCTGAAATGTAAGCTTACAAAGACATATATTTTTATTTAACCGAATTTTTTATCAAACCTACTCGGTTGATTTCCTTTTCAATGCTAAGCTTTTTTTTTTTTTTTTTTTTTTTATTTTATTTTATTTGTCTCTGCTGTTAGCTCTACTGGCCACGACAGCGTCTTAACATCGTCATGACAGCGACAGCGGAATAATGATGCGGACAGACATGACGAAACTAGGGGTTTCTTATAAAATTAGGAACCCTAAAATGAAACAAAATAAATTTTTAAATGGATATGTAGTATAAGCGCTATAAAATAAAGAGTGCAATGCAATGACTATTTAATGATTATTTATTATTCCAAATAGGATATAAAATGTGTCTTCAATGTTTTAAATAGTAATAATAATTTATAACAATCACAAAATATACTTAAAATCATATTAAAATTTATTACGAGTTTTAAAACAATGCTGTGAAATTCAGTCAAAATAAATTAAAATATATAAAGTATATTAGCTATTAAGGCCTAGCAATATTCCAATATTTCCTATAATTTCATCACTTTGTATAATACTTATAAGTGAACTTTCAAGGAAAAATATTTCAAAGCAATTTTCACGTCAAAGAGTGTGCTCTTTTTCTTATAACATAAGTGGGTCAATTTTAAAATATACTTTAATTATTTATAGAATAATATAATTATAATCAATGTCTGGTAAAATTATGTAACACATATTAAAGCTAAATTTAATTATTCAAATATATTATTAAATAATGTTAGTTTTACTAAGTAGTTTCAAACTTAGTAATAATAGTATTCAATCTATTTGACAGACTGCTACAATTCGGTTAAGAAGCTACTTGCATCTTCACTTTGTTAGTTGTAGGATGTTGAACAAACAAACTATTAAACGATGTCTACTTGACGAACTCATGAATAAGTATTTTAATATTAATACAGTAAAAACATTTCAGTTAGTTCAAAATATGTGAAATTAGTATTTATTTATCATACTATGAAAAACAGTATCAGCATTTATAAAATGTAATGATATATATTAATATTATTATTATATATCAAGGGTATCGCCTCTCACATAAGATTAATAAAAAAAGTATATGATAACAAAACTAGTTATAATTGAATTCAAAGTTAAATAAGTTAATTAGTTTTTGGTCATCATATCAATATTTTATTTTTTCGTAAATCAATGACATTCTTTCTCTCAGTACTGAGCTTACAATAAAATTAAATAGTTTGATGTCACGTGCAAAATCGAATTCATGACTGAAATATTAAAAGGACAATTGGGTTCTGAAAAAATCCGAATTCATTGTGTTTTAACAATACAGTAAAATTTGTAAAGTGTGCACGGAGCAGACTTTTTTTTACTCTATTACTGGCTTTTTTAATCATTTTATAATCAAGACAAATACATAAGTTTCTATTGGGTTGACTAAAACATAAAAATATATCGCTTTTCTTTGTTACATTATTAACATTAATTTTGTGTATATTTGTCTTGTTTTAATATTTAAAACAAGAGATATTGATAATAGAATATTTTTGAATATATGTGATTAGACTTCGTTTTAAATAATATATATAAAAAAGATTACTTATAATGTAGATAAATATAAAATTTAATATATTCCCATTCCAATATGAAAAAAACATTACCTGCTGCTTGCAGATAGAAAACGAACTATGCATTTTTTTAAAATGAATGAAAAATATTAAAATATTATTTTTATGGTGATATTTTTACAGTATCTTCCGGAGTATCAGATACTTCTTAATAACAACCTGATCTACGTCTTTGTTCAGTAATGTCGTAAGTGATAACTTTTTAAATTCCTTTAGGAATAGTAAGCACTGCAGAAATTCAAATACGAGAACAAGATATTTTAACTACAATTTGTTGAGATGATTGTTCATATTGTATAAAAATATATTATGAAAAGTTTTGTGTGTAATATTTATTGTAAATTCCTACCTCATAATGTTCGTAATTTTCTTAGTTAAAAAATGCTTTTGCTACTTCTCAGGTTAGATACCTACAATACTTAATCTAGGTAGTTATGCAAAAAGGTTTAAAAAATATATTCGAGAATGTCTTAAAGTATATATTATTTTAAATAAATAAAACGCCAGCGTGAGTTGCGAGTAAGCCACAAATAAACTTAAGTGTACTTGTATTCCGCTCAATGGAATTCTACTGCATGTTAAGTATAAAGTAAGCCAAAAGAACGCATAAATCTTTACAGATGAGATGATGAGAACGAATGAGTAAAAAATATATATTTATCCTTTCCGGGCGATCTACGTACAAGAGAGGATCTGAAATGTAATGTTTTAATACCGTAATAAAATTCATATTTTTGTACAAAAATATTATGCTAAATATTATCTTCTACCTTCATGTATAATAAGGACTAAATATGTGAAGAGTAACTCTCGTTTTAATAACAGCATACATTTTCACTTTTTCCAAATGAAATATATTACTAAAGATGTTGATCTCTGCAATTTAATTGATAATAAAGTCACCAGTAATGAAACAATTAGTTTTGTTAGTTAACGTTAGATGTGGTGACCAATTACTAAGTATCTTATTTATGTCATACGATGGTCAAACTGAAAGTTCTTAGAAAATGAAAAACTAAGCATTCTAGCAAGTTATTACTTTTATTGTAACTTTTCAAAATAGCGTCCATTTACATCAATACATCGCTGCATTCGATGGAACCATTGAGAAAAGCACCTTGCCCACTCGGCCTTAGGGGTCTCTTCGACGGCGTTTTGAAACGCAGCCACTGCTTCTTCGGCGTCTATAAAACGTTTTCCTCGAAGTTTTTCTTTTATTTTCGGAAATAAATAAAAATCGCAGGGTGCGAGGTCGGGGCTATACGGCGGGTGACCCAGTAATTCCACGTCTGAGGTCACCAAATAGTCGATCGTTTGCCTGGCGGTGTGCGACGAGGCATTGTCGTGATGAAGGAGGATCCTGCTGCGAGGTCATTTCTCTCGAACTTTTTCCAAGACAAGTGGCAAACAATTGTTAGTATACCACTCTGCATTAACCGTTTTCTGATCCTCTAAGACTACTGTCGCGTAATGACCTGTCTTTCCGAAGAACGAGGCCACCATCTTTTTTCCAACACTTCGACCTCTCTTCACTTTAGTTGGCAACTCTTCGGAAGGAAACACCCACTGAGCAGACTGTCTTTTGGTTTCCGGATCATAACAGTAAATCCAGCTTTCGTCACCCGTTAGTATGTCGAACATAGCATTTGAGTCACCTCCGTTAAATTTTTGGATCATTTCTCGGCACCAATCAACACGGCGGAGTTTTTGAGCCTCGGTCAAATTATGCGGTATCCAGCGGGCACAAAGCTTCCTGACCGCTAAATGTTCATGGAGGATTTTGTGCACTTGACTCATACCTATGCCTAGACTTGACCGAATCTGCTGATAGGTCACTCTTTTGTCAGTCTCTATCATACCCCGTACAACACTGATGTTATCTTCAGTCGTCGCTGTAGAAGGCCGTCCCTCACGCAAATCATCGGTGAGATTAATTCAACCACGTTTAAATTCATTAAACCAGTTGTAAACTGTGGCACGAGATGGGACTTCATCGTGAAAAGCCAATCGAAGTCTATCATAACTTTCTTGTTGACTTAAATGACATCGAAAATCATAAAAAATCATTGCACGAAAATTTTCTCGGCTTAAATTCATTCTGACGTGCACAGACAATTTTCAATTTGCCGCCAAATCGTAAAACAAATGACAAATGAATGAAATGTACACTCAATAATATTGGTAAAGAGTTCTATTTTCAAAATTTAAACAATTTTTTTTAATATAATGCTTTTAAGTGGCCAGTTCTAAAAACTTTCAGTTTGGCCCTCGTATGCATTGTGCCAAAATTTCAAGTGAGGGAAAAAATATATTAAATAAATAATTTAAAAAAATACTAATTATTAAATATAAAAAAGTTATTAGAAAGTCATGATACGAGATTAGGTATTAAAATGTAAAAAAAAAATATTTTTACTTTAATTCTAGTTTTGATTATCTCGGCAAAAATATATCACTTTATTAAAACGACTAAAATAAATAACTCAAGATTTTGTTTTCATGATACTATACCCATGTGTAAACCTCGTGATAATCTACTTACAAATCTACTTACTTACTCTTATCGCAAAAAAACATAAATCCTATGAGTCGTACCTAAAAACACCTGGCTCATAGTACCAGTGATTTAAGAAAATATCATTCTGATATCGCTATATTATGTACATAATAACTAATTGATTTTAATTTGTTATGCTTTTTTATTGAAATTAATTAATGCAAAGAAAAAAAAAGGTTTTCTCTGCTTTTGTGGATTTGGAAAAGGCGTTTGACAGGGTTGTGAGAAAGAAGTTATGGGAGATACTGCCCCGATACAATGTGAACGGACCCTTGCTACAGGCTGTACGGTCTCTTTACCGAAATCACTCAGTCTGTATGCGAGTAGGAGTTGGCATGTCGCCCTGGTTTGACATCCAATCGGGTGTTAAGCAAGGTTGCGCTATGTCAGCTTGGTTGTTCAATTTGTATTTGGATAGTTGTCTCCAAGGAGTGAAAGATAGTGACATGGGTGTGAAAGTAAGTGACCTTAAGGTCAATTGCTTACTATATGCAGATGATGCAGTGCTCATTGCATCATCAGAATGCAATTTGCAGGCATTGGTCACCACTCTGAAAGATGGGTGTGAAATTAATGGTCTTAACCTGAATGTAGATAGGACGAAGGTTCTGATATTTGAAAGAAATGAAGAAAGAATAGAATGTAAGATCAACGTGAATGATAAGATAACAGAACAAGTGAATGAAGTGGTATATTTGGGAAGTATGTTTAGCAGAGATGGAAGATACGAAATGGATGTGGAAAGGCGTATTGCTGCCGGTAACAGAGTCAATGGTGCTTTGACTGCATTGTTGAGACGGCAAAACGTCAGTATAGCTGCACGTTTGGCTGTACACAATGCAGTTTTACTACCGACGCTGTTATACGGCAGCCAAACGTGGGTAACACAGAAGAAGAATGTAAGAAAGATGAATGCTGTGGAGATGCGATCTCTTCGCAGAATATGCGGAGTCAGTCTAGCTGATCGAATTCGCAATGAAGAGATCCACAGAATGGCAGGAACTAGCGAAGATGTCACGGTGAAAATGAAGAAGAACATGCTCAGGTGGTTTGGGCACAATGAACGAATGAGTGATGAAAGAATGGTAAAAAAGATTTATATGGGAAAAGTGAGCGGTAAGAGAGACAGGGGAAGGCCTCGAGTGACCTTCGAAAACACAGTATCAATGTTACTGGAGGAAGGTCACGTAAAAAGCATGAGGACCCCCCGGAGGGCATGTATGAAGAGGTTGACGTCTGTGGCCGAGGCGAAAAAGGTATGCAGAGACCGTAGCGTTTGGCGCTCCGTCGTCTCTGGCTACCCCGCAAGGGATATGGCGTGAAGGTAAATAATAAATAATAATAATTATGAATGAATTATACTAGACTAGACTATTATATTTAATTCTCTCTTAGGAATAACAAATCATACTTCATAGTTAATAATAGTTTTTGTAGATAAGCAGAAGTTACATTAATATTAAAATAGTCTTTCAATTAAATTTAACGTTGCATAGTACAGGCTTTGAGTCCATGTACTCAAAGCTTTTCATACTAATAAAATAACGTACACTTATCCTTTGTTAAATTAGTTCCAGAGAATGTTGTAATGAATGACTTTTTCATATTTGTAAGATTAAGCTGCATCTCCTTGGTATTTTTAGCTTCAGTTAAGAAATGTCCGGCGTTAACGACTGGTTAGCAAGAAATTTATTCAAAAAACTAAGTCAATTAGTTAGTTAATAATGAATTTAAATGTAATTTTTGAACTTTATGGAACATACTTAAAATTTAATTACAATTTTACTTAAAAACGCCTGACATCTTGTTATCGGACAATTATGGCGCGGGTAAATTATGTCATGTCCTGCTACCTTTAGATATTTTATATTATCTTTGAGGTGTAGAAAATTAAGCTCTGAAAGTAAAAGTTCTTATTGTTCCAATATTAGATATATAACACTTTAAACAAACCAATAGTAATTTAAATCACTTATTTTATAGTTCTTATTTTTGAGATCTAGACACAAGTGTCAGAATATTGTACAGTTGATAAACTAGAACAAGTCACGAAACAATCCGAGACTACTTAACCTGTGTGTGCACTGCACTCACTGTGTACTTACTTACTGTGTACACACAGTAACACAGTACACTGTGTCTATGTTTATTGTGTTCTTCTTTAACTTATATCCTTTATTTAAGCCTAAAATAATTATTTTAGGGGCCATTGAGGCCGTGACACTTCATATTTGTATGTTTTTAACATAAATGATTTGACTTTTAAAAAGAGATTTGTAATATTCAAATAGGATTTCATATGACTATGACTAATGGTCTGTGTTATGAGTCTCGCTGAAGCACCTCCATATATAATATAAGTCATATAAATGTATAGTAATTAAATAAGACCATTTGATAATAAAAATGATTACAACTTTCTAATTAATTTGTGAATTACACTAACGCGGGTATAAATATATTTATATTAAAACCATTATGAAACAATTTAATTTAATATATTAAAACTTTATTTTATATATACTGTGTTTATAATATATATCAACTAAAAGCGAATGTTTACTTTTAGTAATTATTAAATGTGAAATAAATATTAATTTATAAGAATAAGTATTGTTTATCAGGATAGTATGCAACAGTGGCGCCACTTTCTATAATTAATTATAGAATAATAATTCGTTACTACCCTTAAATATTATAGAAATTAAATGCGTAATGTATATTAACATATTGTTTAATTACTATTGATTGTTTGAAATTCTTATAAATTGTAGCTGGCTATATTTATATATTATAAAATATGTTCTATGTAACGTTTATCTCTTATTATAACAGAATGGGTTTGTTATAAGTTAGCGGACAACGAATATTGTAGTACTGGACTTGTACTGCGTATCATAAAAAATAAATTCGAACAATACATATACCGAAGAACAACTCCAACCATCGATCTATTAATATCGAAGCTTTTCTCTAAAGTGTACAATGACTAAGGGGCTTAAAATATAGTGTTTCGTACAATGATGGTGACAGAAAAATCTTTTCTATAAATTTTTTTGGACCTTGAAGAACTCGATTAACTCGATTACATAAATTAAAATTGACTGGTAAAAAATGTAAAAGAATTTGGAACCCAAATTTCAATATTATGATGCAATATAAAATATACTTGATTAATCAATTTTAACTTCAGATTAAGATAACTTATAGCATTAAACCCAAAACAAAACACCTAAATTTGTCAACCATAAATACAGAGGCGCAAACTAACGGTTAAGAAGATCAAATTGAGAATTTACACTAACCCTGTGCAAACACACTTTAAGTGTTAAAGTAAACTTTGAACGGTATTTTCGTCGTCTGAATTAATTATTAATACTTCGCATTGTATAAACTTTGTTTAACTTACTAAATAATTAAAACGCCTTTATTTATATACTCCATTTTAATAAAAATTATGACTGCGACTTCATCTGAATGCTCTTAGAATCTTTTTTCCGGTATTTTTTCTTTATTAGGTTGTATAAAATCTGGATACATTATGTTTCTCTTTAAAAGAAAGAAATAATAAAAATAACACCACAATAGATAAAAGGCATGTGGCTGAAATGCGAACGTTGAGATGAATGTGTGGGATGGAGATTGAATAAAATAAAGAATGCTTGTGTAAGAATCAGTTCAAAAGTAGCGCCGCCGGTGACACTGAAGATAAAATGTAATTATACGTTGAGGGATGTAAAGCATAAAACAAAAAATGTTCAGACTTTAGAATGAATGTAAATGAGTAAAAGAAAACACTTTTTGCTATCAAATCAATTTTATGACATATTTTAAGGTTAGCATATTTCATTTTAGTACGTTGTTTTTATCAAATAATTTTCACAGTACATTCAAATTATGAAAAGTGAACTTTTAACTTCCGTTTCCAGGGACTCGAGCGAACTAGTGAAAAAGGTTCTATAAATTAATTCTGAGCTACTAAGCTAACTCGGGCAATATATTTGATGTTTTTTATAAAGATTTTTCCATTAAAAGGAAAAATTATTGAGTTTTATGTGATTTTATACATAACATTAAATCATATTTATAACCTCTTCTATATTCAAACCTCTCTTACTTACATAAACGATTCCATATTTCATCACTCAGTAGTCACCCTAAAGGCCCTAAAGGTATAAAAGTAAATACTTGTAATATTACCTCTTATAAATGTAACTTTTATTTCAAAATTTTTACTTACGAGCAGCGTTATGAAATTCTCGACAAATCCATGTAATATGCATATTCTTCCGTCAAGCTATTTACAACTTTGACTGTGGCTTCACGTCATTTGTGTAATTTGATACAACGAGTTTCTTTGAACACACGTTTCTTTGAATCTTGAGACAGCACGTTCGGCGTATTTTTTCGTTTATTAATCTTGTAATAATAAAATTCAAATTATTATTAAATACTGTAAGGATTGATTATTTTTTACACTAATTATTTTTAAAATATTAAAAAAAATGTCAATTCGGAGACGGAGAAGGTGACAAATCTCCAGGATTCCAGGTCGCAGGAATGAATTGACGTTTTTTTTATTCCATATAGAGTCGAAGCTTCTTAGCATTCCATGGATTCACCGTGCGGGTGCCGGGCCCATCGCGTTGCAAGAAGAGGAGTGCAAACAATGCCTGGGACTTGCGATCCAGATGTAGGTTTAAGGGGCCCCTTTACTACGCATTAAAAATCTATAATATATATAAAATTTAATTTCGTTGATATTTAAATGTATTCTATATTAGGAATAAAATACATTTATGATGAACATAAATCAGACACAAATACGTAAATAGAATAACAACCTGCTCCTGAGTTCGATAAAATACGGTCGTAAAAGAAAATAAAATACGAACATAAAAAAAAATTGTAGAATCTTTAATTGAAAATTGGACAAAGACGATTTTATTACATTGATTACAGTAAAGACCATTAAACCTCATTATAATCAATCTACACTTGTGAGGTGTTTGGTGAAAGTAAAATAAAAAGAATCGTCGACTATGACCTCTCTTCTTGAAGTTGTTGTTAAAGAAGCTGGTAACATAATTGTACACCGCATCTATCAATTTAATTTTACCTGTCGTGGTAAATACACTGTATAGATTCTGATATCCGTAATGGCATATACGACTTTGATGTACTAGCCCTCCTACTATTTATATTATTTATTGGCCTTTTGTTCTTGCCTAATTTCTAGCCATATGTAAAATTTCTTATTTACTATTTTTATATACTTGCCTCATTTATTAGTCTTATAAACTTCCCATATATACTGCTCTTATGTTCTAGGCTTATATACTAATAAGCCCCTTATTAGACTTGTTAGTATATAAGCCCAGTGACTCATATTATAATATATACAATTATTTTTAACATTGATCATATAATCAAAGACTCAAGTGTTTCTATCTATTCCAAGAAGAATTTTTATCTGCTCCAATATATATTAATAAATTATATTCCCTTTACAAAAAACATATCAGGAATTTTTAGGTTAATTATTACGTTATTAATTTAACTACCGTTAATTGAAATATTAGTTTCTTATTAATGCAACATCTACTTACTGACAGACATAATCCAGTCCTAAAAAAAATTGGTTTTGACATGAACACGCTAATTATTTTTTTATTTTAAAGTCCAAAAAAGCTTAAACCCTTATCGCAAGACATACATTTTTTTCGAACTTTGTGTTGAGCAAACACGACTTTTACTATATTTTTAAATATAAGTTTTTATGAAATAACCTGAAAATGATAAACCTATAAGGTCAACTTTAAAACATCGAAGGGGAAAAAAAATTCTATAGGGATAAAAATAATAAATAAAAATAATCACATCCACGGAGTTAAAGTATTATCTTAAGAAAAGAAAAGTTCTTGCATTTATAATTAAGATGGCCGTTAATCCGATAAGAGGCTCAAGGGAGTTATAGTAGCAGAGTAATTTATCACCGTGTCATCAATAACTAACACCAGGGCTTGTAGCGGTCTTTTATAAACTTAGTAAACTATGGTAACATTACAGTTATTTATATTATATATAAAAAATTTCTAAACTAATTAGTGTTCAACTAATTAGTTTAGTTTACCCCCACAAACTTCTTTAATGATATCTTATAAAAACGTTTAGTTTTAACATTTCAGGGAATGTGCTTCAAGTTTTTGTTGATCACAAAAATAAATGTTTCAAACTTATGAAATCACTTTTTTACTTTTATAAAAGTGATATTCAAAGGCAAGCTTATTAATATTCTTGTGTGTACGATATTACTGATTATATTTTTTTTTAGACAAAAAGCAATAAAATAATAATGAACTATTTGGAAGGCAATTAATATTAATTAATAATTAATTAAGGCATTCGATAATATAAATCACAATTTTTTGAATGAACATTAAATAAAACAAAAATATCATAAACTTAACATTTTTAATTTTTACATTTTACCGTACAGGAGAGACTGCTAATTTGAAACATGGATGAAGTAGAACAAGATAAATAACTCTAAGAATGTTAATGATAGCAAAGGATCTTCTGGTAGAGGGAAATTTATCTTTTATCAAAATTTAGTATTATTCAACACATGTAACCGCTCCGATTTCATTGAACTATTATTATTCGTTTTACTATTAACCGTTCTTCAAAGTTTAATCATTGTTTCTGTTCCTGTCGTAGTCTATTTAATTGCATTTGGTAAAACATTTAATACGAATTTATATGCCAAGTCACTATAAGTTTTGGAATGTTATTTTAAATGCCAAGTAACAGTATAGAGGAATAACCGTGTAAACGCAAAACTCGAAATTCATTAATAATTCAATACTTAGAGTGAAGCCTTTTGTTTAGATGGTATAACATAAACAATAAATAGTTTATAACTTAAATTGTTATATTATGTTATTATTAACATTCGTTACACATACAGCCCTAAACAAATAAATATGTTTTTTCACTCATTCTCTTCGTCTCATTTGTAAAGATTTATGCGTTCTTTAGTCTTACTTTATTCTTATCAAGCAGTCGAATTCCATTAAGCGGAAGACTGTGCACTTAAGTTTATTGGTTGCTTATTCCCGCTTCACGCTGGTATTTTATTTATTTGTATTGCAATAATGCAGCAAGTATTAATTCAAATTAGCTTTTTTGTCAACCCAATGAAGACAAGTGAGAAAAAGATTGTAGTGTAGTAAATATTGTTTTTAACACACACACACTTTCAAAGGTTACTGTTTCATAAAACTACAATAAATCTTGATTAGTTTCAGAATTCAATAGCCTTTTCAATATTTCATATAATAAATTTAAACAATAGTATTGTATTTTTTTCTATGGTATTATACTTTTATATTAGAAGCCCTTGAAGAAAGTTTTAAGAGTAATAATATATTTATTCCATGAAAAAAGTTTAAATTTTGAAGCATACTTTTTCAGAATAGTTAGAAATTAATGGAGTATTTATTTTTAGTTGGTTCATAAAAAAGTAATAGAGTCACAAGCGATATAAGTAAATTAAAAGGTTATTTCTTTTGATTTCATTTTAATTTCGAGTATTTTTCTCAATTTATCATACAAAAATAACAAATAGAGTTATTTAATTCTATAAGATTTTTCACATACGATTAATAACATATGTTATAAGATTAAATTCTTTTTAAATAGACAATTTTTTTTTTCTAAACGGGTTGGTTGGTTTGGTTGTCTAATACAACATTAATGGGTTTTTATGTAAGTTTGCTTTTAGTTTCATATTAAAATTATTAATTTCAACTTTCTAGCATTATCAATTAAATATTGTTTTTAATTATTACACATTTTATTTGATCAAAATCTATAAATTGAATAATTATAATATTCTATTGTTCAATTCGTTCTACGAACGACTACAGAAAAAACTTTTATCAGGCTTCTCTATTTTTTATAAAAAAACTACTTTGATTTATATATATAATAATTATTCTTTAATATAACTTTATGAAAACATATCAGAATTAAACACAATCATTACAAGTTAGTCGAGGAACATTAGAGTTTGTGGAACTATTTCTTATAAAGTTTTACCTTTGAAGACGACGGTACACAAGGTACTGAAATCTGAAAAGGAAAACTTAGAACAAAGACATTGATTTTGAAAATATATTTGTATTACTAAGAAGTTGTTACCAAAGAAATTCAATTACTAGTGACTTAATATGCTTTGTTAAGTAAATTCTCATTTATAGATGAATTAACGTATATTATATACTATATAGGTACATTATTAAAAAATTAAGGACATTAGTTTTTCAATATTTTGCTCAGATATCCTTATCAGCTATTATATAATAACATTACAAGTAGAACTATAAGAAACATAAAAATATTTATTTAGACTACAAACTAAAAATGAATTGAAATTTCCCTTAATATTTTAAAATATTATACTTCGCCTTAGAATCTTTTAATTTTTTAAGTATCATGATTTAACTCGATTAATTGTATATATGTTTTTTTTATTTATTTCTTACAATACTGCACTTATATCAATCTTCATTTTTTGTCCGATTGGAAAAAACTCAATAACTTACACCAAAATCCAAATCTAGAAAATCTTTAATCAATGCTTCAAATAAAATTCAATAGAGTTGTACCCGAAACAACACGTTCTCAAATATTATAGATGATATTTATTTTTAAAACTAACTATCTATTACTTAAGACTCTGTTTACCACAGAGCAGTAGAATTCATTCAGAAATTTGGTAAGTTCAAGAAAAAGTGGTAGAGCCTAGCTGTAGTTATCTGACTGCAGCTCGTATTGGGCTGGCTCGACCGGGGAAGGACCACCCTCTCACAGAAGACCGACGCATAGTAACCAAATTCATTTGTTTATGTTCCGTCGGTGAGTGAGAGAATCCGGAAGCCCAAACCCCCCCTCCCCCCCGCCAAACATGAAAGCGATGCCCAAAAGAAAAATACCCCAGGAGGGTACCGGCTTTGATGAAGCCGGGGACCCCCTCCCCGAGCAAAATCGGTGAAATGATTCTCGGATTTTGCTCGGGCTGCCCGTCGTCTGGGGCAGGCAAAGTATCGCCTTTTGTGTTGTTTGAGGGCAAACGACGAGTCAACGCAGCGGCACCCCGACCTACTTTAAATGTGGACTTTTGTAACATCCGGGGACTTCATTCCAACTTGAACGGAGACGGCGCAGCCGGCCTTGTCGTTTCTGACGGAGACGCAGATATCTCAACCTAGCGACACAGCGTACCTTTCATACCCCGGGTATAAACTAGAACACCATTTTATACCACACGCCGGGGTATCTGTGTTTGTAAGGGAGGAGGATATCTGCTACCGTCGCCTTCAGGTTTTTGAAGGTCGGGATCTGTCTGTACTCTGGCTACGCGTGGACATGGACGACCATGTTAGAGTCTACGCGTGCCTGTACAGGTCCCATAGTGGTAATGCAGATACGGATCAACTCTTGGGCCATGTTCAGGCGAAGATTGACGATCTGCTTTCACAGACTCCCTCCGCTGAAGTCGTAGTCCTCGGGGACTTCAATGCGCACCATGCCGATTGGTTAGGGTTAGGGCCACCGACTACGTGGGGAGATCTGTGTTTCACTTTGCTCTGGCAAATGGTCTGTCCCAATTGGTCAAAACGCACACTCGTCTACCGGACGTGGACAGCCATATGCCCTCTTTGTTGGATCTTCTGCTGACTACACATCCCGGAAAGTACCAGGTCACTGTCGAGGCTCTGTTAGGGTCCTCTGATCATTGTCTGGTACGGAGTGTAGTGCCCATTCAACGTTCGGCTCGCACAACACCTGTGACTCGACGCGTTTGGCACTACAAGTCAGCGGATTGGGATGGAATGCGGTCCTTTTTTGCATCCTACCCATGGGGGCTGATTTGTTTCCCTTCCGGTGATCCTAGTGTCTGCGTTGCGGCTGTAGCTGATGTGATACTACAAGGTATGGAACTATTTGTACCAAGCTCTGTGGTACCACTTGGTGGCAGATCGCGGCCTTGGTTTGATGGGTCTGTCAGGCCTGCAGCAGCTGGCAAACGGCAGGCTTATCAAGCTTGGGCCAATGCATTAGTCACTAAGGAACTCTAGAGTTCTGAAGAGGAAATATAATCATGCCTCCAGATTCTTCAAACAGCACATCGCTAGAGCAAAGTTCAAGCATGTCGTCAAAATTGGGGATCAGCTGGTAAAGTACCCGCCTGGCACGCGCAAATTTTGGGCGCTTTCAAAGGCCACTCTGGGCAACTTTAGCCAGCCGTCCCTACCGCCGTTGCACATGGGGAATAACTCTCTGGCCCACACGTCAAAAGAGAAAGCCGATCTCTTGGGCACTCTTTTCGCCTCCAACTCGACTTTGGACAACCAGGGGAAGACACCGCCTATCATCCTGCGGTGTCAGAGCTCAATGCCGGAAATAGTTTTTCGGCAGAAAACTATTAGGCAGTCTCTATTTTCCTTGGACGTTCATAAGTCGGGTGGGCCGGATGGTATTTCTCCGTTGGTGCTACGAACGTGTGACCCTGAGTTGACTCCAGTGCTAACGCGTCTATTTCGGTACTCCTACCTTAAAGGCGTAGTTCCGGTCTCTTGGAAGCGTGCCCGATCCATTCGATCCATCCGATCCCTAAAAAAGGTGATAGCTCGGACCCAGCTAACTACAGACCTATCGCAATTACCTCTCTGCTCTCCAAAGTAATGGAGAGCATTATCAATAAACAGCTCCTAACCTACCTCGAGGATCACCAGTTGGTCAATGACCGGCAGTATGGCTTTCGCCATGGTCGATCGGCTGGTGATCTTCTGTTATATCTTACGCACCGTTGGGCAGCTGTTATTGAAAGCAAGGGAGAGGGTCTGGCAGTTAGTCTGGATATGGCGAAAACCTTCGATCGTGTATGGCACAAGGGGCTTCTTTCGAAGCTACCTTCCTATGGGCTTCCCGAGAGTTTATGCAAGTGGATCACCAGTTTTCTCACTGGGCGGAGCATACAGGTCGTTCTCGACGGTTTTTGCTCGGACCCCAAGCCCGTGAACGCTGGTGTACCTCAAGGCTGCGTGCTATCCCCAACTCTGTTTCTCCTGCACATCAATGATATGTTGGATATTTCCAACATACATTGTTATGCGGATGACAGCACTGGGGATGGTCGTGCAGGTCTCTCTCGGGAAAACGTCGACGAGTGCCGAAAGAAACTTGTGTCTTCAATAGAGACCTCCCTGGGGATGGTCTCTGACTGGTGTGAACTGAACCACGTTCAGTTCAATCCCCTAAAGACACAGGTTTACGCGTTTACCACTAAGAAAACCCCATTTGTCGTATCACCGCTCTTCGAGAGCACTCCCCTCATTGCCTCGCCAAGTATCAGAATACTGGGTCTCGACATTTCGAGCGGTTGTCAGTTTCGTGGTCATCTGGAGAGCAAGGACAAGTTGACCTCGAAGAAATTAGGAGTGATCAATAGAGCGAGGCAGTATTTCAAACCTGGCCAAAGTATTGCGCTCTATAAGGCGCAGGTCCGGCCACACATGGAGTACTGTTTTCATCTCTGGTCCGGATCACCCCAATATCAGCTTCTACCATTTCACCGCGTACAACGGAGATCTTTGGCATTGCGTAGAGGCGTGGCTTCTTTTTGCGTCTTCTACCGCATTTACAACGGGGAGAGTTCCGAAGAACTATTCGATCTGATGCCTGCCGCCGAATTTCATCACCGCACAGCGCGCTATCGCCATCCTTACCACCTGGATGCGTGGCGACCCTACACTGTGCGGTTCTCAAGGACATTTTTTTCACGTTCCACTCGCTTGTGGAACGAACTCCCTTCGGCGGTATTTCCAGATCGGTACGACATGGGTACCTTCAAAAAAGGCGTTTATTCCTACCTACAAGGCCGGCAACACTCTTGTAAATCCTCGGATATTGCAAGAGTTCATGGGCGGCGGTTATACGTCCATCCGTAACCCGCCAGCTTGTTTGCCCTCCTCTTACATAAAAAAAAAAAAAAAAAAAAAAAGCTATGAGAAAGAAATAGTCACTTGCCATTATAAATTATAAAAGATTATATTTAGAAAAATATATACCTATATTGAAATAAAAAATTATGCCGTGTTAATTTTTATACTTTAACAGCTAATTATTTTGAGATTATAATTTTTGACATTTAATTAACGATTGTCATTCCTCCCTCATAACCGTTCTAGGAATAAACATATTATTTACAAAAAATAACGATAGCTTTGTGATAAAACAATGAAGTGTCTGTACAGATCCTGTGACACTATCAATAAGCTCGTAAAGTAGTTGTCAGATATATTATATCCTGCGGCTTGCAACACAAATTGTAAATTGATTTTTAAATGTTGAGTACCCATAAAGGAATATCAAAGTATACTTGCATTAACCAAATGTAAAAAAATTGTCATAGATCTAAGTAGCGTTTAAGTAACATAAATTTTTTATTAAAAAATTATTTATATTTAACTAAATATTTTGTAAAAATATTTACAGACAATAGTGTTTTAATAGTTCGTAGGTATCTCTAAAAAAAGTTTTTGTTTTCTTAATACAAAAGTGTAAGTTCAATTGTATTGCTATAATGAAAAATTAGATTTTAATGTAGATTATTTATAATAAATATTAGTTGACGCAAAATGTTTCACTAAATCGTCCAATTTGTTATGTGCAGAGTGTCTTATGTTCAAGTTAATGTTCAAACACAAAAAAGTACAAAAGGCAAAATGTTAAATTTTCCTTTAATTGAACATTTCTACATTTGACATCAAATAAGAGACATGGATAATCACTTTACTTTTATGTAAGAATCATAAACTGATGGTGTAAGATATGCTTAGTATATAAAATACACAGATACGTGAATATTTAAGTCACTTAAGAATTTATAAATGTAAATGTAGGTAGATAAATAAGGTTTATCGTAAGGAATGATATTGCAATATTCTTGTAACTTAACTCAATTCTGTAACAGTTATAAACAGAACTTGTCTACGATGATTTCTTTATATATAATATTTTATATTTAATTGAAAATTTCCATTTGACATTTCATAAAAAATTTACATATACCAAGCTCTGTGGTGCCAATCCGTAGTAGATCGCGTGCCTAGTATGATTAATGTTTAATTAAAGCAACTGCTGCTTCAATATAAGCTTCATTTCGTTCTCAGGCGGAGGCCTTAATTGCCACGGATAGTTATACTTCCATAATCGTCTATCTACCTATTAATATAAAGAATACAAAATGTCTTCAAAAAGTACAAAGTACAAAAACACAAAACAATATTCATTCAAATTTTTTATACATGTAAGAATTTGGAATAATTTCAAGTTCAACTTTTGAGAATTGCGTCTTTTAAAAATATAAAATGCGTTATTCCACATACTTTAAAGTTACTTAAAATTTAATGGTAATTGCACAATTTTCATATTTTAAATTGTTAGCTCCCTGAAGTTTCATTTACTTCAACTTCCATTAATTTTGTAGAAATACAAATTATACGCCGGTGCATCTCATTTGTCATGAAGCACTAAGTTTTGAATTATTCTCGTTTCTGAAATGAAAGATTCTCTGAACTAAATTCTGTTACCTTTTTTTTAATGTAACCATAATAATATACCGATGTATTATAATGTAATAAATGTAGACATGTGCATAATTATAATTTTATATAAAACAATGAACATGAAGCGGTTTATTAAGAAAAACAATAAAAGTTTATTTATGATTTAGTTATGAAAATTTACAAAAACTTGTGTTGATTATGACATTTAATTGCGCATAAAGTAATCTAAGAGAAATAAAAATCATAGACTTTTTATATTTTTAAATTTACTCTTTAATAATTCCTACATTTATATAGACAAAATTGATTTATTATTGTTTTGAACCTATAAAAATCTTTTTAGACAATTTTTAGATATCTAAAATTTATAAAAATCAACTGAAACCTCAATTGGTCCCAAAAGGATTTTTTCCACTACATACAAAAACAATGTATTGCAGTAAAAGTTTAACACAGAAAGACAATAGGGAAATAATAAATATTTTGAGTGTCATCATCATTGTTATGTACGATCATTGGAAGAACCATTATATTATGCTTTTTATTAAAGTAAATATGCAATTAATCTCAATAAAAAGAAAACACAGATAATCGATTTTTTCGTTGAAGTTTTTATATTTCCCTATGCTTCTTTAATTTAAGGATTATAACACACTAATATAACCTACTACATTCCTACTATAAATATATGTTTTGCTTGAACTTTCCTCTAGCGATTTGCCGTTTGAAGAATCTGGAGGCACGATTGTCTTTCCTCTTCAGAACTCGTTGAGTTCAGATCCTTAGTGGCTAACGCATTAGCTCAAGCTTGATACGTCTGCCAGCTGCAGCAGTCCTGAACGACGCATCAAACCAAGGCCGCGATCCACCACCAAGTGGTACCACAGTGCTTGGTAGAAATAATTCTATGCCTTGTAGTATTATATCATCTACAGCCGCATCACAGTCACTGTAATCATTGGATGGGAAACAAATTCGCCCCCATGGGTATGAAATAAAAAAAACCGCAATCCATCCGAGTAGTTTTAAACGCGTCGGGTCGCTGGTCTTGAGTGAGCCGGATGTTGAATAGGTAGTACTCTCCGTACCAAGCAATGATCAGAGGGGAGCCTCGACATTGGCCTGGTATTTTTCAGGATGTGAGGTCAGCAGAAAATCCAACAAAGAAGTGATTTGGCTGTCCACGTCCGGTAGACGAATGTGCGTCTTAAAATTCGAGAATCTTTCTCCCGATTTTATTACTGTATATACCCAAGTGAATTTGGTTATTATACATCGATCTTGCATGGGGTTCTTCCCCGGTCGAGCCAGCCCAATACACGCTGCGGTCAGGTAGGCTCTACCACTATAGAAAGTGCTAAATATCTACTTTCATCGTTAAATATCTTCTTTCTTGTCGACATGATGAAGTCAATCTCGTTTTTCGATACGCCTTCAGGCCTCAGCCAGGTCCACCTCCAATGCCAGCGTTTCTTGAAGAAGTAGTTTAACTTACCTTAAAATTATAGAATGACTTTAAATAGCAGTTATTTCTTCCTATCAAGTTTATATCAAATATACCATATAAAGTGTGTCAAATAATTGATAGAACCCAATTTAGCTATCGTAATCGTATGAGACGATGCTTCTTAGCATTCCATGGATTCACCGTGCGGGTGCCGGTCCCATCGCGTTGCAGAAAAAGGAGCGCAAACAATGCCTGGGACTTGCGACCCAGGTGTAGGTTTAAGGGACCCCTTTAGTATGCGCATACACGCTCACCTTCACTGTTCACGCTCCTCTCCCTACCTAACCAAATATCGTAAGAACCTACTAAAGCTGTCTTTGAAATACGTTCCAGAAATGAACTGATGATCGTTCTAGAAAGGCCGAGATCCTTAAATAAATTGTAGAGACATTTTGCTGTTATACCTCTCGCTCCTACTTCTACAGCGTACAAATTAACTATAAATTTATTCCTTATCAGTTCGTTACACAGTTCGTAATACTTGTTAAGCTTAAATGTATGATCTTTGGGTATGTTTGTTTCCCAGGGTACAGTAAGCTCCACAAGTATAACGCGTCTTAGTTGTTTTGAATACAGGAATAAGTCCAGCCTAGATGACGAAACACAAACATCCCCGGGGATTTTGTATTGCCTTTCATACGAGTCCATCATGAGAGTCCAATTAGGAGACGCGTCCAAGATGGAATAAGGTTTTAATTTAGAATTTTTGGACGAACCTGCCTTTACGAACTCTACTGATTTTTTGGTGGTTGTTATACCCCTCTGCGCTCTTGCTACAGAAAGACTAACCGCTTCTCGTATGATTTCTAATACTTTATCGTGGCGACGCGAGTATTTACCTCTATTTAATAGTACCCTACACCCTACTAGCAAGTGTTTCGCGGTTCCTACTGCCTCCCCGCAGATGTTGCAAGATTTTTCGGTGGCTTTGCCCCATCTTACTAAGTTACTTTGATCTGGGAGAGTCATTTGGAATGCATTAAATGTAAGAAAACAATAGTAAAGTAGTGTTTATGTTCTATAATTGTTTTATAATAATGTTTATTATACTTATTTCAATATTTTTGATTTCAACATTTTCTTCCACGCTGTCACACGAGGCGACAGAGGAAATGGTTTATCGGAGCATAGGAAGCAGCATCCTCTGCGCACCACACACCACACCAGAATGGCCAACACGTCTGCCAAGCGTGTCGATTATGGGATATCCTCTCAGGGAGGTTGCGCCTCAGGGATGTTGAACCAGACTGGTCATCGTGGTGATCTTTGGGACAGGTCAATATCTTGGGCGTCTATAGGCTGACAAGAAGAAGAACAAGAATATATATTTTTATTAAAAGTTTGACAAAAAAAATTACAAGCGCTGTTGAACTTATGTGTTGTTGAACAAAGAAAAAGCTCGTTTTTGTAAATCGTTTAAAAATATTTATATTAATCAATGAACTCGATTTAGCGGGTCGGGATTTCAAGTTACAGTACTAACAAAGTTATATTTTAAAAAGTCAAAGAAATATAAACCAATTTTATATTAAGAAATATATTTGTAAACAATATGCAATGCAATAAAAGATGTTATGAGGGTAAATTGTATTATTTCAAACGATAACCGAAGACGATCATGTCCTTGACTGAATTCACTCAATTCGTTGAACGCCTGTTATTTTGAAGTTTCCTTTATTGCGTTTCTGTTGACATATTATTACTTTATCTAAGTTAAATAAATCTAATAGTTTCTTCAATACTTAATTCATAAGAAAAATCCCTTTTATTGCTTTCTTGTAGTGTAAAAAGTGCCTTACCTTCACCTATTCTAATGAATATTATTAAATGTAGGCGCAAAATGTCAAATTAATTAATTAATTAATTGTTAACTTTGACATACGAGTATAAATAAATAAAAAGTATATATCTTTCAACCTTTATTTAGATTACATTGCTAGGATTACCAATATATGTATAATCGTTTCCAAATGATATATATAGAATTAAATATTATACAAACAAAGTAACAAAATATTTTATTTACTTACACAACAATTTAACGTATAACAAATTTTAATAAATTTTAATTCTATTAAGTAGTCAGAAACAGAAATAATAAAAATTTCCATTCTCTTGCTATAGTTGTAGTGGTCTTTCCAAAACATTTTTATTTATCATAAAAATATTTAAATTACTTAAATATAATTTTATATTAATATAAATTTATACTAATCTAATAATTTGATACAGTTAAAATATAGTTAAAATTAACTAGTTTTTACGTTGTTGGATGTTATTTATGACAACCAGATAATTATTATAACTAAATAACAAACACTAGATTTATGGTTGGAATTATTTTAAAAGTATAAAATATATGAAATGAAAATTAAAAAGTAAAATATAAATTGACCTTGTAATATCATTACAACTATGAATATTGACTTTTAGGAAAGGTTTTAGTAAAAAGAAGTGTAAATTATTCACAGATTAATCGTTAAAAAAATTTATGACATGATTTATGATTGATTTATTTATGAATCGGTTAAATTTTACTGCTTCATATATTTACATTCTGAACCTTCTGTATATATTAATATGTATTGAATGGCTTATCTTTGGACCTCCTATATATGCGGAGCACCCTAATAAAGATAATATATTTATCTAATCCAATTATCTCGGCAACTTATTTACAAAATTGTATGTAATCTTTTACTCCATTTTATTCATAAATTTAACACAAGTAGACTTATCTGAAATTTATGTATTCTTTTCTTATAATATTATATTATAGCTTTTCAGTTTCTTTAAAGGATTCTTGCAATTGTTACTTTGAAATCATTATAAATAAATACATAAATTCGTAATAACACTTTATAGCAGACTGTATATAGGTTCAATTCAATGATAAACTTTAATAAAAAACGAATTACTTTTAGGCAAGACTTTGGAAGGTTGAATGTATTTTGGATGGCATGAATGGATGGTTTTTTAGGTGGCATATTGAACCATCCACTACTTAAGCCATAGAATTATTTTATTAACGAAGGTTTTTTTTTTAATAATCTAGTTAACGAGTATTCATATTAATAATATTATGAAAACAACGAAAAATACCTAAAGACAAAATCATCGTCGAAAGATAAAGTATATTTTTTTAGTTAGCCTACTTCTAGTCGTAAACTTATGAAGACTTTTTAGTAGTGCTAATTTTCGGAACCCTAAAAAGATAAACAATAGAAACTTTTTAAAAGAAATATAGTAGAAATGTAGTTTGAACTATAATGGGCTTCACAATGAATATTTTACTCCGAATAGGATATAACACGTGTCTTTAAAGTTGTACACAATAATTACAACAAAAACAAGTATCATTCATACATTAAAAAAGAAGTAACAGTCATAAAATAAATTTACAATTACAATAAAATTTATTACGAATTAAAATAAATAGTTTTGAATTTAGATCACAAAAAAATAAGAGAAAATTAAAGGATATAATGATAAATTTATATTATTATAATATATGAAATATGAAAGTCGAGCAATATTTTATTATTTCGTAATTTCATTATTTTTAAGAACACTTACAAATACACTGTTGTGCTTGAGCAGTATGAAGGAAACACATTTCAAAGGAATTTCCAAGTTACGGAAAGCGTGCTTCTGTTTATATTAAAATAAAAAGCACAATTTAAAATATGCTTCTATTATTTACAGAATAGATATAATTAAAACAGATTTTTAACCCAAATATAATTAATTAAATATTTCATTCAATAATGTTACATTTACTAAGTAGTTTCAAACTTAGTTCGACTATAATATTAACTCTGATAAACTTTCCTACAATTTAGTTAAGAAGCTACTTGCGTCTTCACTTTGTTAGTTGCAGCATGTCAAATGAGCAACCATTTAAATGACATCTATTTAACGAGCTCATGAATAAGTTTTAATATTAATACAGTAAAGATATTTCAGATATTATGTTAGTTAAAATATGTGAAATTTTAATTATCATACTATAAAAAAAAAGAATATACCCTCCCCAAAATAAAAAGTGATAAACACAGTGCGTCAACCGTATTGGCTGACGGTCAATTACCATCTTGTTCTTGGATCAAACGGATGTATTCATTTTGTTATTTCGGTGTTAGTGTAATAATGTGTGTTGCAGTGGTCACGTAAGCCATTTCTATTTCATTTTGCTTTTGTGTTTTCATAAAAGTAATCGTTACGTTGTTATTTTAGTTGAGACTTAATGATTATTGTTAATTTGATTACTTAGTTAAGTTAAGTTTATAATTTTGTTAAATATGAATAAATTGTAATCTTTGTTGGATTCGTTATTTTTTTAAGTGTTTTCCACTTCTGATTCTTATAATACAATAATAAGAGGTATCAGCATTTTGTTTTTTTTTTAATATAGTTTTATTATCCAATTCCCACATTCCCACTAAATATTTCTTGCAGATAAAATACAAACTATTCAATTTGAAAATATATTATAAAGATGTTGAAAAAGATTATCAGTATTATTTTTATGATGATATTTTTTACAGTATTCTCTAGAGTCGTATCCCACATCTTTGTTCAGTATCGTCGTAAGTGATATTTTTTTAAGTTCCTTTGGGAATACTAGTACACATTACATGGAGAAATTCTAAACGCAGAGTTTTTGAATTACAATTTGAATGGATGTTTGTTCACACTCTGCTGAAAATATATATTTTGAAAAAGTCTGTATGTAATATTTATTATAATTTTATCTTTAAAATGTGATTACGTGAACCAGTTACATATTAATAATATAATATATTCATTTTGTTCGTAGTGGTCAATATTGATAAAAAGTACATTTGCTACTTTTGGTATCTAAGAAGTAACATAGTATAAAGGTGCTTAAAAATATATAATACTTATCTATATTGTCTTCGAATAATTCTAGAATATTAAATTATATTTTACTTTAAATAAATAAAATGTCAGCGTCGAACGCGAGTAAACATTAAAAAAACCTAAGTTACTTGTATTCCATTTAATGGAATTCTATTACTTGAGAAGAATAAAGTAAGCCAAAAGAATGCATAAACTTTACAAATGAGACGATGAGAACAACCTGATCCGGGCGATCTACTTATAAGCGATCTTAGATGTAACATTTCAATACTGTTTATGCATTTATTTGACATAACATGAAACAAAGTTATTGTGTGCAAAAACAATATGCTTGATATTATATTTCCAAATTAATTTATATCTATGATAAGAGTAAATCTCTGTTGAATTTCCAACTTTATTGCTTGTTGCACGTAAATAGCTATGTCAACCCGATTTTTTTTCAACTCTGTGGTACCACCTTTTGCAATCAGACCGACTGACTGACTGAATTGATGATTGATACTATATTAATAAATAAATAGAATAATATAATAAATAGATAAATTTCTAATACTAATTACGATGTTTGGTATTAGTGTAATTAGTAATATAATAAACTACGCGACGGCAGCTGGTGTAAGTTACAGAGGACGTGGTGATCAATCACTTTATCTTACTTGTGCCTAGCGGTCAGTTAATTCTTGACGCGAAAACTACGTAAAGTATAAAAAAGACAGACAAAAAATACTTTTTTGCTCAATTAGGAAATATAACAAAGTTGTTGAGAAAATAATGTTTCGGGTTTAAGTTCGGGTTCTTGAACCACAAAAAAAATGTGCTGCTTATCTTATTTTAATTCATTTCTAGTTACGTAGTTCGTAGTAACGTTAGTTCCTGACTAAAAAGTCGCTGAGTTGAAAACTTTTTTATAATAATAAAATAAAATACACTTGCTCTTTATGAAAATTAAATAGTATTCATGAATGACTTTTGAATCTTTGTAATAGTACGCTTCTCCTTGGTATGTTTACCGTCAGTTAAGAAATAACAAATTAAGGACGGTGTTAGCTACTGGCGAACATAAAAAAAACCGACAAGCTAAAATGAGTTATCTTTATGAATTCTTAAACATAATTTGAAATTTAATTTCAAACTGAACATGACGTACCTAAAAATAAATACAATAAGTAAATAGCAAAAATATTTAATATTTCAACATAGATATATATATATATGGTAGTAGCGACATAGTAGCATTTCCGTATATAATACATGTTATATATCTAAATGTATAGAAAAGAAATAAGGCCATTTGATATAAAATGTTTCCAAATGATTATAACTTTCAATGAAATAAAATCTGCGATTTACACCGACACAAATATTTATATATAAAGATTCAATACAAAATATCAAAACATTTATGAAACAATTTAAGTATGTTTTTTAATTTTTGCTTTATATTTGTAGTGTTTTATATATATTATTTGTTTTTGTCTATTATGTTTTATTATATTATATGTATGTCGGAACGGTCATTAGTACGGGAGTGCAATTGACTACGAAACGGAAGCGTGACGTTACTGCGCTTTGACAGATTCTAGACTGAAGTTCGTAAGAGCAAGATGGCGTAGGTTTGGTGGTGGAGACAATACCGAACGAAGACACATTCGATCTGAAGATACCGTGCGAACAACACCTGCCTAGAAACTGTTCTACGTTTCAGTTCTTAATCATGGACAAGAGCCAAGATTTTCCATCTGATCGGCATCCTGATCCGATATATAAATTGAGATACATTTTTTTTTCTGTTAGTAATATTTAGTTAAGGTAATTTAAATGTTAAATAAGTATAACTTTATAAGAAAACGTAGTTCGGGTTCAGAATAGTAAACAACAGTGGCGCCACCTATAATTGATTATAGAACAAATGCGATCAAATGACTACAGCTAGGCTAAAATAAGTCTATAATAATAGAATAAGGGTAACAACTTTGTTTGTTTGTACCAAACTAGAAATTAAATTAGAAGGAAAAATGCATTTTTATGCCATGTAGACCAGGAGGAGTTTTTTTTATAATTTAAGTACTCGATAACGCGATATTAAGAAAAGTTATTAATTTTAAGTGTCTAGTGGTAGTGGATAATAGATGATTTTTTTCTGCATCAAATCAGTATTGTTCAAGAGTATTATTTAATTTCAATCTTCAACCTCAAGTAGATTAGCCATTTTCCGACTTTCCTTTAAAAATATGCAATTATTTACAACCATCTTAAATTTCCAAGGCATCAGTAAAATTATGCATTTGCATTTGAAATGCAACTATGTAAATTTTGTATTTCTACAAATTTCCTAGAATCTGAAGAGAAAATAATTGAATTAACTAGCTTCCATATCTCAACTACCTGTTAAATAACAATGAATATTTTATTCAGATTTCAAACAATAATTATTTTGTGTTTTTAAACATGGAATACTTATAGTTACATAAGTATTATACTTAAGCTGTAGTGTAAAATTATTTTAAGTATATATAATATATAAATATATATTTAATTTAAATAAGAATTGTCTTCTAAAAGCCACATTTTAATATTTTAATATAATATTAAATGGTCTTACCTTGATTAATCAGATTTACTTACAGATTAAAATAACTTTATGTTGTATCAAACCTAAAAACATTAAAATTTGTTTACTACAGAGAGCACAAACTGACGCCGAAATATGGTTAAGAAGATCTAATTGAGACTTCAATTTGTATAAGCCAAATTAAAACAAGACTGAATCTAGAACATTTTCTGTGGTACATTTTTCTGTTAAGTCGTATAAAATCTGGATATATTTATTTCCCCTTTAAACCAAAGAAATTGTAGAACAATAATACGATCTTCCGTTTCTAGGGATCGGAATGCTGTTCTACGGCTGGAATAGATAATAAATATGTATCTGCAGTGCGAATGTGTGTAGTGGGGATTCAATAAAATAAAAAATGCTTATATAAGAACTATTTCGAAAGTAGCACCGGTGATATAAAAGATATAATTTTATCGTATGTTGAGGGATATATGTTAAAGCAAAGACAAGAAGTGTTACAACTAAATGCATAAATGTGGATAAGGAAAAGAAAATATAACTGTAGATAAGTAAAAGAAAACACTTTGATTGAAGAAGATATGGATAGATTGTGTTAATAATGTTATGGTAAAAATTTAGTTTCTACTGAGAAGGCACATTTATAGACCGTCAATTATTGGATAAAGCTTGCTAGAAGAATGAAAAAGTCTTTCGGTACTGCAACTGCAAATTATATTTTAGTATAATTATATCCAGACTGGATTCTAAATAATTGAATTTGACTTTATTTATTCTAACAGAACAACAAAACAAACAGTTCTTAGAATGTCTTCAATTATGTGAAGTACGTAAGCACAATCTATGTTTACGTAAGTGGATGAATATTTTATTGTGGAATTTATCTAGTTTACTCGCAGTACTATTTTTTATAAATAGAACACTTGCTTATATTGCTTAAAGCCCAATAATATTAGCAAGTTAACTATTTATAAAAACAACATAATTATTGTATAATTTTTGTACTGCTTTTGTAAAGAGAAATGTGTATCTATTTTTGAATTTCATTCTAAACATATCAATAATGTAAATACTTTATAAGGTCTAAATTATTATTACTATTAGATACAAACAAAAGAGATATGAAATCCGAAAATGAAAAACAATCAGAAATTAGTTATAAACATAATATAATAGTAAAAACACATTATTTTTTAATATCTTTATGCAGTGCTTATTACTTAAAGGGATTTAAATACATAAGTAACAAAAATAAAAAATATTGTCAAAGAAATAAGGGAGTGATGCTAAAAGACTTGAATTTAAAGTTAACCTTTTAAAATTTTTAATGCTTTTATAGAAATAATGCAAAATCGCAATGTACGTATTATGATATCAAGAAGTCCAATGATTCTATAACAAATATTAAGGAAAAGGTTTGCTTTCAAATTGGTGTTTGAATATAAGTTTTTATTTTATAATAATGCAGCAAGCATCAAGTTCGAATTGTTTTTTTTGTCAACTCGATGAAGACAATGATAGAAAAAAGGCCATAGTAAAGTAAAGTGTTTTGGATAATGCACACTTCAAAAGTTACTATTCCATAGAACTATAATGAATCCTTTTTTCTTTCAGAGTTCAATTGTCTTTTCAATATAATGAAATAAATTGAAGATCCTTAATCTTTCGAACAAGAAGTAGTTACAAGCTTTATGTAAGAAGTAAAAGTTTGTAACTTTTGAAGTAATTTTTGTATTTACCTCAAATTATATATTAATAAATTTTTACACCCCATTAATAATATAAACATATTATACTATTAAAGTCTTTGTATATAGAGAAAGATAAGTATTTACTTAACGAGTTGGGGTTATACAAATGATGTATGTAAGTTTTGTTATTTCATTACATATTAAAATAATTATTTTTAATTTTCTGGCATTATTAATTAGATCTTGTTTCTAATAATTTTGATTAAAATCTATATATCTAATAATTGTAACATATTTTAGTATTCAATTCATTCAATCCTGAGAATTAAGACTACAGAAACAAAAAACTGTCATTAGGTAGCATTTAAAAAAAAACAGTGTTAACTTTTTATATAATAATAATCTTCATCTCACGGTGTTTTTAATCAAATTACAAATGAAGGTCGTCATGTAGATGTCCTTTAGAAATGTCATGTATGTCAGATCCTGTGAAATGCAAATTTCAATTTAAGCATAGTTTAACCTACAGCTACATACCAGTATGGTGGATAAACTTTTTCCAACGGGTATCAATCGTTGGATACCTCTTTATAACTTTAGAGTTATAAAGAGGTATCCAAAAATATAAGAGGTAGGTATATTCGACAACGACTACCTTAGAGTAGTCGTTGCCGAATTTCATTATTATTCAAAAATAGTTCCCGAGGCGTTTAAAATCAAGAAGCATCCTAAAAACTTCTTAATCCTAATCCTAACAATAATACAAATGGATTTAAATTATAACCTACACTGATCCTGTTGATTGAGATGCTAAAGGCAAATAACATAACTGAGAACCAGGTGTCGGAAATTGTCATTATTGTGTGCCGCGTGAAGGCAGATAGAAAACTTTGAAAGCTATATTTGTGCTTCAAATTAATATTAATGTATATAACTGCTTAAGGATTCAATTTAAACACTATTTTATTATGGCTGTTTTTAATTAAAATACTAGAAATAATAAATAGTTATCATTCGAATAAAAAGTATTAATAAAACTCTATTTTATTCGAGTTCAGACATTTCTTAATAAGAACTGTCTGAATTCTAAGAATCACTGAAATTTATTGTATTTATTCCCAAAACATAGTAACAGAAATAAATGGTTCTTAGAAAGTCTTCTTTGTATCATATAAGCATAATAAATTATTATGTAAGTGGCTAAATATTTTATTGTGGAATCTAATTTAATATTAATAATTATTAAAATAACCTTCTCCATAATTATTGGTGCAATACTGTATGTATTGCACTACTATATGAACGATTTTATAATAATATTATGCTATGGATTAGAAATATTTCGGTTCAGATTGATTGTAATTTGATTGTAAAGGGCAGTAATCATAAATAATTCACGACGGTTCATGAAGGTAACCGCAGACCTCTTAAGATAAAACTGAAGATTGACTTTAGAGAAGGTTTAAATATTATGATATATTTTAAGCTCACGAATTTCACAAACTAAAAGCTACCTCTTTTGTTAATTTTCCACATAGATGAAGTAAAAAAAAATCCGTGCCCGCAGGGGGATACGCGTGGGTAGACCTCGTGTTTAACTCATTTAAAATATAACTCACTACCTAAGAATAACACATGATGCCGTTGTTTACATCAAAAATTTTCAAGCAAAAAGCGGTTTTTATTTTTTTTCTCGGAAAAGGTATCTTTTTTGGAAATACTTTTGATACTTAAATTTAGAATAAAAAATAAACTTTCTATTAAAAATATTTGCGAGGCGGGAATGTTTACCAAAAAAAAGTTGCCGTGGTTTTACCTACCTTAAATATTCAAGCTAAAAGTGGTTTTTATTTTTTTTCTCGGAAACGGTACCATCTACGGAAAAACTTTTGGTACCTAAATTTAGAGTAAAAAATAACCTTTCTATTAAAAATACTTGTGATGTAAGAATGATTTCCAGAAAAAAGTTATGAATTTTTTTCCAAAAATTTTCGGTTTTTTTACCCCCACCCCTACGTTGTTGAAGTTAGGTTTTCGGTTTATCTACATTAGTTATAGGTATTCATCAAAGACATCATATAATATAAACGCAATTGATCTACTTTGTATAGGGAAAAAGCTATGGTCGAAAAACTGAAATCAGAAAAAGTGAGGCCCTAGCGCCCCCTGTGGCCGGATTTCTCTGGTTAACGAACTTGACCTTCATTTTTGGATGGTTGATTTTTGTGCAAAGTTTGAAAGCGATCCGAGCGAAACTGCGGCCGCTATCGTGCTGACAAAGTCGAATCTGGACGCACGCACGCATATATATATATATATATATATATATATATATATCATAAGAAGACCTCCTGTGAAGAAATTTTTTCAAAATTCGAAAGTCGGGTACAAATGAATGGGCAGACCGAATTCTTCGAGGTCTACCCAAAAAAAATTTTATATCATTGTAATAATATGTTAGATTATATTATATATGCCGGTACGACCTATTTTCTATTTCATATTATTTTTATTGCTTCGTATTTGTATTTTATTATAATGATATTCTTCCATGAAACAATATTTCAGTAATATACCTCCTCAAACTCATGCTTATTCATTCTACATGGTATAGGATATCTTTATCTTTCACGGTACTTTCTTAAAAAATCATGTAATATCTCTGCATTCATCAAATTTTTATAAAGTTTTGTTTGAATACTACAAAAGTATTTTTACAATCCCGCAGTACATAATGAATGAAATCTAATATTACTTTTAAAGCAGCACACAAGATTGATAGTAGGCGGGTTCCCCAAGTCATAGTCTCTCTGAAAATTAAAACAGTCTCTTATAAACTCTAATAAAAAGCAACAAAAAAAATCATACAAGTATTAGTTATACGCAAAAATATAATATTTATAATAAAATTTATTTAAATGAATTCTTTATATGATTTGACAACGAAGTAAGAACAATTAATCTTATATTCTGTTAATATTATAAGATTATTTTAAAATGCGAAATAAAGGATTTATGGCTTTCATATTAATATCGTATAGAAAAATATACTTATATATCTCAGAGGTTGCTATTTCAAACTCAAAGAAAGCTAAGAGTTTCGCTCATAAATGATATTTTCTCAGCAAACAATATATTATTTCGCAGTAAAGCAAACACTTTTTATGTATTATATTTTTAAATTTATATTTAAAGTTAACGTAAATATTAAATAATTCATAAAAAAATTAGTTAAGCTTAAAACTTCAATAGCTAAGAAATCTTAAACGCTAACGAATTTAAAAAAAAAACTTTTTCCAGGGACTTAATGTCTTAGCTACAAAAGTAAAGTTCTCTCATTTATTAATAAATAGGCCACGAAATGAGAAGATACACAAGTTAGTTATAAAGTAATTTATCAACATGTCATTAATAAGTAACACCAGCTGTTGCTATGGTCTTATAGAAACTTAAAAAAATAACTCACAGTAAAATTAATTATTGTATAATTGAGTTTCATTAAGCATTCAATTCCTAAATTATTACATATAATTTAATTGAATCCTATATAACTCTTGTATGCAACACTACATCTCGTGTTGCTTTTTAGAAATGGACAAAAAAATTAAAAAACAAAACATAAAAAAAACACATTTTTGTTTTTTTTTTACATTTTTAAATTACAACGCCAAAATTTATCAATTACACTGTAAAGAATGGGAAAGACTGGCCCCATTTTTAACATAGAAACACAAAAGACATAACTCAAAGATGGTTAATAATAGCAAAGGATTTCCTAGCGGGCATTGGTCGTGATCGCTCAATTTCACCCGCTCATTATTCAGAGTACTGTATCGTTGTTTCTATACACACCCTAATTAATGGTCGTTTGTAACTAAATATCACATTTATTTTCTGCGTTATTGCATAGAATATCAGAAGCGAGGATATAAGCGTAGTTGAATCAATCGACTCGAGTTACTTTAATACCAAGAAACTCAATTTTAATATTTTATATAAATGCACACAGAAACAGACAGAATTATAAATAAATAAAGCATGACCGGAATATTTTGGAAATATTTATTGCAACAGACAAATGTTTTTCATGATACCATTTATATAACATTAAAACTAGTATGTATGTGTTTCTTTTACTATCTTTATTATTATGTAGGTAATGTTACTGAGCTTCTCTATGTTATCTATGATAAGGCAAACAACTTTAATATAGCGCACAATATGCAACCCTGTATACATTTTATATGTACATAGATAGTATGCTCAAGATCCCTGTAAGTGGACTGCACGATACACATAAATATATTTATGTTTTCATTCAATCTTTCTCGTCATCTCATTTGTCAAGAATTATGTTATTATTACTTTATTCTGAATTCTGAATAAAAAATTATGTTATTATCGAGCTGTAGAATTACACCTAGCGGAATCAGGTACACTTAAGTTTATTGGTTATATACTCGTATTTCATGCAAATATTTTAGGTAATCTTATCTAGATTAGATTATTAGAAACAATTTGAAGAATTCTTTAATAGCTAAATGTTTATAAATATGAAATCGAAGTTGCCCATATATTTATATTTTATTTAACTAAAAATTTTATGTTTCTTACCTTACTAAAGTATTATAGTATTACCAAAGTAACTTAAAAGAATATTAGCTACAAAACAATAGAAAACAATCAGTCAAATATTACACATCGACATAAAAAATTACTACAGAGAATACTGAAAAAAATATTATTATAAGAATATAAGAGAGGTACCGAAAGGCTAAAATTAATTATGAACCTCGTAACCCTTTTCCACACTTTTTTGTTATCCATTACTACACTCCGTTAAAAAAAAAGTTAAAAAATACTCCATAAATGTATATTAATAAGCTTTACAAAGAAAAGTGATTACTTTTTTAAAACTGCTGGTTTAATTTTAAAATAATGCTCCAAACATAAAAACCGAATCGGCTCTGTTGTTAACACATAGCAGAAACTACACAGTGCGAACTTTACAAACTTTATTGTGGTATCGAACCACAGTTAATACTGATTTATTTAAGAATTCAATTTGTTTTCAATATTCGCTTCGGTATGTACTCTGTTTTTGACATGAAATCATTTGATTTATAACAAAAAATCAATAATGACAAAAATTTGATTTGAAATCAAGTAACTAAATTATATAAAATCAAATAATAAACATAAATTAATTATTTCATATACTTTTCCACAGAAATTAATATTTTATTTTGCTGACTTTGAGAATTTTTTTTTTAAATAGGTAAATTGTTGAATTCTTAACAATAACATTGCTGCGTCCTTTAAAAAGCTTCCATAAATGCAATATTTTAAAAGCAAAATGGTAAAAGTGGATATAAGTTTAAATACATCATTTGTTTTGACTGGGGCAATAATTAGTTATTTTAAGCCTCACAGATACGTAACAGTCATGATCTACTTAAAGCCACTTTGGGTATAGTACTGTATTCAAATCTTAAATTTAATTGATTTCTTTAGTGATTTTAAATAAATATTATTGGCAATTATATGCTTAATATTACAAATTTCTTTAAACTCCCAATGATTTAGTTATTAAAAACAAAGTACGTTATTATGAGTATTATATATTATTAGAATATATGAAACATTAAAGTCTCACAATATTTTACTATTTCGCGCAATTTCATTATTTTGTACACCGCTTGCAAGCACGCTGTTGTGCTTGAGTACTTTCGAGGATATATATTACAAAGGAATTTTCAAATTACAAAAGTGTGCCCCTTTTATATAACATAAAAGACTCAACTTTACATATTATTTTTCCTTATAAAATAATTATAATTAAATTACAACACTGGTAAAAACTTGAGATAAATATTAAACCCAGCGCTTTTATACATAAGTAAATTGTGACAGTCACTTATGTGCAAGGTTAAAAATATTTATATCTATATCTGTATCCATATCCGAACAACTATATATTTATGCTTTAAGAATAAGATATTTTAGTATCCTTTTTAAAATGACTGTATACTTTATTAGATGTCCTTGTGATGTAGAATTTATGTATAATATAATGGACCAACATAATATAGTAAGAAAGCAGTCATAAGATAAATCCTTATTTCCTTTTATGACAAGTATTAACTAATACGGAGCAAGAAAAACGTTCATCACCAGTATATGTAAGATGTCCTTTTAAAGGTCACAAACATTGAACACTTTTGTTTAAATTGTAAAAAGAAAATTTACTTATTAAAATCTCTAAGATTGTATATAGAGATAATATATAAGATTGTATGTAAGATTGAAGATTGAAGAGATTGTATGCATGTAAGATATTTATCTTCTGACACCAACTCAGTAACATAACATCATATGTGCACAAACCACACAGAATTCGGTTCATATCACGGTTTGAGTATGTTAATGAACAAAAACAACACTACTCACTGTTTAATATATTTTTGTATATTTTTACAGTTATATTAGTAGTAGTATTAATAATCTAGGTTAATATAATATGTTTATGTCTATTTAACACAATTATTAATTAATAACATAGACAACAAAGATTCTGTATTTATATATACATATATATATAATGAAAAATAAATTTACACAAACAAAATTCGGTCCTACCAATTCTGTCATTCCATCACCATCACTGAATGAATCGCTGAATGAATTAAGAATTCTTTATAAAACTTTTTATAAAAATTATTAAAAATAACCCATCGATACTGAAGAAAATATTTTACGTCTGAAACATTATATCTACAAACACTCTAAAAAAACAATACAATTGGCATTCACATATTTTCGAAGAAAAAATTCAAACCTTTACACTGAAAAGCATTTCTGGCGCTGGTTGTAAAAAAATATTAAGATATTACAGTACTATTATAGGCACGTTCAGGATATAGGTATTTTATAAGTATAAATAGATACGCACCTTTTATATGGTAACTGAGAGAGTCGGTGTCCGGACCTTCTCGACTTGCCTTTCTCGCTATATACAAAAAAAATGATATTTTCTTTTCGAGAGTTTTTATCAACTCGTTAATTAAATTGATAACATTTTGCCATCATAATTACTAACAGCGCACACTTACATTGAAGTATGGTTAACAAGACCTAATTGAAAATTTGACTTAACGCTAGCCTTATATGCTGTATTAAAGTAAACTTAAACGTTATTTTTAAGTTTAAGATTAATTATTAATATTCAGCATAGAATTGGATTAAATTATTGAATACATGACGTAATCTTTATTTGTGCAAAACAGTTTGCTTAGGATTTCACTATCACTGTTTATTTTTAATACAAATAATATATTAACAAATAATCCAACGTGATTTTTTCGAAGACAGTTTTTATTTTTGATCTTAATCTTAGAATTACTGAAGTATTATTCGAAATAACAACAAAAACATTTCTAGGAATGCCTTCAAGTTTATGAAAAATATAAGAGTAATTAATTATTATTTATGGATGAGTTATGTTCCCATGCATCGCGGGAACCGCTTAGCAAGCGTTGGTGCAATATGTACATTACATTGCATCAGAATCCAGGAATATTAACAATCGTAAAGCTGAATCTACATTTCACACAAATTTATTATTTCATTATAATTTTATAACAATCAAAAAGCTGAATGTGCACTTTACATAAATGTATTTCTTTATAATTAATTTTAAATATAATTGTCACTCTTGTTTTCTAATATCGGGCAAGCAGTCGTCATTTTAGTTGTAACTTTAAATAAAGTATTTTTATAATTTTGTTTTTTTTGGATCCTCGGCTGCCACCGTACTTAATTGGCGCAGTCGGTAGGATACTCGCGGGCCGGGTCGCGAGCAACGTAAACTATATATTCTTAAAATACAAGATAATCGTCTTGCGGTCCATCCGGGAAGCTATCAAGTTTCAACACGAGTATCCTGAATCTACGAGGCGGCGCAGCGAGGCGTATCCGAACATTGATACTCCAGAGAAACCGAAATTAAAATTGTAAGTACATTAGAATCTTTCTAGTGATTGCTTATCCCTATTTTGTAAGATTTATCCTTCCAAGATTTCCCTTCTGCGGCAATCGAAGACCTCTAGGCTTAGTACGTATAGTAGTAGAGCGCGCTTTCAAGACGCGAATAGAAATTTAATATTTTATAATAACGTTAAACTAAATTTAGAGAAATATAATATGGCCGATTTAGGTAGCATTTTTCAAGCCTTACGCTTATTGCCTGAATTAGATGGAAACCCAAATGTATTACCTAGATTCATAAAACTTTGTGACCAGTTAGTCCAAGAATTTGTGATTAATAACCCTGAAAATAATTTATTAAATGTTGCTCTTGTAAACGGAATTTTAAATAAAGTAACAGGCTCCGCAGCACGATTAATTAATACTAACTGTATCCCTTCAGACTGGACTGGCATTCGTAAGTCGTTAATTAATAATTTTTCTGATCAACGAGACGAAACTGCGTTATACAATGATCTTGCTCTTTTAAAACAAGGGTCCACTACAAATCAAGAGTTTTATGAACGCTGTCAAAACTTGTTTAGTACAATTATGACATACATAACTTTACACGAGGATATTGGTACCACAATTGAAGCGAAAAGGGTTTTATATCAGAAATTAACACTGCAAGCATATTTAAGAGGATTAAAAGATCCTTTAGGTTCACGTATTAGATGTATGAGACCCGAAACAATAGAGAAAGCATTAGAATTCGTGCAAGACGAATTAAATACTATATATTTACAGGCTCGTTATGAACCTGAAAGGAACAAACACCCTATGGCATTGTCATCTCAACCTTTTAAGGTAAATTCAGATTATAATTTTAACACAATACAGTCTAGGCCATTTACATTTCAAAACCAACACCAACCGCGTCATCAATTCCCAACTCACACACAACGACCCCCATTTAGACCTCAACCGGGTCCAGGTCCCTCATACACTCAACAAATATTTAGGGCCACACCTCCAAATTACAATCCTAATAATGCATTTAAAATGCCCCAACGTAATTTTTATCAACATACTAACCAAAATCCCCAACCAGTCCGTCCTATGAGCGGTGTAACTCATTTTGTAACTAAAAATTTACCACCTACTGGACATGACTGGAGGAAACATGGTAATCCACCCCCAACGAATTATTTTAAAACTCGGGAAATGAATTTCCACTTAAGTAATAATCAAAATAAAAGTTATGACCATTATGACTATTATGAGACTGACGATTACTATGACAATTACTATGACGATTATAACCAACACCCAGAATATTATTACAGTGACGAACCTGTAGAAAATTCCCAATGTCTTCAACAACCAAACGATCCCATACCTTTTGAATATACTGTTGTTGAACCTTCATCTTCAACTTCCAATAACCAACAGGATTTTTCGGAAAATCAAACCATTAGACAAACCAAAATAGAGATTAATGTTCAATCCCAACATCAGCTACCTTATATTGAGATTAAAAATCTTATAGATACCGGTGCAAATCAGTCCTTTATAAGTCCAGATGCAGTTGAAAAATATTTTATTAATTTAAATTTAAATTATGAACCTTTTGAAGTGTGTAATGTTAATTCTGTGAGCAAACATAAATATTCCATAACCGTTCCTTGCTTTAATGAGTTTAAAAGTAATGATAATATAAAATTTTACATTTATAAATTCCACAATTATTTCGATGGTTTAATAGGTACAGATTTCTTAGATAAATTGGAAGCAACCATAGATTATAAGACAAAGTTATTTGTAACTAAAAATGCTTCAAACCCCATACAAGTTTATAGTAAGTATAATAGTAATGCAGACGCGCTATCTCGAATTGAGATTCACAATAAAGAGGCTAGCTCAACAATTGTAAATTCCTCTGAAAAATCACAGTCCAATATAAGCTCTCGAACCACCACTGTACACTCTGACTCAGAAAATCCCTTTTTAGAAATCCCTATAAAAGAACAACTATTACAACAATACACACAAGACCATCGTGACCGCATGATTAAAGTCTATGATAATATAAATGAATACATACATAGGCGTACCCAAATTACTGAAAACATTAATATAAAACGAGAACCTGAGACATGTTACTTACCTGACCAACAAATATTCATACGAAACCCTAAAGCATCCCGAAAAAAACTTGCCACTCGCGGTACTGGTGACAAAGTTATAGCCGACTTACCTTTACACATTAACACAAAAAAGAAACGAGGCCCAATAGCCAAATCTAGACTTAAAAGAGTTCAATTGTTACAGAATGACGATCCTGTTAGCAACCTTGACGAAAGCAGAAGAAATTGAGCTAAGTAGCCTGGATAATGGACCGGGTATTTTACCGTTTAATTTAGGAACCGCTAGAATCATTTCCCACTATCATTCCTTTATACAATGCGTAGATTTAGAAAAGATTCGTGATAGTTTAAACTCAGTTCAAGAACAAAACCACAATATTAACCCAATTTTAAGAAATAAAACCCTTTCACTTTTTCAAATGCACATTGAATATCTTGTAACTAAATTAGAAAAAGTTTCACAGCAATTAAAAACCTTTGAGACTAGTCGTGTTAAAAGAGGGCTTATTAATGGTTTAGGGTCAATAATAAAAACTATTTCAGGAAATCTCGACTATACGGATGCTATAAAGTATGATAATGCAATTAAAATATTAGAAGGAAATAATAATATAATTGTTAACGAATTGAACAATCACATTAGTTTAACCAAAAAATGATTATTTCAAAATAATGAAATTATTAATAATTTAACAATTAATCAAAGAAAGTTGGAAAATTTGATAAATAACTTAACTAGTGTCAACAGTAACCTCGAAACGGATATTACAACTTTTACGCACTTGACTCAAATATTCTTAATTTTAGGAGATAATATTGAAAGTATAACGGACGAATTATTTCGATTAGAAAATTGATTAGCTTTTATTCATGCCCAAAGTACACATCATTCAATGTTATCTATCAATATGCATAGAGATATTCTAAATAAGTTAAATAGCCTCTACGAGAAAGAGGAACTTTTAGACATTAGTTTTAAAGACTATTTCGACGTTATTAAAGTAGGTTACTATTATAACGATAGGAATATTGTGTTAATTTTTAGGTTTCCGATTGTCTTTCCCAAATTTTATTTTTTATATCATCTATCCGCAGTACCGAATAAGAATAACCATATCCTTATTCCTCCTAAACCATTCCTAGCAATTCACAATAAAGATTTTATGTACATAAAGGCTGAATGCCCGAAGGTCAACGGATTTTATCTCTGTGAAAACAAATTTAACAATCACTATGGAAAACAGCCCGATTGTATAGAACGCCTCATTAAGACGCAGCAGATACAAAGTTCATGTCAATTTGTATCCTTGATCCTGACTACGGAAGCCGTGGAACAACTTGACGACAAGCATTATATTATAACATTTCCGGAGCCATCAAGTTTAAAATTATCCTGCAATCAGCAACAATTTATAAAAGTACAAGGCAGTTATCTTGTAACCCTACCTCTGGGATGTTTAATAAAAAGTTCAGAATTTACAATAATTAATAGCAATGATCATATAAGAGGAAAGCCACTGAAAATAATAGACCTACACAATTCTGAGAAAATTGAAGTTTCACAAACGTCATTACAACTAAACTCCATCGACCTTAAAAAGCTTCAAGAAATAAGTAATGAAATGTCATTACAGCCGAAAATTTCAGGAATAACTGAAAGTAACAGTCTTTATCATACTACAATCCCATTATATGGAATAATATTAAGTGCAGGTGCACTAGGCACTGCTGTTATAATATATAAAAGTCTGAAGAATCGTAAAAGCCTTAAAGTTAAGAAAGAACATAAACTAGAGATCTAAGGAAATCAAATAGATGCTGTTCTTCAGGAGGGAGGAGTTATGTTCCCATGCATCGCGGGAACCGCTTAGCAAGCGTTGGTGCAATATGTACATTACATTGCATCAGAATCCAGGAATATTAACAATCGTAAAGCTGAATCTACATTTCACACAAATTTATTATTTCATTATAATTTTATAACAATCAAAAAGCTGAATGTGCACTTTACATAAATGTATTTCTTTATAATTAATTTTAAATATAATTGTCACTCTTGTTTTCTAATATCGGGCAAGCAGTCGTCATTTTAGTTGTAACTTTAAATAAAGTATTTTTATAATTTTGTTTTTTTTTGGATCCTCGGCTGCCACCGTACTTAATTGATGTAGGTGATTTTTTATTGTGGAATTTATTTGTTTACTCGCAGTTCTACATTTATTTGTAGTATATCTAGTAGAAGGGTTGATTTTAAGAGATGAAAGATATTAATTTTATTTTATTTATTCAATATGCTTTTTATTCTCGACCAGTCACCGGTTATTGATTTTAACAAGTTAGAATAATTTACTTTTAAAAACAAGTAATAATTGCCTGCAAAAAAAAATGTATTTTATTGAGAAATGGAATCCCCGAGTTTTGATAGCATGGCGCATTTAGAAATAAAAGTGTTGCCATCTTTAAAAAATAAATAAATAATATAATAAGTAATTAGTCAATTAATCAATTAAAAATATATTGTGAGGTCAGCCTTAAAACACCCTAAAATGCCAAAAAATAGTTTTAAGTTAAAAACAAATAAAAAATATTCACTATCCAGAGACTTATTATCTGATCATACTACTAAAGGAAAGTTGTTACCTTAAGATCTAAGAAGTTGGTCGTTAATCGGAAAAGAAGCACAAGTGAGTTATAGATCAATTTACCACTAACTCTTCAATACCTGACACCAACTGTCGCTGCAGTTTTTCACAAATAGTTAATGTCACCATTATTAAAATTTTATATTATTTAACTTAGTCTACTTATTATACAACTAATGTTCAGAAATTATTTTAATTCGTGTACTAAAGAAATGGGTACAATTCGAAACTATAATAATTTTTAATTTAAAATTTGTTTGGGTTTAACCTTAAAAGTTTCTTTTTATGAAAAACCATTGAATTATTTAATTCAAAACTTTGTAGTGTTAATTTCAGAACTTCGTAAAGAATACACTTAATGTTATCGTGTACAATCAAATAATGCATTTAAAATATATCTCTGTGGTTATAAAATCTAAATATAAAGTATAATATAAATATTGTTTTTAAAATTTCTTAAACATTTTATTTAAGTACTTTATTTTAAGTATATGATACTAGTGTCTATATATCTTTTTAAATATGAAGCAAGTGGAAATATTGTAATCAACAGGTTATATAAGAATAATAAACTCGTAATTGGAATTTCGCTTCATTTTTATAAATATCACCTTAATTGAAAGGTCAATAACAACAGGACGAATAATATAAGAAGATAATTAATCGTTTTGCAAGTCTGAAAGTATAACTTAATGAATATTATATTATTACCCTAAAACTTTATTTTGTCAAACTGAAAGAGTGTCTTTCAGTTTGACAATTTTTAATATAAATTGTACCTATTAATATTGTTTCTGAAAAAACTGTAAGAACATTGCCTTAATGATATCTATATAACCCAAATTGTGTATAATTTTGTTCTTCAATACAAAGACGACAAAAAAAATAACTATAACTTCTGTCTAACGGTTAATTTACAGTATTTTCTAAAAGTGTTGTAAAAGCTAAAAGGATAATAAGAATAACTTACTTTAATCAGTTTCCATGCAAAAAATATAGCTAGATAAATATTTTTGTACCTATATATATTTTTTATTTCTGTAATAGTAGAGTTTAAAAAAATTCTTAAAATCTTTTTCTGTGATTTTCCGAAACAAAACCAATTAAACTCATAAAATTTTCAAACTGAACATTAATAACTGACTTTAATTGCATTTCTACGTCTTCATTAATAATTCTTTAATGAGGCACAGATTTTTTCACAGATTTGTCACATGAAACAAAATACAATTGCTGCAATTACAAATGTTATAATAATAATGAAATATCCTAACTTTACACTATAAATGATATCTAGCCATTGGGAGATCATAAAATATCTGGATAATTTAAAAATGACCAAGCCATCGATATGATTGATTATTAAATTTTAAACATTTAAAGAATGATAAATACATTAACAAGGACAGAACCCGAATCTGTGATTTCAGGGACGGACTCTTAGAAGTTTTGTTTAAATCTAAACAACGGTGTAAAATGAAATGCAATTTAAATCAAATCGGGTAATTCAGTATACCATAGCAGCTATTCAACCACTATGTCGTAACTATATCAATTTTAACTTTTTTGGGTTTAATGTCTATAGAACAAATATATTTAAAAACACCGTGACCATGTTTTAAGGATAAGAAATCTCTCGTCGCGTAATGAAGCAGCACTATTTTTTACGTACACGTAACTCAGAAGGAATCCATGCTCAGCATTGGGACAAAGCAAACTCAGCGACAATAATCTCTTAAAGTGATATTAGTATTACCGCGGTGGAAACATGTATTATAGCTAAAGATAATTAACCTTAGCATGTCTATATGAAACCACCAGTTCGATTAATTCGATTACCAGCAGTCAACAATATTGTTTAATAAATAAGAGAACCTAAATTCAAAAACAGGCTATGTTTAATTTAATTATTAAATGCAGTAAATAAGTTGTGAGCTTCAAATTTATAGTTGTTTCATACAATTTCAAAATTAAACAATATCTGGTAACTACATCTATATCGTAGTGTAAACACTCGTGTTAGATGCATTGTGTTGAAAATTGCTGCAAACTCACATTAACAATAATGTACACTGTTTAAAGAAGAATGATGTTCTAATTTCAATTAAACATGAAGATGCAAAATGATAATTATAAATTTATATACAATTTTTATGTTGAAGTAGCATATTTTTAAATTAGAAATATTTTTATAATGATGAATGCACTTGTCTTTCTGAGACCTTCCTCCCCCTCCATATATTTAAATACACTTTTAAGCTATTTTGGAACATATTTCCTAGATTAACTTAGACTAAAATTATCGAATGATTTTAAAAAGCAGTTATTTCTTCCTATCAATATTACGTTAAATGTAACTTTTAAATGTGTAAAATAATGACATAACAAAACTATAGTAAAGGATTATGTTCTGTTCTTGTTTTAAACTAATGTATTTTATATTTATTTTTAGTTTCAAGATTTTCTTAATAATAAAGTAGAAGTTAAAGTATATTGCAAATAATATGTTACTAAGTTGCAAAGTAAATAAACAAGTTATTATATATGTTTAAGTGAATATACGTATCGCTTAATGGAATCCGAGTGTTAAACAAGAATGAATAAAGTGAATAAGTGCTAAAGTATGTAACGAAGAGATTTGACAAGCGCTATATGTATTGTTGAACAAAGAAAAACCTTCTTTTTGGAAGTCGGATAAAAGTACTTTTATAAATGAAGTAACTCAATGGTTAATGATTGTAATCTGAGAGTAGATTGTATTATTTCAAACGATGACCGCATACGATCCAACATGTCCTTGAGTGAATTTACCTTGTCAGTTTAACGTGTTGCTTCATGTGTGTACGTGTTTCATTTAAATTAAATATAACTAATATTTTCTTTAATACTTTCATTAATTCATATATAATTTAATCTTTTTTTTCTTTCTTGTGTTAGAAAAAGTGTCTTACCGTAATCCATCCTAATAGAAATATAAATATCAACTTCGACGCGCTTTTCTATCATACGTCATCTCAGTGACGAATTCCTTTCATGTCTTTTCGGCTACTCTTCTCTTATAACCATCAATATTCAAACTGAAGATATTTCTTTCTATCTAATAATTTCATACATAAACCTTTTAACTTACTAACGTTAGCTAGTTGTACCATAATTGTTAATTTTGGTACGACTATAAATAACAAATATAACAAGCGATTAGATTTTTTTTAGATTACATTTCATTGTACGTACCACAAGTACAATACATGGTTTTGTTAATAAATATTTGTCAATTTTCAAATTTAATTCAAATCATATTTTTATATATGTATAAATTTCGTACAGTGTTACAATAGCTATCACTATAAATCTAACACAACCACTTGTTTAACAAACATAACTTTCATTAATTTGCTATAAATAGCAACATATATTAGACATTAGCAAATAAAAGTTATACTAATATTTGAAATAAAATGTTAATATAAGTTTTATTTCCTGATATCTCTTGGGTAGGAAAAGTAAATAAACTAATATATAAGATAACGTCTGTTGACTTCCGAAAGTTAATTAAAATTAAGTTTTTTTCTACATTCTACAAACCGAGAGTTATTATATAATTTATGATTAAATAACAATTCACAGATTAATGTAATAAAAAAAGTTAAAAACGTGCTATAAAATCAGTGATTAATAACGAGTTTGCATTCAGGGAAAATTTAATTTGTAGGACTAATTTATCATTCGGTTAAATTTTTACTGCTTCTTATAATTACATTCTGCACCATCTGTATATATTAATATGTATTGAATAATTTATTTTTGGATATATATGTGAAGTAATAAAGATAAATATATTTTATAACTCATTTGATCTCTGCACCTCATCTGTGAAGATTTCTGAAATCTTTTGCTCTATTTTACCCATAAATTTAACACAAATATCTACACTTATCTAAAATTTATACATAGTTTCCTGGTAATAAAATATTTTAGCTTTACAGGTTCTTTACATGGTTCTTACAATTTATTAAGCCTATGAAATCAATAAAAAATATATACATAAATTCATACATTACTTTTAAGAACTCCGTTAGTAGGTTGGATACAGTACTAACTAAAGTAATGAAATAAAATTAAATTTAAAATAAAACTTCCGTTATGCAATAAAATAATTAAACATATTCTCCAATATGCTGTTTTTATTACAGTGACACATAACGGGCGCACATAACTTAGGAAACGACAGTATAATAAAAATTATTCAAGACGCGTAGGAGGAGCAAAATTATATATATAGGGGCATTGGAATATTATCTTTAAAAGAAAAAAAAGTGTAGGCGAATACAACGATTCTAATAAACATAATTATAAAATATTATGTACTCGAGAAATACACCAAAATAACAAAGATCTTCCCAAATTCCAGCGTCTATTTATTATTCGCCCCCGTCCATTCCCTAATATATTTTTATGAAATATAAAAAAATGTTTTTTTTATTATTATTATAATTGAATTAACGTCATTTACAAAACGAAGAAAATGTTGTATATTATATTCTAAATGTATAATAACTTACTTGAGTTGTTTTAATGTGTTCTTTATGTGGGGCAGAGAGCGACAGTATGGCGCTATCCTTTTCGGTCTTGAGCTTCGTGCTTCATTTCGCTCCAAGTCTTCCCAATGTTCTTCGCTTCTGCGATAATCGTCCGACGCCAGGTCTGCAGGTTTCAGTCCTGGGCTTGCCTCGGTATACGTTCAAGGTCCTTTCGGAACGTCTGGTCAATTAGGTTCATTTTGCAGCGCTTGTTAGCTGGTCTGATAGATGTTCCAGCATACAATTCGAGTCCGCTTTTTCATGCCTATTCAAGTCGTGTGTGTGTGTGTGTGTGTGTCTTCACGTCATTGTTATGTTTCCTTTCAGTTTCATACTGTGTTCGTTTCGAACATTTATTATTAGTTTCAACTAATCTCTAGTCCGCTGGTGAAACTGATTCCTCAGAGCCAGTGGACATGCATTAGTTGCAGGTTCTCTCCCTGGTGAGATGGTTCTGTTTTGAATCGCAGAATTAGGTAGGTACTCACTAAAATAGCGAAAACATATGAAAGTTAGAAATATATGTCATAATTTTTTTAATTCGTAATTTTTTTGTTTTCCAAACACTCTAATCACTGAAAGAACCAGTCAAATTTTATATTAAGTTGTCGGGTTCAGTATCAAGGCATATTTATTAGCTGTTATGTAGTAAGATATATGAATGTTATTTAGTAACTGATTACCCTTTATTTGTCCACGGGACGTAATTTAAAGTAAAATTTAAAATCAATTGAGTTCTTTTTCCTTCGGCTTTAAATTTCAATAGATAAATATTAAGGCTGTTAATGTTTTAAAAGCAGACGCCTTCTAATGTCTTTTACAAATTACTGAATCAGTTTAAAAGGTTTTTTTTCAAAATGACTTGAGTCGTTTTAAGGATTGAGGTTTTTAACGTATTTAATTTCAAACACTGTTGTACGCAATTATGGTTATCACTCATAAAAATTAAATGAACATCATGAAAAATATAGAAAAGAATATTCTAGAATAATACTGATAATAATATCTTGAATATAAATAATGCTATAACCATGTAAACTACGTTTCTCTTTACTACTTTCTTTGAAGTGCTAATTTCCATCTAGATTTAGGTAGATTGGATTCGATTTGTGTTTTAACAAATTTTATAAATGTATAACGTTACATAGTTATTACCTTCCGCTTTAAGGCAATTCTAATAAACCATTAGATAAATTACATTCAAAATCCCCTAAGCCTTAGTGATAGGTGTACATTAAAATCCAATAAGGTTTAGTTTTTGAATATCATTACATATAAAGGCATCACGGTCCAAAGCTAATCCGTGAGTGAAATAATAAAATGCCATATGATATACATATGACGTACAGGCTCACTAAAATTACCCTAGTTACTTGTGTGTAATCTATTTTTACATTTTTACATTTGTATATGCGATTATCTATAGATATCTGTATTTGTATTTAATATTGATAATGATGATGATGATTACTACTACTATAGGTTGTCGTTAGGAAATCACTGTAGGTGGCCATTCTATATTAAAATTGTAGATATGGAGCCATAAGACATTCATCAAACGTTATATATCATTCAACCGTTCCGAGATTATTATTTTTATCTATTATCTTTGTCTCTTCATTGTGTCTTCTTATTTTCCATAATGAAAACCAATAAATAAAATATTTTAGAAATATTTACATCAACAGATAAATGTGTTTCATGATCAAAAATATTTTCGTCTTTTTTATATTATATCCGATAAGAAAGACGACTTAATATTGCACATGATTCGCAACCCTGTATATCGTTTATGTCGAGATTATGTTCAACGTTCTTAATTTGAGAACCCTATAAGTGGACTGCACGGAACAGGCAGACATTTAATTTCCCCTCACTTTTTATCATCATCTCATTTGTAAAGATCTGTGTTCTTATTACCTTATTTTTATCGAGCTCTAGAATTCTACTAAGCAGAATCGAGTACACCTAAGTTAATTGGAGTCATCTAGACATATCAGAAACAATTCCTCAATAGCTAAATATTAAAAAAATATGAAATGGAAGTTTTTTTGTATGAAAAATATATTTTATTTATTGTAAGTGACAGTATTTTTTACCAAAAATTTAGACTATTTAAATTTATACATATTATGCCATATTATTAAAATATAACTGATTCTAGAAATCACATCAAATTAGTCTCTTATTTAACATTTATATTCAAGACGACTCTAGAAGAAATTGAAAAAAAAACTTCATATAAATATGAGGAAAATCAAAAGACGATAATCACGATAATCTTTTATAAAAACAACGTAAAATTGCAGAGCACGTATTTCGATATCAAAAACAAATATTTTTTCATCTTTTTTTAACGCCAAAAATCAAAAATTATTAATTTTTGTGTTAATCTACATTATTATAAATTTTTGTATAACTTTTATATAAAACAATAGACAGTCACCGATAATCCAAAATCTCGAATAAGTGTATATTAATATGAATTACTGTCAAAAGCTTAATATGCACCAAGTATCAAGATTGGATCAGTTGACAACATACAACAAGAACTGCACAATGTGCACTTTACAAATTTTATTGTGTCATGAAACCACATTTAATCTTGATTTGTCTTCGAATTCAATGCGGTTTTAAACATTTCAGTCACGAATTCACTTCTGTACGTGACTACGTTTTTACTAAGCACCAAGATATGAAACCGCCTGATTTTATTGTAAAATCATTACCAAGATAAGAGTTTTTGCAGTAAAAGAAATTAAATACCTGAATTATATGAAACCAATTCCCTTTTTTTATAGATACATATTTTTATATTTGAAGTCTTAGAGAAAAGTTTTAAAAATAATAACATCGTTGGAAAACAACTCCAAGAATGCAACATTTATAAAGCCTAATGGGCAAAGATATTCATTCATTTGTTTGGATTGCGGTACTGATTCGATATTTTTAACCTTACCGATAAGTAACAGTCACAGTCTATTTATATTCAGTAATATTCTTAAGGCACATATTTTTAATCTAAGTAGATTTTTCTCATTACTCTTAATAATTGTTCATGAAAATTTTAATTGTATGTTTTTACATCTTGTGACTAAAGAAGTGGGAAATTAAAACTTGATTAACAAATGATTTTATTATAGTCTATGAGACAAAGTTATTAGCGAGTTTTCTGAGTCTGAAAGTAAAACTATTTAATAAAATAAAGAGTTTTCAAATAAAATAATGAAATTTGGATTCAATATTTGTCTGAAACTTTTATTAGAAAGTTTTAATTAAGTTAAATTTATTCTGTAAAAAAAAAAGAGTACGAGTACTTTAAATTTTTGCCTTGGTGTAATAAAAAGGAGACGTTTTTAATAACTTGAAAATTTATTTTAAATATTTTTCCTTCAAAGTGCTCAAACACAACAATGTACTTGTAAGCGTTATAGAAAATGAGAATATTGCACTATTTTGTGTAATATTATTATTATAAATGTATTTTTATCTAAGTCAATGGAAGTTTAATTAATAAAACATTATTTTCATGTACCTTTATTCAAAAACATTAAGGAATCCAATTTGATTTTAGATTTGACTAGATTACTAACCTATATCTTGACCAATTTACAAATTATTTCATCTTTCTTTTACACAATTATGATATTGATAGTTGGGTATTCTGTCTATTAAGCCTATAGACTCAAAATTTATCACATCATGAAGCGAAACATCGTTTAAAATTAAGTGTATGTAGTACACCTCCACTATCTTCTGCGGAGAAGTAAGTTTAATATTGATAAATAACTAGTATTTAGAAATAAAGCTAGTTAAATAGTTTTTATTTACTTCAGGTTCCATTAAGTTGTAGAAATACTAAAAATATACGAGTGCATTTTATACGAGGTGTGCTAAAGTCTAAACTTTTAATAGAAACTTGTTTAAACATATGTTCTGAATACGTATTTGGTGCACTGCAGTGCGTTTAAAATAATCGTCGAGAATAGTTTTACTGCTGTTTCTAACTTATTAAATAATTAACGTAGCCTTAATTCTATTATATTAGATTGAGAGTGAACTGAATTCTTAGAGAAATTAATTGTTATATATGAAAGTGGGTGAATATTTTATTGTGGAAATTGTTTTGTTTATTCGCGTTCTACCTTATTTTTTATAAACAACATAAAATTACATCATATGTGGAATTAACACGTTATAACAATTATGTCAATATAATATTGTATTTTTACAAGAAATTGTGTTTCGTTACTTATAGCAGCCCACTGTCGAATAATTTACAAATTTTCTGTATTTTATTTTGTAGGTATATATTATTATTTGGGACCTTTTATCTATTATATGTATCTAAAACCTGGATAAGGAATAGTCTATGATTTAAAATACAATTTAAAAAAATAATTTAAATGTTTTGAAAATAAGTGTATAAGTATAATTGATAAATTGTAATAGAAAAATATGAATTACAATAATAAAACATTTTTATCTAACAATAAACATTAATCCAGTATTTAACACATTTTAACTAGTTATATGCGTCGCTCTACAGTCACTAAGTTGTCACAATGGATAATAATTTTGTAATCAAAGATGAGACAGAAAATATATTTGTGATATCAAAATATATTATGTTGTGTTCTGTGTCATAAAAGAAATTCATAACTTACTTTAATCAATTAATATAAAGTAGATATTTATAATAAAAATAACATAAATATATCATGATTTTTGTTACAATATCCTAATAATAATAATAAAAATTGAATTTCTTAAATCAGTCATATTTAAGGTATCTAATATGCTGTTTACAAATATTGTTATTATAGAACTGCTTTCTAATATTTTAGAATGTCCTTAATATATTTATTATTTAACTAAATGAAGTATCGTGAGTCGCCAGTTAACTTTCAATAAGCTTTAGTGTACCGGTATTCCGCTTAATGGCATTCTACTGCTTGAGAAGGATAAAGTAAACTGAAAGAATGCATGATTTATGCGTTCTTCCTGTGTTTTGTTTACAAATGTGATGACCAGAATGAATTAGTGAAAAAATATATATTTGTGTATTCTAGGCAGTTCACTTATACTCGTAGTTGAAGAACCTTAAAGATATTTATATCGAAATAAAACTGTTTATTTTATGTTTCTTTTGTCTGGATAAAATTTAATTAAAAGCAACATACGAACCAATTTGTCAAAATAAATTAAATAAACAGCTAAAATTAGCACAAACTTGACAATAATTACTGACTTTATCTAAATTTCTACGCCCTGATTACGTTTTCTATAACCTTGTAGACGAAGTTTTCATACATTTTTCACAAAAAAATTAAATACAATTGCTGCTATTGCCAATGCCAATTATAACAACAATAGAATATCCCAATTTTGTAATATATTTAATACCTCACTAAATCATAAAATATCTGCATGATTTTAAAATAACCAGAGCAATAATTTGATTGATTATTAGATTTAAAATATTTAAAGAATTATTAGTGATTAAAATAAGCGAATAGTTGAAATATTTTTCTTTTAACAATTTACCTCTCAAATAAACCCAAAGTTTATTAAACACACTAAAACGACTTAACGAATTAATTTCGTTCCGTACATTCATGAGGTAATGGAATTAGACAGTATTTTGAGAACAATATTATATGACTATAAACTTTTTATAAAATAAAAATTATGCTTTGAATTTATTTTTGTCTTTTGTTGATAAAAAATAGAGTATTTTTTAAATAATTATAATTTCACGATTTGGTGTAAAGATGAATGTAGATATCTATTGTTATAATATTGTTATAGATTACTATCTTGTTTGGGTCTAATATCGACTGAACAAACATATTTGTTTGTGTACACGTTTTTATACGGTTCTCCACGTCAAATAAAAAACCGTAAAATTACAGCTTAAGGATATTAAACCTCTCATCGCTTATCAAAGCAGCATTGTGATAATTACCACACCCACCCACAGTTAAAGGTAATTTAATATAGCTGGACCTCTAATATAAACCTATTTAAGTCCACTAGACCGACTGATGCGATTACCAACAGTGAACAAATTTGCAAAATAAATAACAGAAACAGTATTTGAAGGCTTATATTTAATTTAATAGTTATATGCAGCAAATAAGTTGAAAGCTTCAAATTTATAGTTGTTTCATACAAATTCAAAACTAAACAATTTCTTCAAACTACCTCATATCGTATTGTAAACAGTGGTGTTAGATGCATTGTGTTGAAAATTTCTGCAAACTCACGCTAAAAACAATGTTAACTGTTTAAAGAATTAAGATGTTTTTTTCTCTCCAATAAAAATGGAGGTACAAAAAAGATATAATTTTACCAAATATTAAATATTTTAGATAATTTAAATTTTTAAGCAGGGTTTTTTAGAACAAAAATACTTCTATAATGGTAAATTTTATTACCTTTACCACACCTTCTAAAGCAAAACTTTCCTATACTTAGAGTTATTTTTATGCAGATTTCGAAGATATATTTCAAATGACCTAAGCTTGAAATTATCGAACTACTTTAAAGGACAGTCATTTCTTAACAACAAGTTTATGTCAAGGGTACGTTATTTTGTGTCAAGTCACTAATAGAGTCCTTTTTGTTTGACGCCGTCGTCCCTTTAATAATTATATAAGAAAACTATAGTAAAATATTATTATTTTCTCTTCTTGTTAGGTAGATTCAATAGATGAATCTACCTATTGCAATCGATGCGATGACGGGACCCAGACCCCAGAGTAGGGGCGCTACGCCGTTTATGAACTGGAGATTGAGAATCCGTCGAAAAAAAAAAATTTATATATCCCTCTATATATATATGTATATATGATCCATCAGTCCAAATTCATCGTAGGCGAAATCTGACTTCACAGGTCGATAGGATAAATTAGTCGGACAAACGAATCAGCTCGATTTTTTGGAAAAAGTGAAAGGGGTAGCTGGGAGGGGGGGTGAAAGTGCAAACCTTTGGGACACGCTACAGGTCGCAAATATTGACGGAGGATTTTCTAACTCGGTATACACATTCTTAAGGACAAAATGAAGGTTAAGTTCTTGAACGGGGGAAATCGGTCGGGGGGTTGGAGGGCTGGGGGGGTTGAAAGTTAAAAACCGAAAAAAGTCACAGAAGAAGGTAAAATTTTTCTGTCGGAAAAATCTTAGAAAATTAATAAATTAAAAGAGGAAACTTTTTTGTGCGAAAAATTTTTTGATGCGACCTCCCGTTTAGGAGATAGGGGTAGGTGGTGGTTCCCCCCTCACAAAATATATGCCGAGTGACCCGTCATAAGACTTGTAATGACTAGTAGAATACTGCTGGCTAATATTTCTTTGTCGATCCGACCACCGCCCCCCCCCACAACTAAAGTAAATCATTAATTCTAATCATTGTTACCTTCGAATATTGCATATCGAGTATCGCGTGACGGGAATCTACCTAACACGATCGACCCTGTCGAACGAGGTATTTTAAAATAACGTTCAGTTCACAAAATTTCGTTGAAGCAAGTACTATATAATGTAGTAAGTATATCTCATATGTTACTCATTTGTAACGTAAGTAAGCAAGTCGCGCTATAAGTTTAAGTAGATTTTCGTATTCTTTAATGGAATCCGAGTGTTAAACAAGAATGAATAAAGTGAATAAGGGCTAAAGTATGTAACGAAGGGATTTAATAAGTGCTATGTGTTTTTTAATATAGAAAAACAAACATTGTTATAAATCATCTCAATATAGATGTAGAATAGGATTTCAATTTACAATACTCACAGAATATAAAAAGTAAATATACATTGTTTTATTATAAAATATATTTTAGGTAGATTCCATAGATGAATTGCATGAACATGATTATGAACAAATTAAAAAATATATCTCTCTTTATATTACATGGCTATGGATGCTAATAATTTTAAAATAATGATACTAATAGAATTAAACAATAATCAAATGAATTCTCGAAATTTATTTTACTTACATTCCCCTTTTGGAACAAATTACAGTACAATACACTCGCAACAAATTTAAATTCCATTAGGTAGTTAGAAACATAAACAATAAACATTTCAATTCCAATGCGATAGGAATTTCCATACTCTCGATTGTATAAAGCAATGCATTAGATCTTTCTTTATTACATTCCATTGTAGGTAAACAAATAGATTTTACATTGTTAGATATTATTGGTAACAAAACACAATTTATGATTAAATAACAAATATCAGATGTATGGCTATAATTACATAAAATTGTAATCCGTGCCGGTGGTAGCGTCCTCAACCTTATTATAAATATCAAAGGAACAAAAAATTAATATAATTGATAAATTTAAATGATCAATTAAGAATGTAACCACCATTATTTAAAACCTAATAAATAATAAAATATTATATATTTTAAAAAGTTCTTTATATAAGTAACTCAAAAAGTTACAACAGCGATAAATAGTGCGTGTAGGAGGAGAAGAATTACGAACACGTGAATTCAAATATTGTGCTTAAAAGAAAAATAAAAAAGCGTAGGCGAATACAAAGTTGTATACAAAATAACAAAGATTTTCAGTTCTCTCAAACTCTAGCGATTTTCTATTGGCTGCCCACGTCCATTCTCTGAAATATTTTTATGGATTACCTTCTATCACGAAACAAAAAAACTATATTAAATTTTAAATGTATGCTATAAGAAGTATTGTAAATAAAAAAAAGAACAAAAAATATATATTCATAGGTTCCTAAAACACAAGCTTTCAAAACATATTACTATATTTAGTATGACTGCAAAATCCAGCAATGCCTTAATGAATACTTAATATATAATGTAATTATCTTTTACAATCGAACAGATCTCAATCCCAACAAAGAGCTTTCTGACTTTCATTGCACATATTACTCAGTGACAGAATTCTTTGAATTGAATGTTCATGATATCAAATGTGTTAAATAAGAAGAATTTTAAAATAACACATTTTTTTTTTTTGGTATCTTACTGAATATGTATCATTATTACTATTCAATATATTCAAAGTGTAACATTATCCAAGGAAGTATTCAAAATAGTCAATTGTAAAATAGCAACTTCAATTTATACAGCAAGAATATTTGTATAATTTTATTTGATTAAATTATATAAATATCACACGACAAATTTGAAGTATCAAAAGTTAAAACTATTTTACTTTTGATTTTCTTTTAGAATTACTGAAGAATATTTTTTAATTGTAATAAATTGTGAATGTAATAAATTTTGGCTAATTGTATTCAATCAAAAGTAAAGCAAAAATCACAATAATCCGTTGAAACTAATTTGAAGTCAGATATACTTATTTTTGTAGTTAAATTATTATTTGACATATACATACAAATTTAGTTTTAACATATTCTATATATCAATCCGTACATTGCAAAAATAAATAAAATAATCAGATTAAACTCATAGGGTGCTACGAGTTCGTGCCTAATTTATATCAACGTTGTCACGAGTGCTTCCTCAACTGATATTTATTATCAGATAAGAGATAACGAGTACTATAAATAGAACCACCTACGAACACTCGTAGATGACGACTCAGCGGATATTAAATGTACAATTGAGATGTTTGAAGATTTTAAAATAATTTGCCACATCCTTAATATTGACCTTATAACACTTTTTTAGAATTATGAATTCTAGTAATCAAGATACATCATTAAATTAAATGTTAATATTCAGCAGATGGATTATATTAGTGCTATAAGTTTTATGTTATGAGAGATATATTTATAAAAATATTGCAAAAGGTTGGTTAATTGTGTAATACTACTTAAAGTGTTGCAACCATGATACTCCTGTTTTGTCTATCTACTTAGCTATACATATAGCATTTAAGCCAATAAACCAACCAGGTAAACAAAAAATGAAAAAAAAAGCTACAATATTTTTGTGAACGTGTAATTCCATAAACTGCAGTATATACATATAAAACGACTTAAGAAAACTAATCTTTTTTTTTTAAATACTTTGTAAGAAATTGTCAACGTTTTTCGGTCATTTTCTTTAAATCACAATGTCAATTCACATTGAATTGAGTTCATATATGTAAGTAAGTATACAATAATAGAAGTAAGTTAACAACTACCTCCTGCATTGGTATATTTGTCTTATAAAATAAGAAGGTAGTTTTTAATTCTAGTTTATCGAAAAAAATACTATCAATAACTATTTAAATTATTAGTTATTAAAATTAAAAATTAAATTAAATGTCTTTTATTCTATTTAAAAATCTAATACTTTTAAATAGCTTTTCATTAGAAAATTAACTTATCTTCCCAACGAAAATTCACTTCGTTAAAGATAAGAAGAAACAAAGAAGGTAGAAACAATAATATGCTAAAAACTTCTGATAAGAAATAACAGATTCTATTAAATATAATAATACTCTGAAGTAATATAGCTTATGAAAGTGAAAAATATGTGTTATATTTTGTTTAATGTCTTAACCGTTAACACGCCTAATAAAACCTTACATCATGTCAGACCTTTTAAGCAGACCTTTTAAATTTCAGTGCAAACGATCACAGCAATTAGCAAATCGTTGTACATCTGCTGTATCTCCTCTACAGTTTGTCTTCTTGTCTATGTTTTTGGCTCAATTGTATCTGTCTTTGTTCCCATATGTACCTTTGCGTATATTTGCACCATAACTCCCGAATTGATGAACCGATTTTGATGTACTTTTTAATTGAGTGATTGATTTTAATTATAGTGCAATTTAATTTGTTTGTTAAAACACTATCATCATTGAAAACAACGGTTGAACTAAATATTTTATTCCCGGGTTCAGTATAAATGTATAATTATCGCCCGATTTGTAGTAAAATTTTTGTAAGTGATTAGTGCTCTTTATTTGTCCACGCGGACGGAATACTTCTAGTGCGAAATTTCGAACATCGGTTGACTCAAACATAGTTATGCAATCGATATTTGCATTTAACTCATATTAACTTTAAAGTTAAATCTAAAATCAATTTCGTTCATTTTCCTTCAGCTTAAAGTTGAATAGATAGATATTAGGGATGTTATTATAAAGTTTGTAAGAGAAGACGCCTACTTTTACAAATTACATATTAGTCAGTTTTAAAACATTTTTTTTTCAAAATGACTTGAGTCATTTTAAGGATTAAGGTTCAGAATGTATTTCATTTCAAGCACTGTCGTAAGCCATTATGTTTGTAATTTATTTAAATTACTAACAGAACACCAAGAAAAATATACAACGGAATATCAAATAGGGATATTTTTAAAACGATTTGAATATATTCAAATAATACTATAAGTATGTGAACTACGTATTTCTTGGCTTCTTTCTTAGAGGGGCTATTTTACATATCGATGTGTACAAAGTATATTCAAGTGTTCAATTCAATTCAATTCAATTCAAAACAGTGTTCAATTTATAATATTAATTTTATGAATGTGTAACGCTAGCTAGCATTATCCTCCCGTTAATTATTTTAAAGTATATTTAATAAAGTAACATGTTAACTTAAATTCAAAATTCCTTATACTATTTAATTTTGTGGTATACATAAAATCCAGTAAGATTTAATTAGTGAATGTCATTACTCGTGTAAAGCCGTCACGTTCCAAATCTAATCCTTCCATCCATTTTCTGAAAATAAAAGTATATATATAGTAAGTAGTAAGTAAATTAAAGGATTCTATTACCAGTAGTCACATTTCAAATGTGTTTAGAGATTTTTTTTTTATTTACTGTTATAGTATTATTATTCTGATTTCGATCCATTGGTTTTGTTTATAGTTATTCGTCCAAAAATGTTTTTTATAGAAAGCTTTTAGTTTTGTGATTAATATCTTAAGGCACTTCCTTTCTTTCTTCTTTGGCAGCAAAACTTTTAGGTTTCTTTTATTTACTAACTCCAGTGTTCATTTTACATAGATCTTTTAAATGCTGGGTTCACTTCGTAAAAAGAGCTTGAACTTACTTGTTTACTTAGTTTTAAGAGATCAACAAATAGAGCTTTTTATTTTGGTAAATGTTATCATAGTATATTAAGTTATTTTTCAACATAATTACTTTAAAAAAAAATGAGCAAAGGTCCAAAAAATAGAAAAGATACCAGAGCAATAAGTTAACCGTAGGTTACTTTACTACTTAAGGGTGTATTTTTACATATATTGTTTGCTGTTTGACATTTATCCATCACTGAGAAAAAATGTTGAACAAGTTCACTAATCTCTGACGATTCCTTTTACTCTTTTGGGATTGGAAACCCCTATTATATATTCCTATTAGAGTGAAATTATAATGTAAGTTGATTCTGTCTCATAATATCAAATAATCTTAAACTTAGTGTTTGTGTTTTCGTTTCTGAATGTAAATTTACAAGGAATATAAAAACAATTTATAATATTATCAGTTTGAGTTTGTATAACTAAATTAAACTAATATTATGCGTTTCAATATAATTCCTAAATATTAAAAAAATATTCCTTTATCGAAAACTGATACTATGTCATTTTCTTACATACATATACATGTTCTTAATTGATGAATATAAATAAATATATAAATTTAATAGTTATTACTTACGTCTTATTTGGTAGTAACATAAAATTGTTTATATTAGTTTGAAAAAAATAATTAATAATTACAAAGAAATGCACCTTTTATTATTGATTCCGTTGTAGAAGATAGTTATTTCGTATAAATACGAGTATTAGATTATGTAACATCTTTTTCCTATAAAAATGAATCAGAATTGTCTTAATTTTAATTTTTTGTCCCAATGAAACAATAACAACTCGACTCCATATACGCAACATAATATGTTCAAATATTATAGCAATTATTTTAATTTCTAACATTTTCATGCTTTAACTTTAATAAATTTTATTTTTCTTAAAATTAATTTATTTCAAAGTTAAAATTTAATATTGTTGAGTAGTTAAATGTAGACTATTTCTTATTTTTAAAATATTATTTTACTATTTAAAATTTCCATGATTCAAACAAAATACTATTAACTGAAAATTTAATTTCTAAGAACACTACATTTAGCGTAAGGTATCGCCATTTCTAAAAAGTCTATATAAAAATCTAAAATATGTTTAACCAAGGCTTCAAATAGGTTTCAATAGTTTGAACATAATGCGTCCTTAACACTCTCAGACAGTTAAAATGTTGCATGTGACTCTGTTCGTAATTATCTACTGTTAGAGTGTCTTGTGAAATTTACAAGTTACAAGTTCGAAATATTATCTTAGAACTATGAGAATGAAACAGGATTACCTGCACTTGCCATATTATAATAAGCTTGCCTAATGAAAAATCCATACCAAAATAATAAATAATGCTTTATTCATTTTCGTATTTTTACAATGAGTTGTTTAGGCTTTGACCAGCTTTTAATTAACGATTTTTATTTTATTCCTATCGCCGTTTTAATAATATCATTTACCGAAGATTATATTACTAACGATGGCTTTGTGATAAAATAATGAAGTGTCTGTTCGTGTATAGATCCTGTGACACTTATTTATGAGCTTGTCAAGTAGACGTCAGACATGTTATATCCTGCGACTTGCACAGCGACGACACAAATTACAAATTGCTTTTTAAACGATTACATATAAGTGATTAACGAACTACACTTGCTTTAACCAGTTAATAACAAGATGTCACGTATCTGAGATTATGTAACATAAATCCTTAATTAATAATTGATACATATAATATATTAAAGAAAATATTTAGTTAAAATATAATTAAAATTGTATTAAGAAATCAAAGTTTTTTTTTGTATAGAATACTTACAAAATAATATAAGTAATATTGTCTGTAACAATTATTATTATTATTATACAAGAAACAAAATATTTTGTATAAATATTTAGTACAAAAATTTAAGTTTTCAAAGTTTAATTGCACAATATAAATTCAATCAGTCATCATGACTTTAATATAAACAACAATAAATATTAGTTGACACAAAATGTTTCACTAAACCAAATTTGTATAAACTAATAGTGTCTAATATGCAAACTAATGTTCATACATAAAACGTACAAACATTAAGATATTGTAATAGGTAATCTCAATTTTACATCACACTTTTATTTAAGATATGCCTTTTTTGTAAAATAAATCACGGTGATGGCTTCTATGTTACGTACATCTCATTAATTATATGTATGATTCTATCTATATGTATTAACCGTTTGTATCAATGCTGTTAATTGTGATATAAATTACTGGTACATATTGAATATATAAGTATTTATAAATGAAGTTAAATATGTAAGATTTCATAAGGAATGAATTTGTAACAGTCGTTCTTTACCGAACTGTACTTCTGTAAAAGTTATTAAAGTTATTAAGTTTTAATACAAATTCTGTAATTGTAAAATGTTCATATTGTAGATTGTTGATTACCTGAAGTTTCTGCAATAAGTAAAGTTTCATTTACATCAGAATCCATTAACTTGAAACTTGTATAAATACAAATTGTACGCGGGTGCATCTCATTCGACATAAAGCACTATATTTTATGTTATTCGCATTTTTATTATTAATTAATTGAATTCTGTCAGGTTTTGTAAATATGTAACCTTACATTGATGTGATGTAATAAAAGTAGATATATGTATAAACAATTTTAAACATCATTTAATATTCTTAAAAAATAATACCTGAATAAAATTTACTACGTTCTATTCCTGGACTGACTTGTTAAGGAAAACAATAAACGTTTACTTAGTTTTGGAGACATGTCCAAAATTATAATTTACATGGGTATTTAATTGAATATATAGTAATTTAAGAACAATAAAAATCGAATTATATTACGACAATCACATTTTTAATAATTGTTACATTTATATAGACAAAAATCATTTATCATTTTCACGTGTTTAGATAGACTAATTATTTAAATAGAATATGCCATCCTTAAAGTACTACACTTACTTGTTAAGAAACAAATTTCTTATCTTACCTCTTTAAGACAAATGTCAAATTTACAATGAATTATATTTAAATTTATAATTAAATAATACCTTCAATTACTATTTTATAAAGTGCTCTGCGAACATCAGTTGGTTGGAAAAGCTAGAACAATATTACACAAACCTACTTCTAAATTAATATTACCAAACACTCAAACCTTTAGCTTTCATTCCAAACACATCATAACAAGAAAAGCTTTTTCCACTGCGTCACATTCTGAACAATATGGTAATAATTGTTTCCCAATAAGTAAACTAAAACTATTTGAAGATATGTGTTCGGAACGAAGCTGAAAACTGTTATACTCGTAATATCATTTCTGCTCCATATTGGTGCCATCTATAAATCTTGTAAATTCTGTCTGAATTGTCTTTTACCAGATGCCCTTATGAAGGGAACGCTCTTTAAAAAAAAATTACATAGCGGTCTACATCGACAATTTAAATACAATATATCTTTATAAAAATACAATACATCTTTATAAATTATCTGATATTTCATTACATTTTAAACCAATATAAGCAAATATCCACTGCAAGATAACAATTTTATTGATGTATTTCATCGGATAACTAGAATCCAAAATATCATAAGCAAGTGTTCAAAGAAAATATTTTTAGTTATGTGGTTTTATATATATATATATATATATATATATATATATATATATACAATTGAAATATTAAAATAAAGTAACCAGTAAAGAATTTCTTTTATGCTACTAAAAGATGTTACGTTGACATAGCAAATGTAATTCTTGTAATACATGTGTAATTTCGTTCTTTTGAAAGGTTTCACATTTCTGCAACATTTGGCTGCCAAAAAATGTCTTCTAAAAATTAAGAATTAAGATGGTATACAAAATTACACGGATAGGATTTATAAAACCGAAAATAATTCTTAGACATATATATTAATTTTTAGTAAGTTCTTCCAAAATTGTTTTTAAACTATTATCATATAAAAACGTACTTAATCTAAGCGACCAACTGACCGACCAATATATATATATATATATATATATATATATAAGATATTTAATACTTTCTACAACTTGAATTATCTTATTATAAGTTCTTATTTTTATTAACGTATACTTACTTCTGTTATAGTTTGACAAATTTACGCCGTTGCGATATTAAACAATATAGGTGATAAAGCATCGCCTTGAGCCAATCCGCAACCAGTGCTCCTAATGAGAACTATATCGGATACTTAAAATTTAAGGATTCTATTATTTAAAAATTCCACAAACAGGAGTTAATAAAGGAACTGATTCTTACGAGGGCCAAACTGAAAGTTTTTAGAACTGGCCACTTAAAAGCATTATATTAAAAAAAAATAGTTTAAATTTTGAAAATAGAACTCTTTACCAATATTTTTGAGTGTACATTTCATTCATTTGTCATTTGTTTTACGATTTGGCGGCAAATTGAAAATTGTCTGTGTACGTCAGAATGAATTTAAGCCGAGAAAATTTTCGTGCAATGATTTTTTATGACTTTCGATGTCATTTAAGTCAACAAGAAAGTTATGATAGACTTCGATTGGCTTTTCACGATGAAGCCCCATCTCGTGCCACAGTTTACAACTGGTTTAATGAATTCAAACGTGGTCGAACTAATCTCATCGATGATTTGCGTGAGGGACGGCCTTCTACAGCGACGACTGAAGATAACATCAGTGTTGTGCGGCGTATGATAGAGACTGACAAAAGAGTGACCTATCAGCAGATTCGGACAAGTCTAGGCATAGGTATAAGTCAAGTGCACAAAATCCTCCATGAACATTTAGCGGTCAGGAAGCTTTGTGCCCGCTGGATACCGCATAATTTGACCGAGGCTCAAAAACTCCGCCGTGTTGATTGGTGCCGAGAAATGATCCAAAAATTTAACGGAGGTGACTCAAATGCTGTGTTCGACATGCTAACGGGTAACGAAAGCTGGATTTACTGTTATGATCCGGAAACCAACAGACAGTCTGCTCAGTGGGTGTTTCCTTGCGAAGAGTTGTCAACTAAAGTGAAGAGAGGTCGAAGTGTTTGAAAAAAAGATGGTGGCCTCGTTCTTCGGAAAGACAGGTCATTACGCGACAGTAGTCTTAGATGATCAGAAAACGGTTAATGCAGAGTGGTATACTAACAATTGTTTGCCACTTGTCTTGGAAAAAGTTCGAGAGAAACGACCTCGCAGCAGGATCCTCCTTCATCACGACAATGCCTCGTCGCACACCGCCAGGCAAACGATCGACTATTTGGTGACCTCAGACGTGGAATTACTGGGTCACCCGCCGTATAGCCCCGACCTCGCATCCTGCGATTTTTATTTATTTCCGAAAATAAAAGAAAAACTTCGAGGAAAACGTTTTATAGACGCCGAAGAAGCAGTGGCTGCGTTTCAAAACGCCGTCGAAGAGACCCCTAAGGCCGAGTGGGCAAGGTGCTTTTCTCAATGGTTCCATCGAATGCAGCGATGTATTGATGTATATGGACGCTATTTTGAAAAGTTACAATAAAACTAATAACTTGCTAGAATGCTTAGTTTTTGATTTTCTAAGAACTTTCAGTTTGACCCTCGTATTTGATTCATTATATTCCGTAAGATAAAAAAGAATAATGTTATTATAAGGCTCCCCGGTGACGCTGTCCGGGCTAGTAAGGTTAACAACTGTAACATAACATAAAAATAAATGGTATTATAAGTGTTGGCAATATTAACGAAGTGAGCGAATGTATATTATTTATTAGAAAATCCTATCAAAAATTGGTTTACGAAATAACTTAAACAATCATATGTAGAACCTGTTATTCTGAAACCTATTGTTGTATTTGAATTTTTTTATCTTTTTCACATAACAATATTTTTTTTATTATATTATAAAAAGCTTGCAAACGCACGACATCATTGAAATTAAATTAAATTATAAGGATCTCGTCCTATCTTAGGAATTGCAACTAACAAAATTTCTCTTCACTGAGGAAGAATTAAATCTTGTGCGGTAATTTTTTTTAAATAAACGGAATAAAATTTATTTACCAATTAAAGGCAGATTTTGTAAATCATTATAAAAAATCCGTGCCCGCAGGGGGACACGCGTGGGTAGACCTCGTGTGTAACTCATTTAAAATATAACTCACTACCTAAGAATAATACATGATGCCGTTGTTTACATCAAAAATTTTCAAGCAAAAAGCGGTTTTAATTTTTTTTCTCGGAAAAGGTATCTTTTTTGGAAATACTTTTGGTACTTAAATTTAGAGTAAAAAATAACCTTTCTATTAAAAATATTTGCGAGGAGGGAATGTTTACCAGAAAAAAGTTGCCGTGGTTTTACCTACCTAAAATTTACAAGCTAAAAGTGGTTTTAATTTTTTTTCTCGGAAACGGTACCTTTTACGGAAAAACTTCTGGTACCTAAATTTAGAGTAAAAAATAACCTTTCTATTAAAAATATTTGTGATGCAAGAATGTTTACCAGAAAAAAGTTATGATTTTTTTTCCAAAAATTTTCGGGTTTTTTACCCCCACCCCTAAGTTATGGAAGTTAGGTTTTCGGTTTATCAACATTAGTTATAGGTATTTATCAAAGACATCATATAATATGAACGCGATTGATCTCCTTTGTATAGGGACAAAGTTATGGTCGAAAAACTGAAATCAGAAAAAGTGAGGCCCTAGCGCCCCCTGTGACCGGATTTCTCTGGTTAACGAACTTGACCTTCATTTTTGGATGGTGGATTTTTGTGCAAAGTTTGAAAGCGATCCGAGCGAAACTGCGGCCGCTATCGTGCTGACAAAAGTTGAATCTGGACGCACGCACGCATATATATATATATATATATATATATATAAACTTTTTGACCAATGGTCATTTCGGACTCAGGCGGTCATAAGAAGACCTCCTGTGAAGAAATTTTTCCGAAATTCGAAAGTAGGGGACAAATGAATGGGCAGACCGAATTCTTCGAGGTCTACCCAAAAATATTATCGCTTTTTGGAGTGATATATTTTCTTTTAAAACCTTGTTTAAATTCAAAATAAGTAATATCGGAATTCAAGCATAAAAAAATGTTTTTTTCATAACTAACGTAACCTGGACGTAAATTATGAAGAGACTTGAAAATCTCCATCTCAGTAAATGGTGATTTAATTCCCTCCATTCAACGCAATTTGCAGTACATATCGTATAAAGAAGAAGCTTTGTCTAAAGAAGAGCAAAAGTTAAGCCAACTACTATCTTGAACTTTAAGTCAACAACACATTTCAACATTACTCATAGTTAGTCATATGAAGTTTTGTTTGAAAACTATAAAAGTTTTTTAAGACAAGGTCATTTCAAATATTTGAAAAATTTATAAATATAGTGTGAAACTGAAATATCATATTTTCTCATAAATAATTTTATTTAACCCTGGATTTCATTGAAAGTTTAACGCAGTAAGCCATTTGGGAAATGCTGTAAGTTTTGAATATCATTTTCATATATTTCTTCACTCTTACTTTTGTTGAATTTAGTAAATGATAGATATAGATTACCTAAAACATAAAATGGAATAGCGATACCGATAGCGATAGCCAATGGAATAAAATGGAATACGATTGTTGCAAAAAGACATTACATCATTCAATTCACAAAGAACTAAACTAAATAACTATTTTTATTCGTTGAAGTGTTTTATATTTCTTCTATGCTTCTCTTATTCAAGGAAAATTACGCTCCAATTAAAGCCTGTCATTAACAAATTTAAAACTACACTGGGTTTCTAAAGTTTCAAACTATTTTTTACAATATAAATAATATTTCTAAATCTAATTTTTAATCATGTATTTTATAACCTGTAACATTATATAGGTATAACATATTATAGGTATAATTATGTACGTACCTTTCACTCAGTAACTGAGACAGTCGGGTGCTCGGAAGATTCAATTACTCGCTAAATATTTTTTTTTCGAGGGAATTTTACATTTGTATCAACTCCTTCTTTAAAATGATAACATTTTGTAAATACTAATATTATTTATTATAAATACTAACAGCGCGAGATGACACCGAAATATATCTAACTATTATAACGCTAAATTCAGGATAAGGATTAAACATTATATTAAACATAGCAATGGATTGATTTATTAAATAATGAACGTAGCCTTAATTTGTGTAAATCATTTTAACTAAGTTGAAGATTTAAAAGGTCAAGTTAGTTTAGGATTTCATTATTACGGATTATTTGTGATAAAAATAATAATAAACCAACGTGGGTAATCCGGAGATATTGTTTTTATTAAGTAGAAATTGTTACAAAATTCTGTTATATTTGAGTTTATTACGAGCAGGCTGAATTCTGAGAATTAATGAAGTTTATCCTCCGACATAGCAACAAAACCAAACCATTCTTGGAATATCTTAAATCTTATGAAGACTGTAAGAATAATGAATTATTATTTAAGTAAGTGGGTGAATATTTTATTATGGAATCTGCTTTGTTAATACGCAATTTTACCATTTTTTTTATAAATTAACTTACAAAACTTGGAAATAACACATAATAATTATTTTGTTAATAGTGTTGTTTTTTAATGAAGAAAACAGGTTTCTATTGAGTGTTTCTTCAAATTAATATATTTATTGTCAAGTAACTTTTTTTTCAAAAGTGTGAGTAAATATAAGTCATTATATTTACTCACATTTTTAAAAAAAAGTTTTAAGAATTTAATTATTATGTTTTTTTTTATGGGCGTCGAGGGCAATCAAGTATGCGGATCACTGATGACAAGTCACCGCCGCTCAATCGGGGAAGAGGGGGGATCTATAAGAATATTACCGGCTTTTTTTAAGGTACCTTTGTCGTTTCGATGCGAAAATACCGCTGAAGATAGTTCATTCAACATCTTCCGGATGCAGGTTATAATGTGCTGTGCGGTGATGAAATGTTACAAGCACGTGTGTGTGTGTGTGTCTCGCTGTTTCGCTAGTTTGAGATATATCTGCGTATGCATCCAAAACAGCAATGTTAACCTGCTCTGTCTCTATATAGTAGACGGGTTTAAGGTTGGAATAAAGTTTCCGGATATTGCAAAAGTCCATATTTGGAGTAGATCGAGTTGCTGCTCTATTAATTCGTTATTTGTCCTTAGTAAATACGAAATGCCATACTTTGTCTGTCCCAGATATGACGGACAGCCCGAGCAAAATCTATGCTCCACTACCTAGGTATATAATTTTATTTTTATACATGAACTTATTATTTTGTAATCTTGTGGCAATTAAATTAACTAGTTAAAACTAGAAAATCATTTCTTTTATAATAAATAAAAATAATCAAATCTTTAACATTTCTATATTTTAATAATTTTTTATAAAATCTATTATCACAAAACACATGTTTCTTGAACAAATACGTAAAGCAAATTTATTTAAATTTACGAACAGTTAATTTAAATATATCCTAAATAAACTTTAATACTTTACATGATAATTTGAAAATGATAAATGCGTTAAAAATATTATTGTAATACTATTTTTACGTTATACATTATGCATGTAATAAAAAAACACATAACATTATTTAGAAAAAGTGTACAAGTATGATTGGTAAAAATACATTTTTATCTACTATATGTGTCGCTCTACTATAACTATCAATTTATAATTAACGTTGTTAACTTGCTAATAGAACCTATCCGATGCAGCTAATTTTTAAAAAGATTAAAAAGTTAATTATCGTAAATCCACATTACTTTGCTATTAAGAATTACTCTTTGACTAACAAATTAAAGATAATTAATGCAATATTTTCATGTAGTTTATCTATTAGTAGTAGTAGTAGAAAGATTGATTTTAAATTGTTGTTTTTTTACAGTTCAAAGATGTGCTTCTTGTTAGCGACTTTTCGCGAATTTCTGAGAAATTATTACCGCATTGTATAAATCATGAGATGTTTATTCGATACGGGAGCGATATAAGAACGATATATCCTTAATAAATTAATACAATTAAATTAAATTATCTGCTTGTAATTCTTAACTATCGGCTTTTCACCAAATGCATAAAAAGTATATACAGCACTTATATTAAAAAAGCGAATATTGTTTTTTTTCTCTCTCTGTCTGTTTGTCTGTTTATTTTAGCAATTATCATAAACAGCTGGACCAATTTCAAAGTACTTTCACTGGCGGGTAGCTAATATTATAAGGAGTAAGTTTGGCTACTTATATAAAAAAAAACATATTCAGAGGGATCAACGTCGTGGGCACAACTAAGTATCAAATAAATTAAAAAAAAATTGTAATTAAATTATTGTAAATTAGTGTCAAATAAATTAAAAAATTATACTCTTTACTGGTCAGATCGCAAAAAATGCGAACTCTCTGTTCTTAAAAAATATTCGAGCTACGTTAACGAAACTCGCCACAACAATTGCGAGCATAAGGCTAAGCGTATATTTATTTGTTTAAAAATCGTAATTTTAAATTCAGTATAATTTACTAATTCAGTTTAGGACAATTTACGTGCTAGCTCAGAAACTCGGCATGGTGTTTGATGCCACATTGCTTTATGACTGTGCAAAATTTCGGATAATTTCGATCAACAGATCTTGAACAATTAACAGATCTAATTTAGTTCGATTAGTGATTCACCAGCGCGCGCCTGCCCGATGCACGAGTTACGAGTGGTTTGAAATCTAAGAAAGTTTGTTACTAAACTACTCTTAGCCTGCCGTACACAGAGCAAAAGTTAGCTCAGCTCACGACCCCGCTTGCGTGACCTAGTATGATATCAGTCTTAAATCACCAAATTCAAAAAAATAAATAATAATTATGCACCATTAATATAATTAAAAAATTAAGCACCAAACATGCGCTAACGTGTTATCTTGCCATACTACAAAAGGAAAGTTTTCAGACTAATAAATAAGAAGCTGTTCGCTAAAACAAGAAGAGGCAAAAGTGAGTCATAGATTAATTTATCAATAACTAATACCAGCTGTTGTTATTTTACATATTATATAACAAATTGTCATAAATTCTTTTAATCTATGTGCAAATAAAAATTAATACTTTGTAAATTTTAAGATAAATTTTTTTGGTTTCTTTTTATGAAACGACAAGGAACTGTTAAATTTCCCTTCACGTTTTTTGTGTACAATTTAATAATGCTTTGAACATTTCTAAAATATTTTTTATTTCTAAGACATTATAATATCATATAAATTAAAAAATAACGAAACATTGCTTTACTCGTTTTAATTCATAAAACAATTGTACGTTTTATTGCTCTATAGTGTTAGAAAAAATGCCTTACCCTACCTTTCCTAACAAAAAATTCTTCCACACTCTTCTATCCTACGTCACCATAGCAATGTTTTCCTGCTTTGCCATATAATAATTCACGCAATCTATTCCTGTCTTCAACGTCCACTCATCGCTTATAATCCTCTACTGACTTCTTTTATAACCAGGTACACTAGGCCCGCAGACTTTTCTCTCTTTCTAATTCAATTATTATTATACAAAGGATAAACCTTTTAAGTTATTAATGTTAGCTGGTTGTACTATAATATCTGAAAACTAGGGACGCCAACAGACCCTCAATTTCACTGCGCTAGCGAAATCTCGGGTGTCGTTTGTATTTTGAGCGAAGCGAGCTCGTGACTGACTCATCGTTTCCCATTGACTTCAATGGGATATCAGTTTTTTTACGATTATTCCTTAAGGACATGATTTTTTTAAACCATCACCTAATGTATGTGTGTCTTTTTGATTTCAAAATTTCATAATTTTCCGTCCAGTAGTTTTCGAATCTATTCTAGACAAAGAATGTGAATAAGTCTCCATTAGAGCGCTCCACTCACTTCGCTCAATAAATTAAAAAATATATGTTACTTTAAACTACACTACCATGGAAACAAAAATATTAATAATAATTTTAAAATGTAACCACATTTATAGAATTAAACAATATTGAAACCAATGCTCTAAATTTATTTTATTTACATTTCCCTTTCGAAACCAATTATTGTAAAACACAATACACTTTAGTAAATTTAAATTCTTTGAGATAGAAACAGGAACAATAAACATTTCAATTCCATTGTGATAGTGATAGGAATTTCCACACCCTCAATTGTATAAGGCAATCCATTAGATATATACATTACATGAAATGATTTTTTTTATAAAATATCTGTTAATTCTTCTAAAACATTTTATATATCATAAGATTATTAAATATTTAAAACGAATAAATTGTCTGATATAATTTTAAATCAATTTAAATCTAACACAACCACTGTTCTAATAAACAACATTCATTAATTTGCAAGAAATAACCATATACATTAAACCTACATATGAAATAAAATGTTAATATAACTTTCATTTCCTAATATCTCTTGGGTAATTAGGAAAAGTTAATAAACTAATACAGATAACGTTGATTTTCAAAAGGCAATTAGAATTAACTAGTTTTTACATTATTATATGTTTTATCACAAACAGAACTATTATATGATTTATGATTAAATAACAAATATCAGATTTACAGCTGAAATAATTCTAAAAATGTAAAAAGACTTGAAGTGAAAACAACTTTAAAATGTAAAATATACATTGAACTTTCATGATATTATTATACGTGTAATATCTATTAAGAAAGCGTTAAGAAAAAAGTTAAAACGTGTAGATTATTAAAAGATTAATGTAATAAAAAAAGTAAGATATGCTCTAAAATCAGTGATTAATATCGAGTTTGCATTCAGGGAAAATTTAATTTGTAGGACTTATTTATCAATCGCTTGAATTTTTACTGCGCTTTATATTTACATTTTGCACCGTTTATATATATATTAATTGGTATTGAATGGCTTATCTTTGGACCTCCCATATGTGGAGCACCCTAATAAAGATAAATATATTATATAACCCATTTGATTTCGGCAACTCATCTATAAAGATTTATGCGATCTTTTACTCCATTTTACCCATAAATCTAACTCAAATACGCTTATCTAAAATTTATGCCTTTTTACTGACAATAATATAGATATGTTATAGCCTTACAGGTCCTTTACAGAGTTTATAGTCCTAGTTCTAGTTAAACCTATGAAATCATAAAAAAAAATTATATATCAAATACTTTGAAGAACTCTGTTTATAGGTTGGACATAGTAGTAAATTAAGTGAAGTAATTATACGGTAAATTAAATTTCAACTTTAATCATAAATGACAAAGGAACAATACAATAATAGTTTATTTATTTATTTTACTATAACATTAAAAGATTTTAAAGATTTTTAATTATTCTATCACCAATGCATCTGTGGTTAGTACTGAAAAAGATACTGGCAGATACCAGTCTACCAGTCTACAACCACCATGTTGTGATAGGCTTTGTTTTAAATTTACCCAAAATTCTGTTAAAATTTTAATCTGAAAATTTAAACGGTCAGTCATGAAATTAACAATCATAGTTTAATACATAATGAATTAAAAATAGTGAAAACTGATAGTACTTTAAATATTTAAAAAAAATCTTATGTACAAAAGTATAAAACAAATTCTTCGAGAATGCTTTTTATATTAATAACAGTGACACATAACGGACTCACATAATCTAAGAATCGACAGTATAATAAAAATGTTGTCAAGACGTATATTCCCTATATTTGTAATTCCTCTCCCTCTCCTATCGGCATATTATATTTAAAATAAAAAAATGTAGGCGAATACGTTTTTAATAAACATACTTATATATTATTATGTCCTCGGGAAATATACAATAATAAATCTTCCCAAACTCCAGCGATTCATTATTATCCGACCCCGTCTATTCCCTGAAATACATTTATATTATATAATTATAAAAAAAATAGATTAATATTATTTTTTTATTATGAAATTGAAATATATAATATATATCTCAAGTGGAAATGTACTTCAATGAACAAAAAAAGAAAGTATATTAGGTTCTAAAGGTATGATGCATGAAAATATGTGTTTTATATAAAAAAAAACAGAAAAAAAAAACACAAATGTAAATAAATATAGCTTTCAAAAGATATTATAATTTATAATATGATTGCAACAAACAGCAAAGCATTATCTTTTACAATCGAAATAAAGTCAATCCCAACAAAGATTGCACATTTTATTTAGGATCTCAATTTTTTGCATTTAATATTCATGATATGAAATATATTAAATACAACGAAGAGTTTCTAAATTAATATGCGGTTTAACTTTAATAAATTTCTTATTGAATAATATAAGTATTATTATTCAATATATTCAAATAACAACATTATCTACGGAAGTATTAAAATTCAAAATAGCAATTTCAATTTCTACAACGTTAACAATTTTATATTAATTTTAAATATTTATATTAAAGATAGAAAATTTAATTACAAAAGCTAAAACAACTTTAATTTTGAATTACTTTTTTAATTAGTAAGGATTATATTTTAATTAAATTTGATGACAAATTTTTTAATTAGATTTAATCATCTCATTAAAACATTTCAATCGAGAACATTTATTAAGATAAATATTTAATCCTTTTTAAAAAATAGTCATTTGGTTTGAGTAAATAACACTATTTTAACAAATTTATGTACTTTTTATATTAAATATAATATGATTGTTATGATTCATGAGAGAAAAGTTATTTTGGGTGGAAATTAATTTCCGTTTATATGTTATATTCAGAATATTATGCACACATTGCAAAAATAAGCAACTAAGTAAGATCTTAAGATATAACGAGCTCGTGCTTTATTTACATCAACGTTGTCACAAGTGCTTCCTCAACTGATTTGGATTATCAGAAAACAGATAACGTGTATTATAAATAGAAACACGTACTTACACCACGTACACGACGAGATCCTTATCTCCGCTGAGTCGTCACACCTTGTTTAAAACCAATAGATCTATATATATCTATATATCTATATATCTATATATCTATATATCTATATATCTATATATCTATATATCTATATATCTATATATCTATATATCTATATATCTATATATCTATATATCTATATATCTATATATCTATATATCTATATATCTATATATCTATATATCTATATATCTATATACACTCATCACGAAATCTCCGAAACTATCTGTCCGATTAACTTACAATTACATAGTTACTTCTTTTGTGACGTAGACGTCCACTAAGATTTATTTTTTTTGCATTTCGCCAAGTTTTAAACCTGTAGGAGCTATACACTTAAGTTGGGGGTAAGAGTTACTATATTAACGGTTACCATATCAACGGTCACCAGAGCAACGGTTACGACGGATAATATGACAAACTTTACCATAGCAACCTAAGTTCAGTTCAAATTTATAGTGTACCTAGCGAAGCGAAAGGGAATATAAGCTAGTTCACAAATATATTTATTTTTTTATTCATATTTCATAATTTGCAATATACTTGTGAAACTACTAAACTGAAATAATCAATATGAAGAATATACATATTGTAATATAATAAAACTTTGAAAGATTATTTTATTATCTAAATTGGAAAAGCCAATTAAATTAATTTGGAAACAAGTTTCGATACAGTAGAAATAATGTTTTTTTCTTTTTAAGGAAGTTGCTAACGTCATTGTATCATTTCCTCTATATTTTAAAGTAAAATTACATTACATTGGGTTGCAAAGATATAATAGTAGGCTGTAGATATTTTCTGAAATGGCAAAAACATATGAAAGAGTAAATATATATGTTATTATTCTTTAAATATCTTTATAATTAACACTCCTGATGAACACTCATAATGAAAGAAAACACTCAAATGAGTCGAGTTGTTTTAAGGGTTATGATTCGGAATATGGTTAGTTTTTTTTACTGTTTTTACAGTTTAAGAAATTTTAGTTATCATTCATTTAAACTACTAAATAAACACCAAGAAAAATATAGTAATGCCTCTTCATATTTTTCAACTTTATTTTGAAAATATTGAAAATATGTTTTTTTTTGCTCTGTTTTAGCCTATTTTTTGTAGAGGTGCATTTTTAAAACTCAATATATACAAAGTAATTTCATGTAGACAGGGTTTTTTTTTTGTAGTCTTAAATTGATAACGTTAGTTATTTATTACCTTCCTCTTAATTAAGTAAATGAAATACAAAATCTCTTTAACCATTTAACTTAGTGATAGGTGTAAATTACAAACAGTAAGGTTTAACTTTTCATTGTCATTACTCGTATAAAGGCTTCACGTTCCAAAGCTAATCCGTGACTGAAATAATGAGAGAATTACTTTCCCAAAAATAAAAGTGTGTACATATGGCGTACACGCTCTCTAAAATTACACTAATTACTCGAGTGTAATATATTTTCATAATTTTATTAAAATATAAAAATTAATACACATACAGAAAAATAAATAGCGTATTAAAGTGCCACCTACAATAATTTCTTTAAAATAGCCCATACTAATGAACCGTCATAACCACATCGTATTTTATTTTTCATCTTACTCATCATCATCTATCTATAATTTAATCATTATTGTGAATTAATAAATTAATACTAAATAAAAATACAGTTTTTGATAGACAATAAGATCACATTTCATATGTTGTTTCTATAACTTTATTCCCTTGGCATTATTTAAAAATAATTGAAAAGTGTTCTAATAAGACGACTGTAATACCACTACATAAAAATAAAACTTATGTAAAAATCTTGAGTAATTTATGAAACATTCTTAATGCAAAGTAGGTATCAACATTGACCCGGTGCAGCTGACGTTTCGTTTATCACGTTTATATTTTACAGTTAACTGCATATTTCAGAATATAATAACTTAATAAATATTATAAATGTAAAGAAATATTATGATAGAATAGAATATACCATACATTAAAAACTGAATATATAATTGTAACAGGTTCACATATAGAATCACTGATTAAAAAATATATAACATTCCATTTTGATATCACAAACAATGAGGCGTAACAAACCTTAATTTTATTTAATACAAAAATCATATAGTTAGTTTAAGTTATTATAGATGGCTTGTCGACAAGGTATTCATCATGTCACAATTTAACATTTGATTTAAAATTTACGTATATAATTTTTATCCTAGATGTCATAGGTTAAGGAATTAATTTCACTCTGATGATCAAAGGCGAATGTCAGAACTAAAAAAAAACTTATTGAGTGCTTTTGTTACACGTTAAAACTTTTTAGGCGAAAAAGACACGGAATTATATGAAAATAGGAAAGACTTACTTACATGCGGTAAACTAAAATAAACCAGGAGCAAATTGAATAAATATTCGACATGGCACATATTTTTGGTTCAACCAAAATTTACCATATAAGTCATAAATTTGTATCTTATTTATCATCATACACAACTATAATGACGTATATTAACGTACAGTCACGTGCAATGAAAAGTATACACGGGCAGATTTTCAAATAAATATTCACGCTCAAAATTTCAAAAAAAAATCAAAAATGTATACATTATTGTGAGAAACACTGGTAGTTATATAGTATGAATTGTTAAGTGGCTACTTGTTTTTGAAATTTTCAGAGTGAATATTTATTTGAAAATCTGCCCGTGTATACTTTTCATTGCACGTGACTGTACATCCTTCCATATCTTCGTACTTTGTATTATTAAACACAAAAATATATTATAAAAAAATATATATATTGCTTTAAAATTAAAAGTATGAGTTCCAAATTATTTAATGCCACATTTAATGATTGTCGCAATATTTTCGACACATGGGACTATCGCTATTAAGCAATAAACCTATACATATATTCCTAATATTTGTATTTTACTTTCAGTTTTGGACAGCCAATTGACTTCATTGGTCGATACTGGATTGAAGAAAGAATGAAACAAACCGAACAATGTTGTTTTAATTCAAAATTTATTCTTAAGTTCGAGTTCTAAGGCAATTCTAGTTTTAACGAATTAAGTCATTTAATATATCTAATATGTAATAATTTATTTCGATAAATCTTATAATAATAAACTAATTTATCTTTTAGGGAAATCATTTTAAAATTGAAAGACTTTCGCGAAAAAAAATAATCATTTCATTTAAATTATAAATAAATCTTTAAATATAAGTGAAGGATACGTTGATTGAAAGGTTTGCAATTAGTGACCAGGTAATTTGTAATTTTATAAAACTTACCGTTCTTTATTTAAATATCGTGTATTGGACCTGATATCAATGATTGCCGTTGAATTTATGGGTTCTGTTACTATTCTGATATTGAGTTACTATAAAATAAATATTAGGAATCTGGATTTGATATTAAGTACGCTTCAATATAAACATTATAATTATATACTCCCCAAGAAGACCCAATATTATTTACAGTTTAATAAGTAATATAAATGTGAAAGTATCTTAACTAGTTTATAGCTGTTTTTTCTGAACAGTTTGCATAAAATGATCATAATATTAAATTAATTTCAGTGCGACTATAATAAATAAAAGATGCAAAATTGACGGAAAGTTTTTGTTTTATTATATTTATCGCGTGCCTGGATCGATGTATGTGTTAATTAAGCAGCTGCTGCTTGTATAGCACATTCGTTTCGTTCCCAGGAGGAGGCCCTAATTACCACGATTATTTATCCTTCCATGCTCGTTTGACTACCTAATGAATATAAAGAAAAAAAAATGTCTTCAAAAAGTACAAACACAATAAAAACACACTACAATTTTATTTTAACTTTCCGTTCATTTAAGTATAAGACGCTATAGAAAAAAAATCAGCTATTTAGAATAGTATCACCCAAATATTTAAAATTTAAGACAAATTTTACTGTAATTTTACAATGTTAATATTTTAAATGGTTGGCGGCCTGAATTTTGTTAAATAAGTAGAGTTTCATTTCATCAGATTCCTTTAACTTTGTATAAATACAAATTATACGCGGGTGCATCTCATTCGACTTGAAACACTAAATTTGAACAAATTCGCAATTCGGTGTTTATTGAAATATCTTCTGTTTGGTTTTGTAAATATATAATAATATAACCTTAATAATACTTTGATGTAATGTAATAAAAGTAGATATATGTTTAAACAATTATAATTATCATTTTATAATTTAAAAAAAAAAAAAATTGTATTTAATATTATTAAATGTAAGTTTTGGTTTTGTTTGTAAAATACCGGAATAAAATAGATTATACAGTTATACTGAACTGACTTGTTAAAGTTAAGAAAATCAGAAATAATAATTGTGAGTTTTTATTTTAGTCACATGATTATTTTCATTTCATAGTGTTATTATTTTATGACATATCTTTTATACAAGGTTATTTCATATATCTTAAACATTGATAAACATCACGTGCAACTGAAACCTCAAAAGGTCTCAAAAGTAATTTTATTTCACTACACATAAATAAAGCAGGATTTCAGTAAAATTTTAACGCAGTGAGCCATTAGGGAAATGCTGTACGTCTTGAGAGTCCTTTTGATATATTTCTTCATTACTACTTCTATTGAATTTGAAAAATATAGTTTATTTGAAATATGAAATGAAACTGTAATACACGATTACTGAAAAAAATATACTTTATTTATCATATCCAATTTAACGAATAAAAAGAAAATGAAAAGAAAAACTTTACCGAATAATCATTTTTTTTCGTTAATATATTTCATTATATGATTCGATAACGACATAAAAAAATTAATCTTGTTACCTGTTAATATGATTTGAGCATTTTTAAATGAAAACTAAAAGATTTATGGTTTACATATGACTATTCTATCGCTTTGAAGACAAAAAAACTTGATTTTTTTATCTCAGAGGTTTTAATTGAAGTACTAAATGCTATTTTCTCAATGTTTTAACCCCTAGTAAAGCAAACATTTATTAAAAATAATATACTTAAGAGGTTAGCTCCAAAATATCAGAGATAAGAATTCTTGTATCCTAAAAAAATTAAATAATCCCTATCCACTGTTCTAACGTATTATCTTATCAAGCTTTCAAAGGAAAATTCTCTAATTAATAAATATGCAGGCCACTAAATTGAGAAGACACACAAGTAAGTATTATAAAGTAATTTATCACCACGGTATCTGTAATTAATAGCAGCTAACAAATTAATTAAGCTAACAAGTTAACAAATTAGCTTACGGTTTGTATTTATTATATGATTTAGAGTCATTAATCGTTTAATTCATATTCTTAATAAATTAATAATTTTCTAAACTAAATAATTAGAAATTAATTTGTTTGCTTGATTAATGAAATTTCATGAAAATGTTTAATTCCAACACTAGGAGGAATAGAATGTTATAATGTTCTATTCCTTCCTTATAATATAAATCTATCTGTTGGCTTGAAAGATTAGCTATAAAGTATATTTAACAAAAAACATGTTGAAATTACTACTACTTTTGAAAATTTTATGTGATTTACACATCTCTTCCCAACTTGTCCCTGAACTTGATTTATTATAAAAGAACCATTTGTGATATTTCTACCTAGCCTTATACCTAGCATCTCGAAAGTGTTTATATAATATATATCATATTATTAAAATATAACTAGTTTTAGAAATATTATTCCAGTTACAAAATTCGTAATCGTTTTTGTTCAACAATTTGTCATAATACTATATACACACCGTTAAATTTGCGTGTTTTGAAATCAAGAAGCAATATTTATTCTCACCTGTTATTAAACTCAATAAATCAAAATTATATTATGTTTATGAGTCATCTGTTAACCTTTTTTTTAAAGGTTAGTAAAAAAATATTTAAAAGTTTATATTAGTTTGATAAAGAAAAGCAGATATTTGTTAAAATTTCTATTTTAACTTTTAATAATTCTCCAAGCTTTAATATCAAATCAGCGCAAATGTCAACCTAAAGCAAAAACTGCACAATATAGACTTTACAAATTTTATTGTGTGATCGAACCACAATTAATCCTATTTTGTTTCAGAACTCAACGGTGGTTTAAATATTTCAGTCACGGATTGTCTTCAGTACGTGACTGTGTTTTTATCAAGAGCCGAGCGAAGACATGAAACCGTGTAACTATAGTATAAACCAAGATAGCATATTTTTTTAGATTTTAAAATAAATCAAATTTTAAACTAAAAAAAATACTCACATTTTATATTTTATATTTGACGTCACATTTTATATTTGACGCCTTTGAGAAAAGGTTTAAAAATAACTAATTGTTTATCTCTTTTTGTTAACAATAACATCGCTGGTAAAAAGTCCCAAAAATTTTAATATTTTTAAACCTTAATGAGAAAGTTTTATATACATGCAGCGTGTGTTAGTACTGTGATAATAATTAGATATTTTTACCTTACAGATAAAACAATCTCCTTTTAAATATTTTAGTTAGATTCCATAGATGAATCTATTAGGTAGATACCATAGATGAATCTACCTATTGCAATCGATGCGATGACGGGACCCACACACCAGAGTAGGGGCGGTACGCCGTTTATGAATTGGATATTGAGAAACCGTCGAAAAATATATATATATATATATATATATATATATATATATATATATATGTATATATGTATGTATGATCCATCAGTCCAAATTCATCGTAGGCAAAATCTGACTTCACAGGTCGATAGGATAAATTAGAAGGACAAACGTCGCATCTCCTTTTTTTGGAAAAAGTGAAAGGGGGAGCTAGGAGGGGGGGTGAAAGTGCAAACCTTTGGGACACGCTACAGGTCGCAAATATTGACGGAGGATTTTCAAACTCGGTATACACATTCTTAAGGACAAAATGAAAGTTAAGTTCTTGAACGGGGGAAATCGGTCGGAGGATTGGGGGGCTGGGGGGGTTGAAAGTTAAAAACCGAAAAAATTCACAGGAGGCAAAATTTTACTCGTTGAAAAATCTTAGAAAATTAACAAATTAAAAGAGGATACTTTTTTTTTCGAAAAGTTTTTTATCGGACTCCCCGTTTATGAGATAGGAGTGGGGGCGGTTCCCCCCTCACCCAATATATGCAGAGTGACCCGTCATAAGACTCGTAATGACTTGTAAAATACTGCTGACTAGTTTTTCTTTGTCGATCGGACCCCCCCCCCCACCCACAACGAAAGTACATCATTCAATTATTACATGTTTATCGCATTCTCGGTTTCATTGTTACCTTCACATATTGCATATCGAGAATCGCGTGACGGGAATCTACCTAACACGTTCGACCCTGTCGAACGAATAACGAACGAACCCTTTTAAATATTTTTACCTTAAAGTGCTCAAGCATATCAGTGTCCGTCTGCGTCTGCGTCTGCGTCTGCGTCTGCGTCTGCGTCTGCGTCTGCGTCTGCGTCTGCGTTTGCGTCTGCGTCTGCGTCTGCGTTTGCGTTTGCGTCTGCGTCTGCGTCGGCGTCTGCGTCTACGTCTTATGATTTAATGCAAAAGATTTGCTCAGAAAAGATGTGCTCAGAGATTGTATAAAAATCTTAATCTTCAGACAACCACCAATTGACAAAACATCATCTATGCACAAACCACACAGAATTAAGTTCATATCACCGTTAAGATAACAATCTTATCAATCAATCAATAACAATTGAAAAAGATTACAATCCCCCATGGCTTACGGTATTCTTTATATTTTCACAACTGTGACATATGTTAAGTTAAAGTGACTGTGAAATATGTTAAGTTACATAACTATTTAACTTAACATATTTTATTTATAATGTAATTTTTAAATATATATATATATATATATATATATATATATATAAAAGTTTTTTAAAGTTATAAATTGTCATCCATAGACATTCGTCCATGCCTTTAATTGTAATTTTTAAATAAATATTGCCCTGATTTTAATTATGATGATGACTTTGCAGGAAATTGTAAATCTGCACAAGTTTTCGAAATCTATTTCATGGTCTTTAGTAATTCTATATTATAATTAGGTAAAAAGTTTCGTATAAGTCATAAATTTAAGCTAAGTTAATAAGTTATAAGAAGTAAGTCAATAAGTCCTCTCCAGGTTATAGTTTCTGCTCATGTTAACTAGGTTTTTCATAGCCTCGGGGTCACGGTGAGAAATTGCCATCTCGAGATTGTACTCTATAAGGTAACTATCGGAGGTATCGCCGGCCAGCCTAATGAATCTCACAATGGCATCTTCGTCGATATCCGTGTAGTACATAGATCTTTTTTGTGTGTCTAGATATAGTCACCACTGCATGTGGGACACTTGTCAGGTACGGTTTGGATGATGATTACCGACTCATATATTAATCGCTGAGTTTCGTTGATTGTGAGGATGCGCGAGTTTTCCCCTTTTCCGTATCCTTGGTTTGTAAGGTACGCGTTTTCAGTCTGTGTCTGTTTGGACCAGGTACTAGGTATTAGGGAAATGAGTTTCGATGATCAGTTATGTTGTAAATAATATGTATATATATAAATCAATTGCAAAGTAGGTAAACAAGGTATGGCATGTGTTTAAGTAGACTCACGTATCGCTTAATGGAATCCGAGTGTTTAACAAGAACGAATAAATTGAATAAGTGCAAAACTATGTAGCGAATAGATTTGACAAGCGCTATATGTATTGTGGAACATAGAAAAATCTCCTCTAAGATGTCTATTAAAAATATTTTTATAAGTCAATCAACTCAGTGTAGCCAAGCCGAATTTTAATTTACAATACTAACTAAATGAATTGAAAACAAAACATTTTCAATTCTACATATATATATTTTTACCTTTATGTAGATTACATTGCCATGGTTACAAAAAAAATTATAATTTTTTTTTAATTATATTTATAGAATTAATTAATATTCGGATGCTTTTTAATTACTTTAGACTTTTGTAACAAAATACTAGCAATAAATTTTAATTGTACTAGTTAGTTAGAAACTTGAATAATAAACATTTTAATTGCATTGCAATAGTGATAAGAATTTCCAGAATCCCGATTGTATAAAGGAATCCAGTAGATATTTCTCTATTACATTCCAATGTGTGGAACACAAGTACAATACTTGAAATAGTTTCGTTAATAAATATGTGTAAATTTTTCCAAAACACTTTTATATATCATACATTTTTTTTGAATTATTTAAATCAATACATATATCAATTTAAATCTAACTCAACTACTAACCTATTAGGAAACTCAACTACTATTATTAGGAATGGTTTTAGTACAAAGAAAGAAATATAAATTACTCACAGCTAAATGTAATAAAAAATATAAGACATGCTCTATAATCAGTATAATATTAAGTTTTGCATTAAGGAGATATAACATTTGTAGGATTTATTTATCAATCGATTGATTTTATACTGTTTTTTATATAAGGGACTGTCTATATATATTAATATCTTATCTTTAGAAGCCCCATATATGTTGAGCACCCTAATAAATAACACCCTAATAATCTTACTTATTTGATCTCACTAGCTCATCTAAAAAGATTTATGCGATAATTTACTCTATTCTGCCTATAAATCTAACTCAAATAGACTTGAATTTGAAATTTATTGGTTTCTTGTAATAATATATTATACCTTTCCAGGTTCTTTACAGGGTTCTTACAATTGTTTAATACCTTTAAATCCTTTAAAATAGATACATAAATTCGTAACATCACTTTAAATAATTGTGTATGTAAGTTCAATTCAATGATAAGCCTTAATATTTTATGTAACAGATATAAAATTCTATCAAACCTGATAGAAAACTAAAAACGAATAATAATAATATAATCAATAACTAATCAGTATTGGTATTTGTAGCATTATAGAAACTAAGGAAAATAAAATACTTCAAGACGAAATCATCATAAAAATATAGGGCGGACCGCAATGTATGGTCCGCATCCGTATACACATAGAAAGATCGATAGACGAACACGTCTGTGTTCAGACTCGCAGACTTCTTATAGATCCTTCTAAGATAAATATATATATTTGCATACATATATTTGCATACATTATATATACAAATATATAATATATCTAAAATTATCTTCTAAGATATAAGTTCACAAAAATATATATATTGATTAACCGACTCGTAAACTACTTAATCGTGATAGTTTTCTTTTTTTTAAAAGCTAGACTGCAGACCGATGAACGAACGTAACTAATAAAATACTTATTAGTTATATTCTATTAGACTACGGAACCCCACAAGCATAAAAAATACAAACTTTTTAAAAGAAATAAAATGTAAATGTAGATGGAACTGTTATGAGCAATATAATGCATATTTTACGCCGAATGGATCCAAAGGATATAAAATGTATCTGCAATATTTGGAACAATAATTACAATAAAAATAATAATTGTAAAAATGCTTATTACAAATTTAGAAAAAAAATAACCATATTAAAGTAAAAATGAAAAATTTGTGTTATTAAAATATATTAAATATTAAAGTCTAGCAATATTTCATTATTTTGTACAGCGTTTACAAGAACACTGTTGCCCTTGATCAGTGTAAAAGAAAAATATTTCAAAGGAATTTTAAAGTTACAAAAAGTGTGCTCCTTTTTTAAAACACAAAGGCTCAAGTTCAAAAAATACTTTTTTTTCTTTTCAGAATTGGTATAATTACTATCAAAATGTCTGGTAAAATATCAAACAAATATTGAACACAAATTATTTAAATATAATTAAATAATATTGAATTTACTAAGTAGTTTCAAATAAATAACTCGTCTATAATATTAAATCTATGTGGAAAAACTTTGCTACAATAAAAAGGTAATTGCATCTTCACTTTGTTAGTTGCACGATGTCAAACAAACAAGCACTTAAACGATGTCTACTTGACGAGCTCATGAATAAACATAGAAATTTTAATTCAGTTGTTATGTTAGTTCAACATATGTGAAATATGGAATTATCTGCATTTATAAGATGTTAACCAATAACTAATAATATTACTGTAAAAGCATTGAGATTCAGAGAACAAAACATTTATCGGTTATTAAAAACTTCACCTCTTTCCCAAGATTAATAAAATAAAGTATGTGATTAAATACCCAATTATAGTTTATAATATTTGAAAGTTATGATTTATTTGACGAATCAACAAAATTCTTTCTCTCGATGACGAGTTTACAATACAATTCAACATAATAGTTTCATGTCACGTGTAAAACCAAATTTGTGATTGAAATATTGAAAAGACAAATTCTGAAACAAACCAGGATTCTTGACAGGATCAATCACTTCATAATCAAAATTGATACTCATGTTTTTATTAGATTAACAGATGATCCAATCTTAATGAGTTATTATAAAATTAAAACTTAGACTATTTACATTCAATAAGGGATATTGATAATTGAATCTTTTTAAAACATAAATGGTATTTTTTTCAGTAATATTTACAAACAATGATTACTAGTAATGTATAAAAATATGAAAGTTAATACTTTTGAAAGATAACCCTAATTGTAATTTTCTAAACATTCATGAATATATTTTTAAAATCCATTTCCAATATGAGAAAAACATTTCTTAGTGAATGCAAACAGAATCCGAATTATACATGATTAATATTATAAGTGTTGAAAAAAAATCAAAAGGTTTAGAGGTCACTTCAAGGTTTTGGTACCTCTTTGGTATTTTTATGATGATATTTTATAAGGACAGTAAAATATAAAAAAGTTACGAAACATTATTATTAAATAAATCTAATTATATCATTAAAAAAATTTTAATGAATCAAAATGTGTAGGTCTTAGGTCATTGACTTATTTGCAGGATTGATATTTTAATGTAATGTATCAAACATTATTGAATATCATTTAAAAGAGCTACAATTTCTGGCCGACTCTTTTCAGAAGAGTAGCATTACGAACCTATGATAGCTTACTCACGGACTAACTACATTGACCTTTTCTAATATAATAATTGACGATTCCAAAGTACCTACATGTAAATGCCTACTTGAATAAAAATATGTTCAATTTGAAATTAAATTTAATATCATTCCATACATTTATACTAGATTTACACCAGCGCACACTTTTCATCGAAAATTCAATTTTGTAACTTGTTTATTAGGTTAAAATTATTATTACTATTAAACGACCATAGTCAATAAAAATGCATCAAATGTTCATTAACAAAGACAGATTTTTGTAATTAGTAGAAATATATAAGAAAAAGAAAAAATAGTTTTTGTTCAGACTGAGAGTAATTCGATTGGAAAAGACAATAATAATAAATTATTCACGATGTTTTTGAACGTGAGACCGCAAGCCCCTTGAGATGAGTAGGGATGAAACGATACCATTGAAGTATCGAAACTTTATCTCGACACAGAATCGGCCGTAAAATATCGATACTTACTCTTGTCGATCGTTTTTGTTTGTAAATTTTGAATTAAGTAAAATTTTATCATCACAAATATTGTCATTATACATTGATAGAGAAATAAAAGATTTTAAATAAATTTATGAAACAAAATTCAGTTTTTGTGATGTTCTCCAAAAATATTATAATACTCTTACTACAGTCAGAGTTAGATCACAGGTTAGAGTTATCAAAAGTGGAATGTAATGATAACACAAATGACGACGAAATATGGAATCTGACAATGACATTTCAGTGGCAATAAGTTTTTTATGCCAAGAAAAAAGGTGAAGAAGCTTGCAAATGCACGGTTTAAATACGAGATAAGATCATGTAGGTATCGGTTAAAAGCAAAAGTACTCTTAAATAGATAGGAATACTTTTGACCGAGTTGACTTTTACACGAGTAAGGTATAAAATATAGGAGTAAAAGAATTATTGTGTTTAGCATATACACATAACAGTAAAGAAAAAAATAATATTACCTCATGTTATCTTCCTTTATGTAAGCTAATACTTTAGAAAATGTATTTTTAAAAACCTTAGCTACTTTTATTAGTGTGGTATCAATATATTTTGATAATTAGTTTTCACTATTTATTTTTAAAGCAATATTTACAATTCAGTGGTCCGTCTCAGTGGAGAGCATTCTTTATAACTTTCAAGATTGACCTTTCACCGGTCTGCCTTATCTGTAAAACTTCTTGGCATTCTAAATAAATAAGATTTAAAACTTTTAACTTGCCCTAAGTTGCGTCGTTTGTTTCAACCGCTCTCACAGCTTCACTTTAAATATTACATGAAATAACGAAAACTCTATGTGATATACAGGTACGAACGTTAAGAACCTAGACTGGGATATATACTTCTGTACATTTATTTTTAAGAACGACTAATAGTTATCGAATTGTATGAAGTCAGAGCGGTTGCATGATTGATATGTTTAATTTGTATGTAAAAAAAAATAAAACACATTTCTTAGAGTATTGAAACTAAAAAATTTCATTAAAGTAAGAGTATTATTAAACCTAAGTAATGTTTTAAACTAATTATTTTGGTTAATTATTAACTTGTTTAGATGACAAACTAAAATAATTGACGACCACTGGTGTTAGTTATCAGTCTAGTGGTAATAAATTACTCTATAACTCACTCGTGTTTCTTCTCGGTTTAGTGGGTAGCTTATTTATTAATGAGAAAACTTTCCTTTAATACCATAATGACAAAATACGTTACGTCCTGGGATAGTAATTATTTTAATGTTTTTTGTTACGCAATATATATACTGTATTACAAAGTTATATATGAAATAAAAATGTTTTTGTTTTGTTTTATTAACCAACAAATAGAAAGAAATCTCGTTGAACAAACAATCCTTCGGGATAATAACTTATTGATCTCGGACCTTACATAAAAGAAATGCTTAATTATATATTAAAACAAAACAACAACATTTAATTAATTAAAAATAAACTCATAATTAATATAATTTTATCGGTTTATTTTAAGTATTGTTTTTCTCCTAACAAAATATATTTTTATATTATGTAATGAAGTAAAGTCTTTGTCGCTTTCGTATCGAATAAAGACTTTACTATATTATATAATACGCATTGCGGTAAGCAATATAAGTGTAATGTATATAGTACTTTAGTAAGAATATATTGCAAGCACTTAATACTTACCATAAGAACTCATAAATTACTGTAGGAACTTTTCGAACTCTGTGAGACTAAGCCCAGAGTTCGATATCTAAATGGTCTTTAAGGTCATACATAAGATATCCCAGCGGTAAAAAAGTCTTTTTGCATATTTTACCAATGATTGCATCTGCATGCAATCTTTGCATATGGTTATAATATTGCAGAATATATAACCAAAAAATGTAGGAGGGCATTAGTAGAAAACAAAAATTACATTTGCCAGACCTAACAGAAGTTACTGATATTTAACTTTATGATCCAATGTTGCATTTTATATTTTTATTAACTTTGTATGTGTACGTCTTTTTTCAGTAAAATGTTTATTTTTTTATAGTAAATTAATTTAGTAGTAATTTATTTTCAAGTAACAATTTAAATCCCAGTCTATTTTCTATAAAAAACTACAATATTAAAATTCTCTCATGTTGCTTATGAAATACCATTGCTGATACGTAGATTATGTATACTGCATGATAAGTATATCATGTCATAGTAGTGTACTGTGATCGCTTTACGTATATATAATAACTTTAATATATTTAAACTTCGAATAATTAGGAAATTCTCTAAAATCATCTCTTCCTACTTTTAAATTTTTGTGGATTACAACTGGTATTGAATACATTTTAATTTAAGGCTGTTTGAGTTTGTTTAAAATAACATAATTATTAATATTTTCTATATCGTGAAATATTACTAAACGAGAACTTATGAGATAAAATGTAACTAAAGTATGCATAATATTATGAAACGATACTTCTACAATATAGCTGTGGTCACAAAGATAATATGTAATATAAGCGTCATTACAATTAAATTAAATCAATTTGTTGTATATTACTTTGTTGAAACTTTTTAGTTAAATAACTAAAAAGTGATTAAAAAGAATATACTAAAGTATAAGCTCAAGTTGCGTCATAATATGTTAAATTTAAACTCAATTTCTAGTCTCATCTCAAGCGGCCAGCGGTTAAATTTAAGATATGTAGTGTATAATTTATTATTTTTTACAATGAAATTACGCTCAATGTAAGCAAAAAGGTTTTCTCTGTTTATTTGTATCATAAAACTGTTTTTTAAAACATTATGTGATGTTTTAGATCAAAAGTATAAGAAAGTATCGCTTTATAAAGACTTAAGAGAGTAGAGAAGAGTTGCACCTGAGTAAAATAAATTCTACAGTAAAATATTCACCGACTTACGTAAACAGTAATTCATTACATTTACATTCTTCACGAAACTAAAACATTCCAATAACTCTTTGTTTTTGTTTGTTGGAAAATAAACAATAGATTTCAAACATTCCTGCAATTCAGGCTGACAAATTCAAATTCAAAATATCTTTATTCAAGGAGGCATTTACACGTACTTTTGAATTGTCAATTATTAGATTACAATAGGTCCGTGAATAAACTACCTCCAGCTCAGAATGCTGTTGTGTTGAGAAAAGCCGGCCAGACACTGTTGCTCTTTTAAAATGATTTTTATTAACATTTGATCTATACATTGTACTATCAATCCTGCAAATGAGTCAACAATAACAAGTTCCACACATTTACCAACTAAAAACTTTTTAATGATATAATAAGATTTATTAAATCGAAAAAAAACGGAAATACTAGCCTATAAAAAATACCGTAAGACAAAATACCATGAAAATAACTAAAATAAACAAGTTGAGCAGTATTAACGTCCGTTAATTGTCTAACTTTTCTAATTGCAAAGACGGCCGAGTTGAGTTTGGCTGCGAGTGTTGAGAGAGGGGCGTTCCACTGGAGCTCCTATTCTAAAGTTATACCTAAGAAATTTATTGAGTTAATTAGTTCTATCACTTCATTGTTAACATTAGGAAGTGCAAACTCTATGCATTTAGTTTTCTTAGTATTTAAGATTAAATAATTAATTTCAAACCAATGAAGTAACAAATAACCAATTATTTCCAGTGCTAATGACGGACGAACAAAAAAAATATCGAAAAAGCTAAATGAGTTGGCATAACGAAACTTCTTAAACATAATTTGAAAAGTAATTTCAAAGAGAACAGTACATAATTAATAATACATACATATACAATGTATACTTTATTATTTTAGTTATATACATTTCTACATATGATAACTAAAATATTATTTTTCTGACTTACAGCTTAAATTAGGGTTCATTTTTTGTACAATATGACAACTTTAAATCGTTATGTTATAAATTTAAAACTTTTTTTAATGTGTTGTTTACAAAACGCCTTTCTTGTCGTCTTGTCATGGGACATATATGTTGCGGGTAAATTATGTCATCATCTGTAAAATAAGCTTATAATAGAATAATATATACATTCAATGAAATAATTTCTATTTAAGTACTTACTGTGAGACGTTTTCATAATAGTCATTTAACATTATAGATGTCAACGTATCTGTGACAGATAAAGTATTATCTTTAAATTGTATAAACTATTTTGTCCTAAAAGTGAACATTTTTACTGATCTAATATCAGTACACTAAGTGACACTTTTAATAGTTCTTATTTTGACGATCTATAAATATAAATGTCAAATAAAATCTACACCTGTAAACTAGAACAAATCACGAAGCAACCCGCGCTTCCATTACGCTAATACTTATTATGGTCTTCTTTTACTGTAATCCATTATTTATGTATGAAATAAATTTGTGATTTAAGGGTTCATTGACACTTTATTATTGTAAGTTTGTAATAAAAATGATTAGACTTTAAAAAAAACATTTGTAACATTCAAACAGGATTTGATTTGTCTATGATTAATGTTCTGTGTTATGAGTCTCGCTGAAGCACTTCCTTGTATAATATATGTAACATAAAAATATACAGTAATAGGGCTATTTGACATTAAATGTTAAAAATTGGGTATATATGTGACTTACACCTTTACCTATTTATATACCTTTATTTGAAAATAACTAAGAAATAGTTTAATTTAATTTTTATTTAACGGTGTTTTATATATTATTTCTATATATATAAATTTATAAACTAATTTATACAAAAAACAACTCCAACCACCGCTCTATAAATATGAAATTACAAAGCCTTTCTCTAAAATGAAGAATCACTTAAATAAAGAAAGAAGCTTAAGAAATAATGTTTCGTATAAGGATAGAACTAGCCACATATGATATAAATAATTTCTAATAACAATGGTTGTAATAGTTACAAGTGTAGTATTACAATATTATTTTAATATTACTATAAAATAAAATTTAATTATTAAATAACTCCTTTGACTAAAACTGCACGCATAATAAGTCTATAATAATATTACAAAACTAAAGTAGGTCTGAGTGATTATTTTAAAAGTTCTTTGATAAATTAGCCTTTAATTAAAACTTTAGACTTCATCTCGTGTAAAATGGAACTATATAAATGTTGTATTTTTACAAATCTCATACAATCTAAAGTGAAAAATATATATAAAAAATATATATTCTATAAGTAAATTATCTGTTTCAAACTATTGAATAGTTTATACAGATTAAAAACAATGACTATTTTATATTATCAAACTTGGAATACTTACAATTATATAAGTATTGTGCTTCAGCAAAGAAAAAAAAAAACCAAAGAAACTTGAAAAGTTATGGAAAAATATTATTTTTCTTGTCTTTGATGACGTCAGTAAAATAAGAACTGTCTGATAAAAGTTTTAAAAGAATTTAAAAGCCGGATTTTAATATTTTAATATATTGTTAAATAGTCTTACATTGATTAATCAGTTTTATTTACAGATTAAAACAACTTATAACATCAAACCTAAAGACATTAAAATTTATTCACCACAACTACTGAGAACGCAAACTGACGCCAAAATACGATTAAGAAGATCTAATTGAGAATTTACACTAACCCTGGGCAAATACACTTAAAGTGTTAAAGTAAACTTTGAACGGTATTTTCTTCTCCTAGATTAATTATTAATACTCCGCATTGTATAAACTTTGTTTAACTTACTGAATAATTAAAACGCCTTGATTAAGCCATTTCAATAAAAAAATTACAGACTGTGACTTCATTTTTTTTTATAGTTCACCAGTTAAGTCGATTAAATCTGCATACATTCCTTTTCTCCTTAAACCAAAGAATTTATAAAACAATAATACGACCTTCCAGGTTTGTGGATTGGAATGCCGGGCTACTGCGGGAATAGACTATAAACATTTGGCTGAAATGCGAACCTTAGATGAATGTCGTGCTGATAGAAAAGGTAAAATGTATGTAGATGGATGTAAAGCCTGAAAATAAAAATGTTAATACTTTATTATAAATGTGGGTAATTGAAAGAAAACACTGCAATCGAAGAAGACATAGATGGATTGTGTTGACATGGAAAAAATGAAGTTTCTATTCAGAAGGAGTATTATAGACGGGCGTGATTATGATCTATAGCGCAAACCATATACGAGTATTATTGGATAAAATCTGTTAGAAGATGAGTATCTATATTTTAACAGAACAACAAAACAAATAGTTCTTAGAATGTCTTCAATGATATGAAATATGTAAGAACAGTGGCTTCTTATTACCGTTAGTGGATGAATATTTATCTAGTTTACTCACACCTCTACTATTTTTTATAGAGAACTTGGTAGTATTCTTAGGCTTTAAACATTATAATTATTATATAAGTGTTTTATTATTTCTAAGTTAAGAAATAGTCTACTTTTTTATATCATTCTAAACATGTATATCATTCTGTACATTAATATGTTCATATATAATGATATTACTAAAATTTTATTTACATCAGCGCACACTTTTCACCAAATATAAAATTTTGTAATTAATTTTAATTATTGTTACTATTAAACGATCATCATCAATAATAATGCATCTAAAAATTATCTCAAACACAGATTTTTACAATTCACAGAATTATATATACAAAAATAATAATATTATACAGATAAATAAAGAAAACCTTTTTGTTCAGATTGAGAGTAATTTGATTGTAAAAGACAATAATAATAAATTATTCACGACGTATCTTGAACGTAACCGCAGGCCGCTTGAGAGAAGACTAGAGATTGAGTTCCAAGTATCTTTACATTTTACGAAACATTTTAAAGTCAGCATGTTTCATTCAATGTATTGTTTTTTTTTATCAAATAATTTTCACAGTAGATTCTAATTATTAAAAGATTCTACTAAGAGCTACTAAGTGAACTCGCACAACATATTTTGTGTTTTTATAGAGATTTTTCTGAAAAGTAAAATATTGTTCTTTTGTAATATAATAGGCTACATGACCGATTTTTTAACTACATATACATTTTTTATTTCGACAAAAGTAGTAACATCGCTTTGTAAAATAATTCAGTCTTATCTAGCTCTTCCATGATCCTCTACTTAGAGATTCTACATGATAAAGGAAAATGTTGTTTAATATTTCACGTGTCTGGTTCAGTGGTTTGATACAAGTATACTTTCTCATCGTATAATTAGTTATTATTATCTGGCCATATATACTATTAAAATGAATATAAACTTTTGAAGTTTAAATTTATAATTTTTATTCGATTGTTCATTGTGTTTTCTTATTTTTTGCTATTTAAATGGACTGGGGTTATAAATAAAACCAAATCATCGTAACTGCATTACATGAAGTAGTGGTATAAAGACATACAAATTTTAAAACCATGTAACGCTTGCTATTAGTCGAGTGTTTGTGTACCAGACTATTGATAGTTACAATGAAAACTTCTCTGTTTGTGATAGCTAAAGATTTGGTCATCCACGTAGTGTTAGTACGAAAATCAAAGTAGTAAAGTAAATATATCCTGTCTGCAAGCTAAAGATTTCCAGTACTTTAAAACAAAAGATTATTCCACTACTTTAAATAAAAATGATCAAAATAATTGCAGAAAGATAATACCTTATATTAACTAATAATTACCTCTTACATTAATACAATACAAACATTGCTTCGATGTTATTTTGTATATATGTATAAAATCATATTTTATCATCATATTATTTTAATTGTATTATGTAGTTATTAGGGTCTCGTAATTTTTTTTCTTATGGAAAGTACAAATCGTCAATATTGTCTTATTTATTTTAATAGATTGTATGTACAATATTAGTTTTGTATTGTATTATTTTTCTAACTTTTTGAATTAATAAATATTTTATTTATACTGTTTTTAAAATCGGTTTATAACTATGTCGAACCTTGTTATTTTCCAGTGCAAGGGGAACATAACAGTCCTAAAGAAAACAACTGCAAATAAATAGGAACAAAAAAGACATAAACTAGATAATTTCTTGGATGTAATCCCATCCACCAGGATTGTAGTTTTGCCAGAAAATGTATATAGTATTATTCACGAAAATAATCCATAAAACTACTCAACTATTTGTCTTTTAAAATATATGTCTTAAATAAAATATTGATAACAATACCATTTAATATAAGTATTTATCTTCCTGTTGACAATTAATAGCTAATAGAATAATTATAAATCATCAATTAACAATATGCACGTCCTAATCACGCTGTACAACCTCATCTCGAACTCAGCTCACTCTCAGTACATAAACATTTTTGCAATTGCAAAGCAATAGTAAAAATAAATGAGTATATAACTACGCTAATTCTTTTTTACTTTAAAAAAAGTCCAAAAAAACTTAAAACTTTATCCCCAAACATTCTCGTAACATTCTTCTTTTTTTTCCGAAAAAAAGCTTTTTCCTAGTTGAGCATACTTATATTTTATTATATTTTTGAATGTAGGTCAATATGAAATAATTTGAAAATTATCTACTATATAGGTTGACTTGAAAACATCTAAGTGGAAAACTTTATCGAAGGATAAAAAAATAAATAAAAATAAACACATTCACGGGCTTAAAGTATTATCTTAAAAGAAAAGTTCTTACATTTAGAAATAAAACGATCGCTAATCCGAGAAGAGACTCAAGTGAATTATATAGTAATTTATCATCATCAATAACACCAGCAGTCGCTGCTTTCAAGAACTTAGTTAATTATAAACATTATAGTTATTTATATCGTATAGCTGGTTCTATTTATTGTATAATTGAGTGTCATCAATCGTTTTAATCGATGTTGAAAACAAATTAAGTAATTTCTAAACTAATTAGAGTTAAACTAATTAGTTTGATTTACCTTACAAGCTTTTTTCAAGATACCTTATAAAAATGTTTAAACACTTCAAGTAATGCGCTTCATGTTTTGTTTAATGTTTCAAATTTATATATATTTTTTTGGGAGGGTAAACGAGCTGGTGGGTCACAGGTGAGTTTGTGATCACCGCCGCCCATGAACTCTAGCAACATCCGAGGATTTACAGGAGCGTTGCCGGCCTTGAAGGTAGGAGTAAACGCCTTTTTTGAAGGTACCCATGTCGTACTGATCTGAAAATACCGCCGAAGGGAGTTCGTTCCACATTCGAGTGGTACGAGGAAAAAATGTACTTGAGAACCGCACAGTGGAGGATCGTCACGCATCCAGGTGGTACGGGTGGTATTGGAGGCGATGGCGCGCTGGGCGGTGATTAAATTCGGCGGTAGGCATCAGATCGAATAGCTCTTTGGAACACTCCCCGTGGTATATGCGGTAGAAGACGCACAGAGATGCAGCGTCTCTACGCAATGCCAAAGAGTCCAGCCGTTCACAGATCACCAGGATCCCGACAATCCGAACGGCTCTCCGTTCCAATGGTAGAAGCTGATAATGGGGTGGGATTGGATGGACAAGGGCACGCTTCCATGAGACCGGAACTACGCTTTTAAGGTAGGAGTACCGAAATAGACGCGTTAGCACTGGTGTCAACTCAGGGGCACATGTTCGTAGCACAACTGGAGAAATACCATCTGGCCCACTCGACTTATGAACTTCCTAGGAAAGGAGGGCTTTCGGATGAGTTTTAGCTTAATGGCGAAAAACTATTTCCGGCATTAAGCTTGGACACCGCGGGATAATAGGCGGTGTCTGCCCCTGGTCGTCCAAAGTCGAGTTAGAGGCAAAAAGATTGCCCAAGAGATCGGCTTTTTCTTTTGCCATGTAGGCCAGAGAGTCGTTCCCAATATGCAGTCGCGGTAGGGATGGCTGACAAAAGTTTCCCAGAGTAGCTTTAGTCAGCGCCCAGAACTTGCGCGTGCCAGGCGGGTACTTTGCCAGCTTATCCCCAAGTTTGATGACATGCTTGAACTTTGCTCTAGCAATTTCCCGTTTGAAGAACCTGGAGGCATGATTATATTTCCTCTTCAGAACTCTAGAGTTCGGATCTTTAGTGACTAACTCATTAGCCCTAGCTTGATAAGCCTGTCGTTTGCCAGCTGCTGCAGCCCTGACAGACGCATCAAACCAAGGCCTCGATCTGCCACCAAGTGGTACCACAGAGCTTGGTACAAATAGTTCCATGCCCTGAAGTATCACATCAGCTACAGCCGCAGCGCAATCACTAGGATCATTGGAAGAGAAACAAATCGGCCCCCATGGCTAGAATGCAAAAAAGGACCGCATTTCATCCCAATCCGCTAACTTGTAGTGCCAAACGCGTCAAGTTGCAGGTCTTGTGCGAGCTGGGCGTTCAATGGGCGCTACACTTCGTACCAAGCAATGATCAGAGGACCCTAAGGGAGCCTCGACTATGACTTGGTACTTTCCGGGTTGTGTAGTCAGCAGAAGATCAAACAAAGAGGGCATATGGCTGTCCACGTCCGGTAGACGAGTCGTGACCAATTGGGACAGACCATTTGCCAGAGCAAAGTCAAACACAGATCTTCCCGCGTAGTCGGTGGCACGTGACCATAGGCAATCGGCATTGTGCAAGTTAAAATTGTGTCTCAAGTTTTATTTATACTTTACAAAACTGCATGGAATGCTTAGCTTATGAAAATATTTCTCATATGTAACATTTTACATCCTGCTTAAGTGGTTTTTTGGATATAAAATTGAAATAACAAAAATATTAATAAATATAATATTGCTTGTTTAAGTATAAACTAATTCATTCTTATAAATATTCAGAAGGAAAATAAATTCAAAATAAAAATCAACAAATATTTGATAACATTTATCAAGTTCACGATAATAACAAGGAACATTCAATACAACAAAAATATCATAAATGGAGCATTGTTTTCATTTATAAATATTAACGTACAAGCGAAACTCGAGTCATTTGAAACATGGAGAAAGTAGAGCACAATAAATACCTCGAAGAAGGTTAAAGATAGCGGAGGATCCCTATATAGGCGAATTGATCTTTTTGCAAATATAAATATCATTCAACACGTGTAACTGCTCCGATTTACTAAACACCACGTTACGTTATTTAATAGTAGTTATAATCATTATTTCTGTTCTTGGCCTAGTTTATTTAAATAACGTTTGAAGCTATCTATCCCGTAATGATTGATTATTAATAGATAAAATATTTAAATTCCGAGTCAGTTTAAAGTTGTTATGTAAAATGCGAAGAAACTGTGTAGATGAAAAACCATGGAAACGCAAATCTCCAATATCCATTAAAAATGCATTGAGAAAAGTCATTGTGTAGAATATATAGCATAAAGGATAAATAGTTGAATACAAATAAACAAATTATATTGGTTATTAATATCTATTACCTACAAAAGACATCCTATTCTTATTAATTCATATAATATAACTGTATCTATACTTTATCTAATGGACAAAATTCTGCGTACAAACCTTTACCTAATTTACACCAGTATAGTTTCAGTATTAATCAAACAGGTACAAAAATATTATAAAAAAAGTTTCAATTCACCCCGGCCTACCCTACCTAAATATTTTGTAATAAGCTTGGATCAACGACCCTTGGTTCATGTTTTGTGCACTGAATTTACAAACAAAATAACACAATATCATATCATAGATCTTAAATTTAATATCTTCTTCAAAGAAGTTAAATTCTTTCTTAGTATGTTTAGTCCTTTTGTTTGTCTCTATCAGATTTGTTTTTTTTATACCTACAGTAGATAAACAAAAAAACATAAAAAACTATTACGTTTAATATCTTTTTCAAAAAATATGTTATATTGCCTTTACAAACTAATGCACAAAGAGTATTGAATTGCTACTTATTATTAAATTTCATTACATAAATTGAGCAGATAAACATATTTTTTCACGCATTCGTATCATCTGTAAAGATTTATGCGTTCTTTCGACTTACTTTATTCTTATCAAGCAATAGAATATCCATTAAGCGGAAAACTGTGTACTTAAGTTTATTGGTTACTTATTCGCGCTTCACGCTGGCATTTATTTTCATGGATTATAAAATACTTTGAAATATTTTTTAAATATAAAAAAAAATATCTTAATTATTGTTTTTTTGCTAAACCATTGCAGAGTCCTATAAAATACTCATATTTTTGTAAGAAGTAGTATTTTTATTACCAAGAAAGTTGTCTAAAATTAGAATATATTGTATATATTATTTTTAAAATATAACTAGTTCCCGAATTAAAATTTTGATTAGAAATTTCTAATCAGTTTTACACATCAAATTTGTCTTAAAATAATTTTTAATATTACATAGAAAATCGTAGTAAAATATACAACTTTTTAATTTATCTGTGCATTACTTTCATTTTACTAACCTCAAAGGGGCGGAGCAAAATCGAACAAAATGATTATCGAAATTTGCTCAGGTTGCCCATCGCTGGGCAAAGTATCGCGTTTTGTATTGTTTGCAAATTTTTCAAATATTACCGTTTCATGGAATTGTCTTTTCAATATTACAAAAACAGTTTCAGTTCGGCACGTGATCTTTTTAGAAGGAGCTATGTGATGACAAGTAGGTATTTACATGCACTTTTGAATCATCCATTGTTAAATTAAATAAGGTCAGCGTAGTCAGTCCGTAAGTACCACCGGATGCTGCACTGTTGAGAAGAATCGGCCAGAAACTCAATTGTTTTTCTTTTTCAAAGAAATTCAACAATGTTTGATGTATACATTTGAAAATCTACCCTGCAAATGAGTCAACAACCATAAGTTGCTCATATTTCGATCGATTTTATTATATATGTGTACACTGAAGCCCATGAAGGATTAATTACCTTTTTTAGGCAAAATTTAAACGATGCGAGTTTATTTCTATTTATTGTATTTATCGTGCGTCTGTCACTGTTTGTGATACGTACTTAAATTTTATCTTATAAATAATATGGCGCACATTTAATGATATATATTGAGAGGCTACCGTAAGAATACCAATTTCTTTAAAAACATTTGTCAAAGAATCAGTTGCTTTTAAGTTAATTAAGCCCGTATAGTTTTTTATTGTATAATAAATATAGAATTAATTTCAGCGGCACTGCCCCATAATAAAATAACATAGGATAAAATACTATTAAAATAACTAAAATAAACAAGTCGATCCGTATTAACTTTCATTAATTTTATTACCTTTATAATATTCAAAAACAGTCGAGCTGAGTTTGCCTGCGACTTTTGAGAGACGGGGGTTCCACTGGACCTCTTTATGTAACCTATGCCTAATAAATTTTTGAGTTAGTCCATAATAACAATAACATTTCATAGTTAAGAATTAAGTTATAATTTTGACTTATTATATTAGGAAGTAGAAACTTATTTTTTTGTATCTCAAAACAATAATGAAATATTTTAAATCCATTATTACCATTCTACCGAATTTCAATAATTTTAAAGAGATCAAATAATTAAATTATAAACAATGAAATAATAAACTTAAAAAACCATTTCATACATTTTTATGGTATTATACTTTTATATTAAAAGCCTTGAGGAAAGTTTTAAAAGTAATATTTTTTATATTCCATAAACAATAACATTGTTTGTAAGAAGCCTACAAAAAATTCTCAATGTCGAAGCTTACCTTTTGAATACAGTCAGAAACTAATAAGGCATCTGTTTTTTTTTGGGTAACGAATTGAATATCCTTAACATTTAAACAAGTAATACTCTAAAAGAACTAAAAGCTTATTTGTTACTAATATTTTTCTCAAACTATCACCTCAAAAATTTATCCTATGAATCTTATCGGCTACATAAATAAAAATTGTTATAAAGTTAAAAAAAACCGCAGATTTTTTTTATAGAATGACAATTTTCATGTCTCAAATATTTCAATAATATCATCAATGAAGTTCTTTTAGTGTATTGGTATTGCCTACTTTTTATAAGCTCGTGATGTAAACGTCGTTTAAGTACAGGTTATATCATGCATGACTCCCAAAGTAAAGATGCAAGTTACAATTCAGCCCCTCATCGATTTTTAATATAGTTTATTAAAGATATAGATACAGTGGATCATATTTTGTCATCATGTTACCAACGATTGGTATTTTATACGCCTTCGCGGCTCTAAATACACTGTCGAATTTCATTATTACTTCTTAACTCCTCTTCTAAATACATATTTTATATGTACGAGGGTAAGGTGAAAAGTTCTCGTGAAAAGATCTCTAACAATGAAGACGTGAATTTTTTAATTTAAAAATGCATTTATTTCTCAATAAAGTCTCCATTTAGCTCAATGCACTTTGTCAAACGTTTCTCTAATAGCTGGATCCTATCCTTAAAGTGAGATTCTGGAAGGTCTGCAAAATACCCATTTACACTGCTATCACCTCTTCATTTGACCCTAAACGTTTTCCAGCCAGAAATTTCTTGAGATTTGGGAATAGATAAAAGTCAGAGGAAGCTAAATCTGGCAAATAAGGTGGATGTTCATTCCAATAATTCGTACTTCAAATTCCTTAATTTTCCCATTGCCAAAGTACGTTTGTGGGCAGGCGCATTGTCCTGGTGAAAGAGGATTTTTTTCTTCTGCAAACCAGGCCTGGTGGTACGAATGTTTTCATTTAGCTGATCAATAAGATGTGCGTAGTATTCCCCCTTTTTGTTTTTCCTTTTGGCAGGTAGTCTATAAAAAGAATCCCTTTGGAATCCCAAAAAACACTGGCCATGACTTTGCCAGCTGATGCAATTGTCTTCTTCGGTGCAGAGCCACCGGCTTCTACCCATTGTTTGGACTTTTGTTTTGTCTCCGGTGTATAGTGGTGAACCTATTTTACAAATTGGCGCATAAAATCGGCTGGATTTTTCTTGAAGCGTTCTAAACATTGCTGAGAAACTCGTTTTCTCGTCTGCTTTTGATCAGCATTCAACAAACGCGGCACCCATCTTGCACAAAGATTTCTCATACTCAGTTCTTCATGTAAGATGTGCCGTACCCTTTCTTCTGAGATGCCTATAGCCTCAGCTATCTCATACACCTTTAATCGTCGATCATCCAAAACCATATTGTATATTTTTTCGGTATTTTCTTCGGTGGTAGCAGTTTTTCGCCGTCCTTCCCGCGGATCAAAATCAATCGATGTTCGACTACGTTTAAACTCAGTTGCCCATTTTTTTATTGTTGATAATGAAGGTGCAGAGTCTCTGTATACTTTAACAAACTTTGGATGGATTTCAGATGGCGATAAACCATCCAACACAAAAACTTTATGACCGAACGGTACTCAAGTTTATCCTTTTTGTGGAACACATACGACACGTCTACTTTCAAAATTTGGTCGTGCTACATGGCTCAAAATTTGTATTTTTTCTTTTGTGGCTAGCAGCAAAATAAATGAATGGGTTAGGCCGAGAACTTTTCACCTTACCCTCGTATTACTTACTTTTAAAACTAAACCCAGGAGTACTATTACTCCCGGGTCACTAATAATGTTATTAGAATGGTTCTGATACTATTACACACTTGTTTGACTTACGCTCAAAAAACGATCTAAATGATTTCAAAGCCATTTTTAAGCTTTTTTAATCTCTCTTTAAGAAAGATTTATTTGGTTTATCTACTATAATTTTGTATTGATGACAATTTGGACACAACTATCTACAACATTTATTAAAATATTGTACCCTAATTATTCAGTTATTAAAAAAGAGTGACCAACATGAGAGAATTCAAACGTGGATTTCTTGTTTCCTTTTTAACAAAACTAAAAACTCAACTAAAAGAATAAAAATGACGAAAAGGTATCTCTTTTTATTTTCCACGTTCTATTTTTTAACACAGAATTCTTTTAGCATATTGACGATGCACTTTCGTGTTTCAAAACATGAAACAGTTTTGGTTCCTAACAAAACCTAAAATATACATTTTTTCTCGTCATTTAATTCAGACTTGTCGAGTAATTAACATTTATATGACTTTAATCATTACACCGTGATCGGAGATATTACGTAAATTTATATTTTAAGATGAAAACACGGTGATAGTTACATACTTAAGAGAATGCAGTTCATATCACTGTTCAAGTTGGTCAATGAACTTCGATAACAATACCCATTGTTCATGATATCGTAAATATTTTCACAAAGTTATTTTATTATCTAGGTTAATACATACTTTTATATTTATTAAACATATAAACAGTAATGATTTGGTATTTTTAAAAATGAATATGTAATAGAATGAAAATATATTTACGAAATCAAACCTTCAATCTACATCCTCCGTGAGTCCGTCACAGTAAGTGTCAACAGATCTGAGAGAACCAAATCCCCATATCCTTCATATATCAGTGTTTGGCCCATAATTATACAGCCTTTCTATGAATTCCAGAAATTCCCAAGAGTAGCAAAGCTTTATGTAAATACAATTTTAGTATGAATGTAAATTTGGACGATATTTTTGTGCTTAAACTTAATAATATTCATTGATTTGAATAGCCTTAATAAATCATTAATTAAGCGTTAATTTGGTTGAAGGTTTGAACCTTGAATCTTTAAAGATTCTATTTATTAAGGATGTAACTGTAACTGATTGTTTTTAATAAGAATAATAATGTATTAAATAATCTCAAGTGAGTTATTTTAATACATTGTTAGTATAAAATTTTATTATATTCGAGTGTATTAGGAACAATCAGAATCCTTAGAGGATTACTGAAATTTGTTGTATTTATTCTCAAACGTAGTAACAGAAACAAACGGTTCTTAGGATGTCTTCATTATATAATGTGCGTATAATGAATTATTTATTATTTATGTAAATGGATGATTATTTTATCGTGGAATTTATATTGTTTATTACTATATAATATATTAATAAATTATTAAATATATAACGATGATTCTTGAAAGTAACCGCAGGCTGCAAAAGATAAAACTAGATTTAAATATTATGATATTCAAAATAAGATTTAAATAATATGAAATATTTTTAACTCACGCATTCCAGTATACGATTATTCTCGTATTGCTTACTTTCAAATAATCTTAAAACATCATAATTAGTCTTATATCATAGTTTTTATACAAACAGACACCAGTATTGGACAAGCCATCAAATTTTATTGTAATATGATAGATTATATGAACGACTGTGTGGCCAAATATATTAATTTATTGTCACACATTTATAGTTTACTGCGGTGGTTGGTACCTCTTCCAAACTAATGCTTAATCTCATGCTTTGTGATTTATGTCACTAGATCGGCGGTTTAGGTTATACATAAGCGATTAAAGCTTAATGTACAATAAATGAGCCATGTATTATGATTAAATGTTAATTTACATAAATGATGTCTGTGGCCGAGGCGAAAGAGGTATGCAGGGACCGTAGCGTTTGGCGCTCTGTCGTCTCTGGCTACCCTGCAAGGAATATGGCGTGAAGTTAAATAAATAAATAAATATATGAAACATTTCAAATTCTTTGTTTATTTGAAAGCTACAGCTACAAATATATTGTACAAAAATTGTTTTGAATTTCTATAATGTAAAACGTAACGTATTGAAACAGAATATTGCCTAAATATATTAGCTTCACTGTAATAAGGAACTAATACTGGGATCCTTTGTAATATAGAGACAAAAGAGACAATAATATCAAGGTATCTCCTAAGGAGAACTGTTCGTGATCACTTAACTCGTGTAACCTTTCATTATTCAGAGTACTGTATCATTGTTTCTATATATACCTTAATGAATTGACGTTTGTAACTACATATATATGTAACTATATATATATATATATATATATATATATATATATATATATATATATATATATATATATATATATATATATATATATATATGGTTTTTATTAAAATTCAGAAGCAAGAATTTAACCGCATTTAAAATAAATGACAGGTTTAGTTTAATGTTTTCAACGTTATTTAGAATATCAAGAAACTCAATCTTGATAGTTAATATAAGATACCAATTTAAAATCCTTATAGCTGGACTATTCGGAACATACAAATATATTTATGGTTTCATTCATACGCTCTTACTACTTTATTCTTAAGAAGCCGTAGAATTCCACAAAGCGGAATCGAGGTCACTTAAGTTTATTGTTCGCTTACTCGTATTTCATGCTAATGTTTGGGATAATCTACTCGTAGATACATTACAAACAATCTAGCAATTGTTCAATAACTAAACGTCTAAAATATTTATATTTTATTTACATAAAAAGTGACAATACTATTTTTAATAAGAATTTTGACTACTTTAATTTATTTATAATATTATTAAGATGTAACAAGTTTCGGAAATTACATTCCATTCCAGGAACTTATATTCATTTTTTTTCATTAAATTTATGATAATATAATTTTAAATCTTTATTAATGAAAATCTGTAAAAGTCGTAGAAAAATATAAATATATTGAATATTTTCGTCGTGTTTATTACCTTTTCTACTTTAAGGAACTTTAAAGTATATAAGCTACAAGCAGTGAAATAAAAACAGTGAAATAAAAACAGTGAAATAAAAACAGTGAAATAAAAACAGTGAAATAAAATCAGTCAAATATAATCATTCATTCAGTCATTGTGAGAAAAGTACCAAAAGACTGAAATAATGTTATTTTGAACCGCATAATGTTTTTCACACTTATATGTAAAACATAGTAGAATTGAATAAAAAATTATCATTTCATTAAAATGAACTTTTTAAATAAAATGATAACATTTTGCCATCTTAAATCTTGCTGGTAAGCAGCGCACACTGACACTGAAATATGTTAAACAAGACCTAATTGAGTATTTGAACTAACGTTAGCCAAATATGCTGAATTAAAGTAAACATGGACGCTATTTTCAGGTGTAGGATTAATTGTTAATATTCAGCAATTGGATTAAATTTTTAAATAATTAATGTAACCTTAATATGTATAAATGTTGTTAGTTTAGGATTTGACTTGACTGATTATCTTTAATAGAAATAGTAAAATAACAAATAACCCAACGTGGGTTATTCAAAGACATTGTTTTAATTGGGTAGAAATTATTAAAAACTCTATTTATTATACGTGAGATTTATTAAAAGAAGTCTGAATTCTGAGAATTACTGATCTTTATTCTCAGATATAGCAACAATAACAAATAGTTCTTGGAATAACTTTAATCTTATGAAGAACACGAGAGTAGTGAATTATTATTTATGAAAGTGGGTGAATATTTTAATATGGAAATAGTTTTATTTATTCGCAGTTCTATATTTTTTAAAGGTTACCTTGTCAATTATTAAAACGTTACAATTACTTGTTCAAAATATTATTGTATTTTAAACAAGAAATCGTTTTTTTTTAGTTATATCAGTGCCCACTATTGAATAAATTTACAGTTTTCATAATTTTATTAATAAAAAAGTAATTGTATCGTTTCACAAAACAATACTTCAGTAATATCTTCCTCCTAAACCCTGATCTGTGAATAAATTATACACTTATTTATTATGTTAATAAAGATAAAACATAGAAGTTAGTTTAAATATAAGATAATTATTAAATAATTATACTAATGTGGAAATAAAAGAAAAGTAGTTGTGTTTAGTTTAAGTCATATAAATTATTAAAATTTTTCGGAGTGTATAAAAATTTGGAAACTTTAAATGTCACGAAATTAAAATAAATTGTGTGACTTACATGTGATGATTTTTTTTTATAAATATTTGTTTACCAAACTACGTAAAATACCAAAAACAGTAAACATATATCCCGAATAAACCAGTTTTAAACAATACTATATACATATAATAATAAATATCGTATTGTAATAATCCTTTTACGTTATACATTATGACTTGTAACAAAATACGTTGAAATGGTTTGGAAAAGTATGAAGATACAATTGGTAAATTGTAATAGAATAATATGAAATATAACAATCATTAAACATTGATCGACATTAATTCAATATTCCAAAACATTTTTAGCTAGGTATATACGTTGCTCTACAGCTACTGACAGTTTATAATTTTCATTACTCCTTAACTTGTTAAAAACCTAGCAGATGCAGCTAAGTTGTTAAGAGATTAAAAAGTTATTCATCGCAGCAACTTACTCTAAGAACAATTTAACTCTGGAACAAATCTACATTATTTTAGTATTAAGAAGAAACTTTGAGTCCCATGTATTTTAAATTACATTTTGCACTAACAAAATACCATTAACAAATAATTAATATAACACAAGTAAATATTGTATCAATCGCAATTTTTACTACTGCTACTACTAAATGTAATGTAAGATGTAGAAGTTATAATAGAATGTATATTTCATGAATTCTTCATTCGATACAATAGCAATATAAGAATGATATATTCTCGCATCGACAACACAAGCTTGCTGCGAAACAAAGTTGTGATAATATACAATAACAAGCAGATTGCGACTGTTACACATTGGCATACATTGCGTACAAAAAAAAATTTTTTTTATATTATTTGTTTACATTTCTTAGAAATGTTTGGTGAAATGAAAAATATTATAAAAACTCAATATCATTCTTATTTATGTTACGGTACACGAAATATTTAACGACCATCTAATAACAAGCCAGCGGTCAGCTTTAAAATGTAAGCTAAAATATATTATTTTTTTTTGGGTTAAAAGCTAATAAAAAAATATTCAATATCCAGAAACTAATGTGATAATGTGGTCTGATTATACTACAAAAGGAAATTTCCTATATTTATATATAAGAAGGCTGTCGTTAAACTGAAAAGAGGCACAAGTGAGTCATAGATCAATAATTACTATCTTATCAATAACTAAAACCACCTGAAGACAGTGTACAAGTAAGTAATTATATTATTTTGCTTACTCCAATTTATATATTTTTTTATTAATTTTCAAAAATTTTTTTAACTTGTGTACTAAAGAATTAAAACAAAAGCAATAAACTTTAAGATTTATTATTAGGCTTAACCCTACAAGTTTATTTTTATTAAACCCCATGGAAATACTTAATTTCAAATCCTCGTAAGAAACGCATTTCACGTTTTTGTGTACAATCAAATAAAACATTTCGAATCCCTGTGGGTATAAAGTCTAAATGTAAAGTATAATATCACCATTGTGTTTCGAAATTCTAAAATATTTTATTTAAGTACTTTGGCAAGTTTATTAAAGTGTTCTCTCGTGTACGACACTGGTTATGCAATATAAATATTTATTTTTAGATATAAATAAAGTGAAAGTATTATGAAAAATATAATTTATAAAAGAAATATTTATGAGTTGACATAAATCGCGTCCTCATTTTAATCGTAGCTTAAAGGTCACCCGTAATTAAAACAGGGGTAAATAAAAACAAGAAGATTAATTAGCTGTAAGAAAATGTCAAACAGTATAAAACTAACAAAACTAAGTAACAGTCTAAAACATTAAAAGTTCTAACTGAAATTGAATATTTTATACCAGTAAGTAATATTTGTCATTTAATGTGCAGTCTGCAATTTCAGTAGTGTATTTGATAATTCTATATAATTTATAAATAGAATAATCTTTTCGATATTAATAAATATATGTAAATAAAACGTAACTGAAACTAACAAGTATTACGAACTAATTAACGAAATGATCAGGAATAAATTTATATTTAATTTGTACACTGTAGAAGTCGGAGAGAGAGGTATTACAGTAAAATCTCTCTTCCACTTACTTAAAGATTTTGGTCTTTCTAGAAGTATCATCGGTTCATTTCTTGAACGTATTTCCAAAGCGGCTTTTGTAGGCTCTTATGAAATTTGGTTAGGTAGGGAGAGGAGCGTGAACAGTGAAGGTGAACGTGTATGCACATAGTAAAGGGGCCCCTTAAACCTACACCTGGGTCGCAAGTCCCAGGCATTGTTTGCGCTCCTCTCCTTGCAACTCGATAGGCCCGGCACCCGCACGGTGAATCCATGGAATGCTAAGAGGCTTCGTCTCGTCTTTAATACGAATCCGAGGATTCGTATTTAAGATATATAAAATATTGCTTTCTAAAATTTAAGATAGTTTTAAAGTATATATGGCTGAACAAATTGAATTGACAGCGTGAAAAGTGACTTAACCAACAATAAACCTAAGTATACTTATTATATATATGTTTATTATAGTATTCCTATCCTATTATATTATTAGTAAGCCAAAAATCAAAAAATCAAAAATCACAATAACGTATTAGTGTATATATATATATATATATATATATATAAGCGGTCCTCTTACCGTGGTCGGACTATCGAAATTCATTATTTATCTATGAAAAAGAACTACACTTTAAACATACGCTAAAAGTACAATAAATCTCAACATATTTTAATAATATATTTAGCAATTATAAAATCAGTTTAAAGATCTGTAACTTCTCATTGCGTATAAAAACAGCATTATGTTATTGCCATAATATACTTTAGCTATATCCATATAAGCTAGCTAGGTTCTAATATATTAACAATCTATTTAAAACCACTACATCGACTGATTCGATTACCGGTAGTGAACAAATTTGTATAACAAATAACAGAACCTGTAGAACCTTTATTTTAATTTAATTTACTTATTATATGCAGCAAATAAGTAATCAGCTTCAAATTTACAGCTCTTTCATACATTTTCAAAGTTAAACAATATCTGAAAACTACATCTATATCATACTGTAAACACTCGTGTTAGATGTATTGTGTTGAACATTTCTGCAAACTCACGCTAGCTACTATGTATGCTGTATGAAGAATTATGTTCTACTTTTGATTAAACATGTAGGTGCAAAAGATAATTACAAATTTACATTAGCGTTTTTTGCTATATTTAAATAAAATAATTATACTTTTGTATTATAAATATTTATGTAACGGTAAATATACTTGCCTTCACGACACCTTCCAAAGGAATATTCTCCGAAATCAGCATATTTAGCATATTAAGTTAACCTGAAATTATTGACTGCGTTAAAAACACGAATATAATCTGTTCTTGTTTTAAAACAACGTTTATTAAGAATATATTTTTTATTAAAATTTCAAGGTTTCTTTAAACAAAGAGTAAAAATTAATTTAAGCACTACAATATATAATATATCCCATATAAAACTATTTGTAAAATAAGTAAACAAGTTATGATTTATGTTTAAATATACTTTTGTAAATCTCATTGGAATCTTAGTGTTAAACGAGAATGAATAAACGAACGAGTGCTTTAGTATGTAAAGAGATTTGACAAGTGCTCTATGTATTGCTGAAGATCAAAAATCTCCCTTATGTTTAAAAATATTTTTATAAAACAATCAACACCATGTAGCTAACCTTAATAAAAAGATCAAATGAATATATTTTCAATGTTATAATATGTAATACAGGTATATTTGGAAACAATTTGTAATGTAATAAAAGATAGTCTGAGGGTACATTGTTTTATTTCAAAATATAACCGAAAACGATCCAACATGTCCTTGATTGAATTTATCGAATTAGTTAATATCTGTTATTAGTTTTACTTTAAGACATTTCTGTTGAAATATTATGATTCCATCTAAGTTATATATCTAATAGTTACTTTAATACTTAATTTATAAAACAATTACTTTTATTTCCTAGCCTGGGTAATTAGGAAAAGTAACTAATCTCATACAGACAACGTATGTTAACTTCCAAAAGGTAATTCAAGTTATAAATAAAATTCAGGTTTTAATGATATCATTACAATCATCTCTATTAAGAAAAGATTTTGTAAAATTAAAAACGAAATTAATAAACGGAACTGCTCTAAAACCAATATTGAATACCAAGTTACCAAAATTTATGAAGGAGAATGAAAAAAAACATATTTCTCATTCCTCACATTAGAGAAACTAAATTTGTAGGAAATATCTTTATTAACGGGTTGTTTTTTCTGTTTCTCATACATTCTGCACCATATATATGTATTAATATGTATTAAATGTCTTGTCTTTGGACGCCCCATATATGCGGAATATCCTCATAAAAAAAAATCTAACTCATTTGATTTCGGCAACTCATCTATACAGATTTATGTGATCTTTTACTCCATTTTACCCACAAATCTAACACAAATACACTTATCTGAAATTTATATGCTGCTTTCTGGTAATAACATTTAAAGAGTTGTTTAAGTTTATGAACTCGTTAAAAAAATAAACAAATAAATTAGTAATATCATTTTAAAAAACTATGCATATAGGTCAGAAGTGTCAGTACCTTAAGTAAAGTAAATATAAGAAAAAATGAATTTTACCTTTTTCATAGAGGTCAAAGGAGTCGTCATAAAATAATCAATAATCTTATTCTCCTCGAAGATTTTAGAGATTTTTTATAACATTATACCAGTTGTTCTCAGATGGTATTACATGTATACAAGTTACTGGTTTAATAAATATAGTGAGTAATATTTGTGATAATATTTTTGTTTGTTTGTTTTACACAAGTGTTTTAAAATATTCATTCAATAATCAAAAGGGTGAGTTTTGAACGAAATGATCATTATGTAATAACTAATCAATTAAAAATATTTAAAAAATGATAGAACTTTGAAATTTTAAAATACTTCTTTATGTAAAGATGTAAAAAAATTTACAGAATTTGTCGATTTTTTTAACAGCGACAAATAATAGGCCCATATAATCTAGGAACAGTACGAAATCAGTATATAAAAAATATATTATCAAGACATGTAGGAGAAGAGAAATTAAGACACATAGACACATCGTAATATTTAGTGTATTTTGTAACTTTTGACGTAAACTTTTTTTTTTTTTTTTTTTTTTTTTGTTTTATTTATTATACATAGGAAAATAAACAATGATCATTATACAATGTCCCACAAAACTGTTAAAACAGTTTGACTGTGGGATCAGCAGTCTCTTTTAACATTAAGTTGTTGTTACATTATGACTTTTTTCCTTATATTCAGGTGTTGTTACATTATGACTTATTATATTGAATCGAAAGGTAGAAATACACCTAGTTACAAACTAACTAACTATTCACAAAAATGAGAAAAGGTATTTTCGTAGCTTTAATTTAAATATGCGTTTATTAGACTCCAATCGGATGTCTTTGGGCAGGCTGTTAAGTATGAAAGGTAATCGTTTTTTTAGTGTTCTGTCCCCAAAGTAATTATTCACTTTGGGTATTTCATATTTACCCTCAGACACCGATCGCGTACCGATGTTATGGTTCAACAGCGTCAGGCCATGCCCCTGACCGTTATGGTTATTTATGGCTAACAGATATTTATGCTTTAGGCTAACTGGTAGTATTTTGCAAATTTTAAATAGTTTGACATAGTTTCCTTTACAATTTTTTTTAGTTTTTTTGTTTACAAATAGCTTTAAAAATCTAATCTGTAGTGTTTCTAGTTTGTCAATATTACTTTTGAATGTGAGGCCATAACTGTCAAGTGCATAGCCCAGTACTGAATCGACTAATGCAAAATAAAGAATTTTCAATGTCACAATTGGTACTCTAAAACTAAGGTGATAGAATTTACATAGCAGCGATCTTAGTTTATTACAAATGTAGTCTATATGAGTCGTCCAGGAAAATTTAGAGTCTATTTTTACACCTAGGTATGTTACACAGTCAACATTTTCTATCGGCTTACAATTACAATTCATAAGGTTGCTATGGAGGCAGGAATAATCATGTGTGTATATAAAAGGAGGTGAGATTAATTTTTTAGCGTATGGTGACCTTATTACCATGAATTTGGTTTTATCTGAATTTAAGATGATTCCATTGTCGTGTGACCACCTAACTACCGCGTCTATATCACGTTGTACTAAACTACACAATTCATCGATATCAGTTCCAGCAAGTAAAGTGCATAAGTCATCTGCATACATATAGGCTGAACAATTGCGGAGAACACCGTATAGACTGTTTACGTGTAATAGATAGCAGAGTGGCCCAGTCCCAGATCCTTGAGGAACTCCGCATCCGACTTCGGTTTCTTCGCTTAGCGTGTCACCCACCTTAACACGGAAAGTGCGATCTGTTAGGTAGTCACGGAACCATTGATTTAAAGGTTGTTTTACTCCACATTCATCCATACCTCTCAACAATGTTTCTGTCTCTAACGTATCGAATGCTTTTTTATAGTCATAAAATACTAGTACAACCGTTTTGTTCTTTTCTAAGTATGAATTAATTTCATTGGTGAATTTCGCCAGAAGCGTGTTTGTACTTTTACCTTTTTGGAAACCGTGTTGGCATTCGTTCAGTATTTTATTTTTATTTAGGTAATTTCCCAGTTGGTTTACAATGCACTTTTCTATAATTTTGTCAATACTCGATAAAATAGCTATAGGCCTGTAATTAGAATAAAGTTTTCGGTCACCTTTTTTATAGACTGGACGGATTACGGTTTCTTTCAGTTTCGACGGAAAAATATGCTGGCTAATAGATAAATTTATTAATTTAGCCAATATGGGGCTAACTTTGTCAACGACTATTTTTAAGTCCGACATACGCACGAAATCACTCCCAGGTGCTTTATTTTTACTTAATTGGTTAATTACGCGTTTGACTTCATTTTCACTGACAGGTTGCCATCTCATACACATATCTACTCGCTTAACATAATCATTCCTTACCATCCATTTTTCAGCACATTGATGTTTTATTTTATTTACTTCATTTAAAAAATTATTTGCGAACTTATCACATATTTCTTTTAAACTTCCTTGCCCTTTCATATTTGAGATTATTAATGAGTCTAATGGCTGCCTATTGTTTCCTAATAAACTGTTTAATTTGTCCCACACTTTTTTAATATTATTATTACAATCTAATATAGTTTTTTTATCGTACTCAACTTTACATTTAAATATAGCTTTATTACATTTATTTCTATATCTAGTATAGTTCAGTCTTTTTATCATATTTTTTGGGTCATAGCACCATACATCAAACAATCTATCTCTCTCTGAAATCATTCTTTTTAAATTATCGTTTATCCACAATTTTTTATTTCTACTACTTTTATTTTTAATTATAGGTCTTAATTTGTAACATTCATTATAAATATTGGTAAAGATATTTGTGAAACATTTATATAATTCAATTGGGCAATTTATTTCTAACAATTTGTTAAAGTTAATTGTTTGTAACTTATTTCTAACCAACCTATTGTCTAAAGTACGTCGATCAGCTGCAATCGGCTGAGGACGGCACATAGCTGGAGTGCGATTCCATTGTATCGCGGCCGATACAAAGTAGTGGTCCGCTATCTTATGTTTTATTACGGCAGAATCAATCGAAGCTAATGGTGCTCTTATGTATATATGGTCTAGACACGATTCAACTAAGTTATTCATTAGTACTTCCTTACGAGTCACGTCACAAATACATTTGGTAAATCCAAACTCCGCTAAAGTATTCTCGTATAAAATAACCCTGTTATCATCTTTATTTAGAATATTAATGTTTATATCTCCACAAAAAATAGCTTTTGAACGCTTAGGTAAGCTGTCCAATAGGTTACGTAGTTCTAATAAGAAATCTCGAATTTTGTCATAGTTAAAAAATCGGGGCGGTCTATATATGGATATTAAATAAATTTTCTCGCCGTTAACGTCTAATATTAAGGAAACGCACTCAGCCGATTGCATTCCGCTGAGCGGCATACGCGTTATCGCATCCGTCTCGCTCACTCGCACGCCGATATTGGTTCTCGAGTAAACTAACACCCCTCCTCCTCCGCGGCCCTCGCGAGTATAAACATTAATTATAAAGCCTGGAATTTTATAGAATGATATCAAAGAGAAATGTATATTTGGTTCAGTTATCACTATTACATCTAATCGGTTTATTTCACTGCCCAGAGATACCAAAAATTCACTGAAATACTTTTTTAACGATCTTATATTGACATGCAAAATACAAAAGTCTTTAGTGTTATGTATCAATTGAAACCACGAGTATAAATTGTCTACACACGAATAGTTGACAGGGTCGACAATTACAGAGTCTATATTATTTAAGTTATCGAATTTCATTCGAAGTATTACACTTTTAACAACACATAATTGCACTCATTTCTTGTTAAGTAGATCGATTATATCACTTTCAGACCTTATACGAATCGTTTTTTCGCCTTCCTCTTTCTTGACTAATATATTTCCATTCGAAATCCAAATAAACTTAAAAATTCCCTTAAGCTTCGTCTTTGTATTCCATAGTATGGTTCGCGTTGATTTTGTTAAGTCTTCGTTTATATATATCTTATTAGTGGCCGTTCCATTTGTAATCATATTACTATCAAAGTTTGCCAGTTTCCGTCGCTCAGCGAGCCACTTATCCCGCGACCCGGTACCCGAGGTTTTGAAGCCCACGATGATGGGTGCAGGATTTTTGTTCATTTTAGTTTGTCCCATTCTTTTCACCCATTCTATATCTGTGTCATTGACTTTTATTAGATTTCCGATCTTAGTAACTATTTCCTTTACGTTCTCGTCCGGTAATTGTTCAACCCCCGATATTTCGAGGTTATGTTTACGGGTTGTCTGTTCAAACTCGTGGATTTTTTGTTCCAATGCAGTGTTTTGTTTTTCTAAATAGACACATTTATTGTTCACACTTATAAAACTTTTTTCTAGTTGTTTAATTTTTTCTTTTGATTTGTTATGTTCTTCAATCAGTGTATCGTATTTATCAGACAGTAGACTTATACTTTGGGTTATTAAGTCGAGCTGTTTCTTGAAGCCAGAAATTGCACCGACTTTATTTTGGATATCCTTTAGTATTTTTTCATGATCCTGTGACACATCTTCGTGGTCTTCCTCTTCGGAACCTTCCTCTTCACAATTATTACAAAACAATCTATTTCTACCGTTTTTTATGTCGGCCGCCAAACCCTTCACACAACCGCGGTGAAAGGTTCCTTGGCAAGATCCCTGACAGGAGAAATGAGATCCTTTCTTTGTTAAAGTTTTTTTACATTTTTGACATTCCATTGTAGTCGTATCAGTGATACGCAAAGTTTCACTATTAACACAATTACTAATTACCCGCACACTATATAACTCTCGAGTGCACGTGCAAAATGCTCGCGCGCCCGAGCGAGACTTTTATTTTCTACTCTTTCTTCTTGGCGATAATTTTAATAGAATACCATTAATCGCATTCTTTCCAATTTAATCATAGCATGATTTTTTTCAAGCTTGCTATGTTATAAATCTTAATTTTATCGCTAAGCAATACCTTCATAACAATAAGTACATAAAAAATTAAATATTTGTTATTTTTAATTAATAATATTAGGTATATGTTATTTAACAGCTGAATAAAAATGTGTCGTTTTCAAGAGATAAATATACTTCAATCATAAAGCTAAGAAAATATATTAAGTGCTAAATGTATGACATATTAAAAAAGTTGCTTAAAAATATAAAAAAAACAATAATACACTGGACCTTTAAACACAAATGTTCAAAAGATATTACTATTTTGAAACATGAATACCACATTCAGAAAATCTCTAATAAATGTATAATTAATTTGTCTTTTACAATCGAACAGATCTTAAAATATATTCTTGCTTCCATTGCATGCTTGCTACTTTAAATGTCATATCCAAGGTATTAACTACGTTAAATAAAAGAAAAAACGTACAGTATCAATTCCTTACTGAATATGCAGAAATACTATATTAAAATAATAACATTATTAAGTAAGTATTAACAATAATAACTTCAAATTATACAACACGAACTATTATATAATTGTATTAGACTAAGTTATATTAATCTCAGATGACAAATTTGGTTCCAAATGCTAAAACAACTTCGCTTTTAAATTTATTTTTGAATTAACTAAGATTATTCATTTTATTAAATTAAGCCCCTAATTTTTGATGACTGGATTCAAGCAAATTTAATACTCTATGGTTTCAAGAAATACTCAATATTCAAAATAAATATTTAATTCTTTGAAACTAATTTAGTTATGGGTAGCAAAATTTTTAAATATTTGTTTACTTAAATTATTAAACAATTCATAGCAGAAAATAATATTGGATAGATAATTTAGTTCTTTAAATATGATATATAAATACATATAATTTTAATATAGAATATATTCTATAAAAACATAAACAACAAAATAGGATCTACCTTATAAGATGCTAAGAGTTCGTGTTCAATTTAAATGAACGTTGTCACGAGTGCTTCCTCTACTGATATTGATTATCAGATAAGAGATAACGAGTACTATAAATAGAACCACGTACGTACAGTAAACAACGACTCAGCAGAGATTAAGTTTAGAACTAACAAGAATACAAATCATATTAGTTTTAAAGGTTTAGGGTCAAAAATAAATGAACCATTTAAATAATTATTTCATATCATTGTATACTCATTACTTTGAACACAATTATTTTTAAATAGTTCCTTCGTATTCGACTTTGTTGATATTTTATAATCATCATAGACGAATAATATTTTATATTATATTAATTTAAAAATCGAGGACTTGTAACGAATTTCATATCTCCTATATATCTTTTTTGGTGATGAAATTTAAACTGTAAGAGACTGTGTCGTAAAAAAATCCTTAGGGATTAGGGATTCAAAACAAAAACATTTTCTTTTGAAACTTGAACTTTAAACTCAGAAAGCCTAAAACTTTTTGTAACAAATAAAAAACAATAGCAATTCCCAGGCAGTAGTTTAAAGGCAAAAGCTCATAAATCGTAGTAGTATTTAAATAATTACTAGTTTAGTAGAGATGTGGTTTAGTTAAAACTTTAACGACGTAGTCTAAACTTTATTACATTAATTAAGGTATATACTTTAAATATTACAAGAACGGAACTTAAAATATTATCTTTTAAAACTAAAATTATTTTTTGTGTATGTTTTAATATATTTTTATTATAAAAAGAAGGTAAATTAAAATTAATTTTATCATAAATATTCATCCATATTAAAATGATGGAAAATCTTACAAAACTCAAATTAAAACAATCGCTAAAGAAATTACAGGCGGTAGGAACCACTTTATCATTCATGTTCCTTTTGAGGAAATTGCCGACGGGTCATTTGTGTTAAAAGAATCATTAAAAGTTTTTTTTTTAAGTTATGGCTATTATTTTAATCTGACATATTGTATTTGTAATGGGTATGAAAAAAAAGCTATAAAATAAGAAATGTAATTTTAAAATGAAGGATTTCTTGAAAATAAAATATATATAATTAGAATTGTGATACTTTCACCGGCCTACCTCATAGTCATTAACATTTCCTATACAGCACGTGTCTAAACACGACCCAACCCGCTAACTGCAAAGGATTTCAAACGTGGAATAAAATAAAAATGCAATTCAATACACTTGAATTGAATCGCAATTAAAAAATATAAAATCTCCTACACTGTTTATTTTTATTACTAGTTTAAGTTTAAATTAAAAAATAAAGTAATGTTTCATGTTTACATCCTATATCGTATGTTTAAATCGTATTTATAAACGAGTCACGTTCCAAAGCAAATTTGTGACTGGAATTGTAAAAGACGAGTAGATTTCAAAACAAATGCTTACATTATCTAGTATAAATAAATGCTAAACATATATGTATCTGTGAACTTAACTTTTATTATGTGTTTTAGAATGTGTTTTTTTTTTTTTTTTTTTTTTTTTTTTTTCACCTTCACGCCATATCCCTTGCGGGGTAGCCAGAGACGACGGAGCGCCAAACGCTACGGTCTCTGCATACCTCTTTCGCCTCGGCCACAGACATCAACTATATTTATAGAATTGTTAATTGTTATTATTTCAACTTTATAACCTTATTAGACTTTATAAGATGAATTCATAGCTTTATTTAATTTATGTATGAAACAATAACTTTTATATGAATAATGTTTTAAGGACATAGTTTAGATTTAGATTTGACCTTTAATAGATTTAAGGCCAACTACACATACGGCACTGCACAAAATTTATTTAATAAATCTTGCGGCTACTTAGTGTTTGTCGTCTAGGATGGCAGTCTTATAGATAGATTAATAATTCATAAGAAATATAGGGTAAATTTATGCAAACCTTAATATTAAATCGAAATTTTTATGAGTGTATTTAAAAAATAGACTTTTACAAAATTTACCCAAATCCAAAGATAACATTACACCACATATTATTTTGATGTCCCCGCTTTATAACAGTTAAGAAAAAAGTTCGACCGTTTCGCTTTTCCGAGGGGACTAGTTTCTTGTTTAAAAATGTTTCTAGTGTGTTTGTTGCGAAAGAATACACTCTGAACTAAACAAATATAACTACGTAATATTTATCAATTTGAATATTTGCCAACTAATGCCAAAAGACAAAATCGAATAGGTAACCCATGTGACCACTTAGAGAAACGAGAAAGTTTTGCAAATTGCATAATTAAAAAATGAATACTAAACATTGAATTATGTGACGTTAGTATATTTATAAATTTTGTACATAAATTATAAATAAACAAAACATGACTTACTCCGTACCATAGACCATAGATGGTCAGTCTAAACTGAAAAGTTATTGTGACCTCTAGGACTTTCTTAGGATGAAGAAATTTAATAGAGGATTATTAAAAAATTACATAATTGGAAAAGGCATTTCAAGATAGGTAATTATATATTTAGGTAATCAGTAGCCTTAATTTGCATATAATAATAATATTTAGTCTTTTATGTTTTGAGTCATATATTATACAATATATCACAAACGCAAGCTTGGTACAAGTTATGATCTTTTGCAGTTGACATATGTCGTTTACTCCGTGCTCGTTTCACAATTGCTTGCATATTATAAACAGATCTGACATTTAGATAATATTATTAATAAATATAAATAGCTCTCGTAGAAATACGACTATCTATAGTGTGGAATTAAATTCTGCGACTGTGCTGAATATACGAATACACTTTATAGCGTTTCTCAATATCTCATTAATTTTAGAGTTCTTAAATCTTATATAGGTCTGAAGTAATAATTTATTGTTAGAAAGACTGCAATTAATAATAAATTTATTGTATTAGATATACGAGTATAAAACAACACTAGAATGGTTGAAAGAATCGTTGTATACTATCTCTCGGCTGAGACCATTGAAATTTGTCTATCATAAAAAAGAACATCCAATCAAAAAGTAATATCATTAATTATCATAACAATTATCATTCGAATGTATTGATTTTTTTTGTAAGAAAAGTAATAATGTCAAAAGAACAAAGAATTATAAGGTTCGTGTTATAAACTATTTAACCTGCAAAGTCAAAATATATAAAAATAAAACGTAAGATAAAACTCGGTAAACTTGAAAAAGCCAGAGGCAACTTGACAAAGAATTTATTTAATAGCTTCCCCTTTAAAAATATATAGTACGGTAGCGTTATTAATGTCTTCAAAGTTATTATAACATTTTTGTTGTAGAAATGTAAGTTTCTAATATTATTTCTGGACTATGCGTCATATAATAGTCTAAATTAAATTATTTTTTTGTAAGTATAACTACTATGTTTATAATTTCATCAAGTTTTATCGTAAGCAAAACAAAATAATTATATATAACAAAATAGAGTAATTGTTGTTAAATAAATTAAAAATGTTAAATTAAAACTATCGTTAAGGGAAATAATCGAACCTAATACCTCTGAAAGTCTTCCTCGTTACTTACTTTTAGCTCATCATTAAGGATTACGATTATTTGGCGAAAATAGTTATTCAATTGAATTTAATCAACGAAAGTATAGCCAGTTAAATATATAATAAAAATAGCTTTGTATAATTATTCTTATACATACTTCGTTCAATATTCGTAAACAAGCAATTTGTAATTTGCATCTTAACTCTGCGAGTCAAGAATACAATACACACACATAACGAGTCTACGTGACGGAATCATGTATAAGAATAATAAATTCAATATAGAAGTTATTTATATTTATATTGATTATGTTTATTGTTAGTTGAAAAGATAACTCAATTCTTACAATATTGAATTTAACTATAAGCTCCACAAGCACACAAAAGCTCCTTACATTAATTAAACGCAAATACTTGACTTTAATTTCGTTGTGGATCAAAATAACATTATTTAAGTAGTTAAAAAATGTTTAATCCTATAACAAATATAATCTTCTTAGAACTATTATTTTCGGATAAGATTATAATTAACATTATTTTTTATTTTGTAATGGTGTTTTGTTTGATTGTTTCTGAATTAAAATAGGTTATATGAGTTCATCTCATAGGACTTAGACAGTCATAATTTTGTCCGTAATATATCTATATTTAATTAGACAAATTGTTTGTATAATTACTAATTAATTCATTATATACTGGAGAGGCCACTTGTGGTTTTGGAAGGGAATTGAATGTAATTATCAACTTCTAGATCGATATTATTTATATAAATTGCTTTAATTATTTTAAAATTGTACTAATGTAGTTTACCAAAATTTCTAAAATACAGTAACTTTTTTTTAATAAGGTTTACCTTAGTTCTCTTGGAGATATTGGATTCAATCCAAAAACAAGACATATTCAATATTTTTTAAGTCAAGTCTTTATTTGCTGAGGTGAGGTAAGGTACTATTAATGACTGGCAACTCTATGTCGTAGAAGACTTCTACGGTTTGTAATGGTTTAAAGTTTTTTATAAAATTATAATAAATTGCGAATTCACATTAATTGTAATAGTATCAATGACAGTTGTAAAAAAAATAATAAAAATATTAGCGGAATATTTCTCAATGTTTGAATTTATCACTCGGAGATTACAAAAACGAAACGCAGTCGCAGAGAGAAGCTAATTGCCAGCATCGATCAACTCTGTACTATTTTTTTTTTTAATAATTCCATCTCGCTATAATGTCCCTGTTAAATTTAAGGTTACTTTTTAAACAGTAGTTTAATAATTTGATTTAATTGTTGTATTTAATTTTGGTTTTAAATTATTTAGTATTTAAAACAAAAAATTAAAAGCTTATTAGATAATGTTATCAATACTTTTATTACATTGTAACCTTAACCTTAGCTTTAAAAATATTGTTCTTTAATTTTTATTTTTAATTAGTATATAAATTGTATGCTAAAATTAATTTATGCTACTGTGAAACATAGCAAATTGTTACGTATCAAAAGACAATTACAATATGACATGGACAACAATGCAGTGTCTACCTTTTAATGATCAACTTGTATGCACATTAAATCAGTGGTTTAATAATTCAGTATAAACTACTACATATTTTAACTATTAAAAATATTTCAACATAACCATAGAATAGAAGAGAGAAGTTAAACTGATGAATTGGTGAAATTACTCAAGGATATGTTTCTTCGTCTTGGAATTCTCTGAATAATATCGTACCATCTATTTTTATAATATTAGACGAATATAAATCATAACAAGCATATAATTTATAGTTTTAACGTTCATTTATTGTGTTTAAACAAATTAATTGTATTATTCTTAAAGTTACAAAACTTTTCGGCTCGCAAATAAATAAATTATTAATAAAAATAATATATTACTGATAAGTTGCATTAATTACTATAACTAGCTTATATTAAATATAAAAAAATCCTTCTATGCAATACAATGATTTTTTATGTTTAGTATCTGCAAAAAACATATAACATTACATTTATCATTAATTGAACTACAATTTTTTAATGATTAAATTATGCATACTAGTTAGTAAAAAAAATTGTGAGTATATGAACTTTACAAGAGTTAACATGTGTATAAATATGTATATATTTATAACGTATAGTTATTTTACAGTATAGTATAGTTATTTTAATAATAAATCAGAAGTGATCTCAATAAGTAGTAAAAGTTTTATTGGATGGATAAAACTTTATTCTTCTTATCCTTTCTTCTTTCTTAAATTTACAACTCTTGTACAACTTTGTACATTTGGAAACATCCATGGATGATAACACTTATAAGATAAGAAGGTAGGTTTTTATGGTCGTTTATTTAATACTTAATGAAAATAAATATTTCCTAGTTTACAAGTTTATTCAAAGTAGAAAAAAAGAAATAACCCATCAAGATATAGATTGATGTTATTTCTTGTATTACAAACTGTGCTGTCTCCAGTTTAATTATAATATATAGTAATCTATACTTATAATAAATCTGTAGAGAGGTCAATTCTGTACATGAAATATATTTACAAAATAAGTAGCAAGGGGTGATTAGTGTTCGATACTGATGCCAAAAATGCAGTTAAAAAAATTTTTGTCTGTCTGTCTGTCTGTCTGTCTGTTTGTATGTTATTTATAGAAAAAAAAACTACTCGACGGATTTTAACGAAACTTAGTACAATTATTCTTTATACTCCTGGGCAGGTAATAGTATACTTTTCATCACACTACAATGAATAGGAGCAGAGCAGTGAAAGGAAATGTTGAGAAAATGGGAGAAGTTGCTTGATTTTTTAAGCTTCCGTCGCGTGTGCAGCCTTAATGGTTAGAGCTACATAGAAACTATGTATAACGGAAATATTCTACATAAAAATACACGAAAAATATTCCAAGACAGCATATATCTACCTTTTATAGTTAACTCACAATAACACGCATAACTCTCGATAGCTTAGCAGTTCGGAGATTTCTTATTATATTTGTTTACTTTTACGTTTATAAAACCAATAATGCTCACCATCATTCCTAATTAAAAAAAAAATAAACATTAGCACCAATTCAATAAAAAAAGAATCATTGAAATCGGTATAGAAACACCAAACTTATACTTACTTACATGAAATACGCCAACAAGACATCGCGCGTGAATAGTGAATCAAGCTATAAGGATTATTTTTGCGTAACGGTTGCCGCGCTCGACGGGGCTCGCGGCGGCAGAGTATAAAAGGGGCGGGAGGCGAGCGCAAGCGTCATTCAATATTTGGCTGTTGATGCGTTCAGAGTGTTGAACTTTATTGACAGACAATAATTGTTATTTTATAAACCGTGCTTATCAGCGCGACTTTTTGTCTTTAAATAGTTTATTTTAATTTCTTTTGTTGTTATTTTCTAAATTAGTTTTAGTTTTGTTTAAATTCTTAACTATTAATAGTTCCTATTTTATTTCTTTTTAAGTAGATTTAGATTCGATTTTTAGATTAGATAATAGATAGATAGATTAGATTATTGTTAGATTTTTAGTTACTGATAGGTTAGTTTTGGCATTTTATGTTTAGTTTATTTTGTATTGAGTAGATAAAAGCGTAGGTAGGTACTTTTATTAATTATAGTATTCATAGGTATTTTTTATTTATTTTTAAGTGAAGTAGGTATAGGTAGATATTGCCTACTATCTACCTATACTGCACACGTGTTTTAGCTTTATTTTCATTTCTTTTTTTTTTGTAACTAAGTTGTAGGTAGGTAGGTACATATTTCTTAGTTTAATTCTATTAGAATATTAGGTATTTAAGTTTAAATAGGCACTTAGATTTATATTTTTTTATTATATAGCAGCTGTACTTAGAACATCTAAGGTTTTTTTTGTATTAGCATAGGTACTTTGATTAATTACAGTAGTTGTAGGTATTTCTTATTATTCATTTTTAAGTGAAGTAGGTAAGTGTAGATAGTATTGCACACGCATTAAGTATAGCTTTATTTTCATTTTTTATTCTTTTGTAATTTGTAGGTACCTACGTACATATTTATAATTCGATTAGAATATTATTTTAGTTTTAATAGGCACTTAGATTTATATTCTATTTATTATATACTTAGCTATAGTTAGGACCTCTGACGTAAGTTTTTTGTTGGGTAACTAAATAGAATTTAAGTTACCGTCGATTAAAAATAAAATAAACGATGCCACCTAAAAAACGACCATCTTTATCTCGAACTTCGAGTCAAGCTAGGAGAATGAGAATGACGCGTTCTCAAGAATCGGAAGAGGAAAGAGCACATCGGTTAAACTCTATGAGAGTTAGTGCCTCAACATCTCGAGCTAATGAAAGCTCTCCAGAAAGAGAGATGCGATTAGCAGCTGAAAGAGCGAGACGAGCTACAACACGGGCTTCTCAAAGCTCTTCTCAACGAGAGCTAAGGCGTTCCATTGACCGGGAACAACATGCGTTATCCCGAGAAGCTGAAACTGCTTTACAACGAGAATTGCGACTCACAGCTGACCGCGAACGGCATACATTATCTCGCGAGTCTGAAACCTTCACTGAGAGGGAATTACGGCTTACAGCTGACCGCGAACGTCATATTTTATCTCGCGAGTCCGAAACCTTCACTGAGAGGGAATTATGGCTTACAGCTGACCACGAACGTCATATTTTATCTCGCGAGTCCGAAACCTTCACTGAGAGGGAATTACGGCTTACAGCTGATCGCGAACGTCATATTTTGTCTCGAGAATCTGAAACTTTTACTCAATATCAAGACCGTTTGACAAATGATAGGGCGCACCATAACATGATTCGATCTCTTGAAGATGAACATGAGCATGAACAACGACTAGAGTCGGGACGCGATTATTACAATTCTTTGAGACAAGAACAATTGATTACTTTATCTAATGAAAGATTAAGAATTGAAAATATTCGGTCGCTTGAAACAGAAGAACAGCGAGAGGCCCGTCTTACTGCAGATAGATTTCGACATGGTCTTAATGACTTAGATATACACGTGGTAGATCAATCTACAAATTCGGTGGCGTGGTCCGATAAATATAAAAGTGGGTTTGCTTATAACCTCACAATTGATTACAGATCATCTTCTGAAATAGGCGATATGAACGTAGTATGTTCCTTTTGTAATGCTTCGAAGTGGAGGAAGGAGTCTGCTGGTTTCTGTTGTTCTGGAGGTAAAATAAATTTGCCTTCGTTCGAAGACCCACCGGAAACTTTAAAATCACTACTTTTAGGGGAACATTTGCAATCCAAACAGTTTTTAGATAATATTCGCACTTATAATAGTGCATTCCAAATGACATCCTTTGGTGCTAAACAAATCTCAGAAGGCCCTTTCATGCCTACTTTTAAGGTACAAGGTCAGGTTTACCATTTGATAGGGTCCCTTTTGCCTGAAGAACAACCTAAATTTCTTCAAATATATTTTGTATCCGATTACAACGAACAGTCGAATATAAGAAATCAATATTTTCCGAATTTAAATACTGAACTCATTTCACAACTTCAGAACATGTTACATCAGGTTAATTCGTACGTATGCAGTTTTAAATCGGCATTAGAAGCCCTTTCTCAAGATGGTAATAACAATTATAAAATTGTTATAAATGCCGATAAGCGTCCAACTCAGGAACACCCTGGGCGTCATAACGTTCCATCCACGAATGAAGTTGCTGTAGTACTGGTCGACCAGGAATGTGATAGGCGTGATATCGTTATACGTTCCAGAGACAATCGTTTGCAACGTATTTTCGAAACCCACAGGGCTTACGACAGTTTGCAATATCCTATGATATACTGTCGAGGGGAAGATGGTTATAATTTCGCTGTATACCAAACCGATCCGCGCACAGGCGCACCTAATTATAATAAAAAGGTGTCATGCCTTCAATTTTATTGTTACCACCTGCAAGTGAGACGGAATAGATTGGTATACTTTCAACGTTTTCGTGGCTTATTTAATCAGTTTATTGTTGACATGTACGCAAAAATTGAAACCGAAAGATTAGTTTATATACGATCTAATCAAAGGCAGCTGCGCGCTGAAGAAAACGTGCACCTTCGCGATGCCATGCAGCAAGATAACGATACTGTGAATATGGGTCGTTTAGTTATTTTACCCTCTTCTTTTACTGGTGGTCCACGCTACATGCATGAACGTACTCAAGACGCTTTTTGTTACGTAAGAAAATATGGACGTCCCGACTTATTTGTTACTGTAACTACCAATCCCAAGTGGGATGAAATCACTCGGGACCTTCTTGAGGGTCAGGCACCGCATGACCGCCATGATATTATTGCAAGAGTGTTTCATTAAAAATAAAAATCAATGATAGATCTTCTTACCAAAGATAACATTTTTGGAGAAGTATTGTGTTATATGTATAGTGTTGAGTGGCAAAAACGCGGCTTACCTCACGCACATATCTTGCTTTGGTTAAAAGATAAGGTTCGACCTAATGATGTAGACAGATTAATCAGTGCTGAAATTCCAGATCCGACTGAAGATCCCCTGTTATACGACATTGTTAAAACTCATATGATACATGGTCCATGTGGTGCATTTAACGCAAATGCTCCTTGCATGCAAGACGGTCGTTGCACTAAAAGGTATCCAAAAGCATTAGTGGATGAAACTGTAACAGGACATGATGGATACCCATTATATCGTCGCCGTTCAAGAGACAATGGTGGTTTTACTGTTGAAAAGCGAATGTCTGGACAACAGGTTACTTTAGATAATAGGTGGGTCGTTCCGTATTCGCCTGTATTGTCCAGAGCATTTCAAGCTCACATAAATGTAGAAATGTGTAATAGTGTAGAGTCAATTAAATATATTTGTAAGTACATTAACAAGGGCAGTGACCAAGCTACGTTTGCGTTAAGAAATGAACATGATGAAGTTACTAGATTTCAGTCAGGCAGATATATCAGCTCTTCAGAAGCTGTGTGGCGGATCTTAAGTTTTAATATTCACGAAAGATATCCACCTGTGACCCATCTGGATGTTCATCTGGAAGGCGGTCAACGTATATATTTTAACGCCGAAAATGTTACAGAACGATTAGAGAACCCTAGACAAACAACTTTATTGGCATTCTTTCGACTTTGCCAAACTGATAATTTCGCAAAGTCTCTTTTGTATGAAGAAGTTCCATCGTATTATACCTACGATAAACAACGAGGTGTCTTTAACCGTAGACGCCGAGGCAGGCCTGTAGATGGCGAGACAGGTATTTTCAAAGAACATGTTCTTGGTAGAGTGTATACTGTTCATCCTAACAACGCAGAGTGTTTTTATTTGAGATTATTATTACATACAGTGCGAGGACCAACATCATTTATAGATTTGAGAAAAGTAGACGATGTTGTTTATCCAACTTATCATGCAGCTTGCCAAGCGCGTCATTTGCTTGAAAATGATCAACATTGGGATGACGCTCTAGCAGAATCCTGTGTTAGTGATAATCCACGACGGTTACGCCATTTATTTGTAACATTACTCACATTTTGTAATTTATCTGATCCTGTCCAATTATGGGAAAAATATAAAGAAAAATTTGCAGAAGACTTTCTTCGGAATTTATCTCACAATAATGAAGGCGCAACTAATGATAATTTTCGAGATCTGGCTATAAATCAGTGCTTATTAGCTCTTCAGGAAGACTTAACAGCAGTAGGCGGTAAATCACTTTGTGAATATGGTTTGCCAACGCCAACCTCAGTCGGAGAGGTTACCAATAGGGAATATTCCGCAGAGATTGGTTACAACCCAATGGAACTGCTGGTAACATTAGAAAACGGTGTCCCAATGATGACTGCAGAACAACGCTTAGTCTATGATCGCGTGTGCGAGAGTGTGCAGAATAATTTAGGAACAATATGGTTTTTAGATGCACCTGGAGGAACTGGGAAAACTTTTTTGACTAAATTAATATTAGCTTATGTTCGAAATCAGCGTAAAATCGCTCTTGCCGTGGCTTCATCAGGTATAGCTGCAACATTGCTACCAGGAGGTAAGACTGCTCACACTATGTTTAAAATACCAATTAATTTAGATCGCACGGAAAGTCCAACCTGTAGTATTTCAAGAAATAGCGACAAAGCTAAGGTATTGCGTGAGTGTAATTTAATCGTATGGGATGAATGTACGATGGCCCATCGAAAAGGAGTAGAAGCAGTAGACAGAACTCTAAGGGACATAAGACAAAATGATCGACCAATGGGCGGTATTACGGTTTTATTTTGTGGTGATTTCCGACAAACCTTACCGGTAATACCACGGGGAACCCGAGCTGATGAGATTAGGGCTTGCCTGAAAAGCTCTTATTTGTGGCGTGATATACAATCGGTGCATTTGACTATAAATATGCGAGTGAGAACTGGAGACAACGCAGATAATCGTGAATTTTCTGATACATTATTGAAGATTGGTGAAGGTACCTATCCACAACTACACCAAGGAAAACTTATTCTGACACCTGAGTTATGTTGTATAGTGCAATCCCAACAACATCTTATATCTTCGGTTTACGGTGACATAACAATTATATTAAATAGGGACAATTCTTGGCTTTGCGAAAGGTCCATTTTGACTCCTCGCAATGACCAGGCATCTGAAATTAATAATAAAATACTGTCTAATATACAGGGAGAAAGCAAAGTTTATAGTTCAATAAATAGAATGGTTGATGAACAAGAAGCCACTAATTACCCGATAGAATTTTTAAATTCTTTAAGTATGCCTGGACTACCTTCTCATATAATTTGTTTAAAAATTGGCATACCGATAATTCTGCTCCGAAATTTAAGACCACCTCAACTTTGCAATGGAACTCGGCTAAAAGTAACCCAGTTGTAACAAAATGTAATCGAGGCTCAAATTTTAACAGGTTGCGGTGCAGGAGAAACTGTCTTTATTCCCAGAATTCCCATAATACCAAATAATTTTCCATTCCAATTTAAAAGAACGCAATTCCCAGTATCGGTGTGCTATGCCATGACTATCAATAAAGCTCAAGGGCAGACTTTTCGTGTTGCTGGAGTAGATCTCGGTGTTAGCTGTTTCTCGCATGGTCAATTATACGTCGCTCTTTCCCGGGTTAGCAATTCTAGGAATCTTTACGTTCACGTGCCGGACGGGTCGACTCTTAACATAGTCTACCCAGAAGCTTTGCGCTGAAACATTTTAATTTGATCTAAAAATATTAGCAATATATTATCTTAATAAAAAACAAGGAGTTACACGCTGACCGAGTCGTGGGTATAGCGTGGGTATATTATAATATTCTGCGGTTACTTATATTTTTCAACAGTTTTGTGGATTGGCATATTATATTACTATTGCCCTTCTAAAATAAAAAAATGAATCTGCCTGTTACGTCAAAACTATGAGGGAGGACATCTGCTAATTTTTTTTTCGAAAAACGACGGAAACGCGGACGAAGTCGCGGGCAAAAGCTAGTAAATAATAAATCACATAATTTTAAAGTAGTTTAATGAGAACTTAGAAATGGATCTTATATGGATACAAAAAATAAACGATAGAAGTTGGTGTGATGTAAATGTTTCAGCTGAATTGAAATATCTAGTTTATCTTTCGGCTTAGCTTTACTTTAGCCTTATCAAGCAGAAGAATTCGATCAGACGAAATACTAAGTAACAATTACTATCAAATTAGACTTCACAATTGACTCTTACATGTGAGCTAAAACTTAATCATTGTCAGAAATTATTTGACTAATATTAGAGATTAAATTTTTACAAATATGACAAAAATAAAATTGGTTCTTATTTGCATTGTTTCCTTTCTTGATTAACTTTTAATAATGAAAAATAACCTCAAAAACTTATATTATTAATTTACTTCTATTGAGTTATATTGCAATTATTTTACCTAAACCAAATAGAATTACGCTCAATTTCTCCAAGTAATTAATCAACCTAGAATATTCCAGGATTAAGAATCTCATTCAAACTTAAGATTCAACATTGAACGGAATGAGCTTATAAATTAAAATAGCACGAGATTAAGAAAGTTAATATAAACTCCACAGAACAAAACAAGGTCGATTAGCTTAGCTTTAAGATAAATATCTATCAAAAGCTGTATACTTGAAAAGGTCATATTTATCGTAAATAAAATATATAAATAAGTCTTCACAAAATACTTAATAAACATCTGTGATAGGATTATATTTGTACTTCCATTACATAAAATAAAGTGTTTGTTTCTCATACTGATACAGCTACAGTATGCTAATTTAAATAGATATATATTATGTATTGGTTTATTGTAGGCAAGAGATGTTAATGAAATGACATCCAATATCCGTAATTAATACAATGTCTATTCTGTTCTATTCTATTATTAATTTAGATGTATTGTGGGAACAATAAAAGAGAACAAATAATATATAATATTAATTAATATATATAATTTTAAATTTTATTAAAGTTGTAATATCCACCTAATAGAAAAATTTAAATACTGTAGTTTGTCTGTTTAGAAAAACAAAAAAAAGACAGACGTCTTTTTTGGTTTATGTTTTTCTTTTGCGGAATTTATTCTGGTCGAGCCAATCCGAGATACTATCAGTTGGCTACGCCTAGGACCAATCCAGTTATGTAGCAAATATAGCGACTATTCCAGGCCAAAGCACTAGTAAGTGAACGCCAATTTATAGGTACCACAGTGGTACTCGTAAAATAACCTAATAAGTGGCCATAACATGGCCATGGTGCCAAGGAGGTGTTAAAATTCTGTTCGATTTTAAAACTACCTTCGGGTGATACTGGTTAGAATAAGAGTAAAGGTTTTATAAATTACAAGTATACTCTTATATTTTGATTGACTATTTTTATGTCTTAATAAGTCTTAAATAAAGTAATTTTATTTTCACAATTTATTTAACTACACTTTTTATTTAATGACGAAATGATTATATAAATTTATAATAAATAAGTATTAATATTAAAATTATTTTATAATGGTAATGTAATCAATCTGAATATACACACTTTCACAAATGGAAACATGCAAACTCTCTTGGTTGTAATTAACTTGGTTGTAATTAAACTAATTGGTAAAGGTCAGGTCTATGAAAAGTTTGATAAATTATAGCAAGTAGATGACTACTTAATACACCTACCTTCCTATAAATATATGTTTATGTACTAAGTTCATTATACAGTATGAGAACAGCATCTCATGGACAGTTACATATTTACTACGATGCATTGTTGCCTCTGGAATATCGATTTCATTGAGTTACTACCTATCTCATCTCTACGTCTACGTACCGTATACACGGTATACAATTAATGAAATGTATATTCATTGTTTTGAAGTCATTCGTATATCATTAGATATACTCGTATATAATATTTTATTAGCATGTTGATTAAGCACGCATCTCAAGCAAATACTCAAATATTTTAATAATATAAAATTAATACTTTTTGTTTAATGATATTTATGGATTCACTGTTCATATATATTTTGTTTAGTAATGAAATGTTACTGATCTCATGATACTAATTAAACTATGAAGTAATTAGTCACTAATAACCTTATTTACAATTTGTGCTGTAAAACGTATTAATGACTTTCGATTAAAACAAATCAAAATCATTTTCCTACATCAATTAAGGTTAAATTTAATGTCATAAAAATATTTTATGTAATCCAACGAGAATCTATCACTTACTAATGTACTAGAAACTTTTAGTTTTTGTGACTTCTTATGTAGTATTAAAAAAATTAAAACTTCTAAATTGGCCGAATAATTTGAAATACATTAATTATTTGTACGAAGGTAAACAAATTCTTTCTCTCTGTAAGTTCTACATTTTGTAACTATAATATCATTCATTGATGATTGAATTTACTTTTACTCCGCAATTAATAAATCTAAATAAGGTGTAGTAATAGCTCCCTAATGAAGTATTAGGGAGCTATTACTTTAGTACTCAAATAGTTATTTAAAACAATGTTATATTACTGATTTTACAGAAGTATTAGATCAAAGTAAAAGCGAAGAGATAACAGCAGATAATAAATAATGAATAAATGGATTGGAATAGATTAGCACGCTTGGTTTCATATTTTTAAAGTATAATCGAATTAATTTTTATGAGCTTAGATATCGAAACTTTTAGAAAATAGCATTATATCATCCAATGTATAAAGTTTTTCAGAAGAGACAATAATCGTAGGCACATTTTCCATAGACTTAATTAATGTCGCACTTAAATTTAGACAGTAAGCAATAATCATTGATTTCTTGTGATAATCTGCGGCGTCAAGACCTAATCTATAACAATTATTACTCACATGTAAGTAATAGAACTTACTTTGAGATAAAAACCTAACCATGTAACTGCAAGATATAGTCTTAGCCTCTAAAAACACACGTTTAATGTCGCACTTAAATTTAGACAGTAAGCCCTAATCATTGATTTCTTGTGATAATCTGCGGCGTCAAGACCTAATCTATAACAATTATTACTCACATGTAAGTAATAGAACTTACTTTGAGATAAAAACCTAACCATGTAACTGCAAGATATAGTCTTAGCCTCTAAAAACACACGTTTAATGTCGCACTTAAATTTAGGCAGTAAGCGTTAATCATTGATTTCTTGTGGTAATCTGCGGCGTCAAGACCTAATCTATAACAATTATTACTCACATGTAAGTAATAGAACTTAATGTGAGATAAAAACCTGACCATGTAACTGCAAGATATAGTCTTAGCCTCTAAAAACACACGTTTAATGTCGCACTTAAATTTAGACAGTAAGCCCTAATCATTGATTTCTTGTAATAATCTGCGGCGTCAAGACCTAATCTATAACAATTATTACTCACATGTAAGTAATAGAACTTACTTTGAGATTAAAACCTAACCATGTAACTGCAAGATATAGCCTTAGCCTCTAAAAACACACGTTTAATGTCGCACTTAAATTAAGACAGTAAGCCTTAATCATTGATTTCTTATGGTAATCTGCGGCGTCAAGACCTAATCTATAACAATTATTACTAACATGTAAGTAATAGAACTTACTTTGAGATAAAAACCTGACCATGTAACTGCAAGATATAGTCTTAGCCTCTAAAAACACACGTTTAATGTCGCACTTAAATTTAGACAATAAGCCCTAATCATTAATTTCGTATGGTAATCTGCGGCGTCAAGACCTAATCTATAACAATTATTACTCACATGTAAGTAATAGAACTTACTGTGAGATAAAAACCTAACCATGTAACTGCAAGATAAAGTCTTAGCCTCTAAAAACACACGTTTAATGTCGCACTAAAATTTAGAGAGTAAGCCCTAATCATTGATTTCTCGTATTAATCTGCGGCGTCAAGACCTGATCTATAACAATTTATTGTAAAATGTAAGTAAAAAAACTTACTTTGAGATTAAAACCTAACCATGTAACTGCAAGATATAGTCTTAGCCTATAAACACACACGTTTAACGTCGCATTTTAATTTAGACAGTAAGCCCTAATTATTGATTTCTTGTGATAATCTGCGGCGTCAAGCTATACTCTATAACAATTAACACTCACATGTAAGTAATAGAACTTACTTTGAGATTAAAACCTAACCATGTAACTGCAAGATATAGTCTTAGCCTCTAAAAACACACGTTTAATGTCGCACTTAAATTTAGACAGTAAGCCCTAATCAATGATTTCTTGTGATAATCTGCGGCGTCAAGACCTAATCTATAACAATTATTACTCACATGTAAGTAATAGAACTTACTTTGAGATTAAAACCTAACCATGTAACTGCAAGATATAGCCTTAGCCTCTAAAAACACACGTTTAATGTCGCACTTAAATTAAGACAGTAAGCCTTAATCATTGATTTCTTATGGTAATCTGCGGCGTCAAGACCTAATCTATAACAATTATTACTAACATGTAAGTAATAGAACTTACTTTGAGATAAAAACCTGACCATGTAACTGCAAGATATAGTCTTAGCCTCTAAAAACACACGTTTAATGTCGCACTTAAATTTAGACAATAAGCCCTAATCATTAATTTCGTATGGTAATCTGCGGCGTCAAGACCTAATCTATAACAATTATTACTCACATGTAAGTAATAGAACTTACTGTGAGATAAAAACCTAACCATGTAACTGCAAGATAAAGTCTTAGCCTCTAAAAACACACGTTTAATGTCGCACTAAAATTTAGAGAGTAAGCCCTAATCATTGATTTCTCGTATTAATCTGCGGCGTCAAGACCTGATCTATAACAATTTATTGTAAAATGTAAGTAATAGAACTTTTTTTGAGATTAAAACCTTACCATGTAACTGCAAGATATAGTCTTAGCCTATAAACACACACGTTTAACATCGCATTTAAATTTAGACAGTATGCGCTAATCATTAATTTCTTGTGATAATCTGCGGCGTCAAGCTATAATCTATAACAATTAACACTCACATGTAAGTAATAGAACTTACTGTGAGATAAAAACCTAACCATGTAACTGCAAGATAAAGTCTAAGCCTCTAAAAACACACGTTTAATATCGCACTAAAACTTAGAAAGTAAGCCCTAATCATTGATTTCTCGTGATAATCTGCGGCGTCATGACCTGATCTATAACAATTTATTGTAAAATGTAAGTAATAGAACTTTTTTTGAAACTAAAACCTAACCATGTAACTGCAAGATATAGTCTTAGCCTATAAACACACACGTTTAATGTCGCATTTAAATTTAGACAGTAAGCCCTAATTATTGATTTCTTGTGATAATCTGCGGCGTCAAGCTATAATCTATAACAATTAACACTCACATGTAAGTAATAGAACTTACTTTGAGATTAAAATTTAACCATGTAACTGCAAGGTATAGTCTTAGCCTCTAAAAACACACGTTTAATGTCGTACTTAAATTTAGAGAGTAAGTCTTAATCATTGATTTCTTGTGGTAATCTGCGGCGTCAAGACCTAATCTATAACAATTTATTGTAAAATGTAAGTAATAGAACTTACTTTGAGATGAAATCCTAACCATGTAACTGCAAGATATAGTCTTAGCCTCTAAAAACACACGTTTAATGTCGCACTAAAATTTAGACAGTAAGCCTTAACCTTTAAGTGTGGACGCGCGGTCTCACAGACCGCTTGCAGTTTGTAATTTTTGTGTTTATCCCTTTTCCCTTGCTTCCCACGTTTAATGCGCTCAGTAGCTTTAATTTTAGTGCCGAAACGTGTGTTGAGATGAGAGGTTGTGTCGGCGGCCACAAATTAGGTGAGTTATTTTACTTTATACTTTAACTGCGGTCTGTCGGACCGCACGTCCACGTTTCCTGCGTAAATAATATAAACGGTGATTTTGTTTAATTTGATTGTTTTAGGTTATTTCCATTCAAAATGTCAATGAATATTGATCAACGTGCATCCACATCAAAAGGAACGTCAACATCACAGCTCGAACAGCGTGCTAGTAAAATATGGCGAGTTGAGAACCCTTCTTTTGAAAAAGAAGTATATGATTTACTTTTAGAGTCGGATAAGTCTGATAACGAAGAAACTATTGAGGATTGCTTGATATCTGAAAATGATTTTATCCAGAATCATATAAGTGAACTTGAATACTTCCAAGAAAATACCGGTTGTAGGGAGGTCATATGTTTACAGTGTTCCAAACCCTTGTGCAAGGACTGCCAATAATTTTAAACAATTGGACCAATGTCAAAAATTTTGTATTTTAATTTGAGAAGACTTTTATTTGTTTTTATATTAGGTTAAACTTTAGATTAATAGTTTTGATTGTTATTTTTTCTAAAAAGTTTAATTCATTCAAGTTTTTCGTCCTAAAATTGATCTCTAGTAAATGTATGCCAAAAAGTGCCTTTAATTGTTAGTATGCTTTATTTTATTTACAAATAAAGAAAGATTGATTAAAAACCTCGAAATTATTTAATTTTAATATACCTAAAAAACAATAAATACAAAAGTGTACAAATAAAATTTGTATTTACGTAATATTTGGACTTCAGAACATAGCGGTCCGAGAGACCGCGCGTCCATAGTAGTGTAACAAAAAAATGACGTCCATAGTTAAAGGTTAATCATTGATTTCTTATGGTAATCTGCGGCGTCAAGACCTAATCTATAACAATTATTACTCACATGTAAGTAATAGAACTTACTGTGAGATAAAAACCTAACCATTTAACTGCAAGATAAAGTCTTAGCCTCTAAAAACACACGTTTAATGTCGCACTTAAATTTAGACAGTAAGCCTTAATCATTGATTTCTTGTGGAAATCTGCGGCGTCATGACCTAATCTATAACAATTATTACTCACATGTAAGTAATGAAACTTACTTTGAGATAAAAACCTAACCATGTAACTGCAAGATATAGTCTTAGCCTCTAAAAACACACGTTTAATGACGCACTTAAATTTAGAGAGTAAACCCTAATCATTGATTTATCGTGGTAATCTGCTTCGTTAAGACCAAATCTATAACAATTTATTGTAAAATGTAAGTAAAAAAACTTACTTTGAGATTAAAACCTAACCATGTAACTGCAAGATATAGTCTTAGCCTCTAAACACACACGTTTAATGTCGCACTTAAATTTAGACACTAAGCCCTAATCATTGATTTCTTGTGATAATCTGCGGCGTCAAGTCCTAATCTATAACAATTATTACTCACATGTAAGTAATAGACCTTACTTTGAGATAAAAACCTAACCATGTAACTGCAAGATAGAGTCTTAACCTCTAAAAACACACGTTTAATGTCGCACTTAAATTTAGACAATAAGCCCTAATCATTGATTTCTTATGGTAATCTGCGGCGTCAAGACCTAATCTATAACAATTATTACTCACATGTAAGTAATAGAACTTACTGTGAGATAAAAACCTAACCATGTAACTGCAAGATATAGTCTTAGCCTCTAAAAACACACGTTTAATGTCGCACTTAAATTTAGAGAGTAAACCCTAATCATTGATTTCTTGTGATAATCTGCGGCGTCAAGTCCTAATCTATAACAATTATTACTCACATGTAAGTAATAGAACTTACTTTGAGATAAAAACCTAACCATGTAACTGCAAGATAGAGTCTTAGCCTCTAAAAACACACGTTTAATGTCGCACTTAAATTTAGACAATAAGCCCTAATCATTGATTTCTTATGGTAATCTGCGGCGTCAAGACCTAATCTATAACAATTATTACTCACATGTAGGTAATGAAACTTACTTTGAGATAAAAACCTAACCATGTAACTGCAAGATATAGTCTTAGCCTCTAAACACACACGTTTAATGTCGCACTTAAATTTAGACACTAAGCCCTAATCATTGATTTCTTGTGATAATCTGCGGCGTCAAGTCCTAATCTATAACAATTATTACTCACATGTAAGTAATAGACCTTACTTTGAGATAAAAACCTAACCATGTAACTGCAAGATAGAGTCTTAACCTCTAAAAACACACGTTTAATGTCGCACTTAAATTTAGACAATAAGCCCTAATCATTGATTTCTTATGGTAATCTGCGGCGTCAAGACCTAATCTATAACAATTATTACTCACATGTAAGTAATAGAACTTACTGTGAGATAAAAACCTAACCATGTAACTGCAAGATATAGTCTTAGCCTCTAAAAACACACGTTTTATGTCGCACTTAAATTTAGAGGGTAAGTCTTAATCATTGATTTCTTGTGGTAATCTGCGGCGTCAAGACCTAATCTATAACAATTTATTGTAAAATGTAAGTAATAGAACTCACTTTGTGATTAAAACCTAACCATGTAACTGCAAGATATAGTCTTAGCCTCTAAAAACACACGTTTAATGTCGCACTTAAATTTAGAGAGTAAACCCTAATCATTGATTTCTTGTGATAATCTGCGGCGTCAAGTCCTAATCTATAACAATTATTACTCACATGTAAGTAATAGAACTTACTTTGAGATAAAAACCTAACCATGTAACTGCAAGATAGAGTCTTAGCCTCTAAAAACACACGTTTAATGTCGCACTTAAATTTAGACAATAAGCCCTAATCATTGATTTCTTATGGTAATCTGCGGCGTCAAGACCTAATCTATAACAATTATTACTCACATGTAGGTAATGAAACTTACTTTGAGATAAAAACCTAACCATGTAACTGCAAGATATAGTCTGAGCCTCTAAAAACACACGTTTAATGTCGCACTAAAATTTAGACAGTAAGCCTTAATCATTGATTTCTTATGGTAATCTGCGGCGTCAAGACCTAATCTATAACAATTATTACTCACATGTAAGTAATAGAACTTACTGTGAGATAAAAACCTAACCATTTAACTGCAAGATAAAGTCTTAGCCTCTAAAAACACACGTTTAATGTCGCACTTAAATTTAGACAGTAAGCCTTAATCATTGATTTCTTGTGGAAATCTGCGGCGTCATGACCTAATCTATAACAATTATTACTCACATGTAAGTAATGAAACTTACTTTGAGATAAAAACCTAACCATGTAACTGCAAGATATAGTCTTAGCCTCTAAAAACACACGTTTAATGACGCACTTAAATTTAGAGAGTAAACCCTAATCATTGATTTATCGTGGTAATCTGCTTCGTTAAGACCAAATCTATAACAATTTATTGTAAAATGTAAGTAAAAAAACTTACTTTGAGATTAAAACCTAACCATGTAACTGCAAGATATAGTCTTAGCCTCTAAAAACACACGTTTTATGTCGCACTTAAATTTAGAGGGTAAGTCTTAATCATTGATTTCTTGTGGTAATCTGCGGCGTCAAGACCTAATCTATAACAATTTATTGTAAAATGTAAGTAATAGAACTCACTTTGTGATTAAAACCTAACCATGTAACTGCAAGATATAGTCTTAGCCTCTAAAAACACACGTTTAATGTCGCACTTAAATTTAGAGAGTAAACCCTAATCATTGATTTCTTGTGATAATCTGCGGCGTCAAGTCCTAATCTATAACAATTATTACTCACATGTAAGTAATAGAACTTACTTTGAGATAAAAACCTAACCATGTAACTGCAAGATAGAGTCTTAGCCTCTAAAAACACACGTTTAATGTCGCACTTAAATTTAGACAATAAGCCCTAATCATTGATTTCTTATGGTAATCTGCGGCGTAAAGACCTAATCTATAACAATTATTACTCACATGTAAGTAATAGAACTTACTTTGAGATAAAAACCTAACCATGTAACTGCAAGATAGAGTCTTAGCCTCTAAAAACACACGTTTAATGTCGCACTTAAATTTAGACAATAAGCCCTAATCATTGATTTCTTATGGTAATCTGCGGCGTCAAGACCTAATCTATAACAATTATTACTCACATGTAGGTAATGAAACTTACTTTGAGATAAAAACCTAACCATGTAACTGCAAGATATAGTCTTAGCCTCTAAACACACACGTTTAATGTCGCACTTAAATTTAGACACTAAGCCCTAATCATTGATTTCTTGTGATAATCTGCGGCGTCAAGTCCTAATCTATAACAATTATTACTCACATGTAAGTAATAGACCTTACTTTGAGATAAAAACCTAACCATGTAACTGCAAGATAGAGTCTTAACCTCTAAAAACACACGTTTAATGTCGCACTTAAATTTAGACAATAAGCCCTAATCATTGATTTCTTATGGTAATCTGCGGCGTCAAGACCTAATCTATAACAATTATTACTCACATGTAAGTAATAGAACTTACTGTGAGATAAAAACCTAACCATGTAACTGCAAGATATAGTCTTAGCCTCTAAAAACACACGTTTTATGTCGCACTTAAATTTAGAGGGTAAGTCTTAATCATTGATTTCTTGTGGTAATCTGCGGCGTCAAGACCTAATCTATAACAATTTATTGTAAAATGTAAGTAATAGAACTCACTTTGTGATTAAAACCTAACCATGTAACTGCAAGATATAGTCTTAGCCTCTAAAAACACACGTTTAATGTCGCACTTAAATTTAGAGAGTAAACCCTAATCATTGATTTCTTGTGATAATCTGCGGCGTCAAGTCCTAATCTATAACAATTATTACTCACATGTAAGTAATAGAACTTACTTTGAGATAAAAACCTAACCATGTAACTGCAAGATATAGTCTTAGCCTCTAAAAACACACGTTTAATGTCGCACTTAAATTTAGACAATAAGCCCTAATCATTGATTTCTTATGGTAATCTGCGGCGTCAAGACCTAATCTATAACAATTATTACTCACATGTAGGTAATGAAACTTACTTTGAGATAAAAACCTAACCATGTAACTGCAAGATATAGTCTGAGCCTCTAAAAACACACGTTTAATGTCGCACTAAAATTTAGACAGTAAGCCTTAATCATTGATTTCTTATGGTAATCTGCGGCGTCAAGACCTAATCTATAACAATTATTACTCACATGTAAGTAATAGAACTTACTGTGAGATAAAAACCTAACCATTTAACTGCAAGATAAAGTCTTAGCCTCTAAAAACACACGTTTAATGTCGCACTTAAATTTAGACAGTAAGCCTTAATCATTGATTTCTTGTGGAAATCTGCGGCGTCATGACCTAATCTATAACAATTATTACTCACATGTAAGTAATGAAACTTACTTTGAGATAAAAACCTAACCATGTAACTGCAAGATATAGTCTTAGCCTCTAAAAACACACGTTTAATGACGCACTTAAATTTAGAGAGTAAACCCTAATCATTGATTTATCGTGGTAATCTGCTTCGTTAAGACCAAATCTATAACAATTTATTGTAAAATGTAAGTAAAAAAACTTACTTTGAGATTAAAACCTAACCATGTAACTGCAAGATATAGTCTTAGCCTCTAAAAACACACGTTTTATGTCGCACTTAAATTTAGAGGGTAAGTCTTAATCATTGATTTCTTGTGGTAATCTGCGGCGTCAAGACCTAATCTATAACAATTTATTGTAAAATGTAAGTAATAGAACTCACTTTGTGATTAAAACCTAACCATGTAACTGCAAGATATAGTCTTAGCCTCTAAAAACACACGTTTAATGTCGCACTTAAATTTAGAGAGTAAACCCTAATCATTGATTTCTTGTGATAATCTGCGGCGTCAAGTCCTAATCTATAACAATTATTACTCACATGTAAGTAATAGAACTTACTTTGAGATAAAAACCTAACCATGTAACTGCAAGATAGAGTCTTAGCCTCTAAAAACACACGTTTAATGTCGCACTTAAATTTAGACAATAAGCCCTAATCATTGATTTCTTATGGTAATCTGCGGCGTAAAGACCTAATCTATAACAATTATTACTCACATGTAAGTAATGAAACTTACTTTGAGATAAAAACCTAACCATGTAACTGCAAGATATAGTCTTAGCCTCTAAAAACACACGTTTAATGTCGCACTTAAATTTAGAGAGTAAACCCTAATCATTGATTTATCGTGGTAATCTGTTTCGTTAAGACCAAATCTATAACAATTTATTGTAAAATGTAAGTAAAAAAACTTACTTTGAGATTAAAACCTAACCATGTAACTGCAAGATATAGTCTTAGCCTCTAAACACACACGTTTAATGTCGCACTTAAATTTAGACATTAAGCCCTAATCATTGATTTCTTGTGATAATCTGCGGCGTCAAGTCCTAATCTATAACAATTATTACCCACATGTAAGTAATAGACCTTACTTTGAGATAAAAACCTAACCATGTAACTGCAAGATAGAGTCTTAACCTCTAAAAACACACGTTTAATGTCGCACTTAAATTTAGACAATAAGCCCTAATCATTGATTTCTTATGGTAATCTGCGGCGTCAAGACCTAATCTATAACAATTATTACTAACATGTAAGTAATAGAACTTACTTTGAGATAAAAACCTGACCATGTAACTGCAAGATATAGTCTTAGCCTCTAAAAACACACGTTTAATGTCGCACTTAAATTTAGACAATAAGCCCTAATCATTAATTTCGTATGGTAATCTGCGGCGTCAAGACCTAATCTATAACAATTTATTGTAAAATGTAAGTAATAGAACTCACTTTGTGATTAAAACCTAACCATGTAACTGCAAGATATAGTCTTAGCCTCTAAAAACACACGTTTAATGTCGCACTTAAATTTAGAGAGTAAACCCTAATCATTGATTTCTCGTGGTAATCTGCGGCGGTAAGACCAAATCTATAACAATTTATTGTAAAATGTAAGTAAAAAAACTTACTTTGAGATTAAAACCTAACCATGTAACTGCAAGATATAGTCTTAGCCTCTAAACACAAACGTTTAATGTCGCACTTAAATTTAGACACTAAGCCCTAATCATTGATTTCTTGTTATAATCTGCGGCGTCAAGTCCTAATCTATAACAATTATTACTCACATGTAAGTAATAGACCTTACTTTGAGATAAAAACCTAACCATGTAACTGCAAGATAGAGTCTTAACCTCTAAAAACACACGTTTAATGTCGCACTTAAATTTAGACAATAAGCCCTAATCATTGATTTCTTATGGTAATCTGCGGCGTCAAGACCTAATCTGTAACAATTATTACTCACATGTAAGTAATAGAACTTACTGTGAGATAAAAACCTAACCATGTAACTGCAAGATATAGTCTTAGCCTCTAAAAACACACGTTTAATGTCGCACTTAAATTTAGAGAGTAAACCCTAATCATTGATTTCTCGTGGTAATCTGCTTCGTTAAGACCAAATCTATAACAATTTATTGTAAAATGTAAGTAAAAAAACTTACTTTGAGATTAAAACCTAACCATGTAACTGCAAGATATAGTCTTAGCCTCTAAACACACACGTTTAATGTCGCACTTAAATTTAGACACTAAGCCCTAATCATTGATTTCTTGTGATAATCTGCGGCGTCAAGTCCTAATCTATAACAATAATTACTCTTATGTAAGTAATAGAACTTACTTTGAGATAAAAACCTAACCATGTAACTGCAAGATAGAGTCTTAACCTCTAAAAACACACGTTTAATGTCGCACTTAAATTTAGACAATAAGCCCTAATCATTGATTTCTTATGGTATCCTGCGGCGTAAAGTCCTAATCTATAACAATTATTACTCACATGTAAGAAATAGAACTTACTGTGAGATAAAAACCTAACCATTTAACTGCAAGATAAAGTCTTATCCTCTAAAAACACACGTTTAATGTAGCACTAAAATTTAGAGAGTAAGCCCTAATCATTGATTTCTCGTGGTAATCTGCGGCGTCAAGACCTGATCTATAACAATTTATTTTAAAATGTAAGTAATAGAACTTAGTTTGAGATTAAAACCTAACCATGTAACTGCAAGATATAGTCTTTGCCTCTAAAAACACACGTTTAATGTCGCACTTAAATTTAGACAGTAAGCCTTTATCATTGATTTCTTGTGGAAATCTGCGGCGTCAAGACCTAATCTATAACAATTATTACTCACATGTAAGTAATGAAACTTACTTTGAGATAAAAACCTAACCATGTAACTGCAAGATATAGTCTTAGCCTCTAAAAACACACGTTTAATGTCGCACTTAAATTTAGAGGGTAAGTCTTAATCATTGATTTCTTGTGGTAATATGCGGCGTCAAGATCTAATCTATAACAATTTATTGTAAAATGTAAGTAATAGAACTCACTTTGAGATGAAATCCTAACCATGTAACTGCAAGATATAGTCTTAGCCTCTAAACACAAACGTTTAATGTCGCACTTAAATTTAGACACTAAGCCCTAATCATTGATTTCTTGTGATAATCTGCGGCGTCAAGTCCTAATCTATAACAATTATTACTCACATGTAAGTAATAGAACTTACTGTGAGATAAAAACCTAACCATGTAACTGCAAGATATAGTCTTAGCCTCTAAAAACACACGTTTTATGTCGCACTTAAATTTAGAGGGTAAGTCTTAATCATTGATTTCTTGTGGTAATCTGCGGCGTCAAGACCTAATCTATAACAATTTATTGTAAAATGTAAGTAATAGAACTCACTTTGTGATTAAAACCTAACCATGTAACTGCAAGATATAGTCTTAGCCTCTAAAAACACACGTTTAATGTCGCACTTAAATTTAGAGAGTAAACCCTAATCATTGATTTCTCGTGGTAATCTGCGGCGGTAAGACCAAATCTATAACAATTTATTGTAAAATGTAAGTAAAAAAACTTACTTTGAGATTAAAATCTAACCATGTAACTGCAAGATATAGTCTTAGCCTCTAAACACAAACGTTTAATGTCGCACTTAAATTTAGACACTAAGCCCTAATCATTGATTTCTTGTGATAATCTGCGGCGTCAATTCCTAATCTATAACAATTATTACTCACATGTAAGTAATAGACCTTACTTTGAGATAAAAACCTAACCATGTAACTGCAAGATAGAGTCTTAACCTCTAAAAACACACGTTTAATGTCGCACTTAAATTTAGACAATAAGCCCTAATCATTGATTTCTTATGGTAATCTGCGGCGTCAAGACCTAATCTATAACAATTATTACTCACATGTAAGTAATAGAACTTACTGTGAGATAAAAACCTAACCATGTAACTGCAAGATATAGTCTTAGCCTCTAAAAACACACGTTTTATGTCGCACTTAAATTTAGAGGGTAAGTCTTAATCATTGATTTCTTGTGGTAATCTGCGGCGTCAAGACCTAATCTATAACAATTTATTGTAAAATATAAGTAATAGAACTCACTTTGTGATTAAAACCTAACCATGTAACTGCAAGATATAGTCTTAGCCTCTAAAAACACACGTTTAATGTCGCACTTAAATTTAGAGAGTAAACCCTAATCATTGATTTCTCGTGGTAATCTGCGGCGGTAAGACCAAATCTATAACAATTTATTGTAAAATGTAAGTAAAAAAACTTACTTTGAGATTAAAACCTAACCATGTAACTGCAAGATATAGTCTTAGCCTCTAAACACAAACGTTTAATGTCGCACTTAAATTTAGACACTAAGCCCTAATCATTGATTTCTTGTGATAATCTGCGGCGTCAAGTCCTAATCTATAACAATTATTACTCACATGTAAGTAATAGAACTTACTTTGAGATAAAAACCTAACCATGTAACTGCAAGATAGAGTCTTAGCCTCTAAAAACACACGTTTAATGTCGCACTTAAATTTAGACAATAAGCCCTAATCATTGATTTCTTATGGTAATCTGCGGCGTCAAGACCTAATCTATAACAATTATTACTCACATGTAAGTAATGAAACTTACTTTGAGATAAAAACCTAACCATGTAACTGCAAGATATAGTCTTAGCCTCTAAAAACACACGTTTAATGTCGCACTTAAATTTAGAGAGTAAACCCTAATCATTGATTTCTCGTGGTAATCTGCTTCGTTAAGACCAAATCTATAACAATTTATTGTAAAATGTAAGTAAAAAAACTTACTTTGAGATTAAAACCTAACCATGTAACTGCAAGATATAGTCTTAGCCTCTAAACACACACGTTTAATGTCGCACTTAAATTTAGACACTAAGCCCTAATCATTGATTTCTTGTGATAATCTGCGGCGTCAAGTCCTAATCTATAACAATTATTACTCACATGTAAGTAATAGAACTTACTTTGAGATAAAAACCTAACCATGTAACTGCAAGATAGAGTCTTAACCTCTAAAAACACACGTTTAATGTCGCACTTAAATTTAGACAATAAGCCCTAATCATTGATTTCTTATGGTAATCTGCGGCGTCAAGTCCTAATCTATAACAATTATTACTCACATGTAAGTAATGAAACTTACTTTGAGATAAAAACCTAACCATGTAACTGCAAGATATAGTCTTAGCCTCTAAAAACACACGTTTAATGTCGCACTTAAATTTAGAGGGTAAGTCTTAATCATTGATTTCTTGTGGTAATATGCGGCGTCAAGATCTAATCTATAACAATTTATTGTAAAATGTAAGTAATAGAACACACTTTGAGATGAAATCCTAACCATGTAACTGCAAGATATAGTCTTAGCCTCTAAAAACACACGTTTAATGTCGCACTAAAATTTAGACAGTAAGCCTTAATCATTGATTTCTTATGGTAATCTGCGGCGTCAAGACCTAATCTATAACAATTATTACTCACATGTAAGAAATAGAACTTACTGTGAGATAAAAACCTAACCATTTAACTGCAAGATAAAGTCTTAGCCTCTAAAAACACACGTTTAATGTCGCACTTAAATTTAGACAGTAAGCCTTAATCATTGATTTCTTGTGGAAATCTGCGGCGTCATGACCTAATCTATAACAATTATTACTCACATGTAAGTAATGAAACTTACTTTGAGATAAAAACCTAACCATGTAACTGCAAGATATAGTCTTAGCCTCTAAAAACACACGTTTAATGTCGCACTTAAATTTAGAGAGTAAACCCTAATCATTGATTTATCGTGGTAATCTGCTTCGTTAAGACCAAATCTATAACAATTTATTGTAAAATGTAAGTAAAAAAACTTACTTTGAGATTAAAACCTAACCATGTAACTGCAAGATATAGTCTTAGCCTCTAAACACACACGTTTAATGTCGCACTTAAATTTAGACATTAAGCCCTAATCATTGATTTCTTGTGATAATCTGCGGCGTCAAGTCCTAATCTATAACAATTATTACCCACATGTAAGTAATAGACCTTACTTTGAGATAAAAACCTAACCATGTAACTGCAAGATAGAGTCTTAACCTCTAAAAACACACGTTTAATGTCGCACTTAAATTTAGACAATAAGCCCTAATCATTGATTTCTTATGGTAATCTGCGGCGTCAAGACCTAATCTATAACAATTATTACTAACATGTAAGTAATAGAACTTACTTTGAGATAAAAACCTGACCATGTAACTGCAAGATATAGTCTTAGCCTCTAAAAACACACGTTTAATGTCGCACTTAAATTTAGACAATAAGCCCTAATCATTAATTTCGTATGGTAATCTGCGGCGTCAAGACCTAATCTATAACAATTTATTGTAAAATGTAAGTAATAGAACTCACTTTGTGATTAAAACCTAACCATGTAACTGCAAGATATAGTCTTAGCCTCTAAAAACACACGTTTAATGTCGCACTTAAATTTAGAGAGTAAACCCTAATCATTGATTTCTCGTGGTAATCTGCGGCGGTAAGACCAAATCTATAACAATTTTTTGTAAAATGTAAGTAAAAAAACTTACTTTGAGATTAAAACCTAACCATGTAACTGCAAGATATAGTCTTAGCCTCTAAACACAAACGTTTAATGTCGCACTTAAATTTAGACACTAAGCCCTAATCATTGATTTCTTGTTATAATCTGCGGCGTCAAGTCCTAATCTATAACAATTATTACTCACATGTAAGTAATAGACCTTACTTTGAGATAAAAACCTAACCATGTAACTGCAAGATAGAGTCTTAACCTCTAAAAACACACGTTTAATGTCGCACTTAAATTTAGACAATAAGCCCTAATCATTGATTTCTTATGGTAATCTGCGGCGTCAAGACCTGATCTATAACAATTTATTTTAAAATGTAAGTAATAGAACTTAGTTTCAGATTAAAACCTAACCATGTAACTGCAAGATATAGTCTTTGCCTCTAAAAACACACGTTAAATGTCGCACTTAAATTTAGACAGTAAGCCTTTATCATTGATTTCTTGTGGAAATCTGCGGCGTCAAGACCTAATCTATAACAATTATTACTCACATGTAAGTAATGAAACTTACTTTGAGATAAAAACCTAACCATGTAACTGCAAGATATAGTCTTAGCCTCTAAAAACACACGTTTAATGTCGCACTTAAATTTAGAGGGTAAGTCTTAATCATTGATTTCTTGTGGTAATATGCGGCGTCAAGATCTAATCTATAACAATTTATTGTAAAATGTAAGTAATAGAACTCACTTTGAGATGAAATCCTAACCATGTAACTGCAAGATATAGTCTTAGCCTCTAAACACAAACGTTTAATGTCGCACTTAAATTTAGACACTAAGCCCTAATCATTGATTTCTTGTGATAATCTGCGGCGTCAAGTCCTAATCTATAACAATTATTACTCACATGTAAGTAATAGAACTTACTGTGAGATAAAAATCTAACCATGTAACTGCAAGATATAGTCTTAGCCTCTAAAAACACACGTTTTATGTCGCACTTAAATTTAGAGGGTAAGTCTTAATCATTGATTTCTTGTGGTAATCTGCGGCGTCAAGACCTAATCTATAACAATTTATTGTAAAATGTAAGTAATAGAACTCACTTTGTGATTAAAACCTAACCATGTAACTGCAAGATATAGTCTTAGCCTCTAAAAACACACGTTTAATGTCGCACTTAAATTTAGAGAGTAAACCCTAATCATTGATTTCTCGTGGTAATCTGCGGCGGTAAGACCAAATCTATAACAATTTATTGTAAAATGTAAGTAAAAAAACTTACTTTGAGATTAAAACCTAACCATGTAACTGCAAGATATAGTCTTAGCCTCTAAACACAAACGTTTAATGTCGCACTTAAATTTAGACACTAAGCCCTAATCATTGATTTCTTGTGATAATCTGCGGCGTCAATTCCTAATCTATAACAATTATTACTCACATGTAAGTAATAGACCTTACTTTGAGATAAAAACCTAACCATGTAACTGCAAGATAGAGTCTTAACCTCTAAAACCACACGTTTAATGTCGCACTTAAATTTAGACAATAAGCCCTAATCATTGATTTCTTATGGTAATCTGCGGCGTCAAGACCTAATCTATAACAATTATTACTCACATGTAAGTAATAGAACTTACTGTGAGATAAAAACCTAACCATGTAACTGCAAGATATAGTCTTAGCCTCTAAAAACACACGTTTTATGTCGCACTTAAATTTAGAGGGTAAGTCTTAATCATTGATTTCTTGTGGTAATCTGCGGCGTCAAGACCTAATCTATAACAATTTATTGTAAAATATAAGTAATAGAACTCACTTTGTGATTAAAACCTAACCATGTAACTGCAAGATATAGTCTTAGCCTCTAAAAACACACGTTTAATGTCGCACTTAAATTTAGAGAGTAAACCCTAATCATTGATTTCTCGTGGTAATCTGCGGCGGTAAGACCAAATCTATAACAATTTATTGTAAAATGTAAGTAAAAAAACTTACTTTGAGATTAAAACCTAACCATGTAACTGCAAGATATAGTCTTAGCCTCTAAACACAAACGCTTAATGTCGCACTTAAATTTAGACACTAAGCCCTAATCATTGATTTCTTGTGATAATCTGCGGCGTCAAGTCCTAATCTATAACAATTATTACTCACATGTAAGTAATAGAACTTACTTTGAGATAAAAACCTAACCATGTAACTGCAAGATAGAGTCTTAGCCTCTAAAAACACACGTTTAATGTCGCACTTAAATTTAGACAATAAGCCCTAATCATTGATTTCTTATGGTAATCTGCGGCGTCAAGACCTAATCTATAACAATTATTACTCACATGTAAGTAATGAAACTTACTTTGAGATAAAAACCTAACCATGTAACTGCAAGATATAGTCTTAGCCTCTAAAAACACACGTTTAATGTCGCACTTAAATTTAGAGAGTAAACCCTAATCATTGATTTCTCGTGGTAATCTGCTTCGTTAAGACCAAATCTATAAAAATTTATTGTAAAATGTAAGTAAAAAAACTTACTTTGAGATTAAAACCTAACCATGTAACTGCAAGATATAGTCTTAGCCTCTAAACACACACGTTTAATGTCGCACTTAAATTTAGACACTAAGCCCTAATCATTGATTTCTTGTGATAATCTGCGGCGTCAAGTCCTAATCTATAACAATTATTACTCACATGTAAGTAATAGAACTTACTTTGAGATAAAAACCTAACCATGTAACTGCAAGATAGAGTCTTAACCTCTAAAAACACACGTTTAATGTCGCACTTAAATTTAGACAATAAGCCCTAATCATTGATTTCTTATGGTAATCTGCGGCGTCAAGACCTAATCTATAACAATTATTACTAACATGTAAGTAATAGAACTTACTTTGAGATAAAAACCTGACCATGTAACTGCAAGATATAGTCTTAGCCTCTAAAAACACACGTTTAATGTCGCACTTAAATTTAGACAATAAGCCCTAATCATTAATTTCGTATGGTAATCTGCGGCGTCAAGACCTAATCTATAACAATTTATTGTAAAATGTAAGTAATAGAACTCACTTTGTGATTAAAACCTAACCATGTAACTGCAAGATATAGTCTTTGCCTCTAAAAACACACGTTTAATGTCGCACTTAAATTTAGACAGTAAGCCTTTATCATTGATTTCTTGTGGAAATCTGCGGCGTCAAGACCTAATCTATAACAATTATTACTCACATGTAAGTAATGAAACTTACTTTGAGATAAAAACCTAACCATGTAACTGCAAGATATAGTCTTAGCCTCTAAAAACACACGTTTAATGTCGCACTTAAATTTAGAGGGTAAGTCTTAATCATTGATTTCTTGTGGTAATATGCGGCGTCAAGATCTAATCTATAACAATTTATTGTAAAATGTAAGTAATAGAACTCACTTTGAAATGAAATCCTAACCATGTAACTGCAAGATATAGTCTTAGCCTCTAAACACAAACGTTTAATGTCGCACTTAAATTTAGACACTAAGCCCTAATCATTGATTTCTTGTGATAATCTGCGGCGTCAAGTCCTAATCTATAACAATTATTACTCACATGTAAGTAATAGAACTTACTGTGAGATAAAAACCTAACCATGTAACTGCAAGATATAGTCTTAGCCTCTAAAAACACACGTTTTATGTCGCACTTAAATTTAGAGGGTAAGTCTTAATCATTGATTTCTTGTGGTAATCTGCGGCGTCAAGACCTAATCTATAACAATTTATTGTAAAATGTAAGTAATAGAACTCACTTTGTGATTAAAACCTAACCATGTAACTGCAAGATATAGTCTTAGCCTCTAAAAACACACGTTTAATGTCGCACTTAAATTTAGAGAGTAAACCCTAATCATTGATTTCTCGTGGTAATCTGCGGCGGTAAGACCAAATCTATAACAATTTATTGTAAAATGTAAGTAAAAAAACTTACTTTGAGATTAAAACCTAACCATGTAACTGCAAGATATAGTCTTAGCCTCTAAACACAAACGTTTAATGTCGCACTTAAATTTAGACACTAAGCCCTAATCATTGATTTCTTGTGATAATCTGCGGCGTCAATTCCTAATCTATAACAATTATTACTCACATGTAAGTAATAGACCTTACTTTGAGATAAAAACCTAACCATGTAACTGCAAGATAGAGTCTTAACCTCTAAAAACACACGTTTAATGTCGCACTTAAATTTAGACAATAAGCCCTAATCATTGATTTCTTATGGTAATCTGCGGCGTCAAGACCTAATCTATAACAATTATTACTCACATGTAAGTAATAGAACTTACTGTGAGATAAAAACCTAACCATGTAACTGCAAGATATAGTCTTAGCCTCTAAAAACACACGTTTTATGTCGCACTTAAATTTAGAGGGTAAGTCTTAATCATTGATTTCTTGTGGTAATCTGCGGCGTCAAGACCTAATCTATAACAATTTATTGTAAAATATAAGTAATAGAACTCACTTTGTGATTAAAACCTAACCATGTACCTGCAAGATATAGTCTTAGCCTCTAAAAACACACGTTTAATGTCGCACTTAAATTTAGAGAGTAAACCCTAATCATTGATTTCTCGTGGTAATCTGCGGCGGTAAGACCAAATCTATAACAATTTATTGTAAAATGTAAGTAAAAAAACTTACTTTGAGATTAAAACCTAACCATGTAACTGCAAGATATAGTCTTAGCCTCTAAACACAAACGTTTAATGTCGCACTTAAATTTAGACACTAAGCCCTAATCATTGATTTCTTGTGATAATCTGCGGCGTCAAGTCCTAATCTATAACAATTATTACTCACATGTAAGTAATAGAACTTACTTTGAGATAAAAACCTAACCATGTAACTGCAAGATAGAGTCTTAGCCTCTAAAAACACACGTTTAATGTCGCACTTAAATTTAGACAATAAGCCTTAATCATTGATTTCTTATGGTAATCTGCGGCGTCAAGACCTAATCTATAACAATTATTACTCACATGTAAGTAATGAAACTTACTTTGAGATAAAAACCTAACCATGTAACTGCAAGATATAGTCTTAGCCTCTAAAAACACACGTTTAATGTCGCACTTAAATTTAGAGAGTAAACCCTAATCATTGATTTCTCGTGGTAATCTGCTTCGTTAAGACCAAATCTATAACAATTTATTGTAAAATGTAAGTAAAAAAACTTATTTTGAGATTAAAACCTAACCATGTAACTGCAAGATATAGTCTTAGCCTCTAAACACACACGTTTAATGTCGCACTTAAATTTAGACACTAAGCCCTAATCATTGATTTCTTGTGATAATCTGCGGCGTCAAGTCCTAATCTATAACAATTATTACTCACATGTAAGTAATAGAACTTACTTTGAGATAAAAACCTAACCATGTAACTGCAAGATAGAGTCTTAACCTCTAAAAACACACGTTTAATGTCGCACTTAAATTTAGACAATAAGCCCTAATCATTGATTTCTTATGGTAATCTGCGGCGTCAAGTCCTAATCTATAACAATTATTACTCACATGTAAGTAATGAAACTTACTTTGAGATAAAAACCTAACCATGTAACTGCAAGATATAGTCTTAGCCTCTAAAAACACACGTTTAATGTCGCACTTAAATTTAGAGGGTAAGTCTTAATCATTGATTTCTTGTGGTAATATGCGGCGTCAAGATCTAATCTATAACAATTTATTGTAAAATGTAAGTAATAGAACACACTTTGAGATGAAATCCTAACCATGTAACTGCAAGATATAGTCTTAGCCTCTAAAAACACACGTTTAATGTCGCACTAAAATTTAGACAGTAAGCCTTAATCATTGATTTCTTATGGTAATCTGCGGCGTCAAGACCTAATCTATAACAATTATTACTCACATGTAAGAAATAGAACTTACTGTGAGATAAAAACCTAACCATTTAACTGCAAGATAAAGTCTTAGCCTCTAAAAACACACGTTTAATGTCGCACTTAAATTTAGACAGTAAGCCTTAATCATTGATTTCTTGTGGAAATCTGCGGCGTCATGACCTAATCTATAACAATTATTACTCACATGTAAGTAATGAAACTTACTTTGAGATAAAAACCTAACCATGTAACTGCAAGATATAGTCTTAGCCTCTAAAAACACACGTTTAATGTCGCACTTAAATTTAGAGAGTAAACCCTAATCATTGATTTATCGTGGTAATCTGCTTCGTTAAGACCAAATCTATAACAATTTATTGTAAAATGTAAGTAAAAAAACTTACTTTGAGATTAAAACCTAACCATGTAACTGCAAGATATAGTCTTAGCCTCTAAACACACACGTTTAATGTCGCACTTAAATTTAGACATTAAGCCCTAATCATTGATTTCTTGTGATAATCTGCGGCGTCAAGTCCTAATCTATAACAATTATTACCCACATGTAAGTAATAGACCTTACTTTGAGATAAAAACCTAACCATGTAACTGCAAGATAGAGTCTTAACCTCTAAAAACACACGTTTAATGTCGCACTTAAATTTAGACAATAAGCCCTAATCATTGATTTCTTATGGTAACCTGCGGCGTCAAGACCTAATCTATAACAATTATTACTAACATGTAAGTAATAGAACTTACTTTGAGATAAAAACCTGACCATGTAACTGCAAGATATAGTCTTAGCCTCTAAAAACACACGTTTAATGTCGCACTTAAATTTAGACAATAAGCCCTAATCATTAATTTCGTATGGTAATCTGCGGCGTCAAGACCTAATCTATAACAATTTATTGTAAAATGTAAGTAATAGAACTCACTTTGTGATTAAAACCTAACCATGTAACTGCAAGATATAGTCTTAGCCTCTAAAAACACACGTTTAATGTCGCACTTAAATTTAGAGAGTAAACCCTAATCATTGATTTCTCGTGGTAATCTGCGGCGGTAAGACCAAATCTATAACAATTTTTTGTAAAATGTAAGTAAAAAAACTTACTTTGAGATTAAAACCTAACCATGTAACTGCAAGATATAGTCTTAGCCTCTAAACACAAACGTTTAATGTCGCACTTAAATTTAGACACTAAGCCCTAATCATTGATTTCTTGTTATAATCTGCGGCGTCAAGTCCTAATCTATAACAATTATTACTCACATGTAAGTAATAGACCTTACTTTGAGATAAAAACCTAACCATGTAACTGCAAGATAGAGTCTTAACCTCTAAAAACACACGTTTAATGTCGCACTTAAATTTAGACAATAAGCCCTAATCATTGATTTCTTATGGTAATCTGCGGCGTCAAGACCTGATCTATAACAATTTATTTTAAAATGTAAGTAATAGAACTTAGTTTGAGATTAAAACCTAACCATGTAACTGCAAGATATAGTCTTTGCCTCTAAAAACACACGTTAAATGTCGCACTTAAATTTAGACAGTAAGCCTTTATCATTGATTTCTTGTGGAAATCTGCGGCGTCAAGACCTAATCTATAACAATTATTACTCACATGTAAGTAATGAAACTTACTTTGAGATAAAAACCTAACCATGTAACTGCAAGATATAGTCTTAGCCTCTAAAAACACACGTTTAATGTCGCACTTAAATTTAGAGGGTAAGTCTTAATCATTGATTTCTTGTGGTAATATGCGGCGTCAAGATCTAATCTATAACAATTTATTGTAAAATGTAAGTAATAGAACTCACTTTGAGATGAAATCCTAACCATGTAACTGCAAGATATAGTCTTAGCCTCTAAACACAAACGTTTAATGTCGCACTTAAATTTAGACACTAAGCCCTAATCATTGATTTCTTGTGATAATCTGCGGCGTCAAGTCCTAATCTATAACAATTATTACTCACATGTAAGTAATAGAACTTACTGTGAGATAAAAATCTAACCATGTAACTGCAAGATATAGTCTTAGCCTCTAAAAACACACGTTTTATGTCGCACTTAAATTTAGAGGGTAAGTCTTAATTATTGATTTCTTGTGGTAATCTGCGGCGTCAAGACCTAATCTATAACAATTTATTGTAAAATGTAAGTAATAGAACTCACTTTGTGATTAAAACCTAACCATGTAACTGCAAGATATAGTCTTAGCCTCTAAAAACACACGTTTTATGTCGCACTTAAATTTAGAGGGTAAGTCTTAATCATTGATTTCTTGTGGTAATCTGCGGCGTCAAGACCTAATCTATAACAATTTATTGTAAAATATAAGTAATAGAACTCACTTTGTGATTAAAACCTAACCATGTAACTGCAAGATATAGTCTTAGCCTCTAAAAACACACGTTTAATGTCGCACTTAAATTTAGAGAGTAAACCCTAATCATTGATTTCTCGTGGTAATCTGCGGCGGTAAGACCAAATCTATAACAATTTATTGTAAAATGTAAGTAAAAAAACTTACTTTGAGATTAAAACCTAACCATGTAACTGCAAGATATAGTCTTAGCCTCTAAACACAAACGCTTAATGTCGCACTTAAATTTAGACACTAAGCCCTAATCATTGATTTCTTGTGATAATCTGCGGCGTCAAGTCCTAATCTATAACAATTATTACTCACATGTAAGTAATAGAACTTACTTTGAGATAAAAACCTAACCATGTAACTGCAAGATAGAGTCTTAGCCTCTAAAAACACACGTTTAATGTCGCACTTAAATTTAGACAATAAGCCCTAATCATTGATTTCTTATGGTAATCTGCGGCGTCAAGACCTAATCTATAACAATTATTACTCACATGTAAGTAATGAAACTTACTTTGAGATAAAAACCTAACCATGTAACTGCAAGATATAGTCTTAGCCTCTAAAAACACACGTTTAATGTCGCACTTAAATTTAGAGAGTAAACCCTAATCATTGATTTCTCGTGGTAATCTGCTTCGTTAAGACCAAATCTATAACAATTTATTGTAAAATGTAAGTAAAAAAACTTACTTTGAGATTAAAACCTAACCATGTAACTGCAAGATATAGTCTTAGCCTCTAAACACACACGTTTAATGTCGCACTTAAATTTAGACACTAAGCCCTAATCATTGATTTCTTGTGATAATCTGCGGCGTCAAGTCCTAATCTATAACAATTATTACTCACATGTAAGTAATAGAACTTACTTTGAGATAAAAACCTAACCATGTAACTGCAAGATAGAGTCTTAACCTCTAAAAACACACGTTTAATGTCGCACTTAAATTTAGACAATAAGCCCTAATCATTGATTTCTTATGGTAATCTGCGGCGTCAAGTCCTAATCTATAACAATTATTACTCACATGTAAGTAATGAAACTTACTTTGAGATAAAAACCTAACCATGTAACTGCAAGATATAGTCTTAGCCTCTAAAAACACACGTTTAATGTCGCACTTAAATTTAGAGGGTAAGTCTTAATCATTGATTTCTTGTGGTAATATGCGGCGTCAAGATCTAATCTATAACAATTTATTGTAAAATGTAAGTAATAGAACACACTTTGAGATGAAATCCTAACCATGTAACTGCAAGATATAGTCTTAGCCTCTAAAAACACACATTTAATGTCGCACTAAAATTTAGACAGTAAGCCTTAATCATTGATTTCTTATGGTAATCTGCGGCGTCAAGACCTAATCTATAACAATTATTACTCACATGTAAGTAATAGAACTTACTGTGAGATAAAAACCTAACCATTTAACTGCAAGATAAAGTCTTAGCCTCTAAAAACACACGTTTAATGTCGCACTTAAATTTAGACAGTAAGCCTTAATCATTGATTTCTTGTGGAAATCTGCGGCGTCATGACCTAATCTATAACAATTATTACTCACATGTAAGTAATGAAACTTACTTTGAGATAAAAACCTAACCATGTAACTGCAAGATATAGTCTTAGCCTCTAAAAACACACGTTTAATGTCGCACTTAAATTTAGAGAGTAAACCCTAATCATTGATTTATCGTGGTAATCTGCTTCGTTAAGACCAAATCTATAACAATTTATTGTAAAATGTAAGTAAAAAAACTTACTTTGAGATTAAAACCTAACCATGTAACTGCAAGATATAGTCTTAGCCTCTAAACACACACGTTTAATGTCGCACTTAAATTTAGACATTAAGCCCTAATCATTGATTTCTTGTGATAATCTGCGGCGTCAAGTCCTAATCTATAACAATTATTACCCACATGTAAGTAATAGACCTTACTTTGAGATAAAAACCTAACCATGTAACTGCAAGATAGAGTCTTAACCTCTAAAAACACACGTTTAATGTCGCACTTAAATTTAGACAATAAGCCCTAATCATTGATTTCTTATGGTAATCTGCGGCGTCAAGACCTAATCTATAACAATTATTACTAACATGTAAGTAATAGAACTTACTTTGAGATAAAAACCTGACCATGTAACTGCAAGATATAGTCTTAGCCTCTAAAAACACACGTTTAATGTCGCACTTAAATTTAGACAATAAGCCCTAATCATTAATTTCGTATGGTAATCTGCGGCGTCAAGACCTAATCTATAACAATTTATTGTAAAATGTAAGTAATAGAACTCACTTTGTGATTAAAACCTAACCATGTAACTGCAAGATATAGTCTTAGCCTCTAAAAACACACGTTTAATGTCGCACTTAAATTTAGAGAGTAAACCCTAATCATTGATTTCTCGTGGTAATCTGCGGCGGTAAGACCAAATCTATAACAATTTATTGTAAAATGTAAGTAAAAAAACTTACTTTGAGATTAAAACCTAACCATGTAACTGCAAGATATAGTCTTAGCCTCTAAACACAAACGTTTAATGTCGCACTTAAATTTAGACACTAAGCCCTAATCATTGATTTCTTGTTATAATCTGCGGCGTCAAGTCCTAATCTATAACAATTATTACTCACATGTAAGTAATAGACCTTACTTTGAGATAAAAACCTAACCATGTAACTGCAAGATAGAGTCTTAACCTCTAAAAACACACGTTTAATGTCGCACTTAAATTTAGACAATAAGCCCTAATCATTGATTTCTTATGGTAATCTGCGGCTTCAAGACCTAATCTATAACAATTATTACTCACATGTAAGTAATAGAACTTACTGTGAGATAAAAACCTAACCATGTAACTGCAAGATATAGTCTTAGCCTCTAAAAACACACGTTTAATGTCGCACTTAAATTTAGAGAGTAAACCCTAATCATTGATTTCTCGTGGTAATCTGCTTCGTTAAGACCAAATCTATAAAAATTTATTGTAAAATGTAAGTAAAAAAACTTACTTTGAGATTAAAACCTAACCATGTAACTGCAAGATATAGTCTTAGCCTCTAAACACACACGTTTAATGTCGCACTTAAATTTAGACACTAAGTCCTAATCATTGATTTCTTGTGATAATCTGCGGCGTCAAGTCCTAATCTATAACAATAATTACTCTTATGTAAGTAATAGAACTTACTTTGAGATAAAAACCTAACCATGTAACTGCAAGATAGAGTCTTAACCTCTAAAAACACACGTTTAATGTCGCACTTAAATTTAGACAATAAGCCCTAATCATTGATTTCTTATGGTATCCTGCGGCGTAAAGTCCTAATCTATAACAATTATTACTCACATGTAAGAAATAGAACTTACTGTGAGATAAAAACCTAACCATTTAACTGCAAGATAAAGTCTTATCCTCTAAAAACACACGTTTAATGTAGCACTAAAATTTAGAGAGTAAGCCCTAATCATTGATTTCTCGTGGTAATCTGCGGCGTCAAGACCTGATCTATAACAATTTATTTTAAAATGTAAGTAATAGAACTTAGTTTGAGATTAAAACCTAACCATGTAACTGCAAGATATAGTCTTTGCCTCTAAAAACACACGTTTAATGTCGCACTTAAATTTAGACAGTAAGCCTTTATCATTGATTTCTTGTGGAAATCTGCGGCGTCAAGACCTAATCTATAACAATTATTACTCACATGTAAGTAATAAAACTTACTTTGAGATAAAAACCTAACCATGTAACTGCAAGATATAGTCTTAGCCTCTAAAAACACACGTTTAATGTCGCACTTAAATTTAGAGGGTAAGTCTTAATCATTGATTTCTTGTGGTAATATGCGGCGTCAAGATCTAATCTATAACAATTTATTGTAAAATGTAAGTAATAGAACTCACTTTGAGATGAAATCCTAACCATGTAACTGCAAGATATAGTCTTAGCCTCTAAACACAAACGTTTAATGTCGCACTTAAATTTAGACACTAAGCCCTAATCATTGATTTCTTGTGATAATCTGCGGCGTCAAGTCCTAATCTATAACAATTATTACTCACATGTAAGTAATAGAACTTACTGTGAGATAAAAACCTAACCATGTAACTGCAAGATATAGTCTTAGCCTCTAAAAACACACGTTTTATGTCGCACTTAAATTTAGAGGGTAAGTCTTAATCATTGATTTCTTGTGGTAATCTGCGGCGTCAAGACCTAATCTATAACAATTTATTGTAAAATGTAAGTAATAGAACTCACTTTGTGATTAAAACCTAACCATGTAACTGCAAGATATAGTCTTAGCCTCTAAAAACACACGTTTAATGTCGCACTTAAATTTAGAGAGTAAACCCTAATCATTGATTTCTCGTGGTAATCTGCGGCGGTAAGACCAAATCTATAACAATTTATTGTAAAATGTAAGTAAAAAAACTTACTTTGAGATTAAAACCTAACCATGTAACTGCAAGATATAGTCTTAGCCTCTAAACACAAACGTTTAATGTCGCACTTAAATTTAGACACTAAGCCCTAATCATTGATTTCTTGTGATAATCTGCGGCGTCAATTCCTAATCTATAACAATTATTACTCACATGTAAGTAATAGACCTTACTTTGAGATAAAAACCTAACCATGTAACTGCAAGATAGAGTCTTAACCTCTAAAAACACACGTTTAATGTCGCACTTAAATTTAGACAATAAGCCCTAATCATTGATTTCTTATGGTAATCTGCGGCGTCAAGACCTAATCTATAACAATTATTACTCACATGTAAGTAATAGAACTTACTGTGTGATAAAAACCTAACCATGTAATTGCAAGATATAGTCTTAGCCTCTAAAAACACACGTTTTATGTCGCACTTAAATTTAGAGGGTAAGTCTTAATCATTGATTTCTTGTGGTAATCTGCGGCGTCAAGACCTAATCTATAACAATTTATTGTAAAATATAAGTAATAGAACTCACTTTGTGATTAAAACCTAACCATGTAACTGCAAGATATAGTCTTAGCCTCTAAAAACACACGTTTAATGTCGCACTTAAATTTAGAGAGTAAACCCTAATCATTGATTTCTCGTGGTAATCTGCGGCGGTAAGACCAAATCTATAACAATTTATTGTAAAATGTAAGTAAAAAAACTTACTTTGAGATTAAAACCTAACCATGTAACTGCAAGATATAGTCTTAGCCTCTAAACACAAACGTTTAATGTCGCACTTAAATTTAGACACTAAGCCCTAATCATTGATTTCTTGTGATAATCTGCGGCGTCAAGTCCTAATCTATAACAATTATTACTCACATGTAAGTAATAGAACTTACTTTGAGATAAAAACCTAACCATGTAACTGCAAGATAGAGTCTTAGCCTCTAAAAACACACGTTTAATGTCGCACTTAAATTTAGACAATAAGCCTTAATCATTGATTTCTTATGGTAATCTGCGGCGTCAAGACCTAATCTATAACAATTATTACTCACATGTAAGTAATGAAACTTACTTTGAGATAAAAACCTAACCATGTAACTGCAAGATATAGTCTTAGCCTCTAAAAACACACGTTTAATGTCGCACTTAAATTTAGAGAGTAAACCCTAATCATTGATTTCTCGTGGTAATCTGCTTCGTTAAGACCAAATCTATAACAATTTATTGTAAAATGTAAGTAAAAAAACTTACTTTGAGATTAAAACCTAACCATGTAACTGCAAGATATAGTCTTAGCCTCTAAACACACACGTTTAATGTCGCACTTAAATTTAGACACTAAGCCCTAATCATTGATTTCTTGTGATAATCTGCGGCGTCAAGTCCTAATCTATAACAATTATTACTCACATGTAAGTAATAGAACTTACTTTGAGATAAAAACCTAACCATGTAACTGCAAGATAGAGTCTTAACCTCTAAAAACACACGTTTAATGTCGCACTTAAATTTAGACAATAAGCCCTAATCATTGATTTCTTATGGTAATCTGCGGCGTCAAGTCCTAATCTATAACAACTATTACTCACATGTAAGAAATAGAACTTACTGTGAGATAAAAACCTAACCATTTAACTGCAAGATAAAGTCTTATCCTCTAAAAACACACGTTTAATGTAGCACTAAAATTTAGAGAGTAAGCCCTAATCATTGATTTCTCGTGGTAATCTGCGGCGTCAAGACCTGATCTATAACAATTTATTTTAAAATGTAAGTAATAGAACTTAGTTTGAGATTAAAACCTAACCATGTAACTGCAAGATATAGTCTTTGCCTCTAAAAACACACGTTTAATGTTGCACTTAAATTTAGACAGTAAGCCTTAATCATTGATTTCTTGTGGAAATCTGCGGCGTCAAGACCTAATCTATAACAATTATTACTCACATGTAAGTAATGAAACTTACTTTGAGATAAAAACCTAACCATGTAACTGCAAGATATAGTCTTAGCCTCTAAAAACACACGTTTAATGTCGCACTTAAATTTAGAGGGTAAGTCTTAATCATTGATTTCTTGTGGTAATATGCGGCGTCAAGATCTAATCTATAACAATTTATTGTAAAATGTAAGTAATAGAACTCACTTTGAAAGAAAACCTAACCATGTAACTGCAAGATATAGTCTTAGCCTCTTAAAACACACGTTTAATGTCGCACTTAAATTTAGAGGGTAAGTCTTAATCATTGATTTCTCTTGGTAATCTGCGGCGTCAAGACCTAATCTATATCAATTTATTGTAAAATGTAAGTAAAAAAACTTACTTTGAGATTAAAACCTAACCATGTAACTGCAAGATATAGTCTTAGCCTCTAAACACATACGTTTAATGTCGCACTTAAATTTAGACACTAAGCCCTAATCATTGATTTCTTGTTATAATCTGCGGCGTCAAGTCCTAATCTATAACAATTATTACTCACATGTAAGTAATAGAACTTACTTTGAGATAAAAACCTAACCATGTAACTGCAAGATATAGTCTTAGCCTCTAAAAACACACGTTTAATGTCGCACTTAAATTTAGACAGTAAGCCCTAATCATTGATTTCTTGTGATAATCTGCGGCGTCAAGACCTAATCTATAACAATTATTACTCACATGTAAGTAATAGAACTTACTGTGAGATAAAAACCTAACCATGTAACTGCAAGATATAGTCTTAGCCTCTAAAAACACACGTTTAATGTCGCACTTAAATTTAGAGGGTAAGTCTTAATCATTGATTTCTTGTGGTGATCTGCGGCGTCAAGACCTAATCTATAACAATTTATTGTAAAATGTAAGTAATAGAACTTACTTTGTGATTAAAACCTAACCATGTAACTGCAAGATATAGTCTTAGCCTCTAAAAACACACGTTTAATGTCGCACTTAAATTTAGAGAGTAAACCCTAATCATTGATTTCTCGTGGTAATCTGCGGCGTTAAGACCAAATCTATAACAATTTATTGTAAAATGTAAGTAAAAAAACTTACTTTGAGATTAAAACCTAACCATGTAACTGCAAGATATAGTCTTAGCCTCTAAACACACACGTTTAATGTCGCACTTAAATTTAGTCAGTAAGCCTTAATCATTGATTTCTTGTGGAAATCTGCGGCGTCAAGACCTAATCTATAACAATTATTACTCACATGTAAGTAATAGAACTTACTTTGAGATTAAAACCTAACCATGTAACTGCAAGATATAATCTTAGCCTCTAAAAACACACGTTTAATGTCGCACTTAAATTTAGACAGTAAGCCTTAATCATTGATTTCTTATGGTAATCTGCGGCGTCAAGACCTAATCTATAACAATTATTACTCACATGTAAGTAATAGAACTTACTGTGAGATAAAAACCTGACCATGTAACTGCAAGATATAGTCTTAGCCTCTAAAAACACACGTTTAATGTCGCACTTAAATTTTAGACAATAAGCCCTAATCATTAATTTCTTATGGTAATCTGCGGCGTCAAGACCTAATCTATAACAATTATTACTCACATGTAAGTAATAGAACTTACTGTGAGATAAAAACCTAACCATGTAACTGCAAGATAAAGTCTTAGCCTCTAAAAACACACGTTTAATGTCGCACTAAAATTTAGAGAGTAAGCCCTAATCATTGATTTCTCGTGATAATCTGCGGCGTCAAGACCTGATCTATAACAATTTATTGTAAAATGTAAGTAATAGAACTTCTTTTGAGATTAAAACCTAACCATGTAACTGCAAGATATAGTCTTAGCCTATAAACACACACGTTTAATGTCGCATTTAAATTTAGACAGTAAGCCCTAATTATTGATTTCTTGTGATAATCTGCGGCGTCAAGCTATAATCTATAACAATTAACACTCACATGTAAGTTATAGAACTTACTTTGAGATTAAAATTTAACCATGTAACTGCAAGATATAGTCTCAGCCTCTAAAAACACACGTTTAATGTCGCACTTAAATTTAGAGGGTAAGTCTTAATCATTGATTTCTTGTGGTGATCTGCGGCGTCAAGACCTAATCTATAACAATTTATTGTAAAATGTAAGTAATAGAACTTACTTTGTGATTAAAACCTAACCATGTAACTGCAAGATATAGTCTTAGCCTCTAAAAACACACGTTTAATGTCGCACTTAAATTTAGAGAGTAAACCCTAATCATTGATTTCTCGTGGTAATCTGCGGCGTTAAGACCAAATCTATAACAATTTATTGTAAAATGTAAGTAAAAAAACTTACTTTGAGATTAAAACCTAACCATGTAACTGCAAGATATAGTCTTAGCCTCTAAACACACACGTTTAATGTCGCACTTAAATTTAGTCAGTAAGCCTTAATCATTGATTTCTTGTGGAAATCTGCGGCGTCAAGACCTAATCTATAACAATTATTACTCACATGTAAGTAATAGAACTTACTTAGAGATTAAAACCTAACCATGTAACTGCAAGATATAATCTTAGCCTCTAAAAACACACGTTTAATGTCGCACTTAAATTTAGACAGTAAGCCTTAATCATTTATTTCTTATGGTAATCTGCGGCGTCAAGACCTAATCTATAACAATTATTACTCACATGTAAGTAATAGAACTTACTGTGAGATAAAAACCTGACCATGTAACTGCAAGATATAGTCTTAGCCTCTAAAAACACACGTTTAATGTCGCACTTAAATTTTAGACAATAAGCCCTAATCATTAATTTCTTATGGTAATCTGCGGCGTCAAGACCTAATCTATAACAATTATTACTCACATGTAAGTAATAGAACTTACTGTGAGATAAAAACCTAACCATGTAACTGCAAGATAAAGTCTTAGCCTCTAAAAACACACGTTTAATGTCGCACTAAAATTTAGAGAGTAAGCCCTAATCATTGATTTCTCGTGATAATCTGCGGCGTCAAGACCTGATCTATAACAATTTATTGTAAAATGTAAGTAATAGAACTTCTTTTGAGATTAAAACCTAACCATGTAACTGCAAGATATAGTCTTAGCCTATAAACACACACGTTTAATGTCGCATTTAAATTTAGACAGTAAGCCCTAATTATTGATTTCTTGTGATAATCTGCGGCGTCAAGCTATAATCTATAACAATTAACACTCACATGTAAGTTATAGAACTTACTTTGAGATTAAAATTTAACCATGTAACTGCAAGATATAGTCTCAGCCTCTAAAAACACACGTTTAATGTCGCACTTAAATTTAGAGGGTAAGTCTTAATCATTGATTTCTTGTGGTGATCTGCGGCGTCAAGACCTAATCTATAACAATTTATTGTAAAATGTAAGTAATAGAACTTACTTTGAGATGAAATCCTAACCATGTAACTTCAAGATATAGTCTTAGCCTCTAAAAACACACGTTTAATGTCGCACTTAAATTTAGACAGTAAGCCCTAATCATTGATTTCTTATGATAATCTGCGGCATCAAGACCTAATCTATAACAATTATTACTCACATGTAAGTAATAGAACTTACTTTGAGATAAAAACCTAACCATGTAACTGCAAGATATAGTCTTAGCCTCTAAAAACACACGTTTAAAAGAGAAATTAATTCTTGTAACACTACCTATTACGTAAACAAGCAAAAATGTATTGTTATTTGTTATTAGTCTATTTATTGTATTCTATCTTGACTTGTGATGTTATATCAATGCACAGCTTCACCCCGGAGTGAGCGACTAATTTTATTATCATGTCAGTAACAAATAAATGGTCGAAAGGCTTATTTGGATAAAAATATATAAAGAGTTGAGTGGGATTACCATAACGCATCCATGAAATGGAGATAACAATGTTTTGAATAAACATAAGTATGTGTATTTACACAGTATTATGATATTTTAACATATAAAGAGAAATATAAACTTCCAGTCACTCTAAGTAACTGATTAAGTCCCGCCTTCGACTCCGTAACGTATTTTTGTAATTTAATAATTATTATAGAATTTAATTAATTTTTCCGCACTTCATTTTGTAAGTTAGAAAAATACCAAGCATTATCAATAAATTACCAACATGTTATTTAAACAACAAATTATATTAAACTACTTCTATATAGTACATATAAGAATATTTTTAATATTTTGAATTTTAAAATATTAAGTGTCTGTTACGACTCAATAAGAATTTAATTTAAGTTTTATTTATATATTAAACAGATATTTTTACAAAGTAGTACGGATACAAGATACATTACATACAAAAAAAAATAGTTAAAGGAGTATCTAGTGCGTTGCCTTAAATTTAGAGTAAAAAATAACCTTTCTAATAAAAACATTTGGGAGGAGGGAATGTTTACCAGAAAAAAAGTTGCCGTTAAAAAGTTAATTGCACGTTTTAGGTGGACTGGTAGAAAATGCTTTAGCGTTAAGCCCACCCTTTGTACCTTGTTGTGCAATAAATAATTTAAATAAATAAATAAATTTGTCATTCTTACATACAACAAAACTCTATGCGTATATTTATTCAGTCAAATTTAAAATCTTTATTAATATTATTTATATAAACATGATTAAAATAAATATATACATCAGATTTTGGACACAATATTTTGCTCTCAATTTGCCTCAATTGTATTCAAAAACTAGTTTTATTAATGAAGTTGCGAAAAAAATTGATTGATTTTTTTTATTAAATAAGGATTTGATTTTCAAGCTTTATTAGAGTTATAGTTTATATATATATATATATATATATATATATATATATATATATATATGTATATATATATATATATATATATATTAATACCGTATAAAATACCGTTTAACAAGCATTTTGTATTACATCCTCAATAATTAATTCTATCAATGTTTAAAATGGGATCTAATTCAAATGAGATTCACATTCGTAATATTACGAATACTCAGATATAGCTAAAGCTAGTTGTATATAAAATGACATGAGGAATTGTTAAACCAGTTCACTAATTAAGTTGTATACAACCACATTACTTCGTAGTATTGATAATATCACACCATTGTATATAAAGATGTATAAACAATATGTCATGTAACGTTTTAATCAAACCCTTCGTTTTGTTAAGTTATATATATATTATTAGAACCCTGAATAATAGAGCTTCTAAACATTTAAATAAAACTTAAAAAAAAGTGTAACAAATATATTTTAAAAATCTAAATTTCATATAACTATACATATAAATATAAGTTTATACAAAATAGTTTCAGGCACCTTAAAGTGAGAAGCTAATGTTATTTGAATATTCATCAGTTTAGTAGAGATGTGGTTTAGTTAAAACTTTAACGACGTCAACGAAACTTTAGTGTTAATTACTTTAATTATGGTATAAAGTTAAAATGACATTAGAAGAAGATAAGATGAAAGTTACGTGATTTTTTTATTATTTGAATTTTACTTTATAATTTATATTTAAACCAGATTATACATTTTCTTAAAGGATAGTAAATGATATTTTAAATTAACTCTATAACAGTATTCCGAAATTAAGCAAAGTGCAATCTTTATGTTTAGTTTAAAGTCTTATTTAAGATACATTTTACAGTAATATTTTAGTTCCAAAATCAAAATTAAGAATGGTTACGGATATTAATCCAGGGGACAATAAAGTGTTTATTTTTTATGCACAAATCCAATAATACTAACTGAAACTTGAAAGTATCGTTAAACGTTATAAAATAATGAAGATTTACGTTTTAATTATCAAAAAACCAGATACTGATAATGTTTCAATACTTTAAAGAGCATAGTATTATATGTAAAATTATTATGAGATTTTTTTACTATTTTGTTAATAAAAAAAATAAACGAAAATTCATTTTATTATAAAAAATCCTTTCATATTAAGATGATTAATATCTTACAAAACTCAAATTACAGCGATTGTTAAAGAAATTTCGTGGCAGTGGAAATCCTTTGTCCTTTTAAATTATTTTCAAGGAAGTTGTCGACGAATATGTAATAATCTTTAAAACGAACGTTAAAATAATAAAAAAATAACTTAAATTATGGTTACCATTTTATTCTCACTGATTATATTTTTAATTGGTATAAAAAAGACAAAAAAGCAATTTGTAAAGGCTTCTTATAATTCTTGGACTTGTCATTTTCTTATATAAATTTAACGTTATATAATATTGAATAATGAATAATAACACAGGCACACAAAAAAAAAAAAACGTCATGAACCAGAGGGGAGACCCCATTATTCTTAGGTTTTTGGGATCGCTGAAACCGAATATGACAATAAAAACTAATTTTAAATGCCAGTTTTCCCGCTAGCACCCCCTTACTACCTCTTAAGGGGTGAAAATTGAAATTTATGTATAAAATCAAGATAGATGTGTATTTCTACGTTTTTTGGGATGCTGAAACCGAAAATGATAATTAGAAATAAATTTATGACCACTATCACCCCCTACCACCCCTTAGGGGGGGTGAAAATTTAAATTTTTCTATAAAGTCAAGATAGATGTGTATTTCTACGTTTTTTGGGATGCTGAAACCGAAAATGATAACTAAAAATAAATTCATGACCACTATCTCCCCCTACCATCCCTTACAGGGGGTGAAAATTTCAATTTTTCTATAAAATCAAGACAGATGTATATTTCTACGTTTTTTGGGCTGCTGGAACCGAAAATGATAACTAAAAATAAATTCATGACCACTATTACCCACTTACCACCCCTTACAGGGGGTGAAAATTTAAATTTTTCTATAAAATCAAGATAGATGTGTATTTCTACGTTTTTTAGGATGCTGGAACCGAAAATGATTACTAAAAATAAAATTTAAGACCTCTATCACCCATTAACACCCCTCACCAACCCTTAAGACTGAATCATGATTTTTGTCCTATTCTTCACAAGTTTTTTCACTTTTTGTTTTTTTTTTTTACTTTCTATTTAATACTACTTATACTGTTATCCATCCGGCAGTGTTGTAAAACGCTTAAAAGATGCTGAACCTAATTCTATGCCTCCGAAATAGCATTGTTACTATTTTCCTGAAAATTTAGGAGACTAAAAGATGCTGAACCTAATTCTATGCCTCCAAAATAGAAGGGACTATTTTCCTGACAATTTAGGAGACTACAGTGAGGAGCAAGATGCAAGGTTTCATCAGGATTAGAGTAGAATTAAATCATGAATATATATCAGATACTTCTGATCGAATAAAGCATTTGAATTTCTAATATAAGAGCGAGAGAGAGAGTAACCTCAAACTAGTTTGATAAACATGTCACTTACTGTAAATCGTTAAAATTTCTTCATACATCTTGATTTTATACAAAATTGAAACCCCCCATTAGGGATGGTTAGGGGGTGGTATTGGGTAAAAGAGGTATCAAATTCACTTTTGGTTGTCATTTTCGGTTCCAGCATCCTAAAAAACGTAGAAATACACATCAGTCGTGATTTTATAGATAAATTTAAATTTTCACCCCCTGTAAGGGGTAGTAAGGGGGTAATAGTGGTCATGAATTTATTTTTAGTTATCATTTTCGGTTTCAGCATCCCAAAAAACGTAAAAATACACATCTATCTCGATTTTATAGAAAAATTTAAATTTTCACCCCCTGTAAAGGATGGTAGGGGGAGATAGTGGTCATGAATTTATTTTTAGTTATCATTTTCGGTTTCAGCATCCCAAAAAACGTAGAAATACACATCTATCTTGGCTTTATAGAAAAATTTAAATTTTCACCCCCCGTAAGGGGTGGTAGGGGGTGATAGTGGTCATGAATTTATTTTTAATTATCATTTTCGGTTTTAGCATCCCAAAAAACGTAGAAATAGACATCTATCTTGATTTTATACAAAAATTTCAATTTTCACCCCTTAAGAGGTAGTAAGGGGGTGCTAGCGGGAAAACTGGCATTTAAAATTAGTTTTTATTGTCATATTCGGTTTCAGCGATCCCAAAAACCTAAGAATAATGGGGTCTCCCCTCTGGTTCATGACGTTTTTTTTTTTTTGTGTGCCTGTGTTATTATTATATCGCATCTCTATTAGGTTATATAAATTATAAAAAACTTTATTTCGATAATAAATAGAGAATCCTAATAAATGAAGTGAACTCAAAATAGAATCATATATCACTTTACCGATTTAAGGTTTAGAAAGATCTAAGATTAAGATAAGAATACTGATTCTTTTTGAAATTTTGTGTTTTGTATGAATTAATGTCTGGTTATGTACTGATCTCAGTCAGAGAGTTAACAACTTACGAATTCTATGAATTTCAACTGAATTTATTTGATTAAAACGAAACAGGCAAAAGAAATTTATATTAAACTGCAAAAAAAAGTATGAAGACACAATATTATTCTTTTATATATGTTACATGATTCAATGCTAAGGTAACTATTGCTTCATATGATTTATGAATTCCAAAATATACCTTCACGGATACGAGTAGAATGAACATTTTTCATATACACCGGTATACCTACAGCATATGTCATTATTATTCTGTATCACATTCAGAAATATAAAAGTACGAAGTATTATTACATAAAAACTTATATACATACGTGTATGTGACAAGGTAAAAGTTATCCTCAGTATAAGTTTAATATGACTTATAAATTACCCATATCTAAGTATAGTATTCATTTTTTATTACCCAAAGTCTAACGAGTACATAGACTAAAAAAGGACAACAGAAAAAAAAACAAAATATATATGTTATATACCATATCGTAGTAAAAGGAAACTTTTTCAATTGTCTGTCTGTTTTATATCTGTGGCTAGAGTAATAAAAGATGGTACAGGATAGATCATTTTATGTCCGACAATCCCCCAGAGGAAGCAAGATCTACTTGATCAAATTCACCGGTCGGTTTAACATTTCAACGAGTTTCATCTTATCACTTCAAAGGATACAATTCTATTTGACATCTTGTAAGGTTCAAAAGAACTAGATGATTGGAAATAACGTAAACAAACTAGAATAATTCATGTATAAGTATAAAAATCTGAGTTTATTATAACTTAGAATAGTCAGTAGTTTAATTATTCTTAAATGTTACGATGAGATTAAGGATTGGATTGGATAAGGATGAAATTAGGCCAAAACTTATCGCCTATTTTGCATGTTTTATTAATTAAAATCAATAACTAAACTCATATAACATCATGGCCACTATATTTAAACTGTTCCCAAACACAGCTTTACACTATTATAGTTACTTTTACTTTAATATACTTCTTCTCTTGTAGACTATATGAGTATGATATATTGAAGAGTAGATACTTGATATCAATTCCAAATTTATAATTGTATTGTTATTTGACATCAAGATAGTCATTCATTATCATAGTTATTGGGTTAGTCATACAAGTGTGAAGTTTCATTATCTGAAATTTAATCCAAATATCACTGTTATTTTTATTGACATTACTGAACCTACAATGATGATTATTACTGGAACTTGATATGTTTTTAAAAATATTTAATTAGTGAGGTAAACGAAAAACAACAATGAATAAATGTAGGAGTTAAGCTTAAGTAATAACTTTAACGATTTACTTGAATAACCAATACCTTCTCCATTTTCTGAACATAAGTATATATACATAATCATTACGAGAATCATACCTTCATATATTTAACTACCAACATTGATATCGATTTAACTGCCAACATTGATATCGATACATCACACAATATTTGACAAACAAACGTTAATCTTAAAATGTGCTTATTTCAAACCAAACTTTGATATTCGGTATACATATTCAATTGTCTTCACCTATATTTAAAGTGTTACATAGATAAAAAAAGTTTCATTTTTTCACATAAAATATAGATTTTATGTGAAATAATGAAGCTTTTTTAGAGAGTCGTTAATTTTCATTAAAATTAATCTATAATATAACATAATAACATTTAATTGAATAAAATGTTATACATTAGACGTATTAAATACCTTAATTCTTAAAATTTGAATTGCCTCAGAACTCGAACATCAAGATCCATTTTGAATTAAAACAACATTGTGGTTTGTTTCATTTTGTTGTTAGTTTAACTTTAAAAACTACGGTATATTCTTTAATCTCTAACTACAAAGTAAGTAGCTTTGTACTCTTTTTATTAAGTGATCCCAGCAGCAAAAGATCTAAGTAAAATGAACTTTGGCGTATAGTATTTAAAAGAAACTTAAAAGTTTTGCTACCATGAAATGAAATGAAGTTAAAGTTGGTGCCTTAGAATTTTACTAACACAAGTAAAAGCTTCTTATATGATAACATACATTTTTGGCGTAATAACTGAAAAACGTATCAGTGAATCATCAGCTGATCAAGTCTGGCTTGGCTGTTTATAACCAGAATAGTATTACTATGTCACTCAGTACATTTTAAATTAATGAAAAACATGTCTCAATATATTAATGGACCATTTGAAACGTGACTTCCTAATCACAATACTAATAGTAGACACAAAGTTCACCTACACTCAGAGTAATAATCTGTGATCCTGTCCTGTCCTTTATATCCTTTATGATCATGAAATTTAATAACAAATTATTTGGAACTCTCGTTCTTTTAATATCGATAAAGCAACATATTGCCTAAAACTTATTAGATTTTTTCATTTATACATATTTTTGTGCTTAATAGTACAAAGTAAGTTCATATATGGTCGATAGCAGAGTAATTGAGTATTACTACATGTTAATTTTGTCGATATAAAAGGTAAATTAAATTACTGTTACACCTCACGAGGCAAAACCTTTGATACCTCACAATATTTACACGTACACCTGAAGCTGACAAATTGATTAAATTTCTCCATTTTATTATTATTAAATTACCAGCAAAATTTATTTAATTAATTTAAAAATTTGCATTGACATTTTCTAAATACACCTTTATTATTAAATTGAAATTGAGTGTTTCGGGAAAGTAATATTAATATTTTTAACATCAATATAGTTTTGTATATTGATTTACTAGGGTACAAATTTATGTACTTACATCTGTAAATGATGACATTAGTTGGAGAATAATATATTTCATGCAAACCAAATATTTTCATATAATTTAAAATGACACTTAATTTCGTATTGTGAATTGTATATAATAATTAGTAAATGTATTCTATATATGGTAAAATATGTAAATTTTTTATATATAAACAGATTTGAATCTCTTATAATCATATGTTTGCCTTTAATGTATTTTGTACTCTTTCATAATATTTGTTTACATTCATAATATTTATTAATTCATATATTCCGAAATATACAGTTGGCTATAAAATATATACGACATGATAAACGAAGTGTCAGCTGCACCGGATCAATGCCGATACACTAACTACCCCGCGATGGTAAGGTTTCATAAAATACTCAAGATTCTAACACAAGTTTTATTTTTATGGAATGTTATTATAGTCGTCATATTAGAACACTTTTCAACTGTTTTATAAACGAATGGCCAAGAGGACACAGTTCTAGAAATATCATACCTATACTAATATTAAATCAATATACACTACAATAATAAGAATTTTATTAGGTTCTTGAATTTAATTTACCTTAATCGAAAACAGTATTTACCTGTATTTTTATTAAGTTTCGCGCTACTCCGCACACACAGACAACAAGATCACGTAACTCGGTTACCAGAAATCTGACTACATAACGGCTATAACTATACCTTCATACTGAATCCGGAAAGAAAACATCAAATCCCACCTATAGTGTCAGTGATTAGTGTGTTTGAACAAACAAACAAATAACACTTCAGCTTTATAATAATAGTATAGCCAAAAACTACTAATTTATTAATTTTGTTAATTTAAAATAAACGGTAACTTAACCTTTACAAATGTTATAATGTTTGATGATGAGTGTTATCAGACGTGTTAATTATTTCATCATTTAAAAAATATATCTTCAACTTTCATAAGGTTTTTAAGAAAACTTTAGTATGAATTTAAAAGTATTAGAATCTTATCTAAAAACACGTAAAGGGCTTTTAATATAATACTTAACTAACTACTTACTGGTATAGTTAAGAGTGGAAATATTCGTCTTTGTATATATCGTCTTTGATCCTCATAATTATAAATAATAAATGAAATCTGATTTTATACGTTTTCTTAATGTTGGACTAGAATTCACAATATCTACAGTTTAATTTTATATCTTCTACAACCCAATTTATTGTGATTTTACTATGGAATCTACAGGAAATGACCCAAAAACGTTGGCAACTTCCTTAAAAGGTAATTAAAAGAAAAACGATTTCTACCGTCCCAAAATTTCTTTATAAATTATTTCAATTCGAGTTTTCCAAGTGAGAATAGTATAATTTTATAAATATTATTTTCTTCATATTGCTTATTTTAGTAAAGTAGTTTTACAATTAAATTAACATTTATAAAATTAAATTTTGACAGAAATATTCTTTTTTTTTTTTGTTTAGCCTTATATCATCAAACCTTGTGTAACTAAGTAACTATAAAGATAAAACAGGATATCCATGAGTCAGAGACTGAAAGTTATAAAAAGTTATTGAGCTTCATGTAATTTTCTAATATCAAAACAAAATAATACGTAACAATGCTTAAGAAATATTTCAGAAATATTTAACAAACTTTTTAAATAATGTTATTATTTGAATATATTTAATAGTAATAGTTATAATAAGTACGGAAAAGATACGATAAGCTTAAATTTTTATTAATTTTAAATGAATATTAAGTTCAAAAATTCACTCACTGAAAATAATATGCAATGGAAGCAAGAAAGCTCTTTGTTGGGCTTGAGATCTGTTCGATTATAAAAGACAATTATACATATTATACATTGAGTATTCATTAAGGCTTTGCTGGATTCTGTATTCGTATTAAATATGAGAATATCTTTTGAAAGCTACTTATATATTTAAATTTTTGTTCAAAGGTGTTGTGTGTATTTTTTTTTCTGTAATTATTAAATTTAAAACACTTTTTTTCATATGTTCATTGAGAACTTAATACTTTTTCTCCAATATAATATATTGTCAAACAAATTATTTGATTATTATTTTGCAGTTAGCTCCTAATAATTCTAAAAGATGGTGGTATCTATTGACTGGATTGAGTAATTACGAATGAGGTATCTGCCCTACCTACCTCATTCGTAAGTTTAGTGTTCCAAGCTATTTACTAAAAACTTTGTAATATACAAATAGTGTTATAAACTTGGATAAAATTAAAAAAATAATTATAATTATTTTGTTTTGATTTTTGCTTAATATCGACTGTAAGAAAACATTATGGTTTTCATGACAGATGTACTCTGAACGTTACCCCTTAAATAGTTTACTATAATGTAATACGTCAAAAATAATACGAGTAGTCACAGCAACGCGTGACCGGGTCTGCTAGTTAGGAATAAAATCCACAATCCTTCCCGAGTATTTATTATCTGTAGACTAAACTATAAAATAATTTCTACAATATTCAACATTCAACGCTCTGCAACAGTAATATCACTTGGATATTTTTTAATTTAATTTTAAAAAATGCTCTAAATTCGTTTTAATATGCACGAAGCAGTGATGGTGAAAAATGTATTTGAGCAAGTTCTTTACGGAATTAGTAATGTTTCAATTTCTCTTTCGGAGGTTACACAAACGAAATGAAATTGAAACACATAGTCACAACACTAATTACTGGCCTCGATCTACTCTGTAACATTTCATTTATCATCATAATTAATTAATTATTATTCATTGGACTATAATTTACATAATTTAAAAATATTTTTTACCAAGTGATAGAGTAGTCCAATTAGATGTTTTATTTAGTAATTATTTTGTAAAAATTAATTTTTCAATAACAAAAATATTTAAAAGTATTTTTAATTTTATACAAATAATCAACCAATATCGCAATATTGGGATAAATCAAAGATTTTATCGTGTATTAAAAAATGTTTAGAGTTTTGTAAAAGGTTGTATAATGAATATTTTTATTACATTATATCATAATACTGTAAGAAACATGTTCTTTTAAAATATTTTTAAATTGTTGCAAATTTGTATGATAAAATTAATTTTGGTAACAGTGAAACAAACTTGCAGAATAGTATAAAAGTTAATTAATATATATGAAAAGATTAATTAATATATATCATTACAATATGATAATATAATATACAATATACAATAAAAAGAATACCTTAAAAAGGTCAACTTATCTTGTATACACAAAATCAGCGGTTAGATAATTCAGTATAAATTCCTAGATATTCCAACTATAATCAGTTAATTAAACATTTTACTAAAGTGCATTGATTTGGCAAATATGATCAAAGATGTGAAGCTTAATCTTGAGGTTTCGCTGAAATCAAACAATCTTTACTTAGAACCTCTTTGGACCATTTATATAAAAAAAACAAGACGTCATTTTATAGCATTTACAAATATATATATTGTTTTATACTTTTATAAAACTTTAAACTTAATAATAACTTTCAATACGTGTTATCGCATTTTTTTCTCAGTCGTATCACTTACTGTTATTAGTTTAAGTTAAACAAAAGATTTTTTCTCTGCGGTACGATCTATCGAGTTTTTAGGAGCTGAGTACTTAATTATTATGTAGATTATTTACATTATCATATAATTGTTAAATGTATTAATAGTAAATGTCTTAATATTAAATTTTTTAATAACAAATACAAACAAATTATAGATACAAAATATTATCAATATATACGAGTATATATTGATATTATTTCTTACAAACTTATATTTTATACCAGTTTCATTGATAGATAAATTAATATTACCAACTTATTCACGTCAACTACTGCAAATGTAACTAAGCCATTTTTTATGTTTTTGTGCACAATTTTACCAAAGTAAATGACAAATACTTTACTTTAAGATTATGATGCGACATTTTGCAACATATTTAACTTATTGCGATCATTATAATTCGAGAAAAAATATATACCAAAGAATAATGTCAATTTCGTAAATCTAATGTCTAAGCTCAGATAATATTGAAGTAACTAGTTTGTGTATCACTGGAAGTATCCGTCTTAATACACTCATTCGTTCTCGTTAGCTCATCGGTAAATATTTATGCGTTCTTGGGTTTGGGTTTGGGTTACTTTATTCTTATCTAGCAGTAGAATTCCATTAGGTCCAATACTAGTACTCTTAGGTTTATTAGTTCTTCCCTCTCTAATTATACTGGTATTTTTATTTGTTCTAAAAACTGCTTTTAAGTATTATTCAACAACATAAAATAGATACTACTAAGACCTATCTAAAGATACAATTGCTAATGTTTATAGACCAATATTTATACATCTGCTGAAATGTTACATAAAATACCTTTTAAAGAAAATAGTAAATGTGTTTTTTCTGTTACCGCTTCTCAACAATACTCAAAATAAAATGACTTTAATACTTTAAACTGAGAAACACATTTCTATTTATTTATGCATTTACACGCAAAAAAATAAACTAATTATATAGGATGAAAAAGGAAAAGAAAACTGAAATTTATAATTTAAAAAAATTACTATATTTAATAAAAAGATATAAAAGATAAGGAAAATTAAATAAATAGGTGAGACAATGTTTGCCAACAAAGACAAAGATATTTTCAATAACATCTTCTAAATCATGATTCGCCACCGGTTTTTGAACTCTGAATTTATCTTGGAGAATATGAAACAGTTCAAATCAAGACTCAATAATTCGGGAACGTAAGTCCGGTTGCCTAATGATGTAAAAAAAATATCATATAAATAACAGTACGATAAATCTTTTTAAAGGATTTTATAAATGCATCAAAACTAAAAAAAAAAATGACGATTATAAATACAAGCAAGGCAACGTGGTAAGTTATGTTATCTTGTTGTTTCTTTCCATGTTACTAGGATAAAGTTAAGGATCCCGAGTATGCGACGTCTTGAGGTCTCGTAGTTTGGGCGCCGAAATCGGCGGTCATGCAGTTCTTTTCAATTACAATGTTCAATAGAATTAAATAAATTAAACATAGTTTGAATAATGAAAATTATTAAGATGTATTTAACTAAAACTTAGGATATTATTTTATTATTAAATTATTACTATTAATAATATTATTAATAATATTATAATATTATAAATTTCTTGTTACTTTATTACATTATATATTATATAACCGAGCAACCCCTATGCCCGTCTACTCGAATATCGACATTCACATCGATATATGTACATAATTGTAGTATATAATTAAATAAGAGAGAGATAGAGAGAAAAAGATAGTCTCATAGAGAGAGTATTCAACTGCACAAAGCGTCAGTTGCAAAAGAAGCAATTAATTTCAAAAATGTATTTATTTTACCGAATAACTGTTTGCAACGTTATCTGATCAATATTGCCTAACTTTAATAGCTCAGCAAAGCGGTGGACAATACGTGAAGGTAGTGGGTTGTTTTAGAAGTTCAGTAACTAAGTTGCACTGAAGTCTAGGAACCGAGGAACCTTTAATACTGTATCTTATCTCAATATTTCACGGTATTCTATTTATTATATTTGTTATGATTACCGTTCTCGATCATGTTTTATCGAAAAAAGTATTTACATATTTACAAATTTTAATAATAAATGTTTAATTAATATAAGTTATACTGTATATTTGACCTGTATTTTAATTAAATAATTACACTAGTTAGTCAAGTTTATCATGTTGCTCCCCAGTGCCAAACATTTGTATGAAAATGGAATAGATAATTCAATACGTTAAATTATATGTTAAATATAATTATACTTCATAGATACTTAATAAGCATTATGGAAATAATTAACTATTTTATTTGTAATTTGATGGTTTTTTATTACATATTTATTATATTATATCAATGCGTTATTTAGGAGCCTTTAAATTATAAAAGGATCTGCGTATAATTTATATTTCTACAAAATTATTGGAATATAAAGTAAATGAAAGTCTACTTATTTAACAAGCTTCAGCCAACTTGTATAACAAAATCTGTGGAAAATTTAAAATGTTTGGTAGATCTCAATTCAATATTACGGGAAATTTCAATTTATTTTTAGCTTTTAGTCCAAAACAAAATATATTTATATTTATTCTGTAGCTAATTTATATTATTTAATATCAGAAAGGAAGATCTGTGAAAAAAATGTAGTATAATGTTCTTAATTTTTAGTTGATGCGAATAAAATTGCGAGGAACGTACATAAATAATTAAACATAGAAACAAAAATCTTTCTTAACAAAGTTTTTAGTTATACCAATTGATTTTGGAAACCGATATCTTTGTTATAAGTTTTTTCTTTTAAAGTTCAAGATCCTTTGTACTATTGTCTTCAAAGGAAAAGCTTTCTAAGAAAAAGTTCTACATACTGTATGCTCGACTAACTTGTTATGATTGTGTTTAAGGATGACTGGTTTTATAAAGTTATATTAAAGAATAATTATTATATCGCATCTCTATTAAGTTAAAATAGAGAAGCCTTATAAATGAAGTGAACTCAAAACAAAATCATATATCACTTTACCGATTTGAGGCTTAGATAGAACTAAGATTAAGTATAAGAATACTGATTCTTTCTGAAATTTAGTGTTTTGTATAAATTAATGTCTGGTTATCTACTAATTTCAGTCAGAGAGTTAATAATTTAGGAATTCTATGAATGTCAACTAAATTTATTTGATTAAAACGAAACAGGCATAAGAAATTTATGTTAAACTGAAAAAAAAAGTATGAAGACACAATATTATTATTTTATATATGTTACATAATTCAATACTAAGGTAACTATTAGTTCATATGATTTATGAATTCCAAAATATACCTTCATAGATAGAACGGACATTTTTCATATACACCAGTATACCTACAGTATATGTCAGTGTTATTCTGTATCACATTCAGAAATATTAAAAGTACGAAGTATTATTACATAAAAACTTATATACATACGTGTATGTGACCCATATCTAAGTATAGTATTAATTTTTTATTACCCAAACTCTAACGAGTACATAGACTAAAAAAGGACAACAGAAAAAAAAAAACAAAATATATACCATAACGTAGTAAATGGTTTCTTTTTCAATTGTCTGTCTATTTTATATCTGTGGCTAGAGTAATAAAAGATGGTACAGGATAGATCATTTTATGTCCGACAATCCCCAAGAGGAAGCAGGATCTACTTGATCAAATTCACTACTCAGTTTAACATTTGAACGAGTTTCATCTTATCACTTCAAAGGATACAATTCTATTCGACATCTTGTAAAGTTCAAAAGAACTGGATGAATGAAAATAATTAAATATATTAGAATCATTCATGTATAAATATAACAACCTAAGTTTATTATAACTTATAATAGTCAGTAGTTTAATTATTCTTAAATCTAACGATGAGATTAACGATAAAATTAGGCCAAAACTTATCGCCTATTTTGCATGTTCCATTAATTATAATCCATAAGTAAACTCATATAAAATAATGACCATTACATTTAAACTGTTCCCAAACACAGCTATACACCATTATAGTTACTTTTACTTTAATATTCTTCTTCTCTTGTAGACTATATAAGTGTGATATATTAAAGGGTACTTGATATCAAATCAAAATTTATAATTTTATTTTTATTTGACATTATTTTTGGATTAGTCATACAATTGTGAAATAGTATTCATTGTCTGGAATTTAATCCAGATATCACTGCTATTTTTACTGACATTACTGAACCTACAATGATGGTTACTACTGGGACTCGATATGTTTTAAAAAATATTTACTTAGTGAGGAAAATAACAATAAGTATATGTAAGAAAAAGTCTTAAGAAGTAACTTTAAAGTTTTACTTATGTTACGAGAATCATACCTTCATAAATTTAACGGCCAACATTGATATCGATACATTACACAATATTTGACAAAACAACGTTAATCTTAAAATGTGCTTATTTCAAACCAAACTTTGATATTCGGTATACGTCAAAGCCGGAAACGCTCTTATGAATCCTCGGATTTGCAAGAGTTCATGGGCGGCGGTGATCACATATTAACAGTGAAGCAAATGCAAGCAGTGAACAAGCTCGTTTGCCCTCCTATAACATAAAAATGTATTCAATTGTCTTCACTTATATTTAAAGTGTTGTATAGATAAAAAAAGTTTAATTTTTTCACATAAAATATAGATTTTATGGTAAATAATGAAGCTTTTTTAGAGAGTCGTTAATTTTAATTAAAATCTATAATATAATATAACAACATTTAATGAAATAAAAAAACACATGAATGAAACATTAGACGTATTAAATACCTTAATTCTTAAAAATAGAATCGCCTCAGAACTCGAATATCAAGATACATTTATAATTAAAACTACATTGTGGTTTGTTTCATTCTGTTGTTAGCTTAACTTTAAAAACTACGCTACATTCTTTAATCTCTAACTACAAAGTAAGTAGCTTCGTACTCTTTTTATTAAGTGATCCCAGCATCTAATTCTAAGTAAAATGAACTTTGGCGTATAGTATTTAAAAGAAACTTAAAAGTTTTGCTACCATGAAACGAAATGAAATGAAGTTAAAGGTACCTTACAATTTTACTAACCCAAAATAAAGGCTTCGAATAAAGTACATTTTGGCGTAATAACTGAAAAATATATAAGTGTGAACATTAACCGATCAAATCTGGCTTGGCTGTTTATAACCAGAAGAGTATCACTATGTCACTCAGTATATTTTAAATTAATGAAAGACATGACTAAATATATTAATGGACCATTTGAAACGTGACTTCCTAATCACAATACTAATAGTAGGCACAAAGTTCACCTAAACTCAGAGTAATAATCTGTGATCCTGTCCTGTCCTTTATATCCTTTATGATCATGAAATTTAACTACAAATTATTTGGAACTCTCGTTCTTTTAATATCAATAAAGCAATATATTGCCTAAAACTTATTTGATTTTTTTTATTTATACATATTTTTGTGTTTAAAAGTACAAAGTAAGTTCATATATGGTCGATAGCAGAGTAATTAAGTATTAATACATGTTAATTTTGTCGATATAAAAGATAAATTAAATTACTGTTACACCTCGCGAGGGAAAGCCTTTGATACCTCACAATATTTACACGTACACCTGAAGCTTACAAATTAATTAAATTTCTCCATTTTATTATTATTAAATTAACAGCAAAATTTACTTCATAAATTTAAAATTTGCGTTGATTCTGTGTAAATACACATTTATTATTAAATTAAAATTGGGTGTTGTTTGGGGGAAGATTATATTAATATTTTTTTAGCTTCAATTTAGTTTTGCATATTGATTAACATATATATACTTATATTTTTAAATGCCGACATTAATTAGAGAATAATATATTTCATGTTAAGTAAATATTATCATAAAACTTTCGCTAAAAACAAACTTAAATTGACACTATTTATTTATTTTGAATTGTGAACAATAATTAGTAAATGTATTCTTTATATGGTAAACTATGTATTTTTTATATATATAAACCGATTTGTAATTTCTTTTAATCATATGGTTGCTTTTAATGCATATTATTTGTTTATATTAATATTTGTTTACATTCAAAATATTTATTAATTCATATTTTCTGAAATATACAGTTGACTATAAAATATATACGACGTGATAAACGAAGTGTCAGCTGCACCGGATCAATGCTGATACCTACCCTGCGATGGTAAGGTTTCATAAATTACTCAAGATTCTAACACAAGTTTTATTTTTATAGATTGAAAAGATATATACCTATACTTATATTAAATCAATGTAAACTAGAAAAATTAGAACTGCATTAAGATTTTGAATTTAATTTACCTTAATCGAAAACAGTGTTTACGTGAGCGTTAATCAGTATTAAGTTTCGCGCTACTCCGCACACAGACAACAAGATCACGTTACTCGGTTATCAGCAATCTAAGTATATAATGGCTAAAACTATACTTTCATACTGAATCCGGGAAGAAAACATCAAATCCCACCGCTAGTGTCAGTGATTAGTGTGTTTGAATAAACAAACAAATAACACTTCAGCTTTAAAATAATAATATAGCTAAAACCTAATATTGTTAATTTCAAATAGACGTTATCTTAACTTTCAAAAATGTTTGCGTAATCATAACTTCCTCATCCATTTGAGAAGAGCCTTCAAATGTATTTGGACAGATTTAAATAAATTAAAGAAAGCTAAAATTTATCTTGATCACTATTTCACATGATCTATAAAAATGTTAAGATATGATAAGCTTTTTATTTCTATATTATTATATATTTATTATAAAAAAGTCGGTTTATCGGTGTAGAAACTATGAAGCCACAAACACACACAAAGGTACACACATAAACAGATACAGATACACTTAAACATATAACACCCACAAGAAGATAAACTGTAGACACGAGATAATGCAGCCGATGCACAACGATTTGATAATCGCTTTGATCGTTTGCATTGAAATTTAAAAGGTCTTTGATGATGAGTGTTATGAGGCGTGTTAATTATTTAATCATTTAAAAAATATATAAAATATATCTTTAAATATCATAAACTTTTTAAGAAAACTTTAGTGTGAATTTAGAATCTTATTTAAAAACAAGTAAAGGGCATTTGACATAATGCTTAACTAGCTACTTACTGGTATAGTTAATAGAGTGGAAGTATAGAAGTATAATTTGTCTTTGATCCTCATATACGTTTTCTTAATGTTAGACTAGAATTAACAATATCTATAGTGTAATTTTATATCTTCTACAACCCAATTTATTGTGTTTTTATTTTGGAATCTAAAGGAAATGACCCAAAAACGTTGGCAACTTCCTTAAAAGGAAATTAAAAGAAATATGATTTCTACCGTTCCAAAATTTCTTTATAAATTGTTTCAATTTGAATTTTCCAAGTGAGAATAGTATAATTTTATAAATTTCATTTTCTCCATATTGCTTATTTTACTTAAGTAGTTTTAAGATTATATTAAAATTTATAAAATTAAATTTTCACAGAAATTTTCTCTTTTTACTTTAGGTTTAATTTAAGGATCTCGGCCTTTCTAGAACGATCATCAGTTCATTTCTGAAACGTATTTCAAAGGCGGCTTTAGTAGGTTCTTACGATATTTGGTTAGGTAGGGAGAGGAACGTGAATAGTGAAGGTGAGAGTGTATGCGCATAGCAAAAAGGCCCCTTAAATCTACACCTGGGTCGCAAGTCCCAGGCATTGTTTGTGCTCTTTATTTAATAGTTATAATCAGTAAGGAAATGATACGATAAACTCTTTTTCTTGTTAATTTAATATGAATATTAAATTCAAAGAAATCACTCACTGAAAATAATGTACAATGGAAGCAAGAAAGCTGTTTGTTGGGCCTGAGATCTGTTCGATTATAAAAGATATATATAATTGATATTATACATTGATTACTGATTAAGGCTTTGCTGGGTGTTGTATTCATATTAAATATGAAAATATCTTTTGAAAGCTACATATATTTAAATTTTTGTACAAGGTGCTGTGTATATTCATTTTTTTCTGTAATTATTTAATTTAAAACCCCTTTTTTCATGTGTTCATTGAAAACTTAATATATTTTCTTCAATATTATGTGGACAATTATAAGAAATAAAAATTATAATTGTAATAAATTATAATAATTAAAAAATGTTTTTCTTGATATAATTCATTAAATTATTTTAGGAAATGGGCGGGGCCAGATAACAAATCGCTGGAGTTTGAGAGAACTGAAAATCATCTTTATTTTGTATATTTCTCGAGGACATAATATAATATTATATATAACCTTTATTAAAACCTTTGTATCCGCCTACACTTCTTTTTTCTTTTAAGTATAATAATCCGATGTTCGTAATTTATCTCTTCCTACACGTCTTAATAATATTTTTTTACTGACGGTCCCAGTTTATGAGCTGCTGTTCTTAAAACAAAACAGCTATGCTTGAAGAATTTGTTTCATACTTTCTTTGAATAATTGATATAAAGAAAGTGTTTTTTAATTATCAGAATAACATTTGTATAAGAACAGAACAAAAATTAAAAACTGTCAAAACTAACAGTCAGCAGCACTTTTAAGTAGATTCCATAGATGAATCTACCTATTGCAATCGATGCGATGACGGGACCCAAACAACAGAGTAGGGGCGCTACGCCGTTTATGAACTGGAGATTGAGAATCCATCGAAAAAAAAAATTATATATCCCGATATAAATATATGTATATATGATCCATTAGTCCAAATTAATCGTAGGCGAAATCTGACTTCACAGGTCGATAGGATAAATTAGTAGGTCAAACGTAGCATCTCGTTTTTTGGAAAAAGTGAAAGGGGGGCTGGGAGTCGGGGTGAAAGTGCAAACCATTGGGACAAGCTACAGGCCGCAAATATTGACGGAGGATTTTCAAACTCGGTATACACATTCTTAAACAAAATGAAGGTTAAGTTCTTGAACGGGGGAAATTGGTCGAGGGGTTGGGGGGCTGGGGGAGTTGAAAGTTAAAAACCGAAAAAAGTCACATAAGGAGGCAAAATTTTGCAGTCGGAAAAATCCTAGAAAATTAACAAATTAAAAGAGGTAACTTTTTTGGCCGAAGAGTTTTTTGATCCGACTCCCCGTTTATGAGATAGGGGTGGGGGCCGGTTCCCCCCTCACCCAATATATGCAGAGTGATCCGTCATAAGACTCATAATGACCATTAGAATACTGCTGGCTAGTTTTTCTTTATCGATCCGACCACCCCTCACCCCCCACAACTAAAGTAAATCATTCAATCTTAAGAAAATGAACTATATCTCCTGTTGGTGACTGGAAAAAAAATGATTTATTTGCGTTTCAGGACAAGTGCGGTGAAATTATTGGTGTGGTGATACCATCTTTTATTATACATTACATGTTTATCGCATTCTCGGTTTCATTGTTACCTTCGCATATTGCATATCAAGAATCGCGTGACGGGAATCTACCTAACACGATCGACCCTATCGAACGAGGTATTTATTAACGCACTAACGTGGTTCTATAACGTAAAGTCCGGTACAATATAATATTTAAAAAATCTATAAAATCTTTTATAGGATTATAAAAACTATATTCTTTTATTCCTTTGAGGTTGACTTCAAAGGTAGAAATCCAATGTACCATATTTACTTAAACCAGGTTAGTATCATACTGCTATATCAAACTTATAAGCACATTTCTTTAAAATGGTATTACGAGTTCTGTAAGAACTTGAAAACTGTAAGAACCTTTTAAGGAGCGTGTGAAACCAATATGTTAATACAAGTAAATAACGAATAAATTTCACGTAAGATGTTTGTGTTGGAGTCATGAATAAAATGGAATAAAACATCGCATAAATCTTCATAGATGAGATGCCGAGATCAAATGAGTAAGATAATGTATTTATCTTCATTAGAGCGCTCCATATGTATGAGTGTTCTGAAGATAATCCATTCAATACATATTGATATACATAGAACAATGTTATGTAATAAATTGCAGACTTAGAAGTAAGTTTATTTTTATTCTTCATCATTAATTTTGCTAACTTAGTATTGATTATACAGTAGGGTACATCGAAAAAACTGAAAAATGGTGGCTACCCCCTAAAATTAAAGTACTTTTGAAATAAAAATTTTCTATGGATATCAAAAAATTTTTAAAAAATATCTAGAGGGCGCGCGGGTCACTCAAAAATGCCATTTTTTCGTGTTTTTTTAGATTTCACCCTGGTAAAACCTATTGAAATGTATCAAAAATTCCCATATTTGGATATGTTGTGCCCAGATAGACACTCTTTCGAAAACTATAATGGTTGACCATATTTTATTGGCCATTTTGTCGAGAATAATCGTCGAATGTGGAATGTGGAATGTGGAAGAATGAAGGAATAAAAGGCAAACGATAAAAAATGTGTTTTTCTAAATGGTTATATCAACGATATCAACAGTATAAACCATTTAGAAAAACACATTTTTTATCGTTTGCCTTTTATTCCTGACCAATTTTCCCACTATAAAAAATGGCATTTTTGAGTGACCCGCGCGCCCTCTAGATATTTTTTAAAAATTTTTTGATATCCATAGAAAATTTTTATTTCAAAAGTACTTTAATTTTAGGGGGTAGCCACCATTTTTCAGTTTTTTCGATGTACCCTATTATACAGTGACTTCAGAGCACGTCTTCCATCTATTATTTTTTTTAAATGTGAATAATTAATACTCCTGTCTTTTTGCAAGAATCTTTCTTTTTTGATATTTGTTTAATTTTTAAAATGGTTTTAACATTATATATCATAGTATATTTTTTTAATTAAAAAAACATTTTTTTAAATTAAATAACATATATTTGCTGTCTAATCATAAATTCTATAATAAATTATTTTTATTGCAAATAACATCTAACAACATAAATAATAGTTAATTTTAATTACTTTTTAGAACTCAACATAAGTTATCTGTATCAGTTTAGTTACTTTTTCTAATTACCCAAGAGATATTAGGAAATTAAAGTTATATTAATATTTTATTTAGGTTTAATATATTATGTCGCTATGTATGTCTAGTTATGTTTGTTAGACGAAGCAGTTGTTATATTTTAATTCATATAAGATTTAGAATAATATACAATAATGTTATGAAAAATTTACACATTTTTATTAACAAATCTATTTCAATTATTGTATTTGTGTTCCGAATAATGAGAAATATCTAATATCTAATTATATTAAGCTATACGCTTAATATAATCGAGGGTTTAGAAATTCCTATCACTATCACAATGGAATTGAAATGTTTATTATTCTTGATTCTAACTATCTAGTGGAATTTAAATTTATTTAAGTTTAATGTGTTACATTTTGTTACAAAAGTGAAAAGTAAGTAGTATAATTTTTACGATTTTTGAAATTTCTATTAAGAGTTTGTAATAAAACAAACAATTATTTTTTTAATGCCAAAACTAGCAGTTATAGTACAACCAATTAAGGGGTAATCATTGTATATAATATAAATTGAATAAGATAGAGATAAGAGTCTTTAGTTTGACTGTAAAAAATTATAAGAGAAGAAGACAGGATTAGAGAGCGTGAATTAAGATATGGTAAAGAAGAAAGTCGTCAATGAGATGACGGATTATAGAAGAGCGTGGAAGAATTTGACATACTGCGTCCACTTCCACCGGTGTTAATACCAACATCTCTTTAAGGGATTATTGTTGCTAAGTTCCGTTAGCCCTAACGCTGAGTATGGCTTCCTTCTCAAATGTCGCTGATTGCGGCAATTAACACAATGCTGCTTTGATGAGAGGTTTCATATCTTTGAACTGTAATTTAACGTTATTTTATTTACGAAGAGAACCGACATTAATAATTAATTAATTAATTTCGACATTAATTTCAAACATCATTTAATTTTATAACAATATTATAGAAATGGAAATTGGCATTCATAATAATAATTAGTAAAATTATAGATATATAAAAATATTTATAAGTATTTTTAAAGTAATCAAAATAAATTTAATATTATAAAATTTTATTATAAATATGTGGAATATTCTCAAAATACTGTCCAATTCCATTACCTCATGAATGTACGGCAAATACTAAATTCATACCGTAACGTAGTTTAGTGTTTTCAATAAAACTTTGTGTTTTATTTCAACATATATTGTAAAAAAAATATATATTTATTTTATTTTGGTTAATTTTAATCACTACTCCGAATTAGTTAAAAAATAATAAAAAAATATATGGTAGATTTTATTTTTAATAAGAAAAAATTATATATATTTTACCTTATCTTACTAACAATTTTGGTTCTAATTAAAAGAAAACCTTATTCTATATGAACCTCTTTCGTAACTCCGTTATCCAATTCATTTTGCAAGAAATAGTAAGCTAATAGTTGTATTTGTCTATAACATATAAGCTATATAATGCTTATTTAAAGTTTTAAATAATTTAATATAAAAGAGGCATTCATTAAATCAATCATCATCAAGTATCTTTTTTGACAAGTTTGTGAAAAAATTCTCCACGTCATTAGAAAATACTTAACGAGAACGTAGAAATGCAACTAAAGTCAGTAATTAATGTGAAGTTTGGAAAATTGATGAGGTCGATTGGTTTTGTTTCCAAAATTCACAGAAAAGATCTTCCCTTAAAACAAGTTTTATTCTGTCAGTTCTATTTGATACATAGAATATATATATATATTAATATAATCTTATAATTTAACTATTTATGAGAAAAAATAAAACATCTTGAAGGTTTCAAAATTATCTTTACGGTTCATCACATAAATGGCTATGACGACTTTTAGCACCCTTTACTTGGGTGCTAAAGGTCGTCATAGAAAATAAATTTTTCTCTACTCTGTCGACTTCACTACCCTTTCTATGTATACTTACCCTTAATATTTAATATGTTTGTGTGCTTCTTGTTTCTTGATATAACATTTAAAAGCCATGTTCCCGACGCATATTAAGTTTGAGCGATGAGGCAGTGTAACTGATATTCATATTGTGTTGCTTATAGTATGATCGGCTTACAATGAATGAAATATTATAAATATCTCTTGTATTTAGCTTGTATGAAGAACAACAGAGCATGTTTAAATAAATGTATATTTAAAATATTATAATAAGGACCATATTTATTTTCATTTATAACTATTAGTATATATAAGATTTATTTTCAACCTTCGCTAGTTTGACGACGTTTCGCATCATCGCTCGCAATTAAACTGGCTACCGATTCGTGAACGTATGTACATGAGAATTCTTTGCACCTTATACTCTATCCTTTAAAATTCCTCTTATCCCAAATATCTTCTAAATAAATTCCTACTTCGTACGCATGTCCACGAAAGGCCTCTGCGCTCGAGTAACAACCAACTCCTTACTGTTCCCACTCATCACACTGGTTTCATGTCTGACTCTTTTTCTGTTGTCGCTGTCCGACTCTGGAACCAATTACCTGAAAGTATTCGTAAGGCACCTTCACGAAACTTTTTTAAAAGGCAGGTGAAACAGTTCTAGCTCAGCAGCTGCTCATAATCTTTTATTTTCCCATCTGAGTTTATATAAGTATATGTATAAAACTTATTTATTTATTTGCAGCTTTGTAACATACATGTATGTATGTTAGTATTTATGTACGCTTACGTATGTATACATTTTATATATGATATCTAAATATCGATATCTAGTTTGTATTGTTTTTATTATTATTATTATTTTTTACATCCGCCTTTATACGTATTTTCGTGCACATTTTGGGTTGGCTGGTAGAAAATGCTTTAGCGTAAAGCCCACCCTTTGTACCTTGTTATGCAATAAAGAATTTAAATAAAGAAATAAATTAGACATTCTTACATACAACAAAACTCTATGCATATATTTATTCAAATCAAATTTAAAAATTAAAATCTTTATTAATATTTTCGCTCTCAATTTGCCTCAATTGTATTCAAAAACTAGTTTTATTAATCAAGTTGCGAAAAAAATTTATTGATTTTTTTTATTAAATTATGATTTGATTTTCAAGCTTTATTAAAGTTATAGTTATTAAGTATATATATAATATATTTTAATACCATATAAAATACCGTTTGACAACCATTTTGTTTCACATCGTCCACTATTGATTATGAAAATATTTTAATTAATTCTATCAATGTTTAATATGGGATCTAATTCAAATGAGATTCACATTCGTAATATTAGGAATACTCAGACATAGCTAAAGCTAGTTGTATATATAATGACATGAGGTATTGTTAAACTAGTTCACTAATTAAGTTGTATACAACCACATTACTTCGTAGTATTGATAATATCACACCATTGTATATAAAGATGTATAAACAATATGTCATGTAACGTTTTAATCAAACACTACGTTTTGTTTAGTTATACATATACTATTAGAATCCCGAATAATAGAGCTTCTAAACATTTAAATAAAGCTTATAAAAAAGTGTAACAAATATTTTTTAAATATCTAAATTTCATATAACTATAATACATATAAATATAAGTTTATACTAAATAGTTTCAGGCACCTTAAAGTGAGAAGCTTATGTGACGTGGAAGTATTTGAATATTAATCAGTTTAGTAGAGATGTGGTTTAGTTAAAACTATAACTACGTCAACTAAACTTTAGTGTAAATTACATTATTTATGGTATAAAGTTATAATAAAATGACATTAGAAGAGGATAAGATAAAAGTGACTTCTTTATTATTCGAATTTTACTTGATAATTTATATTTAAGCCAGATTATACATTTTCTTAAAGGATACTAAATGATATTCTAAATTAATTCTATAACAGTATTCCTAAATTAAGCAAAATGCAATCTTTATGTTTAGTTTAAAGTCTTATTTAAGATACATTTTACAATAATATTTTAGTACCAAAATCAAAATTAAGAATGGTTACGGATATTAATCCAGGGGACAATAAAGTGTTTATTTTTCATGCATAAATCCAATAAAACTAACTGATACTTGAAAGTATCGTTAAACGTTATAAAATATTGAAGATTTACTTTTTAATTATCTAAATCCCCAGATACTGATAATGTTTCAATACTTTAAAGAGCATAATATTATATGTAAAATTATTATGAATTTTTTTTTTATATTTTGGTAACAAAAAAAATATTTTATTATAAAAAATCGTTCATATTAAGATGATTTATATTTTACAAAACTCAAATTACAGCAATTGTTAAAGAAATTTCGTGGCGGTGGAAATCCCTTTTAGATTATTTTTAAGGATGTTGCCGACGATTATGTATTTATTTAAAATGGACGTCAAAATAACAAAAATAATATCTTAAAGTATGGTTACCATTTTATTCTCACTGATTATATTTTTAATTGGTATGAAAACGACAAAAATGCAATTTGTAAAGGATGTTTATATTTCTAGGGCTTGTTATTATCTTATTTAAATTTAACGTTATATAATATTGAATAATAAATAATTATTATTATTTATGTATTCCTTTTAATAACCTACAACATTATCACAAAATAGTACATATCTCATTCCGACTCAACCGGTTCACTGCAAAGGATTTGAAACGTAGAGTAAAAATAAAAAATGCAATTCATTACACTCGAGTAGAATCGCTATTTAAAGGTTTATTGAAATGTTTCAAGTATATAGTTTAAAGGATTTTATAGTTAATGAAATGATTAAGTATAAATCCCTTAAACTATTTATCTAAGTAAGTAGTATATATTAAAATGCAGTAATTTCATGTTTTCAAATAGTTATTATATAAATGTATCACGTAAAAAAAATCCGTGATTGGAATTGTAAAACCGGCATTTGTTTCCCAATATAAATGCTGGTTTATGTATATCTAGTTAGAATAAATACTAAACAATGTATATGTGAACGTAATTTTAATATAATAATTGCTAATAAATAATAAGTAACTTAAGGGAAATTAAATTTATGATATTTTATATTTTAGTTGGTCCTTAAACTAGATGATAAATTTACGATTTATAATTCAATTTAGATTTCAATATGTTTGTTTAAGTTGGTTATTGGTTGTAATTATGTGCTTTTAAGTGGTTATGGTTTAAAATATGTTAGCAGGTACGGTTTTATGTTTTTATAATTAATAATAAATTTAGATTTATATTATTTTCAATAAAATATATTTTTCATTATATTGCATTTCGATGCCATCTGTCGTTATCATTTTCAAAAAGGGACGGAAGGGTATTACAGGAAATCGGAGAAGGGTTATTTGATTGGATCAATAAACGTGTGCGGTGATAGAGTTGGGAGTCAGATGGTATGAACCAATTTTGCGAGAGATTGGTACTATCAACCAACAGCATGTGTGTGTATGTGTGTGATGAGAAAGTCAATTTTACAGTAAGTATCATTTTTTTGTTTATATTTTCTTTCTAATTGCATCTTCGTATATTCTCCCTCGACGCATAAGCATTATTTAACTGTAAATAATAAATGTAATTTTTTTTATATTATAAATCTATAACCTTTTCAGTTTTTTCAATTATGAGATCAAGTTCTGATAACCAAAAGTAATAAATTAAAATATTAATATGAGAGACACTGGAGATAAACACCGAAAGGTGTTTTTAAAGTTTCTTCGTATTCAAAGAATTTAAAGCCGCTTACATATGACACTATAAAATTATTTTGAAGAGAAATGTAGATAAATTTTAAAGTATTACTTCAAAATATATCTAAATAAAACAACGAGACAAACAACTATATTACAAGCTTGTAAATAATCGTAATTACATAATATTTAATGTATAATATAATAATTAAATACCCTTTTCCCATAAATAAAAATGAAGCTTATGTATTGAAATTAAATCTCGACTAATCAAAATATATAATTATAGGTGATATAAGGTGATTGATAAATTATTTATTATTTATAATAGATAGGGATCACTCTAGAATTAAAGATCTGTGTGTACTGGATTTGGATTTGGTATAAAAAAATATAAAATGTATATTTAAGTTTCTGTAAATAATCATTGTATCAATGACTTACTTTTGTATTATATTTTTTTACAATTAGACCATTTTATATTTTCACTGTTTATAATATAATATTGAACAGACTGACTTCGTACAAGCTATGATCTCGTGCAACTGACGTGTCGTATACTTCGTGCTCGGTTTCACAATTGCTTGAATATTATAACCAGATGTGATACTCATATAATATCTATACATACATATAAAACTGAAATGTCTGTTTGTCATTCTAAATTAACAGTTCTTTACTAAATGCACATGGAAATATATATACGGTTATTATATAAAGAACGCATTTTTAAATATTTTCCTGTCTGCCTGTCTGTCTGTTCGTCGGTTTATTCCAGCTAATTTCTGAAACGGCTTGAACGCTGTATTAGGATTTTCATATGCGGATAGCTAAAGTTATAAGGAATTATTTAAGCTACTTTTATTTTTAAGAATATATCAGGCGCGAAGGGCACATCTATTTATAAATAAATATAAATCGCTCACATATAAATCTTATTAAGTATAGTATGACGTAGAGTTAAAGTGTGTTACTATGTGAATAAACGAATAGGTACATTTTATAGCATTTTATCATCTCAGTAATGTATATTTTATATGGTTTTGATGTAATAATTTATTGTTGATAAGGACACAACATATAATATAAGACGTACAATTACGTAACGACACTGGCCGTCAACTTAAATATGGAACATTAAATCATTATAATAATATTCGAAAAAAAAAAGTTACTAGCTATGTCTCAATAGTAATTTCAATTTGTGTTTAAGATCAGCGTTAATCAACTCAGGACTACTATACAAAAAAAAATCAGCCACATCTTTGTATTTATCAAAATAATTACTTCTCACTACAATTATGTAACATATAATATTATATTCCGATACTTTTATGATAAATATAATTATATTCAGAATAATAAATATTTTGTAAGATGTTCATGATGATCGTTTCATCATGCAAAGTAAGATTATATGAAAATATCATGAAAAATAAAAAGCAGGAAACTGGAACTAACCAGAGGTAACTTCAGAAAGCGTTCGCTTTAATGGTTTCCTTTTATAACAATGTATTGTACTGCTTTATTTATATCTTGAATCTTATTGTAAGTCTTTTTCGAGAATTTTCCATTAATGATAGGTATATTCAATATTAATATCCTAAATTTGGACTATGATTAATATAATTTTCTACATAATTAATCTTGTTTTATGTAACCATTATAATACAGTTGAATGTACTCCAAAATTAGAAGTGATTTTCATCATATATTTAATTAAACAAAAACCTGAAATTATAATAAGTAATGAAGTTTATAAGAGAAAGTGTATAGGTGTTATATTTTATTTCTTAATCGCATTTTGTATAACCAAATAACTTCACTATAACAATATTGTCCGTTACCTCACAAAATAAACATTTCAACCACTTAAAATAGTAAAAATAGAAAGTTATATCTTATTGTAGTTTTGGCATATTAAATTCTCCTCTATTAAAAAAGTTTAAATAAAATCCGTGTCAATGTTTTTTTATCCCACGTCAGTAAAAATAATTAAGCTAACATTTTGCTGACCATTACAAATAATAGTAGTTTTATTTAGTTCTTCTTATACATACCTCATTCTGTATACAACTTCGATAAAAAAGCAATTTACAACTTGCAATTTGCATTTTTCTAATTTGCATACAATATCAAGTCTACACTGATATGTAGTCTACATGACGCAGTCATCTAAGAATTATAATATATTCAATATATAAGTTATTTAAATTTACAATAATTTATGATAATTTTGAATTATTACTTTTATTATGAGATGAAAACAGAGTTTAAATTAATGAAGTTAAATGTAAACCCAAAATAGGAAAAAAATCCACAATCTTTACAGTATTTATTATCTGTAGACTAAACTATAAAATAATTTCTACAATATTAATCCTTTGCAACAATAATATCACTTGAATATTTTTAAATTTAATTTAAAAAAATGCTCTAAATTTGTTTTAATATACACGAAGCAGTGATGGTGACAAATGTATTTGAATAAGATCTTTACGGAATTAGTAATGTTTCAATTTCTCTTTCGGAGGTTACACAAACGAAATGAAATTGAAACACATAGTTGCAGAGCGACACTAATTACTGGCCTCCATCTACTCTGTAACATTTCATTTATCATCATAATTAATTATTATTATTCATTGGGCTATAATTTAAATAATTTAAAAATATTTTTTTACCAAGTGATAGAGTAGTCCAATTAGATGTTTTATTTATTAATTGTTTTGTAAAAATTTGTTTTTCAATAACAAAAATATTTAAAAGTACTTTTAATTTCATACAAATAACCAACCAATATCGCAATATTGGGATAAATCAAAGATTGTATCGTGTATTAAAAAATGTTTAGAGTTTTGTGAAAGTTTGTATAACGAATATTTATATTACGTTATATCGTAATACTGTAAGAAACATGTTTTTTTAAATATTTTTAAATTGATACAAATCTTACCATATAAAATCGATTACTTTTTATCTTTCTTGCACTACTCCTCCTCAACCGCTTATCCGATTTTTATAAACAGGGTATCAAATAAAAGCTTATAGTCTAACGATGCCAGGGTTATGTTTTGGCGACGCTGTGAGGTCAATAAGGTCACCAAATTAAAAAATAAAAAAAACGGCGAGCGAAGCGAGCCCTACGGCTAGTTTATATAATAAAATTATTTTAGGTCACGGTGAAACAAACGTGCATAATATAATAGTAATGAAGTTAATTAATATATATGAATAGATTAATTAATATATATCAATACAATTTGATATAACATACAATATACAATGGAAAGCATACCTTACAAAGACCAACTTATACTTATACACAAAATCAGCGGTTAGATAATTCAGTATAAATTACTAGATATTTCAACTATAATCAGTTAATTAAACATTTTATTAAAGTTCATCGATATGGCGAACTTGATCAAAGATTATTATGGAGATTTCGCTGAAATGAAACAAATTTCGCTCAGAATCTCTTTTGATCATTTATATAAAATTCAAAGAAATAATAATTTTAAATTTAATTTACAATAAAGGGTAAATTCAATTAAATTAAATAATTTTCAATAAGTTATGGCTGTTTTTTTCTTCCGTATCACTTACTATTATTAGTTTAAGTTAAATAAAAGATGTTTTTTCACCGGTACGATGTATCGTGTTTTGTTAGTAGCTGAAAACCCAATTATTATTTATATTACATTATTTGTATCAAGAATTTAATTGTTAAATGTTTTAATAATAAATGTTTTAATAATAAATGTCTTAATATTAAATGTTTCAATAACAAATATAAATAAACTATAGAGTTATGTTGATTGATGTTATTTTTTACAAACTACTTTACACCAGTTTTATTGATAGATAAATTAATATTGCTTACTTATTCATGTCAAGTGCTCCAAATGTAACTAAACTAATTTGTTGATTTTTTTACACTATTTAAAATGGTAAAAGACAAAGAATTTACTTTAAGGTTGTAATAAGATATTTTGGAACATATTTAACTTATTGCGATCATTTTAATTTGAGAAAACCAATACCAAAGAATAATGTCAATTTCGTAAATCTAATGTTTAAGCTCAGATAATATTGAAGTAACTAATTTGTGTATCACTGGAAGTACCCGTCTTAATACACTCATTCCTTCTCGTTAGCTCATCTGTAAATGTTTATGCGTTCTTGGGTTTGGGTTTGGGTTGCTTTATTCTTATCTAGCAGTAGAATTCCATTAGGCCCAATACTAGTACTCTTAGGTTTATTAGTTCTTCCCTCTCTAATTATACTTGTATTTTTATTTGTTCTAGAAATGCTTTTAAGTACTATTCAAAAGCATAATGACTTCACAATTCACAATTGACTCTTAAATAAATACTACTAAGACCTATCTAAAGACACATATGCTAATACCTATTATGCATTTATGTTATTTTATTATTAAATTAATACTATTAATAATTTAATAGTTTATAAATTTCATGTTTCTCTATTACATTATATATTATACAACCGAGCAATCCCTACGCCCGTCTACTCGCTTATCAACATTCACATCGATATACGTACATACTTGTAGTATATAATTGAATAAGAGAGAGATAGAGAGAGAAAGATAGTCTCATAGAGAGAGAGTATCCAACTGCATAAAGCGTCAGTTGCAAAACTGACAGTTGGATACTCAAGAAGAAGCAATTAATTTCAAAAATGTATTTATTTTACAGAATAACTGTTTACAACGTTATCTGATCAATATTGCCTAACTTTAATAGCTCAGCAAAGTGATGGACAATACGTAAAGGTAGTGGATTGTTTTGGAAGTTCAGTAACTAAGTTGACCGGGAGTCTAGGAAGTAGAGACCTTTAATAGTGTAATCTTATCTCAATATTTCACGGTATTCTATTTATTATATTTGTTATGATTACCGTTTTCGATCATGTTTTATCGAAAAAAGTATTAACATATTTACAAATTTCAATAATAAATGTTTAATTAATATAAGTTATACTGTATATTTGACCTGTATTTTAATTAAATAATTACACTAGTCCGGTGTAAAACATTTGTATGAAAATGGAATACATAATATAATACTTTTAATTATAAGTTAAAATATAAATATATTTCATAGATATTTGAGCATTATGGAAATAATGAACTATTTTTTTTGTAATTTGATGGTATTTTATTACATATTTGTTATATTATATCAATTCATTATTTAGGAGCCTTCAATTATAAAAGGATCTGCATATAATTTACATTTCTACAAAATTACTGGAATTTGAAGTAAATGAAAGTCTTCTTATTTAACAAGCTTCAGCCAACAATATAAAATATGAAAATTTTACTTGTATAACAAAATCTGTGGAAAAATTAAAATATTTGGTAGATCTCAATTCAATATTACGGGAAATTTCAATTTATTTTTATATTTATTATTTATAAACAAAATATATTTATATTTATTCTGTAGCTAATTTATATTATTTAATATCAGAAAGGAAGATCTGTGAAAAAAATGTAGTGTAATGTTCTTAATTTTTAGTCGATGCGAATTAAGTTGCGAGGAACGTTTATAAATAATTAAACATAGAAACAAAAATCTTCTTTAACAAAGTTTTTAGTTATACCAATTGATTTTGGAAACCGATATCTTTGTTATAAGTTTTTTCTTTTAAAGTTCAAGATCCTTTGTATTATTGTCTTCAAAGGAAAAGCTTTCTAAGAAAAAGTTCTACATACTGTATGCTCGACTAACTTGTTATGATTGTGTTTAAGGATGACTGATTTTATAAAGTTATATTTAAGAATAATTATTATATCGCATCGCTATTAAGTAATATCAATTATAATCAACTTTATTTCGATAAAAAATAGAGAAGCCTAATAAATGAAGTGAACTCAAAACAAAATCATATATCACTATACCGATTTGAGGCTTAGAAAGATCTAAGATTAAGTATAAGAATACTGATTATTTTTAAAATTTAGTGTTTTGTATAAATTAATGTCTGGTTATCTACTGATTTCAGTCAGAGAGTTGACAACTTACGAATTCTATGAATGTCAACTAAATTTATTTTATTAAAACGAAACAGGCAAAAGAAATTTATTTTAAACTGCAAAAAAAAGTATGAAGACACAATATTATTCTTTTATATATGTTACATAATTCAATACTAAGGTAACTATTAGTTCATATGATTTATGAATTCCAAAATATACCTTCATATATAGAATGGACATTTTTCATATATACCGGTATACCTACAGCATATGTCATTGTTATTCTGTATCACATTCAGAAATATTAAAAGTACAAAGTCTTATTCCATAAAAATGTATATACACACGTGTATGTGACACGGTAAAAGTTATCCTCAGTATAAGTTTAATATGACTTATAAATTACACATATCTAAATATAGTATTCATTTTTTATTTCCCAAACTCTAACGAATACATAGACTAAAAAAGGACAACAGAAAAAAAAAAACTAAATATATATTATATACCATATCGTAGTAAAAGGAAACTTTTTCAATTGTCTGTCTATTTTATATCTGTGGCTGAAGTAATAAAAGATGGTACAGGATAGATCATTTTATGTCCGACAATCCCCTAGAGGAAGCAAGATCTACTTGATCAAATTCACTACTCGGTTTAACATTTGAACGAGTTTCGTCTTATCATTTCAAAGGAAACAATTCTATTTGACATCTTGTAAAGTTCAAAAGAACTGGATGAATGAAAATAATTAAATATATTAGAATCTTTCATGTATAAGTATAACAATCTGAGTTTACTATAACTTAAAATAGTCAGTAGTTTAATTATTCTTAAATGTAACGATGAGATTAACGATAAAATTAGGCCAAAACTTTTCGCCTATTTTGCACGCTTTAACTAAACTCATATAACATCATGGCCACTATATTTAAACTGTTCCCAAACACAGCTATACATTATAATAGTTACTTTTACTTTAATATTCTTCTTCTCTTGTAGACTATATGGTTATGATATATTGAAGAGTAGATACTTGATATCAATTCCAAATTTATAATTTTATTTTTATTTGATATCAAGATAGTCATTCATTATCGTAGTCATTAGGTTAGTCATACAAGTGTAAATTTTCATTGTCTGAAATTTAATCCAGATATCACTTTTATTTTTATTGACATTACTGAACGTACAATAATGATTATTACTGGAACTTGATATGTTTTTAAAAATATTTACTTTGTGAGGTAAACGAAATACAACAATGAATAAATGTAAGAATAAAGCTTAAGTAACTTTAACGATTTACTTGAATAATTGGTTATTACCTTCTCCATTTTCTGAACCATCTACACATAAGTATATATACATAATCATTACGAGAATCATACCTTCATACATTTAACGGCCAACATTGATATCGATACATCACACAATATTTGACAAAACAACGTTAATCTTAAAATGTGCTTATGTCAAACTAAACTTTGATATTCGGTATACGTATTCAATTGTCTTCACTTATATTTAAAGTGTTACATAGATAAAAAAAGTTTCATTTTTTCACATAAAATATAGATTTTATGTGAAATAATGAAGCTTTTTTAGAGAGTCGTTAATTTTAATTAAAATTAATCTATAATATAATATAATAACATTTAATGAAATAAAATGTTGTACATTAGACGTATTAAGTACCTTAATTCTTAAAATTAGAATCGCCTCAGAACTCGAACATCAAGATACATTTATAATTAAAACAACATTGTGGTTTGTTTCATTCTGTTGTTAGCTTAACTTTAAAAACTACGCTACATTCTTTAATCTCTAACTACAAAATAAGTAGCTTCGTACTCTTTTTATTAAGTGATCCCAGCAACTAAATCTAAGTAAAATGAATTTTGGCGTTAGTATATAAGAAAAACTTAAAAACTTTTTCTGTCATGAAACGAACTGAAATGAAGTTAAAGGTTGTTGGCCTTGTAATTTTACTAACACCTATAAAAGCTTCATATAAAATAATTTTTGGGATAATATCTGAAAAATATATCAGTGTCAACATCAATCAATCAAGTCTAACTTAGCTGTTCATAACCAGAAGAGTAATACTATGTATATCAGTAAACGATAAATTCATAATAAAGATGTCTAAATATATTTATGGACCATTTGATACCTTCCTAATCAGAATAATAGTAGACATAAAGTTCACGTAAACTCAAAGTAATAATCTGTGATCCTATCCTATCCTTTACACCCTTTACGATCAATAAATTTAACTATAAATTATTTGAAACATTCTTTTAATATTATTAAAGCAATATATTGCTTACAACTTATTTAATTTTTTTATTTATATTTTTTTGTTTAAAAGTACAAAGTAAGTTCATATTTCGACAATAGCAGAGTAATTGAGTATTACTACATGTTAATTTTGGCGATATAAAAGGTAAATTAAATTACTGTTACACCTCGCGAGGGAAAGCCTTTGATACCTCACAATATTTACACGAACACCTGAAGATTACAAATTGATTAAATTTCTCCATTTTATTATTAAATTTACTTAATTAATTTAAAATTTGCATTGATGTTGTTTAAATACACCATTCTTATTAAATTATTTTCGGTTTTGTTTGGGAGAAGGTAATATTAATATTTTTTTAACTTTAATAAAGTTTTGTATATTGATTTACTAGGGTACAAATGTACATACTTACATCTCTAAATTTCGACATTAGTTGGACAATAATATATTTCATGTAATATTTTTACGGATAAATCAAGTATTATCATATAAGTTTCGCCAACAACAAACCGAAAATGAGAGAAAAATTTAATTTGTAAATTATATACATAAATTGCCAAATGTATTCTATACGTGGCAAATAATGTAAAATATTTAATATAATCTCTCATAATATACAGATGACTGTCAAATAAAAACAACATGATAAACGACGTGTCAGCTGCACCGGATCAATTCCGATACCCCGCAATGGTGGGTTATATTTTTATGAAATGATATTACAGTCGTCGTAATAAAACACTTTTTAACTGTTTTATAAATGAATGGCCAAGACAACACAGTTCTAGAAACAACATATAAAATAGGTTATTCTCTATACATCTCTTACTTATATTAAATCAATATTCACTACAATAATTGAAATTTCATAAGGATTTTGAATTTAATTTACCTTAATCAAAAACAGTGTTTACGTGAGCGTTAATCAGTATTAAGTTTCGCGCTACTCCGCACACACAGACAACAAGATCACGTTACTCGGTTACCAGAAATCTGACTATATAACGGCTACAACTATACCTTCATACTGAATCCGGAAAGAAAACATCAAATCCCACCTATAGTGTCAGTAATAAATGTGTTCGAATAAACAAACAAATAACACTTCAGCTTTATAATAATTGTATATATAAAACTTAATATTGTTTATATAAAATAGACGTTATCTTAACTTTCAGAAATGTTTGCATCGTCATAACATCCTCATCTATCTGAGAAGAGCCTTGAAATATATTTGGACGGATTTGGATAAATTAAAGAAAGCTAAAAATTGTCTTAATCACTAGTTAAAATTAGCTATAATAATATTAAGCCATGATAAGCTTATTATTTTTATAATATTATATATTTATAAAAAAAAACAACAAACTCGGTTCATCAGTTTGGTAATTATGATGCCACAAACACACGCAAAAGTACACAGATAAACAGATACAGATACACTTAAACATATAAAACCTACAAGAAGATAAACTGTAGACACGAGATGATGCAGTCGATGCACAACGATTTACTAATCGCTTTGATCGTTTGAATTAAAATTTAAAAGGTCCTAGATGATTAGTGTTATCAGGCGTTTTAATTGATAAGTCATTTAAAAATATATAAAATATATCTTTAAATGTCATAAGCTTTTTAAGAAAACTTTAGTATGAATTTAGAACTATTAGAATCTTATCTAAATAACAAATAAATAGTAAAAAGAGTGGAAGTATAGAAGTATAACTCGTCTAGTCTAACGTCTAAGATCGAAGACGAGTGACGAAGACTACAGTGTAATTTTATATCTTCTAAAACCCAATTTATTGTGATTTCATTATGGAATTTAAAGGAAATGACCCAAAAACGTTGGCAACTTCCTTAAGAGGAAATCAAAAGAAAAATATTTCTACCGTCCTGAAATTTCTTTATAAATTGTTTTAATTTAGAGTTTTCCAAGTGAGAATAGTATATTTTTTTAAATTTCATTTTCTTCATATTCCTTCCTTATTTTACTTAAGTAGTTTTACAATTGTATTAAAATTTATAAAATAAAATTTTCACGGAAATTTTTCTCTTTTTATTCTAACTTTAGTCTTATCTTATTGAAACTTGTGTCTGACTCCTGAATATCCTGGGATCCAGGATATCCATGAGTCAGAGACCGGAAATTATAATAAGTTATTGAACTTCATGTGATTTTCTAATATCAAAACAAAATAATATGTAAGAATACTTAAGAAATATTTTAGAAATCTTAACAAACTTGTTAAATAATGTTATTATTTAATAGTAATAGTTATAATCAACAACGAAATGATACGATAAGCTCTTCTTCTTATTAATTTAATATCAATATTAAATTCCAAGAATTCACTCACTGAAAATAATGTGCAATGGAAGCAAGAAAACTCTTTGTCGGGCTTGAGATCTGTTCGATTATAAAAGATATATATAATTGATATTATACATTGATTATTCATTAAGGCTTTGCTGGATGTTGTATTCGTATTAAATATGAGAATATCTTTTGAAAGCTACATATATTTACATTTTTGTTCAAGGTGCTGTGTATATTAATTTTTTTCTGTAATTATTTAATGACCTCGAGTGACCTTCGAAAACACAGTAGCTACGATACTGGAGGAAGGTCACGTAAAAAGCATGAGGACCCCCCGGAGGGCATGTATGAAGAGGTTGATGTCTGTGGCCGAGGCGAAAGAGGTATGCAGAGACCGTAGCGTTTGGCGCTCCGTCGTCTCTGGCTACCCCGCAAGGGATATGGCGTGAAGGTAAATAAATAAATAAATAAAACCCCTTTTTTCATGTGTTCATTGAAAACTTAATATATTTTCTTCAATATTATGTACACAATTATAAGAAATAAATATTATAATTGTAATAAATTATAATAAATAAACAATGTTTTTCTTGATATAATCCATTAAATTATTTTAGGAAATGGACGGGGGCAGATAATAAATCGCTGGAGTTTGAGAGAACTTAAAATCTTCTTTATTTTGTATATTTCTCGAGGATATAATATAATATTATTATATTTATTAAAAACTTTATTCGCCTACACTTCTTTTTTCTTTTTGGTACAACAGTCCGATGTTCGTAATTTATCTCTTCCTACACGTCTTAATAACATTTTTTTACTGACGGTCCCAGTTTATGAAATGCTGTTCTAAAAAAAAATCAGCTATGCTTGAAGAATTTATTTCATACTTTCTTTGAATAATTGACATAAAGAAAGTGTTTTTTATTTATCAGAATAACATTTGTATAAGAACAGAACAAAAATTAAAAACTGTCAAAACTAACAGTCCGTAACACTTTTTCTTAACGCACTAACGTGGTTCTACAACGTAAAGGCCGGGTAAAATATAATATTTAAAAAATCTATAAAATCTTTTATAGGATTATAAAAACTATATTCTTTTATTCCTTTGAGGTTGACTACAAAGGTAGAAATCCAATGTACCATATTTACTTAAGCCAGGTTAGTATCATACTGTTATATCAAACTTATAAGCACATTTCTTTAAAATGGTATTACGAGTTCTGTAAGAACTTGAAAACTGTAAGAACCTTTTAAGGAGCGTGTGAAACCAATATGTTAATACAAGTAAATAACGAATAAATTTCACGTAAGATGTTTGTGTTGGAGTCATGAATAAAATGGAATAAAACATCGCATAAATCTTCATAGATGGGAAGCCGAGATCAAATGAGTTAGATTATGTATTTATAATAATAATATACTTTATTGCAACCACAATGTAAAATAACAGTAACAATCGGAACAATAAAACATTTAAAGTATGTAGGGGTATACAATAAGGCGGTCTTATCGCTAAGTAGCGATCTCTTCCAGACAACCTTATATCTAAGTTTAAGGTGAGTTGCATACAGAAGAGTGGTGCATAATATTAACATACATAATTTCATAAACAAACATAAATAAAATATACACATATAGAAATTAATATAACATAAATAAAATACATAATACAATAAATATATATAAATCATATTAAAATATATATAATACTATTATGAACACAGGAGATAGACTATTTGATATGTGCATGAAAAATCAGGGGAAAAATAAGAGATAGAATAATATAAAGATATAAAAAAACGTTAAAGGATAATATATAATTACATATAATTTACATTATAGTGACGAACAGAGACCGAGATAATAATCCTTAACCAACCTCTTAAAGGCAGTCAAAGACCTTGCTTGTCTGATGACTACAGGTAACGCATTCCAGAGCAATATTGCTTGAACAGTAAAAGACTTTTTATAGAAACGAGTAGAGTGAGGAGGTAAACGGAGAGTAAGGTTATCAGAAGACCTAAGAACTTTACTATGAGTGCCCAGAAATAGGATTTTTTCTTTTAAATAATACGGAGAAGTTGGATTGAATAACACACAGTACAGAAGTGAAAGGATATGAAGATTCCGGCGAAGACGGATTGGTAACCACTTGAGTTTGGATCGAAATTCAGTGATATGGTCATACTTGCGCAAGCCAAATATGAACCGAATGCTAAGGTTTTGAAGTCTCTCAAGTTTATCAAGTTGTGCCTCGGTGAGATCAGGATAACTTGCGTCGGCGTAGTCAAGAATAGAAAGAAGAAGAGATTGTGCAAGCATAACTTTGGTGGGAATGGGAAGAAAATTTTGCAAACGACGTACTGAACTCATAGCAGCAAAATATTTTTTACTTACCTCTTTAATGTGGTGAGACCAAGACAAAGTGTTGTCTAATTGTAGACCGAGATTTCTGACATTGTTACTGTAGGGTATAATAACATGATTAATTGAGATTGGCGGTAAATTTGAGCAATCAACTTTAGCAATCATGCCTGGAGATCCAATAATTATAGCCTGGCATTTGGTTGTATTAATTTTTATTCCATAAGAAATACTCCAGCTCAAGATTGATCTCAGATCTTCATTTAGTCGCGCAATCGCAGAGGGCAAATCTCCCAAGCTAGATTGCGAGTAGATTTGTAAATCATCTGCATACATGTGATAGGGAGATGAAATATTTTGAGAAATTGTATTGATGAAGATGGAAAAGAGTAATGGTGACAACACGCCTCCCTGAGGAACACCGGAACTTACTTGCCTCCAAGAGGAAAACGATTCGTCAATCCGAATGCGTTGTCGGCGTCCGTGCAGGTAACTATGAAACCATTCAATGACTGATGGAGATATGTTGAGAGAAGCTAACAAATTCAGCATGATATCAAAGTCAACATTATTAAAAGCGTTGCTAAAGTCAAGCAAAATCAATACTGTCAGTTGTTTACCATCCATTCCCTTTCGAATGTCATCGGTAACTTTTATTAAGGTAGATGTGGTACTGTGGCCAGTGCGGAATCCAGATTGAAATGAATTAAAAAGGTTGTTTTTATTTAGAAAAGCGTTTAATTGAATGTATACTAATTTTTCCAAGACTTTAGAAAGAAGTGATAAAATAGAGATCGGTCGGTAATCGGAAAACGAGGACGGATTGGGTTTTTTAGGAAGGGGAATAACGTCGGCGTCTTTCCATAAAGTAGGAAAGTCGCCAGTTGAAATTGAGTAGTTAAGGATATGGGTAATTACAGGAGTCACAATGTCAATTATGGGAAAAATCATTTTCCGACTAATGCAATCGCTACCAATGGCATTCGACGAGATGGACAGTATGCTTCCCTTAACATCACATTCAGAAAATTGATTAAAAGTAAACGGTGAGCAATCAGGAATCGGAATTGTTGAGATAGAATTTAAGGTATTAGTCTTCGTTATATTATCCAAAGTATTGTCAGATGCAGAGAATGAAGTATTTAAACTTTCAAGATCGATGTTGTTAAGAGTGGGCTTATTTGGCTTTTTTCCGATTCCTAAAGATTGAAGAAACTTCCATATACGTGCTGTGTCGCCGTTATCGACAGATTTATGGATATGGCGTCGTTGTGCATCCCTACACAATGTATTGCAGCGATTTCTTATTTTTTTATACTTACGACGTTTTGCGTCAGATCTATTTTTCTTATATTCAGTTTTTGCTTGACACTTCTTCATAATTAACAATTTTAGATCCTCTGTAAGCCACGGCGCCGGGAGATGCTTTATTTTAACAGGCTTTATCGGAGCATGTATGTCAAACAGTTGAGTTAACAACGTATTAAAAGTGTTTACTTTGGAGTCCATGGTGTCAGCATTAAAAACATTAGACCAATCAACCTTGCATGCATCATCGCGTAGGTTGCTAAGATCCATTCCCGCAAAGTTACGCTGCAGAAGTAATTTGGCTTTAGCTTTAGGTGGACGTAACATGTAAGATAGGTATATCAAGTCATGGTGAGAAAAACCATCAGCGGCATATTGACCGTGATTGGAAACAAATTCAGGAGATGAAATAATCATAAGATCGAGAAGAGAAGGGACACAATTAGGTAACCTATGGGTAGCGGAAAGCGGTAAAATGTGTAAATTACAGCTTTCAACCAGGGACAAAAGTTTATTAGTTCGGTTGTCTCGCTTAAGTAGACATGTGTTAAAGTCACCCATTATAATGGTGTGGGTGTATAGTGGAGAAAGGTCTTCTATTATACTTTCAAAGGAGGAAAAATAATCTATGTGTAGAGAAGGGCTATAAAAAACACCCAGAAGGACTTTAGAATGGGACAATGATACTTCTAAAATTAAATGCTCGGCCGCATCAGGTAAAGGAGGCTGGGAAGAGGAACTTATCACGTTAAATGGAATGTAAGTTCGAAGATAAATTGCAACTCCTCCCCCGCCTTTGCCGATGCGGTCATTGCGAATAACTCGGAATCCAGGCAGTGAATAAGAAGCAGTAGGTAAACAAGGTTTTAGCCATGATTCTGAGACGAGGATAGCGTGTATATTACTTGACTGAAACGACGCAAGCATTTCGGGGAAATGAGCCGGAATACTTTGGGCGTTCAAGTGAACTACGTTAAAATTTTTACCAAGATCAGAAAACATATTATCGAGTGCAATATCAAGTGTAGGAAAATTTGTACTGTGGTAACTAGCATCACTGGAATAGTCATCAGAAGAAAAGGAAAGAAACCTGTCACTATCATCTGAAACCGACATTTTAACAATCAATTCAATTTAAAAATATATATATATATTTATAAATATAAAATAAATATGACGTTACAAATATAACAATAAAATAATAATATAATAATGAAAATTTAAAAATAAATGAATAAATAAAAAAAAATATATATTAATAATAAAAAACAAAAAAGAATGTAAATGTATATGCCCACCAGCTGGAAGAGATCGAATTAAATATAAGGAATATGAATTAACAATAATTGCTTGGAATAAAAAAACAAAACTTATAGGCTAGTAGTACTAAAATAAATATACATAGGATTTTTTTATAAAACAGGAAGCAACCCAACAACTTAATAATAAGAATATAAAATATTATAAAAAATGGTATAAAAGAGAAAAAAAATAAAATAAAAATAGTATTAAATTGCAGTATAAGTATCCGAACGCAAAACCTGACAGATGACAACTTCAGTCTTTATACATGTCAATGACAATTTATAAATACTTATAAATTTATACAATTTAAATTCCAAAAAGTAAACAAAGTGTAGGGTAAATGTGAAAAGTTCGGAGTAATGTGAAGATAAACTTAAAAAGCAAAATATCAAAATGTCTACTTCTTAGTTAAACGTTTAGACCTCACATTAGGGACAACTCTGCGATCTTTTGATGCCACCGTTGCGCATTCCGATGGAGGATCCGTGGTGTTATTGCTGCATGCACTATGTATATTGTTCACTTCAGAAACACTAGATACACGATGACGCTCACCATCACTACCCAACACTATAATATGGCCATCTCTTGTCCAGCAATTCGTAACACCAAAATGTTTTCGTGCCAAAACAAATGCGTCATGTCTAGGTTTCGTAAGAAACTCGGAAAGTGTTATCCCAGTACCTTTAAGACATGTTTTCACAGACCAGCACTTGTCTCTAGACTTGGTTTCATGAAACCTCACTAGAATGGCCCTGGTTTTTTTGCTATTTGAAGACCCGAGGCGGTGACAGCGACTAATATCACAATGAGATATATCTGGAAGCCTCAGTTTTTCAGAACAGACTTTCAAAACTTTGGCAACAGTATCCTCACTCTTATCTTCAGTAATACCATGGATGAGTAGAATTTTTCTGCGGGACCTCATCTCAAGCTCATCGTGATGTCTTGAGAGTATATTAATTTGAAGCTGGAGGCTCTCCAGAGCCGACATCACAAATGTTCTGAAAGACTGGAACTGTGAATTTATGTTTGAAGACGGACTTGCTGCAGGAGTCGCTGCTTTCAGATCCCGTTGAAAGTCATTCATACGAGAATTAAAAACTTCACTTAATTCTGCCATTGTTTGTTTTAGTGAATCCATTGTGTTTGTTTTAGTGAATCCAATGATTGATGTGAAAATAATTTCGTGCAAATGATAGGAAAATTGAAGCAATTATTGTATATAAGTGAAGCTGGTAGGTAGTTACTTTACATACACATATTAATTTTGAATATAATTTAATAATATATATAGTTTTTAATTTAATTGAAGAGCAAATAAAGACACGTCTAGTCACTTATGCACCTACCCGCGAAAAAAATCTATGTTTATTAGAGCGCTCCATATGTGAGTGTTCTGAAGATAATCCATTCAATACATATTGATATACATAGAACAATGTTATATAATAAATTGCGGACTGAGAAGTAAGTTCTTTTCTTCTTCATCATTAATTTTGCTAACTTAGTATTGATTACACAGGGATTTCTCATTTAATTTAATTCTTTTTGCAAGAATCTTTCTTTATTGATATTTGTGATGATATCATTATTTTTTTAATTTTTAAAGTTGTTTTAACATTATATATTATAATATATGTTATTTAATTAAAAAAACATTTTTTTTAATTAAATAACATATATTTGCTGTCTAATCATAAATTCTATAATAAATTCTTTTTATTGCAAATAACATCTAACAACATAAATAATAGTTAATTCTAATTACTTTTTAGAACTCAACATAAGTTATCTGTATCAGTTTACTTACTTTTTCTTATTACCCAAGAGATATTAAGAAAATAAAAGTTATATTAATATTTTATTTAGGTTTAATATACTCGTATGTTGCTATATCTAGTAAATTAATGTAAATTATGATTGTTAGACGAAGCAGTTGTTATATTTTAATTCATTAAATCATAAAATTTAGGATTTAAAATAATATACAATAATCTTTTTAAAATACTAACACATTTTTATTAACAAATCTATTTCAAGTATTGCTTTGTGTTCTGAACAACGGAATGTAATAGAGAAATCTAATGTATTGCTTTATACAACCGAGGGTTTTGAAATTCCTCTCACTATCACAATGGAATTGAAATGTTTATTATTCTTGATTCTAACTACCTTGTGGAATTTAAATTTATTTAACATTTGTTACAAAAGTGAAAAGTAAGTAGTATAATTTTTATGATTTTTTAAATTACTATTAAGAGTTTGTAATAAAACAAACAATTATTTTTCTTAATGCCAAAACTAGCATTTACAGTACAACCAATTAAGGGGTAATCATTGTACTCGTATATGATATAAATTGAGATAAGAGTCTTTAGTTTGACTGTAGATGGTAATAAGAAGAGATGACAGGGATAGAGTGTGTGAGTTATAATATGGTAAAGAAGGAAGTCGTCAATGAGATGACGTGTTATAGAAGAGCGTGGACGAATTTGACATACTGCGTCCCCTTCCACCGGGGTTAATACCAACATCTCTTTAAGAGATTATTGTTGCTGAGTTCCGTTAGCTTCCTTCTCAATCGTCGCTGGCTGCGGCAATTAACACCATGCTGCTTTGATGAGAGGTTTCATATCTTTGAACTGTAATTTCACGTTATTTTATTTACGAAGAGAACCGAATAAATAGATGTATACCAATATGATTGTTCAGTCGACATTAAATCCAAACAACATTTAATTTATAACAATATTATAACAATGAAAATTGGTATTCATAATGATAATAAGTAAAATTATAGATACATAAAAATATTTTAAAGTTTTTTAAAAATAAGCAAAATACATTTAATATTGTAAAATTTTATTATATATAATATGTGGAATATTCCCACAATACTGTCCAATTCCATTACCTCATGAATGTACGGCAAATACTAAATTCATACCGTAACGTAGTATGATGAGAATTTGATTATCAACGTATCAAAGTTATAGTATATTTATATATATGTAATATATTTTTAATACCGTATAAAATACCGTTTAACAACCACTTTATCCTCAACTATTGATTATGAAAATATTTTAATTAAGTCTATCAATACTCAGACATAGCTAAAGCTAGTTGTATATAAAATGACATGAGGAATTGTTAAACCAGTTCACTAATTAAGTTGTATACAAACACATTACTTCGTAGTATTGATAATATCACACCATTGTATATAAAGATGTATAAACAATATGTCATGTAACGTTTTAATCAAACCCTTCGTTTTGTTAAGTTATATATATTATTAGAACCCCGAATAATACAGCTTCTAAACATTTAAATAAAACTTATAAAAAAGTGTAACAAATATTTTTAAAAAATCTAAATTTCATATAACTATAATACATATAAATATAAGTTTATACTAAATAGTTTCAGGCACCTTAAAGTGAGAAGCTTATGTAACGTGGAAGTATTTGAATATTCATCAGTTTAGTAGAGGTGTGATTTAGTTAAAACTATAACTACGTCAACTAAACCTTAGTGTTAATTACATTCATTAAGGTATAAAGTTAAAATGACATTAGAGGAGAATAAGATAAAACTTACGTGATTTGTTTATATTTGAATTTTACTTTATAATTTATATTTAAGCCAGATTGTACATTTTCTTAAAAGATAGTAAATGATATTCTAAATTAACTCTATAACAGTATTTCTAAAGTGCAATCTTTATGTTTAGTTTAAAGTCTTATTTAAGATACATTTTACAATAATATTTTAGTACCAAAATCAAAATTAAGAATGGTTACGGATTAAAGGACAATAAAGTGTTTATTTTTCATCCAATAAAACTAACTGATACTTGAAAGTATCGTTAAATGTTTTAAAATAATGAAGATTTACGTTTTTATTATCAAAAAAACAGATACTGATAATGTTTCAATACTTTAAAGAGCATAATATTATATGTAAAATTATTATGACTTCTTTTTATATATTTTGGTAATAAAAAAAAATAAATGAAAATTCATTTTATTATAAAAAATCATTTTATATAAAGATGATTAATATCTTACAAAACTCAAATTACAGCAATTGTTAAAGATATTTCGAGGCGGTGTAAATCCCTTTTAGATTATTTTTAATGAAGTTGCCGACGATTATGTATTTATTTAAAACGGACGTCAAAATAACAAAAATAATGTCTTAACTTATGGTTACCATTTTATTCTCACTGATTATATTTTTAATTGGTATAAAAAAGACAAAAAACCAATTTGCAAGGGGCTTGTCATTTTCTTATTTAAATTTAACGTTATATAATATTGAATAATAAATAATAATTATTATTTATATATTTCTTTTAATAACCTACAACATTATCACAAAGTAGTACATATCTCATTCCGACTCAACCGGTTCACTGCAAAGGATTTGAAACGTAGAGTAAAAATAAAAAACGCAATTCATTACACTCGAGTAGCATCGCTATTTAAAGGTTTATTGAAATGTTCAAGTATATAGTGTAAAGGATTTTATACTTAATGAAATGATTAAGTATAAATCCCTTAAACTATTTATCTAAGTAAGTAGTATATATTAAAATCCAGGAATTTCATGTTTGCAAATAGTTATTATATAAATGTATCACGTAAAGTAAATCCGTGATTGGAATTGTAAAACCAGCATTTGTTTCCCAAAACAAATGCTGGTTTATGTATTATGTATTATGTATCTAGTAAGAATAAATACGAAACAATGTATATGTGAACGTATATTAATATAATAATTGCTGATAAATAATAAACAACTTAAGGGAAATTAAATTTAGGTTATTTTATATTTTAGTTGGTCCTTAAATTAGATGCTAAATTCACGGTTTATAATTCAATTTAGATTTCAATATGTTTGTTTAATTTGGTTATTGGTTGTAATTATGTGCTTTTAAGTGGTTATGGTTTAAAATATGTTAGCAGGTACGGTTTTATGTTTTTATAATTAATAATAAATTAAGATTTATATTATTTTCAATAAAATATATTTTTCATTATATTGCATTTCGATGCCATCTGTCGTTATCATTTTCAAAAAGGGACGGAAGGGTATTACAGGAAATCAGAGAAGGGATATTTGATTGGATCAATAAACGTGTGCGGTGATGGTGGAGGCAGATGGCATGAACCAATTTTACGAGAGATTGGTACTATCAACCAACAACATGTGTGTATGTGTGTGATGAGAAAGTCAATTTTACAGTAAGTATCATTTATTTGTTTATATTTTCTTTCTAATTGCATCTTCGGATATTCGCCGTCGGCACATAAACATTAAATAACTATAAATAATAAATGGATTTTTTTTATAAATCAATAACCTTTTCAGTTGTTTTCAATTGTGAGATCAAGTTCTGATAACAAGAAGTATTAAATTAAAATATTAATATGAGAGACACTGGAGATAAGCCGAAAGTGATTTTTTAAAGTTTCATCTTGTTCAAAGAATTTAAAGCCGCTTACATATGACACTATAAAATTGTTTTGGAGAGGAATGTAGATAAATTTTAAAGTATTACTTCAAAATATATCTAAATAAAACAACGAAACAAACAGCTATATTACAAGCTTGTAAATAATCGTAATTACATTATATTTAATGTATAATATAATAATTTAATACCCTTTTCCCATAAATTAAAATGAAGCTTATGTATTGTAATTAAATCTCGACTAATCAAAATAAATTATATAAAAGGTGATTGATAAATTAATTATTATTTATCACAGATAGCGATCACTCTAGAATTAAAGATCTGTGTGTACTGGATTATTTAAAGAGAGTTTGGTGTGAAACTATAAAATGTATATTTAAGTTTCCGTAATTAAACATTGTAACCAATGACTTACTTTTGTATTATATTTTTCTACAATTAGACCATTTTATATTTTCACTGTTTATAATATAATATTGAACAGACTGACTTCGTACAAGCTATGATCTCGTGCAACTGACATGTCGTATACTTCGTACTCGGTTTCACAATTGCTTGAATATGATAAACAGATGTGATACTCAGATAATATCTATATATACATATAAAATTGAAATGTCTGTTTATCATTCTAACTTAACAGTTCTTTACTAAATGCACATGGAAATATATATACGGTTATTATATAAAGAACACATTTTTAAATATTTTCCTGTCTGCCTGTCTGTCTGTTCGTCGGTTTATTCCAGCTAATTTCTGAAACAGCTGGACTGTAATCAGGATTTTCATATGCGGATAGCTAAAGTTATAAGGAATTACTTAATCTACTTTTATTTTTAAGAATATATCAGGCGCGAAGGGAGTCGTGGGCATATCTAGTTATAAATAAATATAAATCGCTCACTTATAAATCTTATTAAGTGTAGTATGACGTAGAGTTAAATTGTGTTACTATGTGAATATACGAATAGGTACATTTTATAGCATTTTATCATCTCAATAATGTATATTTTATATGGTTTTGATGTAATAATTATTATTATTATTGTTGATTAGGACACAATGTATAATATAAGACGTACAATTACGTAACGACACTGGCTGTTAACTTAAACATGGAACATTGAATCATTGTAATAATATTCGAAAAAAAAAAGTACTAGCTATGTCTCAATAGTTATATTTCAATTTGTGTTTAAGATCAGCGTTAATCAACTTAGGACATCTTTGTATTTATCACAATAATTACTTCTCACTATAATTATGTAACATATAATATTATATTCCGATATTTTTATGATAAATATAATTATATTCAGAATAATAAATATTTTGTAAGATGTTCATGATGATCGTTTCATCATGCAAAGTAAGATTATATGAAAATATCACGAAAAATAAAAAGCAGGAAACTGGAACAAACCAGAGGTAACTTCAGAAAGCGTTTGCTTTAATGGTTTCCTTTTATAACAATGTATTGTAATACTGTTTTATTTATATCTTGGATCTTATTGTAAGTCTTTTTCGTGAATTTTCCATTTATGAGAATTTTCCATATATTTACTATAAATTTCCTAAATTTGGACTATGATTAATATAATTTTCTATATAATTAATCCTGTTTTATATAACCATTATATTTAAAACACTTTAACTCTAGGCGTTATATTTTATTTCTTAATCGCATTTTGTGTAATCAACTAACTTCACTATAACACTATTGTCCGTTACCTCCAAATAGAAAGATATGCGAAAGAAAATTCTCTGAATGCTTTTTCCGTGTCTATATTTTTTATCACATGTCTGTCACATGAATTGTAATATATTCAATATACAAATTATTAACAATAATTTATGATATTTTGAATTATTAGGGTTATAATGAGATGAAAACAGAGTATAAATTAATGAAGTTAAATAAAAACCCAATAAAGGAAAAAAATCCACAATTTTTACACGAGTACTTATTGTCTGTAGACTAAACTATAAAATAATTTCTACAATATTAATCCTTTGCAACAGTAATATCACTTGAATATTTTTAAATTTAATTTAAAAAAATGTTCTAAATTCGTTTTAATATACACGAAGCAGTGATGGTGAGAAATGTATTTGAGTAAGATCTTTACGGAATTAGTAATGTTTCAATTTCTCTTTCGGAGGTTACAAAAATGAAACGAAATGAAATTGAAACACTTAGTTGCAGAGCGACACTAATTACTGGCCTCCATCTACTCTGTAACATTTCAATTGTCATCATAATTAATTAATTATTATTCATTGGGCTATAATTTACATAATTTAAAAATATTTTTTTACCAAGTGATAGAGTAGTCCAATCAGATGTTTTATTTAGTAATGGTTTTGTAAAAATTAGTTTTTCAATAACAAAAATATTTAAAAGTATTTTCTTTATTTTATACAAATAACCAACCAATATCGCAATATTGGGATAAATCAAAGATTGTGTCGTGTATTAAAAAATGTTTAGACTTATGTGAAAGTTTGTATAATTAATATTTTTACTACATTATAGAAAGTTTCACAAAAATAGTACTGTAACAAACATGTTTTTTTAAATATTTTTAAATTGATTCAATTTTATATAATAAAATTATTTTAGGTTACAGTGAAACAAACGTGCATAATAGTATAAAAGTTAATTAATATATATGAATAGATTAATTAATATATATCAATACAATTTGATATAACATACAATATACAATGGAAAGCATACCTTACAAAGACCAACTTATACTTACACACAAAATCAGCGGTTAGATAATTCAGTATAAATTACTAGATATTCCAACTATAATCAGTTAATTAAACATTTATTTAAAGTTCATCGATATGGCATTCGTGAAGGTGCCTTACGAAAACATTCGTAAGGCACCTTCACGAAACTCTTTCAAGAGACAGGTGAAACAGTTCTACCTCAACAGTTTATAATCTTTCATTTTCCTATCTGAGTATATCTAAGTATATGTATAAAACTTATTTATTTACATATTTGTAGCTTTGTATGTATGTATGTTAGTATTTATGTATGTTTATGTATGTTTATGTATGTATACAGTTTATATATTATATCTATATATCGATATCTAGTTTGTATAGTTTTCTTTTTTTTTTTTTGCACTCCGCCTTCGTACGTATTTTCTTGCACGTTTTGGGTTGGCTGGTAGAAAATGCTTTAGCGTTAAGCCCACCCTTTGTACCTTGTTGTGCAATAAAGAATTTAAATAAATATGGCGAATTTGATCAAAGATGTAAAGCTTATTATGGAGATTTCGCTGAAGTGAAACAAATTTCGCTCAGAATCTCTTTTGATCATTTATATAAAATAAAACAAGAGGACACTTTATAGTATTTACAAATATATTTATTGTCTTATACATTTATAAAACTTTGACTTCAAAGAAATAATAATTTTAAATTTAATTAACAATAAAATAAATTAATTTAAATAATTTTCAATAAGTTATGGCGTTTTTTTTTCTGCCGTATCACTTACTATTATTAGTTTAAGTTAAATAAAAGATGATTTTTTTCTCCGGTACGATGTATCGTGTTTTGTTAGTAGCTGAAAACCCAATTATTATTTAGATTACATTATTTGTATCAAGAGTAATATTATTGTTAAATGTTTTAGTAGTAAATGTCTTAATATTAAATGTTTAAATAACAAATATAAATAAACTATAGAGTTATGTTGATTGATGTTATTTTTTACAAACTACTTTACACCAGTTTTATTGATAACTAAATTAATATTGCTTACTTATGCATGTCAAGTGCTCCAAATGTAACTAAACTAATTTGTTGGATTTTTTACACTATTTAAAATGCATATTTAACTTATTCCAATCATTTTCATTTGAGAAAAAATATATACCAAAGAATAATGTCAATTTCGTAAATCTAATGTCTAAGCCCAAATAATATTGAAGTAACTAATTTGTGTATCACTGGAAGTATCCGTCTTAATACACTCATTCGTTCTCGTTAACTCATCTGTAAATATTTATGCGTTCCTGGGTTTGGGTTTGGATTGCTTTATTCTTATCAGGCAGTAGAATTCTATTAGGCCCAATACTAGTACTCTTAGGTTTATTAGTTCTTCCCTATCTAATTATACTGGTATTTTTACTTTTTCTAAAAACTGCTTTTAAGTACTATTCAAAAGCATAATGACTTAACAATTCACAATTGACTCTTAAATAGATACGACTAAGACCTATCTAAAGATACATATGCTAATACCTATTATGCATTTATGTTATTTTATTATTAAATTAATACTATTAATAATTTAATAGTTTATAAATTTCATGTTTCTCTATTACATTATATATTATACAACCGAGCAATCCCTACGCCCGTCTACTCGCTTATCTACATTCACATCGATATACGTACATACTTGTAGTATATAATTGAATAAAAGAAAGATAGAAAGAGAAAGATAGTCTCATAGAGAGAGAGAGAGAGTATCCAACTGCATAAAGCGTCAGTTGCAAAAGAAGCAATTAATTTCAAAAACGTATTTATTTTACCGAATAAGTGTTTTGCAACGTTATCTGATCAATATTTCCTAACTTTAATAGCTCAGCAAAGCGATGGACAATACATGAAGGTAGTGGATTGTTTTCGAAGTTCAGTAACTAAGTTGAACGGGAGTCTAGGAAGTCTACCTTTAATACTGTATCTTATCTCAATATTTCACGGTGGTCTATTTATTATATTTGTTATGATTACCGTTTTCTATCTCGTTTTATCGTAAAAAGTGCATATTTACAAATTTCAATAAAATAACTTATACTGAATATTTGACCTGTATTTTAATTAAATAATTACAATAGTTAGTAGAGTTTAGCATGTTGCTCTCCAGTGTAAAACATTTGTATGCGAATGTAATACATAATTCAATACGTAAAATTACAAGTTATATATAAATATATTTCATAGATATTTAAGCATTATGGAAATAATGAACAAATTTTTTTTTTTTGAATTTGATGTTTTTTTATTATAATACATATTTGTTATATTATATCAATTCATTATTTAGGAGCCTTTAAATGTCTTCAATTATAAAAGGATCTGTGTATAATTTATATTTCTACAAAATTAATGGAATATGAAGTAAATGAAAGTCTACTTATTTAACAAGCTTCAGCCAACAATTTTAAATATGAAAATTTAACTTGTATAACAAACTCTGTGGAAAATTTAAAATATTTGGTTGATCTCAATTCAATATTACGGGAAATTTCAATTTATTTTTAGCTTTTAGCCCAAAACAAAATATATTTATATTTATTCTGTAGCTAATTTATATTATTTAATAACTGAAAGGAAGATCTGTGTAAAAAATGTAGTGTAATGTTCTTAATTTTTAGTCGATGCGAATTAAGTTGCGAGGAACGTTTATAAATAATTAAACATAGAAACAAAAATCTTTCTTAACAAAGTTTTTAGTTATACCAATTGATTTTGGAAACCGATATCTTTGTTATAAGTTTTTTCTTTTAAAGTTCAAGATCCTTTGTGCCAATGTCTTCAAAGGAAAAGCTTTCTAAGAAAAAGTTCTACATACTGTATGCTCGACTAACTTGTTATGATTGTGTTCAAGGATGAATGGTTTTATAAAGTTATATTTAAGAATAATTATTATATTGCATCTCTATTAAATTACATAAATTATAATCAACTTTATTTCGATAAAAAATAGAGAAGCCTTATAAATGAAGTGAACTCAAAACAAAATCATATATCACTTTACCGATTTGAGGCTTAGAAAGATTAAGTATAAGAATACTGATTCTTTCTGAAATTTAGTGTTTTGTATAAATTAATGTCTGGTTATCTACTGTTTCATTTCATTTCAGTCAGAGAGTTGACAACTTACGAATTCTATGAACGTCAACTGAATTTATTTGATTAAAACGAAACAGGCAAAAGAACTTTATATTAAACTGCAAAAAAAAAGTGTGAAGACATAATATTATTCTTTTATATATGTTACACAATTCAATGCTAAGGTAACTATTGCTTCATATGATTTATGAATTCCAAAATATACCTTCACAGATACGAGTAGAACGGACATTTTTCATATACACCGGTATACCTACAGCATATGTCATTATTATTCTGTATCACATTCAGAAATATAAAAGTACGAAGTATTATTTCATAAAAACTTATATAAATCCGTGTATGTGACACGGTAAAAGTTATCCTCAGTATAAGTTTAATATTACTTACAAATTACCCATATGTAAGTATAGTATTCATTTTTTATTACCCAAACTCTAACGAGTACATAGACTAAAAAAGGACAACAGAAAAAAAAACAAAATATATACCATAACGTAGTAAATGGTTTCTTTTTCAATTGTCTGTCTATTTTATATCTGTGGCTAAAGTAATAAAAGATGGTACGGGATAGATCATTTTATGTCCGACAATCCCCTAGAGGAAGCAAGATCTACTTGATCAAATTCACTACTCGGTTTAACATTTGAACGAGTTTCATCTTATCATTTCAAAGAATACAATTCTGTTAGACATCTTGTGAAATTCAAAAGAACTGGATGAATGACAATAATTAAATATATTTGAATCATTCATGTATAAGTATAACAACCTGAGTATATTATAACTTATAATAGTCAGTAGTTTAATTATTCTTAAATCTAACGATGAGATTAACGATAAAATTAGGCCAAACTTATAACCTATTTTGCACGCTTTAACTAAACTCATATAACATCATGGCCACTATATTTAAACTGTTCCCAAACACAGCTATACATTATAATAGTTACTTTTACTTTCATATTCTTCTTCTCTTGTAGACTATATGAGTATAATATACTTGACATCAATTACAAATTGATAATTTTATTTTTATTTGACATCAAGATAGTCATTCATTGTCATAGTCATTGGGTTAGTCATACAAGTGTAAATTTTCATTGTCTAAAATTTAATCCAGATATCGCTGTTATTTTTATTGACATTACTGAACCTACAATGATGATTATTACTGGAACTCGATATGTTTTTAAAAATATTTACTTAGTGAGGTAAACGAAAAACAACAATGAATAAATGTAAGAATAAAGCTTAAAAGGTAACTTTAACGATTTACTTGAATAACCAATACCTTCTCCATTTTCTGAACCATCGACACATAAGTATATATACATAATCATTACGAGAATCACACCTTCATAAATTTAACGGCCAACATTGATATCGATACATCACACAACATTTGACAAAACAACGTTAATCTTAAAATGTGCTTATTTCAAACCAAACTTTGATATTCGGTATACGTATTCAATTGTCTTCACTTATATTTAAAGTGTTATAAAGATAAAAAAAGTTTCATTTTTTCACATAAAATATAGATTTTATGTGAAATAATGAAATGAATGAAGCTTTTTTAGAGAGTCGTTAATTTTAATTAAAATTAATCTATAATATAATATGATAACATTTAATGAAATAAAATGTTGTACATTAAACGTATTAAACACCTTAATTCTTAAAATTAGAATTGTCTCAGAACTCGAACATCAAGATCCATTTTGAATTAAAACAACATTGTGGTTTGTTTCATTTTGTTGTTAGTTTAACTTTAAAAACTACGGTATATTCTTTAATCTCTAACTACAAAGTAAGTAGCTTTGTACTCTTTTTATTAAGTGATCCCAGCAGCAAAAGATCTAAGTAAAATGAACTTTGGCGTTAGTATATAAAAGAAACTTAAAAGTTTTGCTATCATGAAACGAACTGAAATGAAGTTAAAGGTGCCTTACAATTTTACTAAAATCAATAAAAGCTTCATATAAAATAATTTTTGGGATAATATCTGAAACATATATCAGTGTCAACATCAACCGATCAAGTCTGGCTTGGCTGTTCATCACCAGAATAGTATTAATATGTCACTCAGTATATTTTAAATTAATGAAAAACATGTCTTAATATATTTATGGACCATTTGAAACGTGACTTCCTAATCACAATACTAATAGTAGGCACAAAGTTCATCTAAACTCAGAGTAATAATCTGTGATCCTGTCCTGTCCTTTATATCCTTTATGATCATGAAATTTAACTACAATTTATTTGGTACTCTAATTTGGAATATCAATAAAGCAAAATATTGCCTAAAATATATTTGATTTTTTTCATTTATACATATTTTTGTGTTTAAAAGTACAAGAACTTCTTAAGGAAGTAATTAAGTTTTAATACATGTTAATTTTGGCAATATAAAAGGTAAATTAAATTACTGTTACACCTCGCGAGGGAAAACCTTTGATACCTCACAATATTTACACGTGCTTCTGAAGCTTACAAATTGATTAAATTTCTCCATTTTATTATTATTAAATTAACAGCAAATTTTACTTTATTAATTTAAAACATGCAATGATATTCTGTAAATATACCTTTATTATTAAATTAAAATTGGGTGTTGTTTGGGGGAAGATTATATTAATATTTTTTTAACTTCAATTTAGTTTTGTATATTGATTAACATATATATACTTACATCTCTTAATGCCGACATTAATTTAAGAATAATATATTTCATGTTAAGTAAATATTATCATAAAACTTTCGTTAAAAACAAACTTAAAATGACACTAAATTTCGTATTTTGAATTGTACATAATAATTAGTAAATGTATTCTATGGTAAAATATGTATTTTTTTATATATATAAACAGATTTGTTATTTCTTTTAATCATATGGTTGCTTTTAATGTATATTATTTGTTTATATTAATATTTGCTTACATTCATAATATTAATTAATTTATATATTCTGAAATATACAGTTGACTGTAAAATAAATACGACGTAATAAACGAATTGTCAGCTGCACCGGATCAATGCTGATACACAACCTACCCCGCGATGGTAAGGTTTCATAAATTACTCAAGACTCTAACACAAGTTTTATTTTAATAGAATGGTATTACAGTCGTCATATTAGAACAATTTTCAACTATTTTATAAACGAATGACCAAGAGAACACAGTTCTAGAAATATCATATCGATATATACGTATACTTATATTAAATCAATATAAACTAGAATAATTAGAATTGATAAATATTTTGAATTTAATTTACCTTAATCAAAAACAGTGTTTACGTGAGCGTTAATCAGTATTAAGCTTCGCGCTACTCCGCACACACAGACAACAAGATCACGTTACTCGGTTACCAGAAATCTGATTTTATAATGGCTACAACTATACCTTCATACTGAATCCGGGAAGAAAACTTCAAATCCCACCGGTAGTGTCAGTCAAACATGATACCACAAACACACACAAAGGTACACAGATAAACAGATACAGATACACTTAAACATGTAACACTCACAAGAAGATAAACTGTAGACTCGAGATGATGCAGCGGATACACAACGATTTGCTAATCGCTTTGATCGTTTGAGTTGCAATTTAAAAGGTTTGATGATGAGTTTTATCAGGCGAGTTAATTATTTAATCATTTAAAAAATATATAATATCTTCAACTTTCATAAGGTTTTTAAGAAAACTTTAGTATGAATTTAAAAGTATTAGAATCTTATCTAAATAACAAATAAAGGGCTTTTAACATAATGCTTAACTAGCTACTTATTACTATAGTGAAAAGAGTGGAAGTATAGAAGTATAACTCGTCTAGTCTAACGTCTAAGATCGAAGACTACAGTGTTATTTTATATCTCCTACAACCTAATTTATTGTGATTTTATTTTGGAATCTAAAGGAAATTACCCAAAAACGTTGGCAACTTCCTTAAAAGGAAATTAAAAGAAAAATGATTTCTACCGTCCCGAAATTTCTTTATAAATTGTTTCAATTTGAATTTTCCAAGAGAGAATTGTATAAATTTTATAAATTTCATTTTCTTCATATTGCTTATTTAACTTAAGTAGTTTTAAGATTATACTAAAATTTATAAAATTAAATTTACACAGAAATTTTCTCTTTTTTCTCTTTTAGGTTTAGTCTTATCTCATTGAATCTTGTGTTTGACTCCTGGATATCCTGGGATCCAGGTTATCCAGGACCAGAGTGAGAGGGGAGAAATTATAAAAAGTTATTTTGCTTCTTGTGATTTTTTAATATCAAAACAAAATAATACGTAAAAATGCTTAAGAAATATTTTAGAAATCTTCAACAAACTTTTTATATAATGTTATTATTTGAATATATTTAATAGTAATAGTTATAATCAGTAAGGATATGATACGATAAGCTCTTCTTCTTATTAATTTCATTTGAATATTAAACTCAAAGAATTCACTCACTGAAAATAAAGTGCAATGGAAGCAAGAAAGCTCTTTGTTGGAATTGAGATCTGTCGATTGTAAAATACAATTATATTATACATTGAGTATTCATTAAGGCTCTGCTGGATGTTATATTCGTATTAAATATGAAAATATCTTTTGAAAACTACATATATTTAAATTTTTATTCAAGGTGCTGTGTGTATTTATTTTTTTCTGTAATTATTTAATTTAAAACACTTTTTTCATATGTTTATTGAAAACTTAATATATTTTATTCGATATTATGTGGTCAATTATGATACAAAATTATAATATATAAAAAATATTTTAATTATATACAAAGACAGGACAGATAATAAATAGTCGCTGGAGTCGGAGAGAATCTAAAATCTTTGTTTTTTTTTTTGTATATATCTCGAAGACATAATATTATATAAATATCTTTATTAAAAACTTTGTATCCGCCTACACTTCTTTTTTCTTTTAAACGTAACATTCCGAAGTTCGTAATTTTTATCTTCCTACACGTCTTAACAACATTTGTTATTAACGCACTAACATGGTTCAATCGCGTAAAGGCCGGGCACAATAAAATAAAAATCTATAAAATCTTTTAATGGATTACAGACACTGTATTCTATTGTTCCTTTGACGTTGACTACAAAAGTAGAAATACAATTTACCATATTTACTTTAGCATGGTTAGTATCATAATACTATTTCAAACTAATAAGTACCGTTCTTTAAAGTGATATTACGAATTCTTTAAGAACCTGAAAACTGTAAGAACTAGTTAAAGAGCGTGTAAAGCTAATATGTTAATAAAAGTAAATAACGAATAAATTTCACGTAAGATGTTTGTGTTGCAATCGTGGATAAAATGGAATAAAACATCGCATAAATCTTTACAGATGAGATGCCGAGATCAAATGAGTTAGATAATGTATTTATCTTCATTAGAGCGCTCCACATATATGAGTGTTCCAGGAATAATCCATTCAATACATATTGATATACATATAAGAATGTTATGTAATAAATTGCGGACTGAGAAGTAAGTTTTTTTTCATTCTTCACCACAAATTTTGTTAACTTAGTATTAATTATTTTAATGGTTTTAGAGCACATCTTCCATTTATTAATTTAGTTGCTGTGAATAATTTAAACTTCTTGCTTTTCACAAGAATCTTTCTTAATAGTGACAGTTGTGATGATATCATTTTTTATTTAAGTATTTTTTTATTAAAAACATTATAGCTATAACTGGTATTTGTAAATAATAGTTAATCTGTAAATAATAGTTAATGCTACTTACTTTTTGCAACTTAACATAAGTTATCTGTTTCAGGCTAGTTACTTTTCCTAATTACCCAAGAGATAAGATATTGGGAAATAAAAGTTGTATTAATATTTTATTTCAAATTTAGGTCTAATATATGTTCCTATTTTTAGTGAATTAATGTAAGTTATGTTTGTTAGAGGAAGCAGTTGTTTTAAAATTTAATTCATATAAGATATAAGATTCCAAATAATATACAATAATATTTTGAACTACCACATTTTTATTAACAAAACCATTTCAAGTATTGTACTTGTGTTCCGAACAATGGAATGTAATGGAGAAGTATATAGTGGATTGCTTTATATAATCGAGAGTTTGGAAATTCCTATCGCTATCACAATGGAATTGAATTGTTTATTGTTCCTGTTTCTATCTAATAGAATTTAAGTTTGTCTACATTATATTGTTTAAAATTTAAAATTACTATAAAGATTTTGTAATAAAAAAAAACATTTTCTTAATGCCAACACTAACAGTTTTAGTACAACCAGTTAAGGGGTAATCATTGTATGTGATAATTTGAATTAGATAGAGAGAAGAGTCTTTAGTTTGAATGTAGCTGGTTATAAGAGGAGAAGACACGGATAGAGTGTGTGAATTATGGTATGGTAAAGAAGGAAGTCATCAATGAGATGACGTATGATAGAAGAGCATGGACGAACTTGATACATTATAAAATTTTATTATAAATATTTGGGATATTCTCAAAATATTATCCAATTCCATTACCTTTATATTCACTATACTATGCTTATTTAAAGTTTTAAATAATTTAATATAAAAAAGTCATTCCTTACTATCTAAAATTTAATAATGAATTACATCAATTCTTTCAACCAATTATAGTGTAAAATTTGGATTCTTCAATGTAATTACAACATTTGTAATTGCAGGTTGTATTATATTTTTGTGAAACATTTGTGGAAAAATTTTCCACGTCATTAAAAATTCTTAACGAGAACATGGAAATGCAACTAAAGTCAGTAATTAATGTCAAGTTTGGAATTTGATGAGGTCGATTGGCTTCGTTTCGGAAAAACACAGAAAAAAAGATCTTTCCCTTAAAACAAGTTTTATTCTATCAGTTCTATTTGATAAATCTAATATACTATTTTATACATATTCATATAATTTTACATTTTTACTATTTGTGAGAAAAATATAAAACATCTTGAATGTTTCTAAAAAATCTTTAAGGTTCATCACTTAAATTGACCTCCTAGAACACAACTATATTTTTTCATTACTTATTTATTCATTTATTTATCTTCACGCTATATCCCTTGCGGGGTAGGCAGAACGACGGAGCACAAAACGCTACAGTCCCTGCATACCTCTTTCGCCTCGGCCACAGACATCTTCATATATGCTTTCCGGGGGGTCCTCATGCTTTTTACGTGACCTTTCTCCAGTATCATAGATACTGTGTTTTTGAAGGTGTCCCTATGTCTCTTAGCGCTCACTTTTACTATATAAATCTTTTTTACCATTCTTTCATCACTCATTCGTTCGACGTGCCCAAACCACCTGAGCATTTTATTCTTCATTCTCATCGTGACATTTTCGCTAGTACCTGCATATTCGGCGAAGAGATCGCATCTCCACAGCATTCATCTTTCTTACATTCTTCTTCTGTGTTACCCACGTTTGGCTGCCGTAAAACAGTGCCGGTAGCAAAACTGCATTGTGTACAACCAGACGTGCAGCTATGTTGACTTCGCCGTCTCAACAATGCAGGCAAAACACGGTTAACTCTGTTACCGGCAGCAATACGCTTTCACCATCCATTTCGTATCCTCCGTCTCTGCTAAACATACTTCCCAAATATATCGCTTCATTCACTTGTTCTGTTATCTTACCATTCACGTTGATCTTACATTCTGTTCTTTCTTCATTTCTTTCAATTACCAGAACCTTCGTCTTATCTACATTCATGTTTAGATCATTATTTTCACACCCATCTTTCAGAGTGGTGACCTCTGAAAGAGGTCTGAGTGATCTCTGTAAAGAGATTTACAGCCTGTACTCGTAGCAAGGGTCCGCTCACATTGTATCAGGGCAGTATCTCCCATAATTTCTTTCTCACAACCCTGTCAATTGCCTTTTCTAAACCTTTGCCTTTATACAAAGGTAAGATGACTGCGCCTGGCGCCAATCCTCTGGGTAGGTGTGCACTGCGCAACGGTCGGCCAACAACTATATGAGCCGCGCGCTTGCGCCGCTTTATATAGCTTTCGTTGCCTTTAAAACATTGATGGTGGCGCCGTCATATATATATAATATATATATATATTATACCTAATTCGTTTGCAAGAAATAGTAAGCTAATAGTTGTATTTGTCTATAACATATTAGCTATACTATGCTTATTTAGATTTCTAAATAATTTATTATAAAAGAGCCATTCCTTAACTATTTTAATTTAATAACCAATCAAATCAATGCTCTCTACCAACTATAGTTTAAAATTAGGATACTACATTGTAATTACAACAATAGCAGGAATTGTAATTTATTTTTAGTAAAAAAATTGTGAAAAAAAATCTCTACGTCATTAAAAAATTCTTAACGAGGACGTAGAAATGCAACTAAAGTCAATAATTAATGTCAAGTTTATAAACATGAGGCAACATTCCCTGTATGACTTCATTATTCTTATATTACTCATTTTTTGCACAATCCTTGCGTGCTTGCTTCATATCTAAGTAGAAATATAAGCACCAGTGTCGTACATAAGAGAATAATGAAATAAACTTGGTATAAAATGTACTTAAATAAAATGTTTTAGAAATATGAAACACAGTGATGATAAGATACTTTGTATTTAGACGTTATACTTACAGGAATTTGAAAAGGAAGGTCTTCGAAAATGCACGTTGAATTATTTGTTACTTTATTATTTTCTTTATAAATAATTAGTTATAGTCCAAACATAAACTTATTTTGCCTTATAAAACTTAAATTTTGTAGTTAAAATAAATTAAATAATTATTTAATAAGTTAATCCAATGCTGAATATTAATGATTAATTTTATACCTGAAAATAGCGTTCAAGTTTACTTTCACATAACACATTTGGCTAACCGTAATTCAAATTCACAATTCGGTCTTTACCAAGACATTGAATTATCTTTTTTTTAAGCGAAATTGGTGAAGTTTCATTACAAAAAATATTAGTTTATACAAGAACAGATAATAAATGAAGATGAATTTAATATACTCAATATAACCATTTCCTACCATTATGTCATACGTCTCGACAAAGGGATCGGTTTCCCGGAAGATGAGCAGCAGCATCCTCTGCGTACCATAACACCACACTGAGATCACCAACCCGCCTGCCAAGCGTGGCTATTATGGCGTGGATCTTTCGGGAGGCCTAACACCTTGCAGTGGACGTCTATAGGCCGGCAAGAAGAAGAAACACATTTCAGAGTTAGTAAGCGCTGTTAGTAATTACGATGGCAAAACGTCATCATTTTAATTAAGAAGATAATTTATTAATGTAAGAAAAACAAAAATAAGAATTCTTACTTTTGGTACATAAAGAAGAACAAAACGGGTCCGGAAACCCGACTCCCTGAGTTATCACACGAACGGTATGTAAATATCTATACCTATAATACTACGTATTATAATATTATTGTAGTTATTTATAATACATACTCGTATTTCTTACATAAAATTCCGGAAATTAATTTTCAGAAGTACCTACAGCAAATGTCGAAAGAATCTTTATTTGAAGATATAAATAATCTTTGTTATATAATTAAATATTAATATTATTATAATTAAATATATGTATAAGTTTAACCAACTATTACCATAAGAGATATAAATTTAAACTATTCTTACCTTTAAGACGAACTTTAATAACTAAAAATATAAAATATATCGTGAACAATAGGTATTGTTATTTGTATTCATTAGCAAACTCAAACGGTGATATGAACTGAATTGTGTGTGTTTGTGCTTATATGTTATTATGTCTCTATGTCGTCTGAAGATAAGGATACACATGTATATAATTTTGGATTAGATTCTGATGAGTAAATTTTCTATGAGATTATTACCAGTAAAATTTGATATGCTTTAAGTACTACATTATGTCAAATGAAGCATCCTTTTTTAAAAGATAATAAAAAATTAATTCTATTAAAATATAAACATATAGTTCTTTGAGCTAAATTCAAACCAGTTAGAAACAGTAAGAGAACTATTCTGGACCATTATTATAAAAGTACTGCAGCGTACCAAATACGTATTCAGAACATAGATTTAGACAAGTTTCTATTAAAAGTTTAGACTTTAGCGCTTTATCTCGTATAAAGTGTACTCGTATATTTTCAATATTTCTATGACTTAAGCGAATCGAAGTAAATGAAAACTATATAATATTATTTATTATATTTATTATTTATTTATTAAATTATTATTTATTTATTTGCTTTATTTCTCTGCATGTATATATAACTTTTTCTATTAGCCACTAAAAATATTAAATTTTTATGGACATTTTACCAGCGATTTTATTGTTTAAGAATTTAAGAATTTATTTATTTTTAAGTTTTTAAGAGACATCAAATATAAAAATAATTACATTGAATTGATTGATTTTATATAATTTAGATACGATATTTGATTCCTTTTGAAATCTGGAAAATCCATTCTGATTCTGATCATGCTCAACCTGCAGAATAAGCAGGTGTATTTTGTTAATCGCTTATGTGTACTCTTCGTTTAAAATGCAATTTGTAATTTGTGTCTGTGTCTGTGTTTGTGATGCTGTGCAAGTCGTAGGATATAACACATTTGACGTCAACTTGATGAGCTCATAAATAAATGTCACAGGATCTATACACGGACAGACACATCCTTTTAACACAAAGCCATCGTGAATAATAATACACCAACGGTAAATGATACGATTATAAAACCAGTTATAAGAATAAAGTTATAATCCTTAAATAAAAGGTTCAAAATAACTCGTTGTTAAAAATGAAGGAGGCCTTATTTATTAACGTAACGTAGTAAGTAACGATAGTAAGGGTATTTCTGTATGAGTTTGCAGACATCTTTTAACCAAACTATAATTTTATATGAGGCATCTTCTGGACTTGGATCTTGGTGTAAGTTATTGTAGGTTTTTCCCAATCTGACAAAAAATGTCGATAAATTACGATAAATGCAGTTTTGAGGAATAAACTAAAAATTATATAAAAATAAATTTTCGCTTAAGGGTGTTGTTTAAATCATGCAATTCATAAAAAATTAAGTAAAGTTTAATATTTCAATAGTAAAAATTGCAGTATATTTTACGCCAGCAGTTTAAAAAAACTATGTTTATTATGGGGCTAATTTTATCGCTATCATCTAATATATAACTGATAAGCAGATTTTTAATCCATGCAAATAGTTTCGAAGAGAATAGTATATAAAACATCTATGAATAATTAAACACAGAAATGAAAGTTTACTTAACAAAATTACTTAAGCCAATAGTAATTGAATTTCTTGGTTACCGAGTTCTTAGTGATTCCAATTTATTTTTTAAAACTGATGTCTTTGTTCTAACTTTTTTCTTTTCAGATTTCACTACCTTTGTACTGTCATCTTCAAAGGAAAAACTTTATAAGATATAACTCCACAAACTCTAATGTTCGATTAACTTGTTATGATTGTGTTCAACAATGACACGGTTTTGTAAAGTTATATTTAAGAATAATTTTTATATTGAATATCTATTAAGTGTTGTAAAGAAAAATAAACTTTATTGTGATCAGAAAGTAGTAAAGTATAACAAAAGAAATACTTAATATAAAACAAAACAATTGATCACGTTACCGATTATAGGACTTAGATCCTCAGCAGATTCTGTTTGAAGTTTAATGTTTTATATGAATTTAATATCTGGTTATCAACCGTAGCAAATCCGAGAGTTAACAACTTACGATTCTATTGATTTAAAGAAATTTATTTTATTTAAAGTTATAAAATATTGTCCGGGATAGATCGTTTTATATTCGAGAAACAACAAGGCGAAGCAATATCTTCTCGATGAAATTCACCGGTCGATTTAACATTTGAACGAGTTTCATCTCATCATTTCAAAGGATACAATACTGTTTGACATTATGAAAAGTTCAAAAGCATTCCAAGAAAGGATATAACGCAGATTTATTAAAATACTGCATTTATAAGTATAAAGATGTGAGTTTATTATAACAAATTCATTTAATATCATGAGAATTTTATATAAATATAATAAGGAACAGCTATGTACTGTTTTAGACACTTTTACTTTAATATTACAAATATAAATCTTCTTGTAGACTATACAAGTATAAAGGATATATTGAAGCGTACTTAATATCAAATCAAGATTTTTATTTTTTATGTTAAATCAACATCAAAATAACTTTTGTTGAAATTGTCATACAGGTGTGAAATAGTTTTTATTGTTAGTTTGTATTAACATTACAGAGCCTACAATGTTCAGTTATTGTTAACGCACTTACCGCCTATTATAAGACCCGGTTCGTAAGAGTTATACCTGGTGCTTCGCCTACCCAGACATAGACTGTAGCATTTATTGAGTATGTCCTCAATCCGTCCGTCCAAGCACAGAAATCCTCCACAACATTTAAAAATAGATGACATTGTTTTGGATGACGTGTCAGTATCGCGAGATCGTCTGCAAATGCTAGTATGGATTCTGTGTATTTATTGTTAAACTTAAACTTATATCTTGGTAAAAGCACTGTATACCTTATAAGTACTTCATATCTTTGTATATTATTAAGAACCCATCGTTTGGTCTTTTTCTTGAACGTCACAAACGTACAGAATATTGGTTTCAGTTAATTTCTTTATATCGTTTCTACTAAGTACATCAATACTCGAAAGCTAACACTTGGTTAAAAATGTATTTCATATATATAAATAGTACATAGCATTATTATTAATAATTACATCCTTTTGTAAATAAACTGAATATTTAATTAATAACAAAAATTAATCTTATATTTTGTTTTAATTATAAATAGCAAAATAACAACCTTTTTATCACGAGACCTTTATAAGTATAAATAACAGAAACTAAGTACATCTTGACTCAGAACAGGGAATAAACCTTTGAATTCAGTAGTCCATGTCACTAAACCAACAGAAACACAATCAAAACCAATTTATTGCTTTAATATTAACATCTATCTGAACATCTGAACTCAGTACTTATGTATACTTTAATTGTATGACACAACTTCTAAATATCTTAACAAAATATGTGATTTACTAATATGTAATTAAAAGTATTCAAATTGAACATTTCCAGAACAAGATAGGTATTAATTGTCATAATTTATCAAAATTTTTTATAGACCTGACCTTTCACAGGCGTGTCAATAACACCTGAGTGTTGGCATGTTTCCATTTTTATTTATAGATATTACATGACTGTTATAGCAATACTGTTAATATTTATTTATTTATATAATATATTTGTGAGACTTTTTATTTAAAAAAATCTTGGATTAATCATATAATTGCTGAAACAGAAGATTTTTTTAAATAGTGATAAAAAAAGGATGTTATTCTTAATAATTGTTAATGTAACATAGTTTAATTAAAGTAAATATACATGATTTTGTTTTACTGTATATGTATGTATCTATGTATGTATGTAAATAAAAAATATTTTAATTTTTTCTGTGTTTATGTTGCAATATAAACGTTAGTATATATATATAATTTAGATAATTAACTTTAATTATACATAATATGGAGTTATATATTACGTGGTGTTGTGTTGTGGTGTTAATGTCATATTACGATGATACCACGATTTTAACTAAATTTAATGTTGTAATATAAAATTAATTTTTTTTAATTACATATCTGTCAAACAAAAATCCAAATTTAAATAGTGCATTCTTAAGCATAGTTAAAACTAGGTAAGTATGAAGAAGAATTTTCGGGTAAGGATTTACACAAAATTATTACACTAAATCTATCTTATTAATATTCTAACATAATACATTCTAACAAACTTGATCTCTATTATGGATCTTTCAATTCAGATAAACTAAGTTATAGCAGCCACACTATAATAGTACACATATTGGATTCATCACGGATATTGGATGCCATTTCATTAACATCTCTCATCTCCCTCTAAATAACCAATATGTATTCGTACGACTATATCTAGTTAAATTAAAACACTATAGGTGTAGCATTTTGAGCAACAAATGCTTTATAATATTAATTACAAACATAATCTAATGAATTTTTCATTTTACGAAGACTATGTGAAAAGTTATTTTAGGTAGGATTAATATTACTTTTGTCAAGTATACTATCCAAGACCTAAGTAATTCTTTATACAAATTAGAATGTTAACCGATCTTCATTTTTTTGAGAAATTAATGTTAATGCTATTTTAAGTGTTATGTTCAATGTTAAATCTTGAATTTGAGAGATATCATATTCGTGAAATATTCTGGTTTGATTAATTGCTTGGTGAAGTTGAGCGTTATTCTATTGTTTAAATTGTCTCTAGCTAAAATAATGTCAATGAAAGACAAGTCAATAGAAGTTAATGAATGAGGTTAAGGTTTTATCAATATTGAACTACTCTTATAATTTATTATTTAATACAACAATTAGAAATATGTTTCTAATTATTGTATTAAATAATAAATCATAATTAAACCTTCTAAAGATATGTCTTTAGAAGGTTTAATTATGATTTTTATAGTCACCAAGTAAGAAAATAATGCAAATAAAAACCAATATTATATTTGACATGTTTGTACAAATTGAAATCAGTATTATCGGTCAAATAAACTGATATAGAAAAATGTTCATGAATAAATATAAGGTTGAAACCATATGACGTTACCTTAAATAAATATATATAAGCTTAGATGTTAGGTTTACATTTTACAACAAATTTCTTTAGTATTAGTTAGATATTATTATCATATATTACACTGTATCTATTTTTAACCATTTTTTTCGTTTAATGAAAATACATTCGAAACAAAACATTTATGTATATATGTTGTTCAGGAATTGTATTCAGATATTACTTTCTTGTAATAAAATTTAATGCTACATTTAATCAACTGATCAAGCATTACTATACGTACCGTCAAGGTATTCTAAAAAAGGCTAAATTGGCTTTTTAAGTTCACCGCGTTTTATTTTTAATGATATTTTTGATTACTTTTTGACTCTGTTATAATCATATATCCAACACACTAGCACAATTTAACTCTACGTCATATTATGCGTAATACTAGTTACAGGTGAGCGATTTATATATAATATTATCTCCGTGTCATAACTTATACTAAGCTTGCGTTATTGAAATATATCATAAATGACTGAAGATATATGAAGACGTAAAAAATATATTTTATACAAATATAGGCTATTGAATATATTTTTTAAATAAATATTATTTTAAAATATTATTTTAAAGGTAACTCAGACGTTAAATTGCCTTGAATTGCCTTTTCCAATGGTGTCCATAAAATATCAGATAAGAAAAGTATTAGAAAAGTTCTGGAGGTCTCAATAACCTTTCAGTTCACATTGACTATCGTCTACGGTCGGTAAGTAATCAGGTCAGTCAGGTCTTGTTTATGTATAGTTTATGTATCGAACTTCAATCTATACTTATAATAAATCTGTAGAGAGGTCAATTCTGTACATGAAATATATTTACAAAATAAGTAGCAGGGGGTGATTAGTGTTCGATACTGATGCCAAAAATGCAGTTAAAAAAATTTTTGTCTGTCTGTCTGTCTGTCTGTCTGTTTGTATGTTATTTATAGAAAAAAAAACTACTCGACGGATTTTAACGAAACTTAGTACAATTATTCTTTATACTCCTGGGCAGGTAATAGTATACTTTTCATCACACTACAATGAATAGGAGCAGAGCAGTGAAAGGAAATGTTGAGAAAATGGGAGAAGTTGCTTGATTTTTTAAGCTTCCGTCGCGTGTGCAGCCTTAATGGTTAGAGCTACATAGAAACTATGTATAACGGAAATATTCTACATAAAAATACACGAAAAATATTCCAAGACAGCATATATCTACCTTTTATAGTTAACTCACAATAACACGCATAACTCTCGATAGCTTAGCAGTTCGGAGATTTCTTATTATATTTGTTTACTTTTACGTTTATAAAACCAATAATGCTCACCATCATTCCTAATTAAAAAAAAAATAAACATTAGCACCAATTCAATAAAAAAAGAATCATTGAAATCGGTATAGAAACACCAAACTTATACTTACTTACATGAAATACGCCAACAAGACATCGCGCGTGAATAGTGAATCAAGCTATAAGGATTATTTTTGCGTAACGGTTGCCGCGCTCGACGGGGCTCGCGGCGGCAGAGTATAAAAGGGGCGGGAGGCGAGCGCAAGCGTCATTCAATATTTGGCTGTTGATGCGTTCAGAATGTTGAACTTTATTGACAGACAATAATTGTTATTTTATAAACCGTGCTTATCAGCGCGACTTTTTGTCTTTAAATAGTTTATTTTAATTTCTTTTGTTGTTATTTTCTAAATTAGTTTTAGTTTTGTTTAAATTCTTAACTATTAATAGTTCCTATTTTATTTCTTTTTAAGTAGATTTAGATTCGATTTTTAGATTAGATAATAGATAGATAGATTAGATTATTGTTAGATTTTTAGTTACTGATAGGTTAGTTTTGGGCATTTTATGTTTAGTTTTTTTTGTATTGAGTAGATAAAAGCGTAGGTAGGTACTTTTATTAATTATAGTATTCATAGGTATTTTTTATTTATTTTTAAGTGAAGTAGGTATAGGTAGATATTGCCTACTATCTACCTATACTGCACACGTGTTTTAGCTTTATTTTCATTTCTTTTTTTTTTGTACCTAAGTTGTAGGTAGGTAGGTACATATTTCTTAGTTTAATTCTATTAGAATATTAGGTATTTAAGTTTAAATAGGCACTTAGATTTATATTTTTTTATTATATAGCAGCTGTACTTAGAACATCTAAGGTTTTTTTTGTATTAGCATAGGTACTTTGATTAATTACAGTAGTTGTAGGTATTTCTTATTATTCATTTTTAAGTGAAGTAGGTAAGTGTAGATAGTATTGCACACGCATTAAGTATAGCTTTATTTTCATTTTTTATTCTTTTGTAATTTGTAGGTACCTACGTACATATTTATAATTCGATTAGAATATTATTTTAGTTTTAATAGGCACTTAGATTTATATTCTATTTATTATATACTTAGCTATAGTTAGGACCTCTGACGTAAGTTTTTTGTTGGGTAACTAAATAGAATTTAAGTTACCGTCGATTAAAAATAAAATAAACGATGCCACCTAAAAAACGACCATCTTTATCTCGAACTTCGAGTCAAGCTAGGAGAATGAGAATGACGCGTTCTCAAGAATCGGAAGAGGAAAGAGCACATCGGTTAAACTCTATGAGAGTTAGTGCCTCAACATCTCGAGCTAATGAAAGCTCTCCAGAAAGAGAGATGCGATTAGCAGCTGAAAGAGCGAGACGAGCTACAACACGGGCTTCTCAAAGCTCTTCTCAACGAGAGCTAAGGCGTTCCATTGACCGGGAACAACATGCGTTATCCCGAGAAGCTGAAACTGCTTTACAACGAGAATTGCGACTCACAGCTGACCGCGAACGGCATACATTATCTCGCGAGTCTGAAACCTTCACTGAGAGGGAATTACGGCTTACAGCTGACCGCGAACGTCATATTTTATCTCGCGAGTCCGAAACCTTCACTGAGAGGGAATTACGGCTTACAGCTGACCACGAACGTCATATTTTATCTCGCGAGTCCGAAACCTTCACTGAGAGGGAATTACGGCTTACAGCTGATCGCGAACGTCATATTTTGTCTCGAGAATCTGAAACTTTTACTCAATATCAAGACCGTTTGACAAATGATAGGGCGCACCATAACATGATTCGATCTCTTGAAGATGAACATGAGCATGAACAACGACTAGAGTCGGGACGCGATTATTACAATTCTTTGAGACAAGAACAATTGATTACTTTATCTAATGAAAGATTAAGAATTGAAAATATTCGGTCGCTTGAAACAGAAGAACAGCGAGAGGCCCGTCTTACTGCAGATAGATTTCGACATGGTCTTAATGACTTAGATATACACGTGGTAGATCAATCTACAAATTCGGTGGCGTGGTCCGATAAATATAAAAGTGGGTTTGCTTATAACCTCACAATTGATTACAGATCATCTTCTGAAATAGGCGATATGAACGTAGTATGTTCCTTTTGTAATGCTTCGAAGTGGAGGAAGGAGTCTGCTGGTTTCTGTTGTTCTGGAGGTAAAATAAATTTGCCTTCGTTCGAAGACCCACCGGAACCTTTAAAATCACTACTTTTAGGGGAACATTTGCAATCCAAACAGTTTTTAGATAATATTCGCACTTATAATAGTGCATTCCAAATGACATCCTTTGGTGCTAAACAAATCTCAGAAGGCCCTTTCATGCCTACTTTTAAGGTACAAGGTCAGGTTTACCATTTGATAGGGTCCCTTTTGCCTGAAGAACAATTTAAATTTCTTCAAATATATTTTGTATCCGATTACAACGAACAGTCGAATATAAGAAATCAATATTTTCCGAATTTAAATACTGAACTCATTTCACAACTTCAGAACATGTTACATCAGGTTAATTCGTACGTATGCAGTTTTAAATCGGCATTAGAAGCCCTTTCTCAAGATGGTAATAACAATTATAAAATTGTTATAAATGCCGATAAGCGTCCAACTCAGGAACACCCTGGGCGTCATAACGTTCCATCCACGAATGAAGTTGCTGTAGTACTGGTCGACCAGGAATGTGATAGGCGTGATATCGTTATACGTTCCAGAGACAATCGTTTGCAACGTATTTTCGAAACCCACAGGGCTTACGACAGTTTGCAATATCCTATGATATACTGTCGAGGGGAAGATGGTTATAATTTCGCTGTATACCAAACCGATCCGCGCACAGGCGCACCTAATTATAATAAAAAGGTGTCATGCCTTCAATTTTATTGTTACCACCTGCAAGTAAGACGGAATAGATTGGTATACTTTCAACGTTTTCGTGGCTTATTTAATCAGTTTATTGTTGACATGTACGCAAAAATTGAAACCGAAAGATTAGTTTATATACGATCTAATCAAAGGCAGCTGCGCGCTGAAGAATACGTGCACCTTCGCGATGCCATGCAGCAAGATAACGATACTGTGAATATGGGTCGTTTAGTTATTTTACCCTCTTCTTTTACTGGTGGTCCACGCTACATGCATGAACGTACTCAAGACGCTTTTTGTTACGTAAGAAAATATGGACGTCCCGACTTATTTGTTACTGTAACTACCAATCCCAAGTGGGATGAAATCACTCGGGAGCTTCTTGAGGGTCAGGCACCGCATGACCGCCATGATATTATTGCAAGAGTGTTTCATTTAAAATTAAAATCAATGATAGATCTTCTTACCAAAGATAACATTTTTGGAGAAGTATTGTGTTATATGTATAGTGTTGAGTGGCAAAAACGCGGCTTACCTCACGCACATATCTTGCTTTGGTTAAAAGATAAGGTTCGACCTAATGATGTAGACAGATTAATCAGTGCTGAAATTCCAGATCCGACTGCAGATCCCCTGTTATACGACATTGTTAAAACTCATATGATACATGGTCCATGTGGTGCATTTAACGCAAATGCTCCTTGCATGCAAGACGGTCGTTGCACTAAAAGGTATCCAAAAGCATTAGTGGATGAAACTGTAACAGGACATGATGGATACCCATTATATCGTCGCCGTTCAAGAGACAATGGTGGTTTTACTGTTGAAAAGCGAATGTCTGGACAACAGGTTACTTTAGATAATAGGTGGGTCGTTCCGTATTCGCCTGTATTGTCCAGAGCATTTCAAGCTCACATAAATGTAGAAATGTGTAATAGTGTAGAGTCAATTAAATATATTTGTAAGTACATTAACAAGGGCAGTGACCAAGCTACGTTTGCGTTAAGAAATGAACATGATGAAGTTACTAGATTTCAGTCAGGCAGATATATCAGCTCTTCAGAAGCTGTGTGGCGGATCTTAAGTTTTAATATTCACGAAAGATATCCACCTGTGACCCATCTGGATGTTCATCTGGAAGGCGGTCAACGTATATATTTTAACGCCGAAAATGTTACAGAACGATTAGAGAACCCTAGACAAACAACTTTATTGGCATTCTTTCGACTTTGCCAAACTGATAATTTCGCAAAGTCTCTTTTGTATGAAGAAGTTCCATCGTATTATACCTACGATAAACAACGAGGTGTCTTTAACCGTAGACGCCGAGGCAGGCCTGTAGATGGCGAGACAGGTATTTTCAAAGAACATGTTCTTGGTAGAGTGTATACTGTTCATCCTAACAACGCAGAGTGTTTTTATTTGAGATTATTATTACATACAGTGCGAGGACCAACATCATTTATAGATTTGAGAAAAGTAGACGATGTTGTTTATCCAACTTATCATGCAGCTTGCCAAGCGCGTCATTTGCTTGAAAATGATCAACATTGGGATGACGCTTTAGCAGAATCCTGTGTTAGTGATAATCCACGACGGTTACGCCATTTATTTGTAACATTACTCACATTTTGTAATTTATCTGATCCTGTCCAATTATGGGAAAAATATAAAGAAAAATTTGCAGAAGACTTTCTTCGGAATTTATCTCACAATAATGAAGGCGCAACTAATGATAATTTTCGAGATCTGGCTATAAATCAGTGCTTATTAGCTCTTCAGGAAGACTTAACAGCAGTAGGCGGTAAATCACTTTGTGAATATGGTTTGCCAACGCCAACCTCAGTCGGAGAGGTTACCAATAGGGAATATTCCGCAGAGATTGGTTACAACCCAATGGAACTGCTGGTAACATTAGAAAACGGTGTCCCAATGATGACTGCAGAACAACGCTTAGTCTATGATCGCGTGTGCGAGAGTGAGCAGAATAATTTAGGAACAATATGGTTTTTAGATGCACCTGGAGGAACTGGGAAAACTTTTTTGACTAAATTAATATTAGCTTATGTTCGAAATCAGCGTAAAATCGCTCTTGCCGTGGCTTCATCAGGTATAGCTGCTACATTGCTACCAGGAGGTAAGATTGCTCACACTATGTTTAAAATACCAATTAATTTAGATCGCACGGAAAGTCCAACCTGTAGTATTTCAAGAAATAGCGACAAAGCTAAGGTATTGCGTGAGTGTAATTTAATCGTATGGGATGAATGTACGATGGCCCATCGAAAAGGAGTAGAAGCAGTAGACAGAACTCTAAGGGACATAAGACAAAATGATCGACCAATGGGCGGTATTACGGTTTTATTTTGTGGTGATTTCCGACAAACCTTACCGGTAATACCACGGGGAACCCGAGCTGATGAGATTAGGGCTTGCCTGAAAAGCTCTTATTTGTGGCGTGATATACAATCGGTGCATTTGACTATAAATATGCGAGTGAGAACTGGAGACAACGCAGATAATCGTGAATTTTCTGATACATTATTGAAGATCGGTGAAGGTACCTATCCACAACTACACCAAGGAAAACTTATTCTGACACCTGAGTTATGTTGTATAGTGCAATCCCAACAACATCTTATATCTTCGGTTTACGGTGACATAACAATTATATTAAATAGGGACAATTCTTGGCTTTGCGAAAGGTCCATTTTGACTCCTCGCAATGACCAGGCATCTGAAATTAATAATAAAATACTGTCTAATATACAGGGAGAAAGCAAAGTTTATAGTTCAATAAATAGAATGGTTGATGAACAAGAAGCCACTAATTACCCGATAGAATTTTTAAATTCTTTAAGTATGCCTGGACTACCTTCTCATATAATTTGTTTAAAAATTGGCATACCGATAATTCTGCTCCGAAATTTAAGACCACCTCAACTTTGCAATGGAACTCGGCTAAAAGTAACCCAGTTGCAACAAAATGTAATCGAGGCTCAAATTTTAACAGGTTGCGGTGCAGGAGAAACTGTCTTTATTCCCAGAATTCCCATAATACCAAATAATTTTCCATTCCAATTTAAAAGAACGCAATTCCCAGTATCGGTGTGCTATGCCATGACTATCAATAAAGCTCAAGGGCAGACTTTTCGTGTTGCTGGAGTAGATCTCGGTGTTAGCTGTTTCTCGCATGGTCAATTATACGTCGCTCTTTCCCGGGTTAGCAATTCTAGGAATCTTTACGTTCACGTGCCGGACGGGTCGACTCTTAACATAGTCTACCCAGAAGCTTTGCGCTGAAACATTTTAATTTGATCTAAAAATATTAGCAATATATTATCTTAATAAAAAACAAGGAGTTACACGCTGACCGAGTCGTGGGTATAGCGTGGGTATATTATAATATTCTGCGGTTACTTATATTTTTCAACAGTTTTGTGGATTGGCATATTATATTACTATTGCCCTTCTAAAATACGAAAGTGAATCTGCCTGTTACGTCAAAACTATGAGGGAGGACATCTGCTAATTTTTTTTCGAAAAACGACGGAAACGCGGACGAAGTCGCGGGCAAAAGCTAGTCTTTAATATATTTTATTCCTTAATTCAATATTTAGTGTTTTTAACGATGCAATATGCTACTAAACCTTTTCTGGCTTAGGTAAATTGTCACAATTGATTACCTATTCTACCTATTTATTTATTTATTTATTTAGCTTCGATTTTGTATTTTAATATATTTCTCTTAATATTCGTTTCTTCGTTCGTTTAGTTCAAAGACAAATAAACAAAAAATAAGTCCTTTGAAACCAATTAAGCAGAAACGGAGAAACTTATCTTTCAGTTGTTTTAGAGCGGGAATACCAAGATAATATGTACTCAAATGTTAGCTTGAAAATTTATTTTTTTAAACAACACTTTTAAATATTTCGATTTATATTTAGGTATACGTAAATTTATCCTTTACTTATTATCAAATGATAATCTAACTATCGAGAAGACAAAAATTTATTTTACAAAGAAGTCTATCTTTGTAAAATAAATTTTAGTGTACTATATTCCTTTTAGACCGACGCTAAAAACTATATCAAACCCCTAAAACGTTACTCATATTTAAGAAGTTCTTTTATTCTTTAATCCTTTAATCAATCTTAATTGTTTAAGCTCTCAAACAAATTAAATAAGTAAAAATTGTATGCAACCTGCATACAATTTTACTAACACCAATAAAAGCTTCATATGAAATACATTTTTAGTGTAATAACTTAAAAAAATATCAGTGGAAACATCAACCGATCAATATAATAGAATAGTATTACTATGTCACTCAGTACATTTTAAATTAATGAAAAACATGTCTAAATATATGTATGGACCAATTGAAACGTGACTTCGTAATCTCAATACTAATAGTAGACACAAAGTTCACCTAAACTCAGAGTAATAATCTGTGATCCTGTCCTGTCCTTAATATCCTTTATGATCATGAAATTTAACAACAAATTATTTGGAACTCTCGTTCTTTTAATATCAATAAAGCAATATATTGCCTAAAACTAATTTGTTTTTTTTTATTTATACATATTTTTGTGTTTAAAAGTACAAAGGAAGTGGTGGTCGATAGCAGAGTAATTAAGTATTAATATATGTTAATTTTGGCGATATAAAAGGTATATTAAATTACTGTTACACATCGCGAGGGAAAACCTTTAATACCTCACAATATTTACACGTGCTTCTGAAGCTAACAAATTGATTAAATTTCTCCATTTTATTATTATTAAATTACCAGCAAAATTTATTTTTATTAATTTAAAATTTGCATTCATGTCCTGTAAATACACCTTTATAATTAAATTAAACTTCGGTGTTGTTTGGGGACAGATTATATTATCGTTTTTTATCATCAATATAGTTTTGTATATTGATTTACTAGGGTACAAATTTATGTACTTAGATCTGTAAATGTTGACATTAGTTGGAGAATAATATATTTCATGCAAACCAAATTTTTTCATATAACTTAAAATGACACTTAATTTCGTATTGTGAATTGTATATAATAATTAGCAAATGTATTATATATATGGTAAAATATGTAAATATTTATAAATTGGAAAACACATTTGAAATCTCTTATAATCATATGTTTGCTTTTATTGCTGAGCGTAAGCGAAGCTCTTAACCGTTTGGGAGGCCTTTTTTTGTGCTTAGTTGTCTCCAGAATGCGACGAGATAATTAGGTAAAAATTTTCTCATGTCTGTTTGAGCCGAACGCGGATGTTATAGCGAAAACAGAAAACAGATTGTTTAGCCATTCAAATGTTATCAAGAAAAGAAGAAACCAGAGGGGCTCAGCTCAACACCCGCCGCGCACGGTTGGCGGATCCTAGTATATGTTTACATTCATAACATTTATTAATTCATATATTCTGAAATATACAGTTGACTGTAAAATATATACGACGTGATAAACGAAGTGTCAGCTGCACCGGATCAATGCTGATACATACCCCGCGATGCTAAAGTTTCTCAAGATTCTAACACAAGTTTTATTTTTATAGAATGGTATTACAGTCGTCATATTAGAAGACTTTCAACTATTTAATAAACGAATGGCCAGGAGAACACAGTTCTAGAAGCAACAAATTAAACAGGTTATTCTCTATAGATACCTTTACTTATAATTAATCAATATACACTAGAATAATTAGAATTGCGTAAAGATTTTGAATTTAATTTACCATAATCGAAAACAGTGTTTACGTGAGCCGTTAATCCGTATTAAGTTTCGCGCTGCTCCGCACACACAAACAACAAGATCACGTTACTCGGTTATCAGAAATCTGACTATACAATGGCTACAACTATACCTTCATACTGAATCCGGGAAGAAAACATCAAATCCCACCGGCAGTATCAGTGATTAGTGTGTTTGAACAAACAATCAAATAACACTTCAACTTTATAATAATAGTATAGATAAAACCTAATATTGTTAATTTTAAATAGACATTATCTTAATTTTCAAAAATGTTTGCATCATCATAATTATCTCATCCACCTGAGAAGAGCCTTAAAATGTATTTGGACAGATTTGGATAAATTAAAAACAGCTAAAAATTATCTTGATCACTGTTTAAAATTATCTATAAAAATGTTAAGCCATCATAAGCTTTTTATTTACACATTATTATATATTTATTTGAAAGAAATGAAGAAAGACCAGAATGTAAGATCAACGTGAATGATAAGGTAATAGAACAAGTGAATGAAGTGGTGTATTTGGGAAGTATGTTTAGCAGAGACGGAAGATACGAAATGGATGTGGAAAGGCGTATTATTGCCGGTAACAGAGTCAACGGTGCTTTGACTGTATTGTTGAGACGTCAAAACGTCAGCATAGCTGCGCAATGCAGTTTTGCTACCGACGCTGTTATACGGCAGCCAAACGTGGGTAACACAGAAGAAGAATGTAAGAAAGATGAATGCTGTGGAGATGCGATCTCTTCACAGAATATGCGGAGTCAGTCTAGCTGATCGAATCCGCAATGAAGAGATCCTCAGAATGGCAGGTACTAGCGAAGATGTCACGGTGAGAATGAAGAAGAACGTGCTCAGGTGGTTTGCACACGTCGAACGAATGAGTGATGAAAGAATGGTAAACAAGATTTATATAGGAAAAGTGAGCGGTAAGAGAGACAGGGGAGACCTCGAAAACCTTCGAAAACACAATATCTACGATACTGGAGAAAGGTCACGTAAAAAGCATGAGGACCCCCCGGAGGGCATGTATGAAGAGGTTGATGTCTGTGGCCGAGGCGAAAGAGGTATGCAGGTACTGTAGCGCTCCGTCGTCTCTGGCTACCCCGCAAAGGATATGGTATGAAGCAAAAAAAAAAAACAAATAAACAAATACAAATACACTTAAACATGTAACACTCCCAAGAAGATAAACTGTAGACACGAGATGATGCAGCAGATGCACAATGAATGCTAATTGCTTTGATCGTTTGAATTGAAATTTAAAAGGTCTTTGATGATGAGTGCTATGAGGCGTGTTAATTGTTAAGTCATAAGCTTTTTAAGAAAACTTTAGTGTGAATTTAGAACTATCAGAATCTGATCTAAATAACAAATAAAGGGCTTTTAACATAATGCTTAACTAGCTACTTACTACTATAGTTAAAAGAGTGGAAGTATAGAAGTATCACTCGTCTTTAATCTTAGACGTTAGACTAAAATTAATAGTATCTACAGTGTAATTTTATATCTTCTACAACCCAATTTATTGTTATTTTACTTTGGAATTTAAAGAAAATGACCCAAATGACTTGTAGTCCATACCAGCAAACGTTGGTAACTTCCTTAAAAATAAATTAAATGAAAAATGTCGTCCCGAAATTTCTTTATAGATTGTGTCAATTTAAGTTTTTCAAGTGAGAATAGTATAATTCTATAAATTTCAATTTCTTCATATTGCTTATTTTACTTAAGAAGTTTTACAATTATATTAAATTTTCACAGAAGTCTTCTTTTTTATTTTTTGTTTAATCTTATATCATTAAACGTTGTGTAACTAAGTAACTATAAAGATAAAACAGGATATCCATGAGTCCAAGACAGAAAATAATAAAAAAGTTATTGAGCTTCATGTGATTTTCTAATATCAAAACAAAATAATACGTAAGAATGCTTAATAAATATTTTAGAAATCTTAACAAATTTGTAAGATAATGTTATTATTTAATAGTAATAGTTGTAATCAGCAAAAAAAGGACACGATAAGCTCTTCTTCTTATTAATTTAATATCAATATTAAATTCAAAGAATTCACTCACTGAAAATGATGTGCAATGGAAGCAAGTAAGCTCTTTGTTGGGATTGAGATCTGTTCGATTGTAAGAGACAATTATATTATACATTGAATATTCATTAAGGCTTTGCTGAATGCTGTATTCGTATTAAATATGAGAATATCTTTTGAAAGCTACAATTAAATTTTGCAACAACAAAAGTTATATTTAAATTTATGTTCCAAGGTGCTGTGTGTATTTTTTTTTCTGTAATTATTTAATTTAAAACACTTTTTTTCATATGTTTATTGAAAACTTAATATATTTTCTTCAATATTATGTGATCAATTATAAAACAAATTGCAATAAATAGAATATATTTTCTTTATATTTATAGTCTATAAAAATACTTTTGGAAATAAACGGGTTAATAAAAATATAATTCGCTGGAGTCTGAGAGAACGGAAAATCTTTTTTTTATATATTTCCCGAGGACATAATATTATAGAAATATCTTTATTAAAAACTTTGTATCCGCCTACACTTCTTTTTTCTTTTAAACATAACATTCCGAAGTTCGTAATTTTTATCTTCCTACACGTCTTAACAACATTTTTTTACTGATGTTTCCTAGTTTATGAGCTGCTGTTCTAAAAAAAAACCAGCTATGCTTGAAGAATTTGTTTCATACTTTCTTTTGATAATTGATATAAAGAAAGTGTTTTTTATTTATCAGATTAACAATTGTATAAGAACACAACAAAAATTGAAAAATGTCACAATTAACAGTCCGCATCACTTGTTATTAACGCACTAACGTGGTTCTATAACGTAAGGGCCGGGTACAATAAAATAAAAAATCTATAAAATCTTTTAATGGATTACAGACACTGTATTCTATTGTTCCTTTGACGTTGAATACAAAAGTAGAAATACAATTTACCATATTTACTTTAGCATGGTTAGTATCATAATACTATTTCAAACTAATCAGCACAGTTCTTTAAAGTGATATTACGAATTCTGTGAGAACCTAAAAACTGTAAGAACCTGTTTAAGAGCGTGTAAAGCTAATATGTTAATACAAGTAAATAAAGAATAAATTTCAAGTAAGATGTTTGTGTTGGAGTCATGGATACAATGGAATAAAACATCGCATAAATCTTTATAGATGAGATGCCGAGATCAAATGAGTTAGATAATGATAATCTTCATTAGAGCGCTCCACATATATGAGTGTTCCAGGAATAATTCATATTGATATACATACAAGTATGTTATCTAATAAATTGCGGACTGAGAAGTAAGTTTTTTTTCATTCTTCACCACAAATTTTGTTAACTTAGTATTAATTATTTTAATGGTTTTAGAGCACATCTTCCATTTATTAATTTAGTTGCTGTGAATAATTTAAACTTCTTGCTTTTCACAAGAATCTTTCGTAATAGTGACAGTTGTGGTGATATGATTTTTTCTTTTAAAGTATTTTTTCATTAAAAACATTATAGCTATATAACTAGTATTTGCTGTCTAATCTGTAAATAATAGTTAATTCTAATTACTTTTTGCAACTTAACATAAGTTATCTGTTTCAGGCTAGTTACTTTTCCTAATTACTCAAGAGATAAGATATTGGGAAATAAAAGTTGTATTAAAATTTTATTTCAAATTTAGGTCTAATATATGTTCCTATTTTTAGTGAATTAATGTAAGTTATGTTTGTTAGAGGAAGCAGTTGTTTTAAAATTTAATTCATATAAGATATAAAATTCAAAATAATATACAATAATGTTTCCGAACAATGGAATATAATGGAGAAGTATATAGTGTATTGCTTTATATAATCGAGAGTTTGGAAATTCCTATCGCTATCACAATGGAATTGAAATGTTCATTGTTCCTGTTTCTATCTAATAGAATTTAAATTTATCTATATTATATTGTTTAAAATTTAAAATTACTATAAAGATTTTGTAATAAAAAAAACATTTTCTTAATGCCAACACTAACAGTTTTAGTACAACCAGTTAAGGGGTAATCATTGTATATGATAATTTGAATCAGATAGAGAGAAGAGTCTTTAGTTTGAATGTAGCTGGTTATAAGAGGAGAAGACACGGATAGAGTGTGTGAATTATGGTATAGTAAAGAAGGAAGTCATCAATGAGGTGACGTATTATAGAAGAGCATGGACGAATTTGACATATTATAAAATTTTATTATAAATATTTAGGATATTCTCAAAATACTGTCCAATTAGATTACCTCTATATTCACTATACTATGCTTATTTAAAGTTTTAAATTATTTAATATAAAAAAGTAGTTCCTTACTATTTAAAATTTTACTCTTGGGCCATGTTCAGGCGAAGATTGACGATCTGCTTTCACAGACTCCCTCCGCTGAAGTCGTAGTCCTCGGTGACTTCAATGCGCACCATGCCGATTGGTTAGGGTCAGGTGCCACCGACTACGCGGGGAAATCTGTGTTTGACTTTGCTCTGGCAAATGGTCTGTCCCAATTGGTCTAGACGCACACTCGTCTACCGACGTGGACAGCCATATGCCCTCTTTGTTGGCTCTTCTGCTGACTTCACATCCCGTAAAGTATCAGATCACTGTCGAAGCTCCGTTAGGGTCCTCTGATCACTGTCTGGTACGGAGTGTAGTGCCCATTCAACGTTCGGATCGCACAACACCTGCGACTCGACGCGTTTGGCACTACAAGTCAGCGGATTGGGATGGAATGCGGTCCTTCTTTGCATCCTACCCATGGGGGCCGATTTGTTTCCCTTCCGATGATCCTAGTGACTGCGCTGCAGTTGTAGCTGATGTGATACTACAGGGCATGGAACTATTTGTACCAAGCTCTGTGGTACCACTTGGTGGCAGATCGCGGCCTTGTTTTGATGCGTCTGTCAGGGCTGTAGCAGCTGGCAAACGGCAGGCTTATCAAGCTTGGGCCAATGCGTTAGTCACTAAGGATCCGAACTCTAGAGTTCTGAAGACGAAATATAATCGTGCCTCCAGATTCTTCAAACGGAAAATTGCTAGAGCGAAGTTCAAGCATGTCGTCAAAATTGAGGATCAGCTGGCAAAGTAACCCGTCTGGCACGCGCAAATTTTGGGCGCTATCATTAAAGCCACTCTGGGTAACTTTATCAGCCGTCTCTACCGCCGTTGCACATGGGGAATGACTCTCTGGCCCACACGGCAAAAGAGAAAGCCGATCTCTTGGGCACTCTTTTCGCCTCCAACTCGACTTTGGACGACCAGGGGAAGACACCGCCTATCATCCCGCGGTGTCAGAGCTCAATGCCGGAAATAGTTTTTCGGCAGAAAACTATTAGGCAGTCTCTATTTTCCTTGGACGTTCATAAGTCGAGTGGGCCGGATGGCATTTCTCCATTGGTGCTACGAACGTGTGGCCCTGAGTTGACTCCAGTGCTAACGCGTCTATTTCGGTACTCCTACCTTAAAGGCATAGTCCCGGTTTCATGGAAGCGTGCCCTTGTCCATCCGATCCCTAAAAAAGGTGATAGCTCGGACCCAGCTAACTACAGACCTATCGCCATTACCTCTCTGCTCTCCAAAGTAATGGAGAGCATTATCAATAAACAGCTCCTAACCTACCACGAGGATCACCAGTTGGTCAATGACCGGCAATATGGCTTTCGCCATGGTCGATCGGCTGGTGATCTTCTGTTATATCTTACGCACCGTTGGGCAGCTGTTATTGAAAGCAAGGGAGAGGGTCTGGCAGTTAGTCTGGATATGGCGAAAGCCTTCGATCGTGTATGGCGCAAGGGGCTTCTTTCGAAGCTACCTTCCTATGGGCTTCCCGAGAGTTTATGCAAGTGGATCACCAGCTTCCTGACTGGGCGGAGCATATAGGTCGTTCTCGACGGTTTTTGCTCGGACCCCAAGCCTGTGAACGCTGGTGTACCCCAAGGCTGCGTGCTATCCCCAACTCTGTTCCTCCTGCGCATCAATGATTGTTATGCGGATGACAGCATTGGAGATGCGGTATATTCCGGCCGTGCAGGTCTCTCTCTGGAAAACGTCGACGAGTGCCGAAAGAAACTTGTGTCTTGTATAGAGACTTCCTTGGGGATGGTCTCTGAGTGGGGTGAACTGAACCATGTTCAATTTAATCCCGAGAAGACGCAGGTTTGCGCGTTTGCCACTAAGAAAACCCCATTCGTCGTATCACCGCCCTTCGAGAGCACTCCCCTCATTGCCTCGCCAAGTATCAGAATACTGGGTATCGACATTTCAAGCGACTGTCAGTTTCGTGGTCATCTGGAGAGCAAGGCCAAGTTGGCCTCGAAGAAATTGGGAGTGATAAATAGAGCGAGGCAGTACTTCAAACCTGGCCTTTCTTGCGCTCTATAAGGTGCAGGTCCGACCACACATGGAGTACTGTTCACATCTCTGGTCGGGATCACCCCAATATCAGCTTCTACCATTTGACCGCGTACAACGGAGAGCCGTTCGAATTGTCGGGGACCCGGTGCTCTACGAACGGCTGGACTCTTTGGCATTGCGTAGAGACGTGGCTTCTTTGTGCGTCTTCTACCGCATTTACAACGGGGAGTGTTCCGAAGAACTATTCGATCTGATGCCTGCCGCCGAATTTCATCACCGCACAGCGCGCCATCGCCTCCAATAACATCCTTACCACCTGGATGCGTGGCGATCCTCCACTGTGCGGTTCTCAAGGACATTTTTCCCACGTTCCACTCGCTTGTGGAACGAACACCCTTCGGCGGTATTTCCAGATCGGTACGACATGGGTACCTTCAAAAAAGGCGTTTATTCCTACCTACAAGACCAGCAACACTCTGTTAAATCCTCGTATGTTGCAAGAGTTCATGGGCGGCGGTGATCACCTCCATCTGTGACCCGCCAGCTCGTTTGCCCTTCCCTTAAATAATAAAAAAAAAAAGGATTCTTCAATGTAATTACAACATTTGCAATTGCAGGAATTGTATTTTATTTTTGTGAAACATTTGTGAAAAAATTCTCCACGTCATTAAAAAATTCTTAACGAGATCATAGAAATGCAACTAAAGTCAGTAATTAATGTCAAGTTTGGAATTTGATGAGGTCGATTGGCTTCGTTTCGGAAATTCACAGAAAAAAAGATCTTTCCCTTAAAACAAGTTTTATTCTATCAGTTCTTTAATTTTACATTTTTACTATTTGCGTGAAAAATACAAAACATCTTGAATGTTTCTAAAAAATCTTTAAGGTTCATCACATAAATTGACCTCCTGGAACACAAATATATTTTTTCATTACTTATTTATTCATTTATTTATCTTCACGCTATATCCCTTGTGGGGTAGCCAGAACGACGGAGCGCAAAACGCTACGGTCCCTGCATACCTCTTTCGTCTCGGCCACAGACATGTTCATACATGCTCTCCAGGGGGTCCTCATGCTTTTTACATGACCTTTCTCCAGTATCATAGATACTGTGTTTCGGAAGGTCACTCGAGGCCTCCCCTTGTCTCTCTTACCGCTCACTTTTCCTATATAAATCTTTTTTACCATTCTTTTATCACTCATTCGTTCGACGTGCCCAAACCACCTGAGCACGTTCTTCTTCATTCTCATCGTGACATCTTCGCTAGTACTTGCATATTCTGCGAAGAGATCGCATCTCCACAGCATTCATTTTTCTTACATTCTTCTTCTGTGATACCCACGTTTGGCTGCCGTATAACAGTGCCGGTAGCAAAACTGCACTGTGTACAACCAGACGTGCAGCTACGCTGATGTTTCGCTGTCTCAACAATGCAGCCAAAGCACTATTAACTCTGTTACCGGCAGCAATACCATAAGGTCACCTAATTTCACTCCCATGTCACTGTCTTTCACGCCTTGGAGACAACTATCCACATACAAATTGAACAACCAAGCTGACATAGCGCAACCTTGCTTAACACCCGATTGGATATCAAAACAGGGCGACATGCCAGCTCCTACTCGCGCACAAGCTGAGTGATTTCTGTAAAGAGACTTTACACATTGTATCGGGCAGTATCTCCCATAATTTCTTTCTCCATCCCTGTCAAACGCCTTTTCTAAATCCACATAAGCACAGAAAACCTTTTGGTTTAGGGCCATAAACTTTTCCGTGATCATGCAGAGAGAAAAGATCTGATCTATACACCCTCTTCCAGGTCTAAAACCTCCTCGGGCCTCCCATAACAGCCTTTCCTCTCTTGCATTCTTCTCGATAATATTTTAGCATAAACTTTACCGCCCAAGCTAATCAAACTGATAGCCCTATAACTTGCACAGTCTATCTGTGAACCTTTGCCTTTATATAAAGGTATAATTTCGATTATTATTAAAAAAATATATATTATTAAAGTAAGGTATGAATTTCTTTAGCTTTTACGACACTCATAGAAAATACTGTAAATTAACAACGTGTCAAAATGTTTTTTAACCCTGTATAACTAATCACTCGTCGGAGCGACGACGTGCCACTTGACAAAACTTCGAAATCACCTATTTCGACCTTGACTCTTTCATTGCCTTACTAATTTGAGTAAACAGTGCAGTCCGTGTCGCTATTGGGTCCACGCGCATCATAGGACGTGCTCTGTGACCATTTCGTCGTCCGCTGGATGAAGGTTTAGTAATAACGACCACTTTATTCTTACGGTACGTACATAATTAAATTCTTATATTTATTGTTTTACATATTGTAGATCTGATTTTTTGCGATAATAATAGAATAGTATTTATTTAATTTCTAATTTAATCCATTGAACTGATTTAAATAGAAAGTTTAATGCAAAATTTAATACTAAGTAGATTTTTGATTTATTTTATGTAGATGTTTTTACATTTTTATTTTAGATGATTTTCAGGAATCAAGAGGATCAGATTCGTCGTTGGCTGTGGATATCTGATAACTCAACATCGGAAACGGAAGACATTTTAGAGAAAGATATTCCTGAAGACACTGACAGCGATTCCGACTTTCCTTGTGAATCTTCGGAGCCTGATAGTGACGACAACGTATAGCCAAGTAACAGACAAAGAACCCAAATTATAGATTCAGGTGACTCTTCTTCAGAAAATATAACGATACCAGGAAACTCTAGCCAAAACAGCAATCCCCGCATTGTTCACTCGACTTGAATGATCAAATGGGTGCAAATATAAGCTCTAACCGGAAAACCAAGAGATGGCCGATGTGTATATTTTTTTACATTCTCAATATATTTCTTCAATTCTTTCGCTATTCATGTCTGTAACAACATGAGAAATAAGAAAAAGCCAATGAGTCGGCGTGATTTTGTAATGAAGTTAGGATATCAGCTAATGGAATCCTGGCTTCGGCAACGATTACAGACCGTGAGTTTGAGGAGTAATATTAGGGTCATGATTACGGATATTCTTGGCGAATCTTCAACAATAAAAGCTCCTGTTCCTTCTACGTCAAACACGTGTAAAATTTGCTATCTGTGTTCATCAAGGGCCCGGAGAATGGCCAAGTACTGTTGCAACAGATGTAGAAAGGCTGTTTGTGGTCCACATAATGTTGGTATGTGTGGTCAGTGTGTAGATTGTTATTGTAATATTAATTAGTACTTAATTTGTTCATTATAATCCTTACTTTTCTGCCATGAAACAAGTTCCTATCTTATTTATATATTTTTTATTATATTTCATTGTTTTATTCCGTAGTCCGTTGGACGAAGGTGTAGTAATAATGTAACAATGAAAACAGTTTAGTTATCTAGGGTTAATATCACGATGATAATATCCTTCTCATCTTTGCGTTGAATTACAAAATTATTCTCAATTTGGGTTATTTCAATATCGTTAAGGCATTATATTATTTTACAAAAAGAAAACGTCACAAAAAATATTGGTAGCTACAATTTTATTTGTGGTATTTTTTATTTGGTTTTTATATTAAAATAATATAATTTTAGAGTAAAACTATTGAATTATATGTTCAAGACGATCACACTTGCAAGACCATTAATTATTGTTTATTCTTCTTGTTCCTATTGACTCATGTTCTTAAACCACGATGATATTTATAAACACGAGGCAACACTCCGTGTGAACAATTCCTCACCCGCACTAATCGAGGTGAAGGAATGTTGGGTGGATCCGATATACACCACGAACGCCCTCTCGCGACGAATAGGGGAAATAAAACCACTTTCGCCTGATCTATGGTACTATATTCGAGATCAAAAATTGTACAAGTTCAATGGCCTTATATAGTCGCGTTGAGAACAAAACGCTTGCGCCTTTTAATTTTGTCATTGCGCCATCTAGGGAACGATACCTTAAACTTACAATGTTTAACATACCGCCCACCAAGGACATTAGTGACGAAATGTCCTTTTAAACATACATATATGAAACACAAAAAAAATGTACTGGTGTATATGAACTAAGGTTGAAAAACTTAATATGTATGAATAATAACAATTGTAAATAATAATCTAGTGAATAATGCGGACTAACTTAGGTTACAGTTGATTTGTATACTTATACTAAAAATATTAATTCTAATAAAAATACATAATTCAGTGTTCAATTGGTAAAATACAAAGTTTTGAAGTTGGTCTTTTTAATACTGAGGACTTTGTGCGCAGCGTGACGACACGGGTAATATTATCATTACCAGGATGTTTTTGTTCTACTCTACCCAATAACCATCGACTTGGCGGCAAGTCGTCTTCTTTAATTAACACGATATCTCCAATTTTAGGTTCTGGTACTTGTACTGACGACTTATAGCGATTCATCAGATTTGACAAGTACTCAGTAGACCAACGTCTCCAAAACGATTGAAGCATGCATTGAACGAACTGCCATCGTGTTAAGCTATTCATATTACAATCTTCGTACGTGTAGTCAGGCGCATGAATTATTGATTCACCAATTAAAAAATGACCTGGTGTTAAGGGCATTGGTTCACCAGGATCTACTGTGTTTATTATACTTATTGGACGTGAATTGAGGCAAGCCTCCACCTGTGTTAAAAGAGTGCTCAGTTCCTCATACGTAAGCGTCGATTCGCCTATGACGCGCTTAAGGTGAAATTTAGTGGATTTCACTCCCGCTTCCCACAAACCGCCAAAATTGGGTCCATGAGGGGGAATGAAATGCCATTCTGTTCCTATTGCTTCTAAATGTCCTGCCTTGCCTGCTTCTTAAATACACCACGGCTGAGTATGCTACTTTCGAGGCGTTACTAAACCCATGCAGCTCTAAATCGTTATTAAGTTTAGTGCCAAGCCAGCGAGGTATTTTAACTCTCGTAAGAAGCGAAAGCTCTGTGCGGTATGTACACCACTCCTTTATTAGGTTAGCAGACAGTTGCTCATCCCAGTCAACGCCGGCGAGCCATAATTTCTGAATAAAGATTTTCGCAACCACAACACAAGGAGTTAGCCATCCTAAAGGGTGGAAAAGTCTTGCTATGTCAGAAATTACAGTTCTTTTTGTTATAGAACCAATTGATCCAGTGGGGAAATGTACTAAATATTGGAATACATCTTCAGTGCGATCCCAAGTAAGTCCTAATATTTTTATTGTACTATCTATCTTGATTACTACATTATTTTGTTTTTTGTTCTCTTTATTATGGTCTATTGTACTTATATTATTTATTTTCTCTTTAGCTTGATCCTTTGCAATTGAATTAATTATTGTTAATATATTCTCATCATTACTGTTCCACTTTTGTAATTTAAATCCACCCTTCTCTAGTAAATCAGTCACTTGTTTATAAATTTCAGCTCCTTCGTCTACCGTATTACAGCCCGTCATTAAATCATCCATAAAAAACGAATTAAGTACTTTATTAGCCGCTAATGGGTACCTATCACCTTCATCATACGCAATTTGATGTAGGGTCCGCACTGCCTGATATGGAGCTGAAGATGTGCCGAAAGTGACTGTAAGTAATTCGTAATCTTGTATGGCCATTTCAGGATTGTCACGCCAGAGGATGCGTTGATACATGGTATCTTCCTCTGCTACTCTGATCTGACGATGCATCTTCTCGACATCAGCCACAAGACCTATTGCATGACGCCGCCACTTCGTTACTGTATGTCGTAGATCAGCTTGTAACATCGGGCCCACCATTAGTGTATCGTTCAGTGATATACCATTGCTGTTTTTTTTCAGAGGCATTGAAAACCACCCGCACCTTGGTAGTAGATTTATCATTCCTTATCACTGCGTGATGTGGAAGATAAACAGCTTCGTGCCTCTTGCAATCATTTTTACTTACTGCCTTCATGTGCCCTAACTGTATGTACTCCTTTATGACCTTAGTGTATTCTTGTTTTAGTTCTATATTCCTTTCTAGTCTTTTTTCTAATGTTCTAAATCTTGCTTCAGCTATTTTTCTTGAATTACCTGCCTTACAAGGAGGATCTTCGTAGCGAAACGGTAGCTTCACAATATATCTCCCATTTTCATCTCTCTTCGTTGTTTTTCTATATAACTCTTCACATTTTTCTTCTTCTTCTGTGAATATTTTCCTTTTATCAGGTTTTTCTTCAATTTCCCAAAATTTCTTTAGGATTTCATCTTCTCTGATCTGAGCATGCATGACACTTATATTTCTTGTCTTTTCATCGTTGGTAGAATACATTGAGCCTGATATAACCCATCCTAAAGTTGTACTCTGTGCCATCAGAGTACCTGAAGGATTTTTCAGTAAGCCTTCTTTAATGATGCTACTATAAACATCGGCACCTAATAGTAGGTCTATTTTATTAGGTACGCTGAATTCAGGGTCTGCAAGGTATATATCTTTAGAGTCAAGCCAGTCAAAATAATTTATATCAATGCATTGGTCTGGTAGATATGATGTGATTTTATGTAAAACATATGCATTAAACTGCAGATTAAAACTTGCATCGATACGTGACTGGATGGACAATTGCACCATATGCTTGGCTATGGTTGGTCTATCATTGCCTAAACCGGAGATGGTACCATGAATAGGAATCTTTCTTAAATTCAGCAGTTGAACCGTAGCTTCTGTTATAAAACAGGCTTGTGAACCTTGGTCCAACAAAGCACGAACTAATTGGTAATTACCTATCCTTGACTCAGCTTTTACTAGAGCCGTTGCTAGTAAAACCTGTCTAGGTTTAGGTAGTGTAGCGGTTGACAAGCACGAAACTATAGGCTTATCGCACACGTCTGAGGAACTGGGTTCAACATTTGAAGAACTCAAAGCTTCATTATTCCTACGGTTGCAGTCTTCATTAAGATGTAACAAAGAATGATGCCGTTTTTTACAAACCTTGCAGGTGGATCGGTTTTTGCAAGTGAATGTGGTATGGTTACTGCCTAAACAGTTAAAACAAATTTTGTTTTTCGCAACGAATTCACGTCTAATATTTATAGGTTCATTGACAAACGCTTTACAGAAACAAAGTTTATGAACTTCTGAACAATATTCACAACGCATCGGTGACGAATTTTCTGATGAACTTGTGGCCAACATAGCCTTGGGATGGTGAGCTTGTGTGTTATGGGATTGATAAACTGAAGGTTTTCGCGGTTCTATGAATTCTAATGCACGATACCGCGATTCTAAAAATAATTTAAATTGCTCAAGACTAGGCAGTTCGTTATTATCAACGGAACTATCACTTAATTCCCACTGTTTTCGCGTTTCAAAATCCAATTTATTTACTATAATATGAATAATAATAATATCCCATGTCGTCACGTTTAAATTTTTAAGTGCACTTAAGCAGTCATTCGTGGTATCAAGCAATTCCTTTAACTTAGAACCCGATTCTACAAATATGCGATTTTGACCAAACAATCGTTTAAGTATACAATTGGCTTGATATTTTTTATTGTTGTATCGCTTTTCTAATACCGACCAGCATTGAGCATAATTAGCATCACTTATGGGGGTATGCCTGATGAGTTGTTCAGCTTCACCAGATAAGTGATTTTTAAGATAATGTAATTTTTGACAATCATCTAAGGAATCATTTTTATGAATTAAGGCAGTGAAAAGGTCACTGAAAGTAATCCATTCACTGTATTTGCCTGAAAAGGTTGGAATAGTAATTTTTGGAAGTCTAACAAATGCATTAGATGATTTCTTTAATGATTTATCACTAGCCCTATCTCCTTCAGTCACCTTTTCTTGAATTTTATTTAACATTGTTTTGAGAAGTGTTCTATAATTTACATAGTTGTCTTCAGTAATATCATAAATGTCTTCTACCTGCTTACCTATTTCTTTTATACTATAACATTCGTAAAGTTTAGAATAAATATCTTTAAACCTTGTCCAATCTTGTTCTAATAACTCTTGTCTAGTTTCAATGTACTCTAATGTTAATCTTTCCTTTGGACTCTTTTTAAAATTTGTTAAACCTTTCTGTATAACATCTTTTGTATTTTTAATAACATTTATTATGCCTTCCATTTTTTGTTATTTTCTTATATATTGTTTCGTGATTAAATATTTGATATAATCTGAGCTGGTTATTTTACTAACAACAACTACTACTACTACTACTACTACTAACTATTTAGCTAAGCACTAAATTCGGCTAGAGACTAATAAACCAAAAAAAAAAACTAAAACTACAAACAACAAAAAATATTTTAAGTACTTCGCAAATCAACAAAATTATTCTAAGTGTTAAACTATTTCAAAAAATTTTACAAGTGTTTTAACTTTACACATTCGGTGGAAAATCGGGCATAGGTTCCCCGTCTCACCGGTTTTTATAAAACTATTCTAAGTCCTAACTAGCATGTATTACATTAAAACTACATAAACTTACAGATTACTACAAACTACACTTAAAATTTTTTAAGTCCAATATTTTCACAAAATTCTTCTAAGTTTATTTTTTACTAAAAATAAGGTTCAAATTACTTCTACTTTCTTGAAATTAATATTGTCAAATTGTACTCACGATTTGTCACTTCACACACTCACTTGTTGCGCGCCCTCTATCTTCACTTACGTTGAACTTGCCAAAGATCGCAGCGCCCTCTGCAGCCACTCACCACGAACTTTCCGATATCACTGATGCACTGCTGATCTCACTGATGCACTGTTAATATCACTGATGCACTGTTAATATCACTGATGCACTGCTGATGCCACTGCTGCTGCCACTGCTGCACTGCTGATGCCACAGAGCCAATACTCTGTCGGCACGTATAGACCCGTACCTTTGCCACAGCGATCCACTGTGAGTACGGGTTTCGGTCCAAGATTGAACCGATGAACTAAAACATCCCGGCTACGAAGGACCAATGAACAATTCCTCACCCGCACTAATCGAGGTGAAGGAATGTTGGGTGGACCCGATATACACCACGAACGCCCTCTCGCGACGAATAGGGGAAATAAAACCACTTTCGCCTGATCTATGGTACTATATTCGAGATCAAAAATTGTACAAGTTCAATGGCCTTATATAGTCGCGTTGAGAACAAAACGCTTGCGCCTTTTAATTTTGTCATTGCGCCATCTAGGGAACGATACCTTAAACTTACAATGTTTAACACCGTGTATGACTTTATTATTCTTATATAACTCATATTTTTCACAATCCTTTCGTTCTTGCTTCATATCTAAATAGCAATATAAGTTCCAGTATCGCACATAAGAGAACAATGAAATAAACTTGATATACAAAGTACTTAAATAAGATGTTGTAGAAATATGAAACACAATGTTGATGATATACTTTATTTTTAGACGTTATGCTCACAGGAATTTGAAAAGGAAGTGAAAAAAGTAAATATTTTCATAAGGTTTTATAAAAAAAACTTGAATGGATAAACCAAATAAATTCCTTTTAAAGCTTTATTTCTTTAGTACACAAATTAAATCAATTTGTAACAATTAATTATATAATAAAAAGAAAAATAAACGAAATCATATAATTACACTGTCACCCTTATTATCTGTTTGTGATAAGATGCAGCTACAGTTGGTGTAAGTTATTTATGAGGTAACGATAAATTGATCTGTAACCTTTTCGATTTAGAGACTAGCTTCTTATATCTTAATGTGAGCACTTTTCATTTGTAGTATGAACAGATAATACGTTAAATCCCTGTAAAGTTATTATTCTTTTCTTTATTTTACACAAAACTTACAATACTATATTAAAATATATATACATATTAGTTCCGCGGGGTTTATAAATTTCCCTATTTATATAAAAAAGAACAACTGCGAATAAACAAAACAAATTCCACAATCAAATATTCACCCACTGACATGAATAATAATTCATTGCTCTTATATTCTTCATTAAATTGATGGCATTCTAAGAACTGTTTGCTTTTGTTGCTAAGTCGGAGAATAAACTTCAGTAATTCTCAGAATCCAGTCTGCTCTTTACTCGAATTTAATAGAACTTTTTAACAATTTCTACTTAATAAAAATAATGTCTTCGAAAAGTCACGTTGAATTTTATTATTTTTATAAAAAAAAATATTTTTAGTTAGCCTCATAACTATATAATTTTTAATTATTTCAAATTTAAATAAATATATGAAAAAGTGATACTTAACTGAAAAATAATATATTGTTGTTGAGAAATAAAATAGGGATTAAGGGTACCTTTAGTTTTCTTGGAACTTAAAATAAAGAAAAATAATTTGGATTTTCTCCGCAAAAACGTGTCACGTCACCGAAAACCTCTGAGTTAATTAATAACTCCATTTGTAATCAGATACGATACAGACTTGTTGGTCATTTGATCGTAGGTATATTTAACTATTTCAGTTATAATCAATTCATAAACAAACTTAGCCTTGTCCAACTTAAGCTTCTAGTTAAAATGATTTACACAGATTAGGGCTATGCTATTTATTTAATACATGAATCCAATGCTATGCTGAATATTAATGATTAATCTTAAACCTGAAATTAAAGTTCAAGTTTGCTTAAACGCTTACTTGGCTAGCCGTAATTCAAATTCACAATGAAGTCTTGGTAAATGTTTTATTTTCTTCTTTTTTTTAAATGAAATAAGAGAAGTTTCATTACAAAAGATATCAGTTTATACAAGAACCAATAATAAATGAAGATGCATTTAATATATTTATTATCACCATTTCCTACCATGATATCGTACAAAGCGACAAAGGGATCGGTTTTCTGGAAGATGTGCAGCTGCGACCTCTGCGTACCATAACACCACACTACGATCACTAACCTTACTCCAAAACATGGAGATTACGGAATATCCCCTTTAAGGGTCGCGAACTTTGGGGGAGGTTTACACCTTGCAGTGGACAACTATAGGCTGACAAGAAGAAGAAACACTTTTCAGTGTCAGTGTGCGCTATTAGTATTTATAATGGCAAAACGTCATCATTTTAACTAAGAAGTTAATTTATTAATGTAAAGAACCCTCGATAAGAAAATAAGAATTTTTATTTTTGGTACATAAAGAGGAAGACAAGGGGTCCGGATACTCAACTTTCCCAGTTATCGCACGAACGGTATATATATAATATATATACCTATACCTATAATATAAATAAATATACCTATAAAATAAATAAATAATACCTATACCTATAATAAAAATACCTACAATAGTATTATAACATACTACAGATTAAACAATTTTGTAAAGTAAATTTTCTATGAGATTGTTGTCAGTAAAATTTTATGTACTTTAAATACCGCATTATATTAAACGAAATATCGAGAAATGTTATACGTTTTATCAAAATTGTTCCATGTTTTGGACCTTTAAAAACTAATTAATCTTTTTTTTTAAGATATTATATTATTGATAAGTTTTACACCAAACAAACTTCAATAAAAAGATACAGTAAGCAAAGTCTAAAAGTAGGCCATTTTTAAAAAGATAGTACAAAAAAACTATATTAAAGTATAAACATATAGTTGTTCGTGCGAAATTCAAACCAGTTAGAAACAGTAGGAGAACTATTATGGACTATTATTTTAAAAGTACTGCAGCTTACCAAATACGTATTCAGAACAGATATTTAGAGAGATTTCTATTAAAAGTTTAGACTTTAGCGCTTTATCTCGTATAAAGTGCAGTCGTATATCTTCAGTATTTCTACAAGTTAAGCGAACCTGAAGTAAATGAAAGATATTTAATAGCTTTATTTCTCGACTGTGGTAATTTTGAAATCTTTAACTATGATGAAGATGCAGATGCAGATAGTTATGATACTTAATTCAAATCTTACATTTAATTGATTTCTCAGTGTTGTTAAAAAAACAAATTAGATATATGTTAGGTACAAATTTATATAAAACTCCATTGATTCATTATTTTGTTGTACGCTTCTAGTACACTGATGTGTTTGAGCACTTTCAAAGAAAAATATATAAAAAGAATTTTCAAGTTACAATAAGTGTGCTCCATTTTTGTAACACAAAGAGCTCAACTTTAAATAATACTCTTTCTTTAGAGAATATATATACTTAAATTTTAAGTGGTAAAAAAATCAAAAAAATATTGATCCCAACTTTTTATGTTTTATTAAATAGTTATACAAAATACTTTTATAAAATAGTTTTACTTTCAGACGAAGAAAACTCACTCATAATTTTAATTGTATCTCAAAGACCATGTATCAATTTATTTAAGAAGTCATTTATATATATAAAATATCTTTATATAGATTGTGACTGTTTCTTATAAGGTTAAAAATATCTTATCTTATGTTAAACATGAAAGACGAGTAAACGACCAATAAACTTAAGTATATACGATTCCACAATTTGCTAAGAATAAAGTAATAGGACCAAAGCAGAGCATAAAACTTTAAGCCGAACCAAAGTGGTTATTTACAACTGCGTTTGCATCCTTGATTCTGATATTCTATGCTATAACGAACAAACAGCATGTGATATATAGTTATAAATGTCAATCAATAGGGCATACCCTATATAGAAACAATGATACAGTACTCTGAATAATGAACGGTTACACCAGTTGAGTAGTCACCAGTAATTCTCCTTAGAGACCCTTGCTATTATTAACCCTCTTTGAGTCTTGTGTCTTCATGTTTCAAATGACCTCAGTCTGCTTTATTACGGTGAAATTAATTAATTTAGCAATGTTTAGATTTTGAGTCTACCTTTTTTATTGTTCATACTTTTTATAATTTGCTTTCCATTTCTAAAAAAACAACATAACATATAAATAATAAGATTGCATTCAAAACATTCTTATAAAAAAATATTTGAAATTTTAAACACAATTTTGAAAATAAACTATATCGGTATCGGCTTTCAAACCACAAGCGAATTTAAAATGAGTCATTTAAATGTAAAGTAATCAAGAAGCAAATTCCTTCGAGTATTGAAATTAAACTTTCTATCAAATTTAATTAAATAACATAAGTAATTAATTTCAAATTGTTTAGTCAAAATATTAATTTATTTAAAGTATGAATTAAATATTTACTGACACTTATTTATACAATAAATAGAATTAGCTTTACTAATTATTTTACTGTAAGCTTACTTTGTCAAGTTTGTTAGAAACAGCAGGTGTTAAATATTGCTGACGTGGTAATAAGTTACTTTATGACTTGTGTCTCTTTTCAGTTCACTGTCCTGCTTATTTCTTAGTGAGAGAACAGTTCTTTGGTAGCTTGATAAGATAAAATTAAAGTATAAAGTCCATAGATAGAGACTTTATAATATTTTTAGCGTACAAGAAATCTTAGCTTTAAAGTTTTTAGTTAGCCTCATAACCATATAATTTTAGGTAGATTCAATAATAATAATAATAATAATATTCTTTATTGCACATCCTCAAAAAGTAGTAAAAACACATAGTAACAGCAAGAAAAAAAAAAAACAAAAAAAAATGTACAAAAGGCGACCTTATCGCTAAAAAGCGATCTCTTCCAGGTAACCCCAACGTCATAGGAGTTGCAACAAATAAAGACGGAAGAGGTGTACAACTGTCAAAATAATATACGACATATACACAACACACAATATAATACAATATCATAAATATTAAATATATATTTGAGATATACGAACGGAACAATACGGATTAATTAAAAGATAACAATAGTATACTAAAAAGAATGGATTTAAGGATAGGAGAAAATTACTTCGAAAGGAAATATTTTTTTACAGCATTTTTGAAAATGTACAGAGATTGAGAGCGTCGAATATATAGAGGCAAAGAATTCCAGAGACGAGAGGCTTGGACTGTGAAGGAGTTTGTATAGAAGGTAGTAGAGTGAGAAGGAATTTTAAGTAATAAATTGTCTACGGAACGAAGTGAGCGGTTATGCGAGTCTTTTAAAAACTCAAATCGTTCTTTTAGGTAGGAAGGAGTAACTGGGTTGAACAGTATAGAGTAGAGAAGACAAAGTGTATGAGTATTCCTGCGAGAGCGAATTGGCAGCCACTTGAGTTTTTCGCGAAAATGAGAAACATGGTCATATTTACGCAAACCAAATATAAACCTAATACATAAATTTTGTAAGCGCTCAAGTTTGTTTAGCTGCTCTTCAGTAACATCGAGATAGCATGTGTCAGCGTAGTCAAGAATGGGTAGGATAAGGGTTTGAGAAAGGGCAATTTTAGTGGAAATAGGGAGAAAATTACGTAACCTTCTTAAGGAAGCAACAAAGGCAAACATTTTCCTGCTCACTTCTGTAATTTGTGGTCCCCAGGAAAGGTTCTGATCGAAGAGAACGCCCAGATTTTTTATTGTGTTAGTAAATGGATGAATCTACCTATTGCAATCGATGCGATGACGGGACCCAGACCCCAGAGTAGGGGCGCTACGCCGTTTATGAACTGGAGATTGAGAATCCGTCGAAAAAAAAAATTTATATATCCCTCTATATATATATATGTATATATGATCCATCAGTCCAAATTCATCGTAGGCGAAATCTGACTTCACAGGTCGATAGGATAAATTAGTAGGACAAACGTACCATCTCGTTTTTTTGGAAAAAGTGAAAGGGGGGGCTGGGAGAGGGGGTGAAAGTGCAAACCTTTGGGACACGCTACAGGTCGCAAATATTGGCGGAGGATTTTCAAACTCGGCATACACATTTTTAAGGACAAAATGAAGGTTAAGTTCTTGAACGGGGGAAATCGGTCTAGGGGTTGAGGAGCTGGGGGGGTTGAAAGTTAAAAACCGAAAAAAGTCACAGAAGAAGGCAAAATTTTGTTGTCGGAAAAATCTTAGAAAATTAACAAATTAAAAGAGGAAACTTTTTTGTCTGAAAAGTTTTTTGATGCGACCCCCCGTTTAGGAAATAGGGGTGGGGAGCGGTTCCCGTCTCACCAAATATATGCAGAGTGACCCGTCATAAGACTTGTAATGACCAGTAGAATACAGCTGGCTAGTTTTTCTTGGTCGATTCGACCGACGGGAATCTACCTAACACGATCGACCCTGTCGAACGAGATATTTAATTTCAAATTATAATAAATATATGAAAAAGTGATACTTAACTGGAAAATAATATATTGTTGTTGAGAAATAAAATAGGGATGGTACTTTAAGTTTTCTTGGAACTTAAAATAAAGAAAAATAGTTTGGATTTTCTCCTCAAAAACGTGTTACGTCACCGGAAACCTCTGAGTTAAATAACTTCATTTGCAATCAGATACGATACAGACTTGTTAGTCATTTATATTTAACTATTGAATTTCATATTTAAGGAAACTATTTTCATATACCAGATTTAATAAAAGTAGTAGTGAAGAAATATATCAAAATAACACTCAAGATGTAAAACATTTCCCTAATGGCTTACTGCGTGCAGCTTTTACTGAAATCCAGCGTTATTTATGAGAAGTGAAGTAAAATTACTTTTGGGACCATTTGAGATTTCAGTTGCATATAATGTTTATAAATTTTGAACATATATAAATTAACTTTATCTAAAAGGACATTTGTTTTCAAACAAAACTTCATATAATTATGAAAAATTATTCGAAATGTGTTTTGTCTATATAAATATATTACCAATATATATATGTTTATTTCATAATATGATAAAGCTGAGATTTTTGTCGTTCTAAATTACTATTATTGAAATATTGAAACAAAACGACACGTGACTTACACATATATCGTGTTTTTTCTTAACTAAGTCATAAATAAATATTTATTGTTTTCTTTAATAAATCATATAAAATAAAATAGACAGCATAGTTATCCTAACTATGTAGTCTATTTAATTCAGTTATTATATTTAAATAATGTATTTATATATTTTTTTAAGAATGTAAAATGATAATTATAATTGTTTATAAATAAATTTGGTAAATAATCAAATTCTACATTGATATATTATTTATAGAGCCTAACAGGATTTAACTCAATAACTCCTTAAAGCGAATTATTTATGAGATGCGTACAATTTGAATTTCTACAATATTAATGGAGTGTGAAAAAATGGAAGTGTACTTATTTAACAAACTTCATATCAACATTTTATAATTACAGCACAATTTGTTGTAAGTTTTAAAAAGCTGAACTTTATATTTTTTTCAATTGAAAATTAATAAAGATTATTATGTGCTTTTGTTGTGTTTATACTTTTTTCTTTATATTAATAGGATATTAATATGTAATAATTAGGACCTCTGCCGGGAAACGAAACGAATGTCATACGCGAACAGCAGCTGCTTTAATTAACAAACGCATTAATCCAGGCACGCGATGTTGAACTTATCGTCGCTACAAAGCGAGTTAAGCGAGGTCTAACAAATCTATGTACTACAACTGAAACATCTAAAATTAATACCATAACATTGTACTTGAAAACTTTCTTAATTGTCTGTCTGTGACATATCTATGGCTAAAGTAATAAAAGATTGTCCGGGATAGATCGTTTTATGTCTGAGAATCCCCAAGACGACGTAAAATCTACTTGATCAAATTCACCGGTCGGTTTAACATTTGAACGAGTATCCTCTTATCATTTCAAAGGATACAATTCTATTTGACATGTTGTAAAGAAAGAAAGGAAATAATGTAAATATATTAAAATAATGCATAACCTAAATATATTAAAATAATGCTATAATATTATAAATTTATTAAAACAAAAACTTTTCCAAATTTGCCTTTTCATTAACTACAATTGTATGAAAACTCATTTAATATCTTGACCATTTTATGTAAAATGTTCAAATATAAATCTATTTGTAGCTTATACAAATATAAAGGATATATTGAAGCGTATTTCATATCAAAAGCATATTCCTAATTTTATATTAACGTCTTCATTCATATTTTAAAATTTATATTAAATAATTAAACTTTTTTTAGAGTCTTTCATTTACCAAAATAAAATGTTATACGTTGAACATATTAGATGTCTTATGTCTTAAAATTAAAATTATTTTGTAACTCAAGTATAAAAACAGATTTTGAATTAAAACAATATTGTTGGTTTGTTTCATTCTGTTGTTAGCTTAACTTTTAAAACCACGATACATTCTTTAATCTCCAACAACAAAGTAAGCAGCTTTGCACTCTTTTTGTTAAGTGATCCCGGCGTCTAAATCTAAGTAAAATGAACTTCAGCGTTAGTATATAAAAGAAACTAAGAAGTTTTGCTTCTATGAACGAACTGAAATTAAGGTAAAGAAAATAACTAAAACATTTTTGGCGTAATAACTGAAAAAAATATCAGTGTCAACATCAACCGACCAAGTCTGGCTTGGCTGTTTATAACCCGAAGAGTATTACTATGTCACTCAGTACTTTTTAAATTAATGAAAGATATTTCTAAATATATTTATGGACCATTTGAAACGTGACTTCCAAATCACAATACTAATAGTAGACACAAAGTTCACCTAAACTCAGAGTAATAATCTGTGATCCTGTCCTGTCCTTTATATCCTTTATGATCATGAAATTTAACTACAAATTATTTGGAACTCTCGTTCTTTTAATATCAATAAAACAACACATTGCCTAAAACTTATTTGATTTTTTTCATTTATACATATTTTTGTGTTTAAAAGTACAAAGTAAGTTCATATTTGGAAGATAGCAGAGTAATTAAGTATTAATACATGTTAATTTTCGCGATATAAAAGGAAAATTAAATTACTGTTACACCTCGCGAGGGAAAACCTTTGATACCTCACAATATTTACACGTACACCTGAAGATTACAAGTTGATTAAATTTCTCCATTTTATTATTAAATTTACTTAATTAATTTAAAATTTGCATTGATGTTGCTTAGATACACCTTTCTTATTAAATTATTTTCGGTTTTATTTGGGGGTAATATTAATATTTATTTAACTTTAATATAGTTTTGTATATTCATTTACTAAGGTACAAATGTATATACTTATATCTCTAAATGTCGACATTAGTTGGACAATAATATATTTCATGTAGATTATTTTTACGGATAAATCCAGTATTATCATATAAGTTTCGCCAACAACAAACCGAAAATGAGAGAAAAATTTAATTTGTAAATTCTATACATAAATTGCTAAATGTATTCTATATGTGGCAAATAATGTAAAATATTTAATATAATCTTTCATAATATACAGATGACTGTCAAATAAAAACAACATGATAAACGAAGTGTCAGCTGCACCGGATCAATTCCGATACCCCGCAATGGTGGGTTATATTTTTACGAAATGATATTACAGTCGTCGTAATAAAACACTTTTTAACTGTTTTATAAATAAATGGCCAAGACAACACAGTTCTAGAAACAATATATAAAATAGGTTATTCTCTATAGATCTCTTACTTATATTAAATCAATATTCACTACAATAATTGGAATTTCATAAGGATTTTGAATTTAATTTACCTTAATCAAAAACAGTGTTTACGTGAGCGTTAATCAGTATTAAGCTTCGCGCTACTCCACACACACAGACAATAAGATCACGTTACTCGGTTACCAGAAATCTGACTACATAACGGTTACAACTATACCTTCATACTGAATCCGGAAAGAAAATATCAAATCCTACCGGTAGTGTCAGTGATTAGTGTGTTTGAATAAACAAACAAATAACACTTCAGCTTTATAATAATTGTGTATATAAAACTTAATATTGTTAATATAAAATAGACGGTATCTTGACTTTCAGAAAGGTTTCATCATCATAACTTCCTCATCCATCTGAGAAGAGCTTTAAAATGTATTTGGACAGATTTAGATAAATTAAACAAAGCTAAAAAATATCTTAATCACTGGTTAAAATTATCTATAAAAATATTAAGCCATGATAAGCTTATTATTTTTATAATATTATATATTTAAAAAAAAAAAAACAACGAACTCGGTTCATCAGTTTGGGAATTATGATGCCACAAACACACACAAAGGTACACAGATAAACAGATACAGATACACTTAAACATATAACACCTACAAGAAGATAAGCTGTAGACACGAGATGATGCTGCAGATGCACAACGATTTGATAATCGCTTTGATCGTTTGAATTAAAATTTAAAAGGTCTTTGATGATGAGTGTTATCAGGCGTGTTAATTGTTTAATCATTTAAAAAATATATAAAATATATCTTTAATATCATAAGCTTTTTAAGAAAACTTTAGTATGAATTTAGAACTATTAGAATCTTATCTAAATAACAAATAAAGGCTTTTAACATAATGCTTAACTAGCTACTTACTACTATAGTGAAAAGGGTGGAAGTATAGAAGTATAACTCGTCTAGACTAACGTCTAAGATCGAAGACGAGTGACGAAGACTACAGTGTAATTTTATATCTCCTACTACCCAATTTATTGTGATTTTATTTTGGAATCTAAAGGAAATGACCCAAAAACGTTGGCAACTTAGTTGGCAACTACCTTAAAAGGAAATTAAAAGAAAAATGATTTCCACCGTCCCGAAATTTCTTTATAAATTGTTTTAATTTGAGTTTTCCAAGCGAGAATAGTATAATTTTATAAATTTAATTTTCTTCAAATTCCTTATTTTACTTAAGTAGTTTTACAATTGTATTAAAATTTATAAAATAAAATTTTCACGGAAATTTTCTCTTTTTATTCTAACTTTAGTATTATCTCATTGAAATTTTGTGTCTGACTCCTGAATATCCTGGCTCCAGGATATCCATGAGTCAGAGACCGGAAATTATAAAAAGTTATTGAGTATCATGTGATTTTCTAATATCAAATCAAAATAATATGTAAGAATGCTTAAGAAATATTTTAGAAATCTTAACAAACTTGTAAAATAATGTTAATTAGTAATAGTTATAATCAGCAAGGAAATGATACGATAAGCTCTTTATCTTATTAATTTAATATCAATATTAAATTCAAAGAATTCACTCACTGAAAATAATGTGCAATGGAAGCAATGAAGCTTTTTGTTGGGCTTGAGATGTGTTCGATTATAAAAGATATTATATTATTGATAAGATATTATATAATTGATATTATACATTGATTATTCATTAAGGCTTTGCTGGATGTTGTATTCGTATTAAATATGAGAATATCTTTTGAAAGCTACATATATTTAAATTTTTGTTCAAGGTGCTGTGTATATTATTTTTTTTCTGTAATTATTTCATTTAAAACCCCTTTTGAACATGAACACATGAATCATTGAAAACTTAATATATTTTCTTCAATATTATGTACACAATTATAAGAAATAAATATTATAATTGTAATAAATTATAATAAATAAACAATGTTTTTCTTGATATAATCCATTAAATTATTTTAGGAAATGGACGGGGGCAGATAATAAATCGCTGGAGTTTGAGAGAACTTAAAATCTTTTTTATTTTGTATATTTCTCGAGGATATTTCTGGAGGATAATATAATATTATTATCTTTATTAAAAACTTTGTATCCGCCTACACTTCTTTTTTCTTTTTGGTATAACAGTCCGATGTTCGTAATTTATATCCTACACGTCTTAATAATTGTAATTAAACATTGTGCTAATGACTTACTTTTGTATTATATTTTTTTACAATTAGACCATTTTATATTTTCACTTTTTATACATGGAACATTGAATCATTGTAATATTATTCGAAAAAAAAAGTACTAGCTATGTCTCAATAGTTATATTTCAATTTGTGTTTAAGATCAGCGTTAATCAACTTAGGACTACTATACAAAAAAAAAATCAGCCACATCTTTGTATTTATCACAATAATTACTTCTCACTAAAATTATGTAACATATATTATATTCCGATACTTTTATGATAAATATAATTATATTCAAAATAATAAATATTTTGTAAGATGATCATGATGATCGATTCATCATGCAAAGTAAATTTATATGAAAATATCACGAAAAATAAAAAGCAGGAAACTGGAACAAACCAAAGGTAACTTCAGAAAGCGTTCGCTTTAATGGTTTCCTTTTATAACAATGTATTGTAATACTGCTTTATTTATATCTTGAATCTTATTGTAAGTCTTTTTCGAGAATTTTCCATTAATGATAGGTATATTCAATATTAATATCCTAAATTTGGACTATGATGAATATAATTTTCTACATAATTAATCTTGTTTTATATAAACATTATAATACAGTTGAATGCACTCCAAAATTAGAAGATTTTAGTCTCATTTCATTAATAAGTATTTTACAAGAAGGATTTAAAAATAGATAGTCTAACAATATGAAGATTATTGGCTATTAGCTTATTGTTATTATATATTTAATTAAACAAAAACCTGAAATTATAATAAGTAATGAAGTTTATAAGAGAAAGTGTATAGGTGTTATATTTTATTTCTTAATCGCATTTTGTATAACCAAATAACTTCACTATAACAATATTGTCCGTTACCTCACAAAATAAACATTTCAATCACTTAAAATAGTAAAAATAGAAAGTTATATCTTATTGTAGTTTTGGGATATTAAATTCTCCTCTATTAAAAAAGTTTTAATAAAATCCGTGTCAATGTTTTTTTATCCCATGTCAGTAAAAATAATTAAGCTAACATTTTGCTGACCATTACAAATAATAGTAGTTTTATTTAGTTCTTCTTATACATACCTCATTCTGTATTCAAATTCGATAAAAAAGCAATTTACAACTTGCAATTTGCATTTTTCTAATTTGCATACAATATCAAGTATACACTGATATGTAGTCTACATGACGCACTCATCTAACAATTATAATATATTCAATATACAAGTTATTTAAATTTACAATAATTTATGATAATTTTGAATTATTACGGTTATTATGAGATGAAAACAGATTTTAAATAGGAAAAAAATCCACAATTCTTATACGAGTATTTATTGTCCGTAGACTAAACTCTAATGATTTCCACAACATTCATGCTTTACAATAGTAATATTATTTAAATAGTAACAATTTAAGTTTAAAAATGAATCTCTTATCGTTTTTAATACACACGAAGCAGTGTTTTTGGGTAAAATCTTTACGGAATATTTAGTAATGTTTATGTGATTGAAAAGTCAAATTAATTTTTTTATTTAATAATTGTTTTATAAAAAAAGTTTTTCAATAACAAAAATATTTAAAACTACTTCTAATTTTATATAATATATAAATAAATAAAATTAATAATACCAATACCTAACAATATCTCAATATTGGGACAAGGCAAAGATTCTATCGTGTAATAAAAATATTTAGAGTTTTGTGGAAGGTTGTATAATGAATAATTTTATAACATTGTATCGAACCACTGTAAAAAAACATTTTCTTAAATTGATACAAATTATATGGTAAAATTAATTCAGGCTACACTAAAAAAAAACAGAATAGTATAAAGGTTAATTAATATATATGAAAAAAATAATTAATATACATCATTATAATATGATATGTATGTACATTATATCTAGATATTTCGATCTATAATCAGTTAACTAAACATTTCATTAAAGTTCATCGATTTGGCGAATTTGATCAAAGATGAGAAGCTTATTCTTAAGATTTTGCAGAAAACAAACAATCTTCACTCAGAGCCTCTTTTGACATGTACATAAAAAAAAACAAGAATAATAACTATCAATACGTGTTATGGAGTTTTTTTGTTTAAGTAAAAGATATTTTCTCGGCGGTACCATGTATCGCATTTTTTTGTAGCTGAGTACCCAATTGTTTTTTAGATTAAATTATTTACATTATTATTATTTTTGTTAAATGTTTTAATAGTAAATGTCTTAACATTAATTTTTTTAATAACAAATACAAATAAACTATAGAGTTATGTAGATTGATGTTATTTTTCAAACTATTTTATACCAGTTTCATTGATAGATAAATTAATATTGTCAACTTATACACGTCAAGTGCTCCAAATGTAACTAAGCCATTTTTTATGTTTTTGTGCACTATTTTACCAAAGTATAAGACAAATAATTTATTTTAAAATTATAATGCGACATTTTGTAACATATTTAACTTATTCCGATCATTTTAATTTGATCAAAATTATATACCAAAGAATAATGTCAATATCGTAAATCTAATGTCTAAGCCCAGATAGTATTGAAGTAACTAATTTGTGTATCACTGGAAGTACACCCGTCTTAATACAGTCATTCCTTCTCGTTAACTATTCAGTAAGTCATCTGTAAATATTTATGCGTTCTTTTGGGTTGCTTTATTCTTATCAAGCAGTAGAATTCCATTAGGCCCAATACTAGTACACTTTAGTTCATTAGTTCTTCACCCTCAAATTATTCTAGTATTTTTATTTGTTAAATAAAAATGCTTTTAAATATTATTCAAAAACATAAAGACAATTGAGTCTTGAAATAGATACTACTAAGACCTAACAAAAGATACAATTGCTAATGCCTGTCGACCATTATTTATAAAACTGCTAAAATATTAAATGTTAATTAACACTTTTAAAGCAAATAGTAGATGCGTTACCTCTTCTGAACAATACTCAAAAGAAAATGACTTTAATACTGAAAACTTAAAACAAAATTACTTTTTGGTTATGCATTTTCAGAAACAAAGGAATAGAATGGAAAAGGATAAAAAAACTGAAACTTAGAATATAAAAAATGACAATATTTAATAAAAGATAAGGAAAACTTAATGAGTAATTGAGACTTGAATTGAGAGTAAATATTACATTTACTCAAAACATCGCCAATGCATATTTTTAATAACATCATCTAAATCATGATTCACCACCAGTTTTCGATCGCTAAGTTTATCTTGGACAATATGAAACATTGGGAATCCAGACTCAATGTTTCTGAAGCGTAAGTCCGGTTACCTACTTATGTAAAATAAATATTGATATATCATATAAATTACAGTACTATAATATAAATCTTTTTAAAAGATTTTAAATATGCTGCAAATTTTAAAAAAATATGACGATTATAAATACAAGCAACTCAACGTCGTAAGTTATGTCATCTTGTTGTTTCTTTCCATGTTACTGGGATAAAGTTAAGGATCCCGAGTATGCGACATCTTGAGGTCTCGTAGTTTGGGCACCGAAATCGGTGGTCATTCATTTCTTTTCCATTTCAATACGCAATAAAATTAAATCAACTAAACGTAGATTGAATAATGAATAATGAATATTATTTAGATGTATTTAACTAAAGCTTAGGGTATTATCTTAGTATCAAATTAATACTATTAATAATTCAATAGTTTATAAATTTCTTGTTTCTTTATTACATTATATACAACCGAGCAATCCTTACGCCCATCTACTCGAATATCGACATTCACATCGATATACGCACTTGTAATGTATAATTGAATAAGAGAGAGAGAGAAAGATAGTCTCATAGAGAGAGTGTCCAACTGCATAAAGCATCAGTTGCAAAAGAAGCAATTAATTTCAAAAATGTATTTATTTTACCGAATAACTGTTTCCAACGTTATCTGATCAATATTGCCTAACTTTAATAGCTCAGCAAAGCGGTGAACAATACGTGAAGTGGGTTGTTTTAAATTATAATAAAATAAAATTTTATTGAAGTAGAGACCTTTAATATTGTAACCTTATCTCAATATTTCACGGTATTCTATTTATTATATTTGTTATGATTACCGTTTTCAAACCGGTTTTATTGAAAAAAGTGCATATTTAAAAATTTCAATATTAAAAGTTTTATTAAAATAACTTATACTGAATATTTGACCTGTATTTTAATTAAATAATTACACTAGTCCGGTGTAAAACATTTGTATGAAAATGGAATACATAATATAATACGTTTAACTATAAGTTAAATATAAAAATATTTCATCGATATTTAAGCATTATGGAAATAATTACAATTTTTTTTGTAATTTGATGGTATTTTATTACATGTACGTTATATTATATAAATTCATTACTTAGGAGCCTTTAAATGTCTTCAATTATAAAAGGATCTGTGTATAATTTATATTTCTACAAAATTAATGGAATATGAAGTAAATGAAAGCTACTTATTTAACAAGCTTCAGCCAACAATTTAAATATGAAAATTTAACTTGTATAACAAACTCTGTTGAAAATTTAAAATATTTGGTAGATCTCAATTCAATATTACGGGAAATTTCAATTTATTTTTAGCTTTTAGTCCAAAACAAAATATATTTATATTTATTCTGTAGCTAATTTATATTATTTAATATCAGAAAGGAAGATCTGTGAAAAAAATGTAGTGTAATGTTCTTAATTTTTAGTCGATGCGAATTAAGTTGCGAGGAACGTTTATAAATAATTAAACATAGAAACAAAAATCTTTCTTAACAAAGTTTTTAGTTATACCAATTGATTTTGGAAACCGATATCTTTGTTATAAGTTTTTTCTTTTAAAGTTCAAGATCCTTTGTGCCAATGTCTTCAAAGGAAAAGCTTTCTAAGAAAAAGTTCTACATACTGTATGCTCGACTAACTTGTTATGATTGTGTTCAAGGATGAATGGTTTTATAAAGTTATATTTAAGAATAATTATTATATTGCATCTCTATTAAATTACATAAATTATAATCAACTTTATTTCGATAAAAAATAGAGAAGCCTTATAAATGAAGTGAACTCAAAACAAAATCATATATCACTTTACCGATTTGAGGCTTAGAAAGATTAAGTATAAGAATACTGATTCTTTCTGAAATTTAGTGTTTTGTATAAATTAATGTCTGGTTATCTACTGTTTCATTTCATTTCAGTCAGAGAGTTGACAACTTACGAATTCTAAGAACGTCAACTGAATTTATTTGATTAAAACGAAACAGGCAAAAGAACTTTATATTAAACTGCAAAAAAAAAGTGTGAAGACATAATATTATTCTTTTATATATGTTACACAATTCAATGCTAAGGTAACTATTGCTTCATATGATTTATGAATTCCAAAATATACCTTCACAGATACGAGTAGAACGGACATTTTTCATATACACCGGTATACCTACAGCATATGTCATTATGATTCTGTATCACATTCAGAAATATAAAAGTACGAAGTATTATTACATAAAAACTTATATAAATCCGTGTATGTGACACGGTAAAAGTTATCCTTAGTATAAGTTTAATATTACTTACAAATTACCCATATGTAAGTATAGTATTCATTTTTTATTACCCAAACTCTAACGAGTACATAGACTAAAAAAGGACAACAGAAAAAAAAACAAAATATATACCATAACGTAGTAAATGGTTTCTTTTTCAATTGTCTGTCTGTTTTCTATCAGTGGCTAGAGTAATAAAAGATGGTACAGGATAGATCATTTTATGTCCGACAATCCCCTAGAGGAAGCAAGATCTACTTGATCAAATTCACTACTCGGTTTAACATTTGAACGAGTTTCATCTTATCATTTCAAAGGAAACAATTCTGTTTGACATCTTGTGAAATTCAAAAGAACTGGATGAATGAAAATAATTAAATATATTAGAATCATTCATGTATAATGTTCTTCTCTTGTAGACTATATGAGTATAATATATTGAAGAGTAGCTACTTGACATCAAATCCAAATTGATAATTTTATTTTTATTTGACATCAAGATAGTCATTCATTGTCATAGTCATTGGGTTAGTCATACAAGTGTAAATTTTCATTGTCTAAAATTTAATCCAGATATCACTGTTATTTTTATTGGCATTACTGAACCTACAATGATGAATATTACGTGAATTTGATGTTTTTAAAAATATTTACTTAGTGAGGTAAACGAAAAACAACAATGAATAAATGTAAGAATAAAGCTTAAGTAGTAACTTAACGATTTACTTGAATAACCAATACTTTCTCCATTTTCTGAACCATCGACACATAAGTATAGATGAGAATAGCCTCAGAACTCGAACATCAAGATACATTTATAATTAAAACAACATTGTGGTTTGTTTCATTCTGTTGTTAGCTTAACTTTAAAATCTACGCTACATTCTTTAATCTCTAACTACAAAGTAAGTAGCTTCGTACTCTTTTTATTAAGTGATCACATCAACTAAATCTAAGTAAAACGAACTTTGGCGTTAGGATATAAGAGAAACTTAAAAGTTTTGCTACCATCAAACGAACTGAAATGTTAAAGGTGCCTTTCAATTTTACTAACACCAATAAAAGCTTCATATAAAATAATTTTTGGGATAATATCTGAAACATATATCAGTGTCAACATCAACCGATCAAGTCTGGTTTGGCTGTTTATAACCAGAATAGTATTACGATGTCACTTAGTATATTTAAAAAAAAATGAAAATCTAAGTATATTTATGGACCATTTGAAACGTGACTTCCTAATCACAATACTAATAGTAGACACAAAGTTCACCTACACTCAGAGTAATAATCTGTGACCCTGTCCTGCCCTTTATATCCTTTGTAATCATGAAATTTAACTACAAATTATTTAAGCGATATATTGCCTACAACTTATTAGATTTTTTTCATTTATTAATATTTTTGTGTTTAAAAGTACAAAGTAAGTTCATATTTGGACGATAGCAGTGTAATTAATTATTAATACATGTTAATTTTCGCGATATAAAAGGTAAATTAAATTACTGTTACACCTCGCGAGGGAAAACCTTTGATACCTCACAATATTTACACGTACACCTGAAGCTAATAAATTAAAATATGCAATGATATTCTGTAAATATACCTTTATTATTAAATTAAAATTGGGTGTTGTTTGGGGGAAGATTATATTAACATTTTTTTAACTTCAATTTAGTTTTGTATATTGATTAACATATATATATACTTATATCTCTTAATGCCGACATTAATTGGAGAATAATATATTTCATGTAAAGTAAATATTATCATAAAACTTTCGTTAAAAACAAACTTAAAATGACACTAAATTTCGTATTTTGAATTGTATATAATAATTAGTAAATGTATTCTATGGTAAAATATGTATTTTTTTATATATATAAACAGATTTGTTATTTCTTTTAATCATATGGTTGCTTTTAATGAATATTATTTGTTTATATTAATATTTGTTTACATTCATAATATTAATTAATTTATATATTCTGAAATATACAGTTGACTGTAAAATATATACGACGTGATAAACGAATTGTCAGCTGCACCGGATCAATGCTGATACCTACCCCGCAATGGTAAGATTTCTCAAGTTTCTAACACAAGTTGTATTTTTATAGAAAGGTATTACAGTCGTCATATTAGAACACTTTTCAACTGTTTTATAAACGAATGGCCAAGAGAACACAGTTCTAGAAGCAACAGATAAGAAGAAGGTTATTCTCTATAGAAACCTTTACTTATAATTAATCAATATACACTAGAATAATAAGAATTTTGAATTTAATTTACTTTAATCGAAAACAGTGTTTACGTGAGCCGTTAATCAGTATTAAGTTTCGTGCTACTCCGCACACACAGACAACAAAATCACGTTACTCGGTTATCAGAAATCTGACTTTATAATGGCTACAACTATACCTTTATACTGAATCCGGAAAGAAAACTTCAAATCCGACCGGTAGTATCAGTGATTAGTGTGTTTGAACAAACAAACAAAAAACTTTATAGTAATTGTATATATAAAACTTAATACTGTTACTCAATTTCTAACATCTTCTTTCCACCTGTACGCTGATGACTTACAGATATACGTCACTGCTCTTTCTCATGATATGGATAGTGCCATTGACAATTTGAATAGCAATTTACAACGTCTTTGCACATGGAGCAGAGCATATGGACTTCGTGTCAATCCTGAGAAGTCCCAAGTCATTTTGACTTGGGACTTCTCAGGTCAAAACTTCTCAAAACTTATAGTAAGCCCCTACCTGGTGTTTATTTTGATAATTCCTTGTTAGTCTTTCGAAATTCGGTCAAAAACCTTGATCTCCACATTGACCAGACGCTCTCTTGGTCGGTGCAGATTGCGGAAGTAAGTAGAAAAATATTTGCTACTGTTGCTTCATTAAAACGTTGGAAGCATCTTCTTCCAATTAAGACGAAAATCTCTTTAGTACAAACCCTTTTACTACCGCTTTTGGACTACGCCGATTGTTGTTATCCAGATGTAACTGAAGAACAACTCAACAAACTAGAACGGCTTCAAAATTTGTGTATAAAGTTTATCTTCAGCCTACGCAAATTTGATCATGTATCAGAATGTCGTACTCAACTAAAATGGCTAACCATTAGAAAACGCCGAAACATGCACATCCTTTCACTTCTTTACTCTATTCTATATAACCCTTGTAACCCTACCTATTTAAAAGAAAGATTCACTTTTTTGGGTTCGGAAGGACTTAGTCAACTCAAACTTCGCTCAAAAAGTGACAATAAATTAATGTTGCCCTTCGCTAAAACTAATTACTACAGTAAATCTTTCACTGTGAAGGCAGTATTACTTTGGCATATGCTACCCCCAGATATCAGATGCTCACAATCGTTAGTTTCATTTAAAAATAGATTATTTAATTATTACCTTTCTTCAGAATAATTTACACTCAACACTTTTGTTGGTCGTTATCGTCAATATTAACTGTCGTTATGTAGGAATTTATCTCAGTTTAGTATATGTATATACAGTAATGTATTTAGTTGTATATATATATATATGTATGTATGTATGTGGGTATGTGTATATATATATTTAATTATATTATTTGTATATATGTATGTTTATATGTATATATATAATTAATGTATTATTTTATAAATATTATATTTATTTAAAAGTAATTTAATTAGTTAAATGTTTATAAGCCATATGTGGAAATAATTAATGCTTTATTATTCTATGCATCTATTTTAAGTAATATTCCTCGTATTAGCACTATCCCGTACTTATTACTGAAATTCTTTCACCTGAAGATTGTCTGTCAGAGATTGCTTTTAGCAATAAGACCGCCTTTGCATATTTTGTTTTTTTTTTTATACTATTTTTGTTTCATTGTATTAATTTTGTGTGCAATAAGGAGCTTTTATCTATCTATCTATCTATTGTTAATATAAAATAGACATTATCTTAATTTTAAGAAATGTTTGCATAATCATAATTTCTTTATACACCTGAGAAGAGTCTTAAAATATATTTTGATAGATTTGAAAAAAATTTAAGCTAAATATAATCTTGATCACTATTTCACATGATCTATTTAAATGTTAAGATATGATAAGTTTTTTAGTTTTATATTATTATATATTTATTATAAAAAAATCGGTTTATCAGTGTAGGAACTATGATGCCACAAACACACACAAAGGTAGACAGATAAACAGATACAAATACACTTAAACATGTAACACTCACAAGAAAATAAACTGTAGACACGAGATGATGCAGCCGATGCACATCGATTTGATAATCGCTTTGATCGTTTGCATTGAAATTTAAAAGGTCTTTGATGATGAGTGTGTTAATTATTTAATCATTTAAAAAATATATAAAATATATCTTTAAATATCATAAACTTTTTAAGAAAACTTTAGTGTGAATTTAGAATCTTATTTAGAAACAAGTAAAGGGCATTTGACATAATGCTTAACTAGCTACTTAGTGGTATAGTTAATAGAGTGGAAGTATAGAAGTATAATTTGTCTTTGATCCTCATATACGTTTTCTTAATGTTAGACTAGAATTAACAATATCTATAGTGTAATTTTATATCTTCTACAACCCAATTTATTGTGTTTTTATTTTGGAATCTAAAGGAAATGACCCAAAAACGTTGGCAACTTCCTTAAAAGGAAATTAAAAGAAATATGATTTCTACCGTTCCAAAATTTCTTTATAAATTGTTTCAATTTGAATTTTCCAAGTGAGAATAGTATAATTTTATAAATTTCATTTTCTCCATATTGCTTATTTTACTTAAGTAGTTTTAAGATTATATTAAAATTTATAAAATTAAATTTTCACAGAAATTTTCTCTTTTTACTTTAGGTTTAATTTAAGGATCTCGGCCTTTCTTGAACGATCATCAGTTCATTTCTAAAACGTATTTCAAAGGCGGCTTTAGTAGGTTCTTACGATATTTGGTTAAGTAGGGAGAGGAGCGTGAACAGTGAAGGTGAGAGTGTATGCGCATAGCAGAAAGGCCCCTTAAATCTACACCTGGGTCGCAAGTCCCAGGCATTGTTTTTGCTCTTTATTTAATAGTTATAATCAGTAAGGAAATGATATGATAAACTCTTTTTCTTGTTAATTTAATATGAATATTAAATTCAAAGAAATCACTCACTGAAAATAATGTACAATGGAAGCAAGAAAGCTCTTTGTTGGGGCTGAGATCTGTTCGATTATAAAAGATATATATAATTGATATTTTACATTGATTATTGATTAAGGCTTTGCTGGATGTTGTATTCGTTGAAAGCTACATATATTTCAATTTTTGTTCAAGGTGCTGTGTATATTCATTTTTTTCTGTAATTATTTAATTTAAAACCCGTTTTTTCATGTGTTCATTGAAAACTTAATATATTTTCTTCAATATTATGTGGACAATTATAAGAAATAAAAATTATAATTGTAATAAATTATAATAAATAAAAAATGTTTTTCTTGAAATAGTTCATTAAATTATTTTAGGAAATGGACGGGGGCAGATAACAAATCGATGGAATTTAAGAGAACTGAAAATCATCTTTATTTTGTATATTTCTCAAGGACATAATATAATATTATTATCTTTATTAAAAACTTTGTATCCGCCTACACTTCTTTTTTCTTTTAGGTATAACAATCCGATGTTCGTAATTTATCTCTTCCTACACGTCTTAATAACATTTTTTTACTGACGGTCCCAGTTTATGAGCTGCTGTTCTTAAAAAAAAACAGCTATGCTTGAAGAATTTGTTTCATACTTTCTTTGAATAATTGATATAAAGAAAGTGTTTTTTAATTATCAGAATAACATTTGTATAAGAACAGAACAAAAATTAAAAACTGTCAAAACTAACAGTCAGCAGCACTTTTAAGTAGATTCCATAGATGAATCTACCTATTGCAATCGATGCGATGACGGGACCCAAACAACAGAGTAGGGGCGCTACGCCGTTTATGAACTGGAGATTGAGAATCCATCGAAAAAAAAAATTATATATCCCGATATAAATATATGTATATATGATCCATTAGTCCAAATTAATCGTAGGCGAAATCTGACTTCACAGGTCGATAGGATAAATTAGTAGGTCAAACGTAGCATCTCGTTTTTTGGAAAAAGTGAAAGGGGGGCTGGGAGTCGGGGTGAAAGTGCAAACCATTGGGACAAGCTACAGGCCGCAAATATTGACGGAGGATTTTCAAACTCGGTATACACATTCTTAAACAAAATGAAGGTTAAGTTCTTGAACGGGGGAAATTGGTCGAGGGGTTGGGGGGCTGGGGGAGTTGAAAGTTAAAAACCGAAAAAAGTCACATAAGGAGGCAAAATTTTGCAGTCGGAAAAATCCTAGAAAATTAACAATTTAAAAAGGTAACTTTTTTGGCCGAAGAGTTTTTTGATCCGACTCCCCGTTTATGAGATAGGGGTGGGGGGCGGTTCCCCCCTCACCCAATATATGCAAAGTGATCCGTCATAAAACTCGTAATGACCAGTAGAATACCGCTGGCTAGTTTTTCTTTATCGATCCGACCACCCCTCACCTCCCACAACTAAAGTAAATCATTCAATCTTAAGAAAATGAACTATATCTCCTGTTGTTGACTGGAAAAAAAATGATTTATTTGCGTTTCAGGACAAGTGCGGTGAAATTATTGGTGTGGTGATACCATCTTTTATTATACATTACATGTTTATCGCATTCTCGGTTTCATTGTTTTTTTTTTTATACATTCTAGGTTAATGCTTGACTACATTCCACCTGATGGAAAGTGAAAATGTAGTCTTAGATGGTAAAGCGCATTAACTTAGTAACCTATTCACTCTTCTCGTGAAGATGCCCACATTGCATTCGGACGGAAAAACCGACACAGGCAAGCTGTTCCAGTCCTTCGCTGCACGAATTAAAAAAGACGAAGCAAAGCGCTGCGTTCGGACAGGGGGAATGTCCACAACGTAAGTATGGATACCTGCCGTGCGTAGGGACGTCCTGTGATGGAATGTGATGAGGAATTAAGTCGTGTAATTCCAGCGCTCACTCACCAAAATGTATCCTATAGAATACTGAGAGGCTAGCAATTCTACGCCTGTGTTCAAGGCAGTGGAGGTTGGCTTCTACCAATTCGGAATCGCCTATAAGCCTCTTTGCTCGCCTCTCAATTGAGTCCAGAACCGCAAGATGAGACTTTGCGGCACCAGCGAATATGTGACCACAATACTCTACACACGACCGGATCTGTACTTTGTATAATACAAGAAGCTGTCCCGGTGTAAAGTACTGACGGACCTTCGCAAGAACGGCAAGCTTCCCTGCAGCTGCTCTTGCTCTGGACTCAATACACCGACCAAAGTTGAGGTTCGAGGAAATCTATAAGCCTAACAACTGTAGCCGGTCACTGTATTCCAAAGATACACTCTGGAAAGTAGGAGCCAAGGTGAAAGGGCTCATTTTGGCGGTGAACAGACACGTCTGTGTTTTGGTGGCTTTGAATTTGACAAGATTGGCTTTGCCCCACGAGACGTCCAGAGAGACGGCGACCGCTTCTCCGTTCTTCTCGATAGCCTCGCCTAAAACGTGCGCAGAATACACTAAAAGGTCCCCAGTGGACCTATTTCGGCGAAACCCGTACTGTCGGTCACTGAGGAGATCGTTACCTTCAAGGTACGCTAGAAGGCGCGTGTTCAATACACGCTCCATAATCTTGCAGAGTATGGAGGTGATTGAAATTGGTCTATAATTGGCAGGATCGACATGGCTGCCTATTTTGGGCACTGGTTGCACGTTTGCAAGCTTTCAGGATTTCGGCACTATTCCAGTCTTAAAAGAGAGGCGATACAGACGTGTCAATACAGGAGACAACTCAGCTGCGCACGTCTTCAGCAGAATGGCTGGTATACCATCAGGACCACTGGCTTTATTTACATCAAGACGACACAATGCTCTCCATAAGTCTTTGTTAGTGATGCGGATTTCCGGCATCGAAATACCGCAGTGAGGAAGATGTGCTGGAGAAGCATTACCAATATCTAGATGCGAATTATCAGCAAACAGAGAAGCAAATACATTCGCTTTCTCTGCCGCTGTATAGGCCAGAGATCCATCCGGCTTCAGCAGAGCAGGCAGTGAGGGTTGGCAGAAGTTTGACTCGATCGCTTTGGCAAGAGACCAGAAAGCTCGACTGCCAGTAGGTCTGACAGAGAGCTTTTCGCCATTCTTAGCGATTCGATCGCGTCGAGACTTCCGTAATGCCTTTTTATAGGACTTGGCAGCTTGGTTATAGGCTCTCTTCTTTGAACGTACATCCGGAGCCTTGCGGCTTCGAGCATCAGCCCAAATGAGGTATGCCGAATGTTTGCGGTCTTCAGCACGACCACATTCGGCATTAAACCATGGGTGAGCTTTGCCACCGATGTGTACGTCAGTAAAAGGAATGAAATACTCCATTGCCTGATGCACCACATCGGTTATAGATATCGGATATATATCCCAACTCGACGGATCCAAAGAAGAGAAGCAGACCTGCCGCCAAGGATAAGACGCAAAAAAGTGACGCATCTCATCCCAATCTGCTGACTTGTATTTCCATACTCGCCTAACACCATGTGGTTCGAAAGCTGGGGGGGAACATGTAAACACAGATTTCACCAGACAGTGGTCGGAGGTTCCCAAGGGGGAGGTGACCGTAACGCTTTACCTGTCCGGATCAGTTGTCAGCAGAAGGTCCTGGCAATTGGCTGTATGGCCTACTACTACATCTGGTACCCTTGTCGCTTGCCTCACCAGCTGAAAGAGGTCGAAGGACAACGCAAAATTCCGCGCTTCTCTTCCAGCATGACAGGCATTAAAGTCCCCCAGAAAAACGAGCTGCGCTAAAGGATACTGATGCAGAGCCAAATCAGCAGCCTCACCGAGATGCTCAAATAATCTAGTTGTCTCCTGGTCACCGCTGTGCGAACGGTAAACACAGGAATACAGGATTTTTTCGTTTCCAGTGTCTACTAAAACCCATACGGAAGAAAAAGTGGGGTCTTCAAGGTGACGGAGACGCAGGATACACAGGTCGTTCCGCGCGTACACACAGACCCCGGCACGCGAGCGAAAGTTTTGCTCTAACGAGTAGCCGGGAGAATCCAGGTACGCAGTGCTCAAAGGATATTGTATCTGCATCTCCGTCAAAAAGAGCAAGTGCGGTTGCTCTGTCTCTAGGTGGTGGTGGACAGGCTGGAGATTAGAGTGCAAGCCCCTGATATTAGTGAGCTGCACTTTGAATGAGGAGGAGTGCAACCGCTGTGAAAACTTGTTCTTTTTATTGGACTTTTTCATTAAAAAAATTTAAAATTAAAGAGTGAATAGGATGAGCAAGGGCAGTTGAACGAGGCGGTACGTATCGAATCCGACGTCAAAATTGGTGATATCATGACATTGGGAGGCTAGTCTGGAGACTGCGGGGACGCCCGAACCCCCCCAGGGATCGCCATCGGGCCTCCTCATCTGGTCGCCAACCAGCACGATGGAGCCACCCTGGGATTTTTCGCAGCTGGCGGGGCAGCCTTTCGTGGGTGGCTGACCCACTAATTTTGCCCCCAACTATCTGCGGGCGGCCAGCGGAAAGCCGTCGCTTCGGATCCCGCTACCCTCCTCGACTAGACACCCGACACAATAAACACCAACTCGACGCCAAACCGGTTCGCCAACGCAACGCAGCTGTTCAGACCCATTTCCCATATATACGGCTTCATCAAACAATGTGTCGGAACACGACTAGGTCGCTTTGCGACACGACTTTGTCCGATGGGTGGTAACCTTGCCGGCGACCTGATGTTATGGTCTACCACAGAGTTACCTTCGCATATTGCATATCAAGAATCGCGTGACGGGAATCTACCTAACGCGATCGACCCTATCGAACGAGGTATTTATTAACGCACTAACATGGTTCTATAACGTAAAGGCCGGTACAATATAATATTTAAAAAATCTATAATATCTTTTATAGGATTATAAAAACTATATTCTTTTATTTCTTTGAGGTTGACTACAAAAGTAGAAATCCAATGTACCATATTTACTTAAACCAGGTTAGTACCATACTGCTATATCAAACTTATAAGCACATTTCTTTAAAATGGTATTACGAGTTCTGTAAGAACTTGAAAACTGTAAGAACCTTTTAAGGAGCGTGTGAAACCAATATGTTAATACAAGTAAATAACGAATAAATTTCATGTAAGATGTTTGTGTTGGAGTCATGAATAAAATGGAATAAAACATCGCATAAATCTTCATAGATGAGATGCCGAGATCAAATGAGTTAGATAATGTATTTATCTTCATTAGAGCGCTCCATATGTGAGTGTTCTGAAGATAATCCATTCAATACATATTGATATACATAAAACAATGTTATGTAATAAATTGCAGACTGAGAAGTAAGCTTATTTTTATTCTTCATCATTAATTTTGCTAACTTAGTATTTATTGATTATACAGTGACTTCAGAGCACGTCTTCCATCTATTATTTTGTTAAAATGTGAATAATGAATACTCCTGTCTTTTTGCAAGAATCTTTCTTTATTGATATTTGTGATGATATCATTATTTTTTTTAATTTTTAAAGTTGTTTTAACATTATATATTATAATATATTTTTTTTTATTAAAACAATATATTTTTTTTTATTAAATAACATATACTTGCTGTCTAATCATAAATTCTATAATAAATTCTGTTTATTGCAAATAACATCTAACAACGTAAATAATAGTTAATTCTAATTACTTTTTAGAACTCAACATAAGTTATCTATATCAGTTTAGTTACTTTTCTTAATTACCCAAGACATATTAGGAAATTAAAGTTATATTAATATTTTATTTAGGTTTAATATTTGTCGCAATGTCTAGTAAATTAATGTAAATTATGTTTGTTAGACGAAGCAGTTGTTATACTTTAATTCATATAAGATATAAAATTTAGAATAATATAGAATAATGTTTTGAAAAATTAACACATTTTTATTAACAAATCTATTTCAATTATTGTACTTGGGTTCCGAACAATGGAATGTAATAGAGAAATATCTAAAGTATAGCTTTAATTATATTAAAATTCCTATCACTATCACAATAAAATTGAAACGTTTATTGTTCCTGTTTCTAACTTTCTCATAGAATTTAAATTTATTTAATTTTATTGTATTCTGTCAAAATTGGAGAGTAAGTTATATAAATTTTGCGCATTTTTATTTGAAATAGAATAGAAGAGCGTGGACGAATTTGACATACTGCGTCCACTTCCACCGGGGTTAATACCAACATCTCTTTAAGAGATTATTGTTGCTGAGTTCCGTTAGCCCTAACGCCGAGTACGGCTTCCTTCTCAATTGTCGCTAGCTTTGGCAACAAAATGCTGCTTTGATGAGAGGTTTCATATCTTTTGAACTGTAATTTCACGTTATTTTATTTACGAAGAGAACCGAATAAATAGGTGTATACCAATATGATTCTTCAGTCGATATTAAATTCAAACAATATTTAATTTTATAATAATATTATAACAATGAAAATTGAAATGCAATCATAATAATAATTAGTAAAATTATACATATATAAAAATATTTTAAAATATATTTAAAGTAAGCAAAATACATTTAATATTGTAAAATTTTATTATAAATATGTTGAATATTCTCAAAATACTGTCCAATTCCATTACCTCACGAATGTACGGCAAATACTAAATTCATACCGTAACGTAGTTTACTGTGTTCAATAAAACTTTGAGTTTTATTTCGACATAAATTGTAAAAAAATATATATTTATTCTTTTTTGGGTAATTTTAATCACTACTCCTAATTTTAAAAAATAATAACAAAATATATGGTAGTTTTTTTTTTTAATAAGAAAAAAATATATATATTTTACCTTATCGTACTAACAATTTAGTTCTAAGTAAAAGAAAACCTTATTCTATATGAACCTCTTTCGTAACTCCGGTATCCAATTCGTTTTGCAAGAAATAGTAGGCAATAGTTGTATTACAGTAGTAGGTAATAGTTGTATTTGTCTATAACATATTAGCTATATTACGCTTATTTAAAGTTTTAAATAATTTAATATAAAAGAGTCATTCATTAAATCAATCATCATCAAGTTTCTTTTGTGACAATTTTGTGAAAAAATTCTCCAATGTCATTAGAAAATACTTAACGAGGACGTAGAAATGCTACTAAAGTCAGTAATTAATGTCAAGTTTGGAAATTTGATGAGGTCGATTGGTTTTGTTTCCAAAATTCACAGTAAAGATCTTCCCTTAAAATAAGTTTTATTCTATCAGTTCTATTTGATACGTCTAATATACTATTATATATATATATATATATATATATATATATATATATATATATATATATATATATTAATATAATCTTATAATTTAACTATTTATGAGAAAAAAATATCTTGAAGATTTCAAAAATATCTTTAAGGTTCATCACATAAATGGCTATGACGACCGTTAGCACCCTTTACTTGTGTGCTAAAGGTCGTCATAGAAAATATTTTTTTTCTCTACTCTGTCGTCTTCACTACCCTTTCTATGTATATTTACTCTTAATATTTAATATGTTTGTGTGCTTCTTGTTTCTTGATATAACATTTAAAAGCCATGTTCCTGACGCATATTAAGTTTGAGCGATGAGGTAGTGTAACTGATATTCATATTGTGTTGCTTATAGTATGCTCGGCGAGCAATGAATAAAATATTATAAACTTCTCTTGTATTTAGCGTGTATGAAGGAATACAGAACATGTTTAAATAAATGTATATTTATAATATTATAATAAGGACCATACTTAATTCCATTTATAACTATTAGTCATTATTACATACAAATAAAACTGTATTCGTTTATTTATTCAGTCAAATTTAATATTATTTATATAAACATGATTAAAAGAAATATGTACATCAGATTTTGGAGACAATATTTTGCTCTCAATTTGCCTCAATTGTATTCAAAAACTAGTATTAGTAATGAAGTTGCGAAAAGAATTGATTAATTTTTTTTATTAAATAAGGATTTGATTGTCAAGCTTTATTAAATATATATATATATATATATATATATATATATATATATATATATATATATATATATATATTATATTTAATACCGTATAAAATACCTTTTAACAACCATTTTGTATTACATCCTCCACTATTGATTATGTAAATATTTTAATTAATTCTATCAATGTTTAAAATGTGATCTAATTCAAACGAGATTCACATTCGTAATATTACGAATACTCAGACATAGCTAAAGCTAGTTGTATATATAATGACATGAGGTATTGTTAAACTAGTTCACTAATTAAATTATATACAACCACATTACTTCGTAGTATTGATAATATCACACCATTGTATATAAAGATGTATAAACACATATAACATGCAATGTTTTAATGAAACCCTTCGTTTTGTAAGTTATATATATATTATTAGAACCCCGAATAATAGAGCTTCTAAACATTTAAATAAAACTTATAAAAAAGTGTAACAAATATATTTTAAAAATCTAAATTTCATATAACTATACAAAAAGGGTGATTCAAAAATACATGTGAAAAATTTTATTTATTTTTTTTATGGGGGCACCCTGTCATTTTGTTCTATTGGTTAAAAAACTTCCACCAATTTTTTTTTAGATTTTTAAAAGAGGTTTTAGCGGTCGCTACCGGGGATGAAAAGTGTTGGGTTTTATGTACAGGTAAAAAATAAGTAATAACCTATTTTATTAAATAACTACAACAATAATTTAAGGATAACTACTATTATAACTAAGACTAGTAACTTAAGATGTTAATGTAGATTTGTTACAATTGGGGAATTTTCGCCTAAAGTCTTTGACCGCCAACAATAGCTACTGTTTCTGGTCTTCGTCTGTCGTATGAAGGCGATTGTACACTTCAATCAACGATACTCCCCTCTCAGCTGTATCGTTGATAACTTTTAGACCCTTTACAACAGTCACACATTTTTTAAACTCACAATCGTCCTTCCAGGTCTGCACGTCCTTTTTTAAAAAATCGCAGGAGATGGAGATACTTTTAAAAAACGTTAATATGTGAGAAGATACGAAGTCCTCCAGGTTTTTTGTTGCAATAAGGTTTTGATCCAGGATGACTCGCTTTGGAGAATCTTTTGACCCTTCCAGTTTCCAAAGAAACTGGGTCGTCAGAGAAGGCCAAAGCTACAAGTTTTTATGATAGGTACCAAAGGTGTCCCAACGCTTGTTTCATAGCAACTTTTGAAAGTGATTCATTCACTTTATTGTAAGCTAATAAATCCTTCAAAAGTTGTAAGTCATTCCTTGGCGCAGACCATGCGCAAGGAGCTTGATACCAGTATTTGGCGTAAATTCGTACAGTAAAAATGCAAATTCCTTTGATTCCTTTAATTTCCCTCTTCGTCAGTTTTTGTTGTTCCCGAAATAGATATATTTTAAAAGAATAGATGGCCTTCGCCATCCACCTTACCCGGTGGAGACCAGGAGGCGCTCGAAAAGATACACCTTTCTCAGGTGTTCCTCCCAAAAATATGATTATCAGGTTAAGTAGTTCCTTATAATCGTCTCGTGGTTCAAACTCGTTAAGGTGGCTTTCAGCAAATAATGTCATCTCTTCGGTAACATCTGCTACTTTGTTTTAGAGTTTCAGGGTCCGCAGTAGCTACCCTAAAGTCCTCTTTTAGTATTTTAACCCAACGTTTTTGCAGTCTTTTGAGGATTTGTATATCTGGCCCACTAGAAGCATTAGTTGCTGAAACTATGGCTTTAAGCACAATCTCCAAAATGTGATGCCAGCATGGAGGCCATAATAAATTTTTCTCCAGCTTTTGCTCTAGTAAGGTACAAGCTCCATTGAATCGACCTGTGTTTGATGCTGTGGTATCAAAACACATCGATTTTACTTTTTCATCTAAACCCCAGGACAATAACATTTCATTAACAGCTGAGGTCATCGCCTGCCCTCTTCCATTCGGAAGTTTTGGAACATCCAAAAGCCGTTCCACTCCCTGTCCTGATACTATAACATGCAAGCGATCCACAACCTCATGTCCCGTTATGTCTTTGAGCATTTTACCATCCCAGTGAACGGTAAGCGGAACCTCTGGCTTAAACTCGTTTTTTAGAGATCCTGAGATTTTTTCGTCGCTGGATTCGCTGACGCCGAATAGAAGAAAAGCTAACGTTGTACTTCTCAGTATCACAGCCAGCGCTCTTGAGAATCGATGTTAATACCACAGCAGCTTTTCGATCGTTTAACTTAGCAACATCAAGACTTACAGCCAAACGGTCATCGATTAATTCTTTCCTCCCTTGTTTTCGGTGTGGCTTCGAGGTAGACGGTCCTGGCAATGGAGGCCGACTGTCTAAAGAGGTCGAAGACGACGACATTAAAAAAGGTTGGCTATATTACTACTTACTTAAAGACTAGCTCACACTCTATTGCGAAATTACTACTTTAATCTTTAAACCCTTTCCGTAGCTTAATAACCTGAAGTCTGAAGAAGTTAAAAAACGTGGATAGAGGATATGTACCAGGTACCTAACGTAAGGTACGTTTACGCTCAGGTACAAAAATACACAAAGGCACCGCCATTTTGGTTCCCAAGGGCTGCAACCCCATTGCCGTATGTAACGCATTTTTCAAAAACTTTAATGGATGGTAGCGACCCCTAAAGCTGACTTAAATTAAAAAAATATATATGGGTATATTTTTTTCATATTGGAACCATATAAGACGGGGCCCCTATAAAAATTTAAAACTAAGATTTTTTGTATCACCCTACTATACATATAAATATAAGTTTATACAAAATAGTTTCAGGCACCTTAAAATGAGGAGCTTGTAACTGTGTAACGTGGAAGTATTTGAATATTCATTAGTTTAGTAGAGGTGTGATTTAGTTAAAACTATAACTACGTCAACTAAACCTTAGTGTTAATTACATTCATTAAGGTATAAAGTTAAAATGACATTAGAGGAGAATAAGATAAAACTTACGTGATTTGTTTATATTTGAATTTTACTTTATAATTTATATTTAAGCCAGATTGTACATTTTCTTAAAGGATAGTAAATGATATTCTAAATTAATTCTATAACAGTATTCCTAAATAAAGCAAAGTGCAATCTTTATGTTTAGTTTAAAGTCTTATTTAAGATATATTTTACAATAGTATTTTAGTTCCAAGATCAAAATTAATAATGGTTACGGATATTAATCCAGGGGATAATAAATTGTTTATTTTTCATGCATAAATCCAATTAAACTAACTGAAACTTGAAAGTATCGTTAAACGTTTTAAATTAATGAAGATTTGCATTTTAATTATCAAAAAACCAAATACTGATAATGTTTCAATACTTTAAAGAGCATAATATTATATGTAAAATTATAACGAGATTTTTTTAAATATTTTGGTTATAAAAAAAATAAATGAAAATTCATTTTATTATAAAAAAATCATTCATAATACGATGATTAATATCTTACAAATCTCAAATTACAGCAATTGTTAAAGAAATTTCGAGGCGGTGGAAATCCCTTTAAGATTATTTTTAAGGAAGTTGCCGATGATAATGTATTTATTTAAAACGGACGTCAAAATAACAAAAATAATGTCTTAAATTATGGTTACCATTTTATTTTAACTGATTATATTTTAAATTGGTATAAAAAATACAAAAAAGCAATTTGTAAAGGATGTTTATATTTCTAGGGCTTGTTATTTTCTTATTTAAATTTAACGTTATATAATATTGAATAATAATAATAATAATAATAAATAATTATTATTATTTATGTATTTGTTTTAATAACCTACAACATTATCACAAAGTAGTACATATCTCATTCCGACTCAACCGGTTTACTGCAAAGGATTTGAAACGTAGTGTAAAAATAAAAAACGCAATTCATTACACTCGAGTGGAATCGCTATTTAAAGGTTTATTGCAATGTTCAAGTATATAGTTTAAAGGATTTTATACTTAATGAAATGATTAAGTATAAATCCCTTAAACTATTTATCTAAGTAAGTACTATATATTAAAATGCAGTAATTTCATGTTTGCAAATAGTTATATAAATGTATCACGTAAAGCAAATCCGTGATTGGAATTGTATAACTGGCATTTGTTTCCCAAAACAGATGCTGGTTTATGTATATCTAGTTAGAATAAATACGAAACAATGTATATGTGAACGTAATTTCTAATATAATATGTGCTGATAAATAATAAGTAACTTAACGGAAATTAAATTTATGATATGTTTGTTTAATTTAGTTGTAATTATGTGCTGTTTAAGTCGTTATGGATTAATACATTTTAACAGGTACGGTTTTATTTTTTTATAATTAATAATAAATTTAGATTTGTATTTTATTTCTATAAAATAATGTTTCATTTATATTGCATTTCTCTTATTTAAAATTCTCCTTGATCTAGAACAAATACACTTAATATTAACTATAAGGCTTACCGATATCAGTTACTTCAATTCTATTTATTCTTACCAAATTACTATTTTAACCACCTCCCTACCAGGAACAAATAACCACTCCACTTTGATACAGTTTGTAACTCGGAATCTGTCATACGTTACTAAAAATTTAAGAAACTTAATAAAAAAATCTATAAGTAACGGTTTTCCTCTTACTTTTCCGCAATCTGTCGTAATAATTTTGTGAAAAGGGACGGAAGAGTATTACAGGAAATCGGAGAAGGGTTATTTGATTGGATCAATAAACGTGTGCGGTGATAGAGTTGGGAGTCAGACGGCATGAACCAATTTTGCGAGAGATTGGTACTATCAACCAACAGGATGTGTGTGTTTGTGTGTGATGAGAACGTCAATTTTACAGTAAGTATCATTTCTTTGTTTCTATTTTCTTTCTAATTGCATCTTAGTATATTCTCCTTCGGCGCATAAACATTAAATAACTGTAAATAATAAATGTATTTTTTTTATAAATAAATAACCTTTTCAGTTTTTTTCAATTGTGAGATCAAATTCTGATAACTAGAAGTATTAAATTAAAATATTACAAGCTTGTAAATAACAACAGACAAACAGCTGTATTACAGCTTGTAAATAATCGTAATTACGTAATATTTCATGTATAATGTAATAATTAAATACCCTTTTCCCAAAAATTGAAATGAAGCTTATGTATTGTAATTAAATTTCGACTAATCAAAATATATAATTATATAAAAGGTGATTGATAAATTATTTATTATTTATCACAGATAGGGATCACTCTAGAATTAAAGATCTGTGTGTACTGGATTATTTAACAAGAATTTGGTGTAAAACTATAAAATGTATATTTAAGTTTCCGTAATTAAACATTGTACCAATGACTTACATTTGTATTATATTTTTTACAATTAGACCATTTTATATTTTCACTGTTTATAATATAATATTGAACACTGACTTCGTACGAGCTATGATCTCGTGCAACTGACGTGTCGTATACTTCGTGCTCGGTTTTACAATTGCTATATTATAAACAGATGTGATACTCATATAATATCTATACATACATATAAAATTGAAATGTCTGTTTGTCATTCTAAATTAACAGTTCTTTACTAAATGCACATGGAAGTATATATGTATATACGGTTATTATAAAAAGAACACATTTTTAATTTTTTTCCCTGTCTGTCTGTTCGTCGGTTTATTCCAGCTAATTTCTGAAACGGCTGGACCACTGTAATCAGGATTTTCATATGCGGATAGTTAAAGTTATAAGGAATTACTTAAGCTACTTTTATTTTTAAGAATATATCAGGCGCAAACGGAGTCGTGGGCACATCTAGTTATAAATAAATATAAATCGCTCACATATAAATCTTATTAAGTATACTATGACGTAGAGTTAAATTGTGTTACTATGTGAATATACGAATAGGTATCTTTTTATAGCATTTTATCATCTCAGTAATGTATATTTTATATGGTTTTGATGTAATAATTTATTGTTGATTAGGACACGATATAATATAATATAAGACGTATAACTACGTAACGACACTGGCCGTCAACTTAAATATGGAACATTGAATCATTGTAATATTATTCGAAAAAAAAAGGACTAGCTATGTCCCAATAGTTTTATTTCAATTTGTGTTTAAGATCACCGTTAATCAACTTAGGAGTACTATACAAAAAAAAAACAGCCACATCTTTGTATTTATCACAATAATTACTTCTCACTATAATTATGTAACATATATTATATTCCGATACTTTTATGATAAATATAATTATATTCAGAATAATAAATATTTTGTAAGATGATCATGATGATCGTTTCATCATGCAAAGTAAGATTATATGAAAATATCACGAAAAATAAAAAGCAGGAAACTGGAACAAACCAGAGGTAACTTCAGAAAGCGTTCGCTTTAATGGTTTCCTTTTATAAAAATGTATTGTAATACATGTTTTATTTATATCTTGAATCTTATTGTACTCATAAGTCTTTTTCGAGAATTTTCCATTTATGAGAATTTGCCATATATTCACTATAAATATTCTAAATTTGGACTATGATTAATATAATTTTCTAAATAATTAATCCTGTTTTATATAATCATTATATTTAAAACACTTAAATTCACTCCGAAAATAGAAGTGATTTTCATCTCATCTTAGTAATCAATTAATTATTTACAAGGAGGATTTTAAAAAAGATTGAGAAGATTATTGTTACTATATATTTAATTAAACAAAAACCTGTAATTATAATAAGTAATGAAGGTTATAAAAGAAAGTGTATTATTGTTATATTTTATTTCTTAATAGCATTTTGTATAACCAAATAACTTCACTATAACACCTTTGTCCGTTACCTCCAAAAGAATGATATACGAAAGAAAATTCTCTGAATGCTTTTTCCGTATCTATATTTTTTATCACATGTCAATAAAAAAAAAAGCTAACATTTTGGCTGACCATTTCAAATAAGAGTAGTTTTATTTAATTCTTCTTATACATACTTCATTCTGTATTCAACTTCGATAAAAAAGCAATTTACAACTTGCAATTTGCATTTTTCTAATTTGCATACAATATCAAGTATACTGATATGTAGTCTACATGACGCACTTATCTAATAATTGTAATATATTCAATATACAAGTCATTTAAATTTACCATAATTTATGATAATTTTGATTTAATAGGATTATTATGAGAGGAAAACAGAATTCAAATTAAGGAAATTAAATGTAAACCCAAAAAAGGAAGAAATCCACAATCATTATTATTGTCTGTAGACTAAACTCTAATAATTTCCAAAATATTCAAGCTTTGCAACCGTAACATTACTTAAATAATTTTTAATTTAATTTTTAAAAATGCTCTAAATTCGTTTTAATATACACAAGCAGTGATGGCGATAAATGTTTTGGAGTAAGGTTTTACAGAATATTTAGTAATGTTTCAATTTCTCTTTATAAAGGTTACACAAACGCAACGAAATTGAAACACGTAGTCATAAAGCGACACTAATTACCAGCCTCCGTCTACTCACTCTGTCTCTCTCTCTGTTTCATTTGGCTATAATTAACATAATTTAAAAATATTTTTTTACTTTGTGATTGAATAGTCCAATTACTTATTTTATATAGTTATTGTTTTGTAAACATTTGTTTTCCAATAACAAAAATATGAAAAAGTACTTTCAATTTTATATAATATATAAATAAATATAATTAATTATACCGATATCTCAATATTGGGATAAGGCAAAGATTCTATCGTATATAAAAAAATATTCAGAGTTTTGTGAAAGCTTGTATAAGGAATATTTTTATTACATTGTATCGTAAAAAACATTTTCTTTACAAAATATTTTTAAATTAATACAAAATTTGTATGATAAATTTAAATTAGGCTACAGTGAAACAAACAGAACAGTATAAAACTTAATTAATATATATGAAATGATTAATTAATATATGTATCATTACAATATACAATGAAAAGCATACTTTACAAAGATCAACTTATCTTGTATAGGTACACAAAATCAGCAGTTAGATAATTCAGTATAAATTACTACATATTCCCATTATAATCAGTTAATTAAATATTTTACTAAAGTGCATTGATTTGGCAAATTTGATCAAAGATGTGAAGCTTATTCTTGAGGTTTCGCTGAAATCAAACAATCTTTATTTAGAACCTCTTTTGACCATTTATATAAAAAAAACAAGACGTCATTTTATAGAATTTACAAATATATATATTGTTTTATACTTTTATAAAACCTTAAACTTAATAATAACTTTCAATAAGTGTTATCGCATTTTTTTCTCAGTCATATCACCTACTGTTATTAGTTTAAGTTAAACAAAAGATTTTTTCTCTGCGGTACGATCTATCGAGTTTTTAGTAGCTGAGTACTCAATTATTATGTAGATTATTTACATTATCATATAATTGTTAAATGTATTAATAGTAAATGTCTTAACATTAAATTTTTTAATAACAAATACAAACAAATTATAGATACAAAATATTATCAATATATACGAGTATATATTGATATTATTTCTTACAAACTTATATTTTATACCAGTTTCATTGATAGATAAATTAATATTACTAACTTATTCACGTCAACTACTGCAAATGTAACTAAGCCATTTTTTATGTTTTTGTGCACAATTTTACCAAAGTAAATGACAAATACTTTACTTTAAGATTATGATGCGACATTTTGCAACATATTTAACTTATTGCGATCATTATAATTCGAGAAAAAATATATACCAATGAATAATGTCAATTTCGTAAATCTAATGTCTAAGCCCAGATAATATTGAAGTAACTAATTTGTGTATCACTGGAAGTACCCGTCTTAATACACTCTTTAGTTCTCGTTAGCTCATCTGTAAATATTTATGCGTTCTTGGGTTTGGGTTTGGGTTACTTTATTCTTATCTAGCAGTAGAATTCCATTAGGCCCAATACTAGTAAACTTAGGTTTATTAGTTCTTCACCCTCAAATTATACTGGTATTTGTATTTGTTAAATAAAAATGCTTTTAAATATTATTCAAAAACATAAAGACAATTGACTCTTAAAATAGATACTATTAAGACCTATCTGAAGATATATATGCATGAACATTATTTATACAGTTGCTGAAATGTTACATTGAATACCTTTTAAAGAAAATAGTAAATGTGTTTTTCTGTAACCGCTTCTGAACAATACTCAAAACAAAATGACTTTAATATTCTAAACTCAAAACAAAATGATTTTTTGTTTGTGCATTTTCAGAGAAAAAATAATAGAATGGAAAAAAAACTGAAACTTATAATTTTTAAAATAACTATTTCATAGAAAAATATAAAAGATAAGGAAAACTTAATAAGTAAGTGAGACAATATTTACCCAAGACAACGACAAAGCATATTTTCAATAACATCTTCTAAATCATGATCATCATGATCATCGCCACCAGTTTTTGATCCCTGAATTTATCACGGAGAATATGAAACATTTGAAATCCAGACTCAATATTTGTAAAATATAAGTTCGGTTAACTACTGATGTCAAATAAATATTAATATATCATAATATACATAACAGTACGATAAATCTTTTTTAATCTTTATAAATGCACCAAAACTAACAAAAATATGACGATTATTAATACAAGCAAGGCAACGTGGTGAGTTATGTTATCTTGTTGTTTCTTTTCATGTTACTGGGATAAAGTTAAGGATCCCGAGTATGCGATATCTTGAGGTGTCGTAGTTTGGGCGCCGACATCGGCGGTCATTCATTTTTTTTCAATTTCAATACGCAATAGAATTAAATCAATTATACACAGATTGAATAATGAATAATGAAAATTATTTCGATGTATTGAACTAAAACTTAGGGTGTTATTTTATTATTAAATTAATACTATTAATATATTAATAATTTATAAATTTCTTGCTTTTCTATTACATTATATATTATACAACCAAGCAATCCTTACGCCTGTCTACTCGAATATCGACATTCTCACCGACATACGCACATACTTGTAATATATAATTGAATAAGAGAGAGAGAGAGAAAGATCCAACTGCATAAAGCGTAAGTTGCAAAAGAAGCAATTAATTTCAAAAATGTATTTATTTTACCGAATAACTGTTTCCAACGTTATTTAATCAATATTGCCTAACTTTAATAGCTCAGCAAAGTGATGAACAATACGTAAAGCTAGTGGATTGTTTTGGAAGTTCAATAACTAAGTTGCACTGAAGTCTAGGAAGTAGAGACCTTTAATACTGTATCTTATCTCAATATTTCACGGTATTCAATGTATTATATTTGTTATGATTACCGTTTTCGATCCTGTTTTATCGAAAAAAGTGTATATTTACAAATTTCAATAATAAAAGTTTAATTAAAATAAGTTATACTGAATATTTGACCTGTATTTTAATTAAATAATTACACTAGTTAGTAGAGTTTAGCATGTTGCTCTCCAGTGTAAAACATTTGTATGCAAATGTAATACATAATTAAATACGTTAAATTACAAGTTAAATATAAATATATTTCATAGATATTTAAGCATTATGGAAATAATGAACTATTTTTTTTAGTAATCTGGTGATTTTTTATGAAATATTTGTTTTATTATATCAATACATTATTTAAGAGCCTTTAAATGTCTTCAATTATAAAAAGATCTGTGTATGATTTATATTTTTACAAAATTTATGGAATATGAAGTAAATGAAAGTCTACTTATTTAACAAGCTTCAGCCAACAATTTAAAATATGAAAATTTAACTTGTATAACAAAATCTGTGGAAAATTTAAAATATTTGGTAGATCTCAATTCAATATTACGGGAAATTTCAATTTACTTTTAGCTTTTAGTCCAAAACAAAATATATTTATATTTATTCTGTAGCTAATTTATATTATTTAATAACTGAAAGGAAGATCTGTGTAAAAATGTAGTGTAATGTTCTTAATTTTTAGTCGATGCGAATAAAGTTGCGAGGAACATATATAAATAATTAAACATAGAAACAAAAATCTTTCTTAACAAAGTTTTTAGTTATACCAATTGATTTTGGAAACCGATATCTTTGTTATAAGTTTTTTCTTTTAAAGTTCAAGATCCTTTGTACCGTTGTCTTCAAAGGAAAAGCTTTCTAAGAAAAAGTTCTACATACTGTATGCTCGACTAACTTGTTATGATTATGTTTAAGTATGACTGGTTTTATAAAGTTATATTTAAGAATAATTATTATATCGCATCGCTATTAAGTAATATCAATTATAATCAACTTTATTTCGATAAAAATAGAGAAGTCTAATAAATGAAGTGAACTCAAAACAAAATTATATATCACTTTACCGATTTGAGGTTTAGAAAGATCTAAGATTAAGTATAAGAATACTGATTCTTTCTGAAATTTAGTGTTTTGTATAAATTAATGTCTGGTTATCTACTGATTTCAGTCAGAGAGTTAATAATTTACGAATTCTATGAATGTCAACTGAATTTATTTGATTAATACGAAACAGGCAATAGAACTTTATATTAAACTGCAAAAAAAAGTATGAAGACACAATATTATTCTTTTATATATGTTACATGATTCAATGCTAAGGTAACTATTGCTTCATATGATTTATGAATTCCAAAATATACCTTCACAGATACGAGTAGAATGGACATTTTTCATATACACCGGTGTACCTACAGCATATGTCATTGTTATTCTGTATCACATTCAGAAATATTAAAAATACGAAGTATTATTACATAAAAACTTATATACATACGTGTATGTGACACGGTAAAAGTTATCCTCAGTATAAGTTTAATATTACTTATAAATTACCCATATCTAAATATAGTATTCATTTTTTACTACCCAAACTCTAACGAGTACATAGACTAAAATAGGACAACAGAAAAAAAACAAAATATATACCATAACGTAGTAAATGGTTTCTTTTTCAATTGTCTGTCTATTTTATATCTGTGGCTAGAGTAATAAAAGATGGTACAGGATAGATCATTTTATGTCCGACAATCCCCAAGAGGAAGCAGGATCTACTTGATCAAATTCACTACTCAGTTTAACATTTGAACGAGTTTCATCTTATCACTTCAAAGGATACAATTCTATTTGACATCTTGTAAAGTTCAAAAGAACTGGATGAATGAAAATAATTAAATATATTAGAATCATTCATGTATAAGTATAACAACCTGAGTTTATTATAACTTATAATAGTCAGTAGTTTAATTATTCTTAAATCTAACGATGAGATTAACGATAAAATTAGGCCAAAACTTATCGCCTATTTTGCATGTTTTATTAATTATAATCAATAACTAAACTTATATAACATCATGGCCACTATATTTAAACTGTTCCCAAACACAGCTATACACTATTATAGTTACTTTTACTTTAATATACTTCTTCTCTTGTAGACTATATGAGTGTGATATATTAAAGAGTAGATACTTGATATCAATTCCAAATTTATAATTGTATTGTTATTTGACATCAAGATAGTCATTCATTGTCATAGTTATTGGGTTAGTCATACAAGTGTGAAGTTTCATTATCTGAAATTTAATCCAAATATCACTGTTATTTTTATTGACATTACTGAACCTACAATGATGATTATTACTGAAACTTGATATGTTTTTAAAAATATTTAATTAGTGAGGTAAACGAAAAACAACAATGAATAAATGTAGGAGTTAAGCTTAAGTAATAACTTTAACGATTTACTTGAATAACCAATACCTTCTCCATTTTCTGAACATAAGTATATATACATAATCATTACGAGAATCATACCTTCATATATTTAACTACCAACATTGATATCGATTTAACTGCCAACATTGATATCGATACATCACACAATATTTGACAAACAAACGTTAATCTTAAAATGTGCTTATTTCAAACCAAACTTTGATATTCGGTATACATATTCAATTGTCTTCACTTATATTTAAAGTGTTACATAGATAAAAAAAGTTTAATTTTTTCACATAAAATATAGATTTTATGTGAAATAATGAAGCTTTTTTAGAGAGTCGTTAATTTTAATTAAAATTAATCTATAATATAACATAATAACATTTAATTGAATAAAATGTTATACATTAGACGTATTAAATACCTTAATTCTTAAAATTTGAATTGCCTCAGAACTCGAACTTCAAGATCCATTTTGAATTAAAACAACATTGTGGTTTGTTTCATTTTGTTGTTAGTTTAACTTTAAAAACTACGGTATATTCTTTAATCTCTAACTACAAAGTAAGTAGCTTTGTACTCTTTTTATTAAGTGATCCCAGCAGCAAAAGATCTAAGTAAAATGAACTTTGGCGTATAGTATTTAAAAGAAACTTAAAAGTTTTGCTACCATGAAACGAAATGAAATGAAGTTAAAGGTACCTTACAATTTTACTAACCCAAAATAAAGGCTTCGAATAAAGTACATTTTGGCGTAATAACTGAAAAATATATAAGTGTGAACATTAACCGATCAAATCTGGCTTGGCTGTTTATAACCAGAAGAGTATCACTATGTCACTCAGTATATTTTAAATTAATGAAAGACATGACTAAATATATTAATGGACCATTTGAAACGTGACTTCCTAATCACAATACTAATAGTAGACACAAAGTTCACCTAAACTCAGAGTAATAATCTGTGATCCTGTCCTGTCCTTTATATCCTTTATGATCATGAAATTTAACTACAAATTATTTGGAACACTCGTTCTATTAATATCAATAAAGCGATATATTGCCTAAAACTTATTAGATTTTTTTCATTTATTCATATTTTTGTGTTTAAAAGTACAAAGTAAGTTCATATGTGGACGATAGCAGAGTAATTAAGTTTTAATACATGTTAATTTTGGCGATATAAAAGGCAAATTAAATTACTGTTACACCTCGCGAGGGAAAACCTTTGATACCTCACAATATTTACACGTGCTTCTGAAGCTTACAAATTGATTAAATTTCTCCATTTTATTATTATTAAATTACCAGCAAAATTTATTTAATTAATTTAAAAATTTGCATTGACATTTTCTAAATACACCTTTATTATTAAATTGAAATGGAGTGTTTCGGGGAAAGTAATATTAATATTTTTAATATCAATATAGTTTTGTATATATTTACAAATTTATGTACTTACTTACATCTGTAAATGATGACATTAGTTGAAGAATAAAATATTTCATGTAAACCAAATATTATCATGTAAAATGACATTAAATTTCGTATTGTGAATTGTATATAATAACTAGTAAATGTTTTCTATATATGGTAAAATATGTATTTTTTTATATATATAAACAGATTTGAAATTTCTTTTAATGATATGGTTGCTTTTAATGCTTACTATTTGTTTATATTAATATTTGTTTACATTCATAATATTAATAATTTATATATTCTAAAATATACAGTTGACTCTAAAATATATACGACGCGATAAAGGAAGTGTCAGCTGCACCGGATCAATGCTGACACCTACCCTACAATGGTAAGGTTTCATAAATAACTCAAGATTATAACACAGGTTTTATTTTTATAGAATCGTATTACAGACGACATATTAGAACATTTTTCAACTGTTCTTTAAACGAATTACATAGGGAACAGAGTTCTAGAAACAACATATAAAACAGGTTATTCTCTATAGATACTTGTACTTGTATTAAATCAATACACACTATACTATACAATAATTAGAATTTAATTTACATTAATCGAAAACAGTGTTTACGTGAGCGTTAATCAGTATTAAAAGTTTCGCGCTACTCCGTACACACAGACAACAAGATCACTTTACTCCGTTACCAGAAATCTGACTGCATAACAGCAACAAATATACCTTCATACTGAATCCGGAAAGAAAACTTCAAATCCTACCGGTAGTATATTGATACAACCGGTAGGATTTGAAGGATATCATTGGATTAGTGTGTTTGAACAAACAAACAAATAACACTTCAACTTTATAATAATAGGATAGCCAAAAACTACTAATTTATTAATTTTGTTAATATAAATTAAACGTTATCTTAACCTTTAGAAATGTTTGCATTATCATAACTCCCTCATCCATCTGACAAGAGCCTTAAAATGTATTTGGACAGATTTGATAAATTAAAGACAGCTAACAGTTATCTTGATCACTATTTCACATGATCGATAAAAATGTTAAGATATGATAAGCGTTTTATTTCTATGTTATTATATATTTATCATAAAACAATCGGTTTATCGGTGTAGGAACTATGATGCCACAAATACACACAAAGGTACATAGATAAATAGATGCAGTTAAAGTTATACGAGTACATGTAACAGTCACAAGAAGATAAACTGTAGACACGAGATGATGCAGCCGATGCACAACGATTTGCTAATCGCTTTGATCGTTTGAATTGCAATTTAAAAGGTCTTTGATGATGAGTGTTATCAGGCGTGTTAATTATTTAATCATTTAAAAAATATATCTTCAACTTTCATAAGATTTTTAAAAAACCTTGAATAAAAAATTAAAAGTATTAGAATCTTATCTAAAAACAAATAAATGGCTTTTGATTTAATGCTTAACTAGCTACTTACTGTTATTGGTAAAAGAGAGGAAGTATAGAAGCATAACTCGTCTTTGATCGCCATAATTATTCATAATAAATGAAATTCGCACTTATACGTTTTCTTAATGTTAGACTAGAATTAATAGTATCTACAGTGTTATTTTATATCTTCTTAAACCCAATTTATTGTGATTTTGTTTTGGAATCTAAATGAAATGACCCAAAAACGTTGGCAACTTCCTTAAAAGGAAATTATAAGAAAAATGATTTCTACCGTCCCGAAATTTCTTTATAAATTATTTCAATTTGAGTTTTCCAAGTGAGAATAGTATAATTTTATAAATTTCATTTTCTTCATATTGCTTATTTTACTTAAGTAGTTTTACAATTATATTAAAATTTACAAAATTAAATTTTCACAGATGTATTCTTTTTATTTTTTGTTTAGGCTTATATCATTAAACCTTGTGTAACTAAGTAACTATAAAGATAAAACAGGATATCCTGGGATCCAGGATATCCATGAGTCAGTGACCGAAAATTATAAAAAGTTATTGAGCTTGTGATTTTATAATATCAAAACAAAATAATACGTAAGAATTCTTAAGAAATATTTCAGAAATCTTGAACAAATTTTTATTATTATTTGAATATATTTAATAGTAATAGTTATAATAAGTACGAAAAAGATACGACAAGCTCTTCTTTTTATTAATTTTATATGAATATTCAATTCAAAGAATTCACTCACTAAAAATAATGTGCAATGGAAGCAAGAAAGCTCTTTGTTGGGATTGAGATCTGTTCGATTGTAAAAGACAATTATATTATACATTGAGTAATGAGTATTCATTAAGGCTTTGCTGGATGTCGTATCCGTATTAAATATGAAAATTTAATTGAGAACTTAATATATTTTCTTCAATATTATCTAATCAATTATATACCCAAAATTATAATAACTAAAAAATGTTTTTTTTTGTTATAATCCATAAATTTTTTTTAGGAAACGGACGGGGGCAGATAATAAATAATCGCTGGAGTCTGAGAGAACTGAAAATCTTTGTCATTTTGTATATTTCCCGAGGACATAATATTATAGAAAAATCTTTATTAAAAACTTTTTATCCGCCTACACTTCTTTTTTCTTTTAAACATAACATTCCGAAGTTCGTAATTTTTATCTTCCTACACGTCTTAATAACATTTTTTTACTGACGATTCCTAGTTTATGAGTCGCTGTTCTAAAAAAAACCTAGCTATGCTTGAAGAATTTGTTTCTTACTTTCTTTGTATAATTGATATAAAGAAAGTGTTTTTTTATTTATCAGATTAACAATTGTTTAAGAACAGAATCAAAATTGAAAACTGTCACAACTAACAGTCTGCATCATTTGTTATTAACGCACTAACGCGGTTCAATCGCGTAAGGGCCGGTTACAATAAAATAAAAAATCTATAAAATCTTTTAATGGATTACAGACACTGTATTCCATTGTTCCTTTGACGTTGACTACAAAAGTAGAAATCCAATTTACCACATTTAGTTTAGCCAGGTTAGTAATATAATACTATTTCAAACTAACAAGCACAGTTCTTTAAAGTGATATTACGAATTCTGTAAGAACCTGAAAACTGTAAGAACCTGTTAAAGAGCGTGTAAAGCTAATATGTTAATACAAGTAAATAACGAATAAATTTCACGTAAGATGTTTGTGTTGCAGTCGTGGATAAAATGGAATAAAACATCGCATAAATCTTTACAGATGAGATGCCGAGATCAAATCAAATCAAATCAAAGATCAAAAAGATAATGTATTTATCTTCATTAGAGCGCTCCACATATATGAGTGTTAAAGGAATAATCCATTCAATACATATTGATATACATATAAGAATGTTATGTAATAAATTGCGGACTGAGAAGTAAGTTTTTTTTCATTCTTCATCACAAATTTTGCTAACTTAGTTATTTGAATGGTTTTAGAGCACGTCTTCCATTTATTAATTAAGTTACTGTGAATAATTTAAATTTCTTTCTTTTCACAAGAATCTTTCTTAATAGTGACAGTTGTGATGATATAATTTTTTCTTTTAAAATATTTTTTCATTAAAAACATTATAGCTACTGGTATTTGCGGACTAATCTATAAATAATAGTTAATTCTAATTACTTTTTGCAACGTAACAAAAGTTATCTGTTTCAGGCTAGTTACTTTTCCAAATAATTCAAGAGATAAGATATTGGGAAATAAATGTTGTATTAACATTTTATTTCAAATTTGGGGTATATATATTAATTAATAATTTAGGTTATGTTATATATATATGTTCCTATTTTTAGTAAATTAATGTAAGTTATGTTTGTTAGAGGAAGCAGTTGTTTTAAAATTTAATTCATATAAGATTTAAAATAATATACAATGTTTTGAAAATACTAACACATTTTTATTAGCAAAACCATTCCAAGTATTGTACTTGTGTACCGAACAATGGAATGTAATGAAGAAGTATATAGTGTATTGCTTTATATAATCGAGAGTTTGGAAATTCCTATCGCTATCACAATAGAATTGAATTGTTTATTGTTCCTGTGTCTATCTAATAGAGTTTAAATTTATCTATAGTATATTGTTTAACATTTAAAATTACTATAAAGATTTTGTAATAAAAAAACATTTTCTTATGGCAACACTAAGAGTTTTAGTACAACCAGTTAAAGGGTAATCATTGTTTGTGATAATTTGAATTAGATAGAGAGAAGAGTCTTTAATTTGAATGTAGCTGGTTATAAGAGGAGAAGACACGGATAGAGTGTGTGAATTATAGAATGGTAAAGAAGGAAGTCATCAAAGAGATGACGTATGATAGAAGAGCATGGAATTACACATATTATAAAATTTTATTATAAATATATGGGATATTCTCAAAGTACTGTCCAATTCCATTACCTTATTATCTATTTGTGATAAGATTCAGATACAGTTGGTGTTAGTTATTTATGAGGTAACGATAAGTTAATCTGTAACCTTTTCGATTTAGAGACTAGGTTCGTATTTCTTAATGTGAGCACTTTCAATTTGTAGTATGAACAGATAATACGTTAAATGCCTGTAAAGTTATTATTCTTTTCTTTATTTTAAACAAAACTTACTGTAATATATATATATATATATAAGTTCCGAGGGGTTTATCAATTTCCCTATTTATATAAAATATTAACAACTGCGAGTAAACAAAACAAATTCCACAATCAATTATTCACCCACTGACATGAATAATAATTCATTGCTCTTATATTCTTCATTAAATTGCAGGCATTCCAAGAACTGTTTCTTGTTGTCTCCGAAACTATCACGTTGGATTGGTTATTTTAATATTTTTATTAAACATAATCAGTTATGGTCAAATCATAAACTAATTTAACCTTATAAAACTTAAATTATGCAGTTGAAATATTTTGCACAGACTAGGGCTACGTTATTTATTTAATAAGTTAATGCAATGCAATCATGTTTACATTCACACAATACATTTGGCTAGCCGTAATACAAATTCAAATTGAAGTCTTGGTAAATCTATTATTTGCTTCTTTTTTTTAAGTGAAATAAGGGAAGTTTCATTACAAAAGATATCAGTTTATACCAGAACCAATAATAAATAAAGATGCATTTAATATATTTATTATCACCATTTCCTACAATGATATCGTACGAAGCGACAAAGGGATCGGTTTTCTGGAAGATGTGCAGCTGCGACCATGGTACCATAACACCACACTACGACCACTAACCTTACTCCAAAACGTGGAGACTACGGCATATCCCCTTCAAGGATCGCGATCTTTGGGGGAGGTTTACACCTTGGAGTGGACAACTATAGGCTGACAAAAAGAAGAAACACATTTCAGTGTCAGTGTGCGCTATTAGTATTTATAATGGCAAAAGGTCATCATTTTAACTAAGAAGTTAATTTATTAATGTAAAAAACCCTCGAAAAGAAAATAAGAACTTTTATTTTTGAGACATAAAGAGGAAGACAAGGGGTCCGGATATCCAACTTTCCCAGTTATCGCACGAACGGTATATAAATATCTATACCTATGATGAAAGTACCTACAATATTATAATATACTACATATTAAATAATTTTGTTAAGTAAATTTTCTATGAGATTGTTGTCAGTAAAATTTTATGTACTTTAAGTACTGCATTATGTTAAATGAAATATCGAGAAATGTTATACGTTTTATCAAAATTATTAAATTATTTTAATAATTTTGATATTATATTTTATTAAAAAAACTAATTAATCTTTTTTTTTTAAGATATTATATTATTGATAAGTTTTACACTAAACAAACTTCAATAAAAAGATACAGTAAGCAAAATCTAAAAGTTGGCCATGTTAAAGTATAAACATATAGTTGTTCGTGCGAAATTCAAACCAGTTAGAAACAGTAGGAGAACTATTCTGGACTATTATTTTAAAAGTACTGCAGCTTACCAAATACGTATTCAGAATAGATATTTAGAGAGATTTCTATTAAAAGTTTAAACTTTAGCGCTTTATCTCGTATAAAGTGCAGTCGTATATCTTCAGTATTTCTACAAGTTAAGCGAACTTGAAGTAAATGAAAGATATTTAATAGCTTTAGTTCTCGACTGAGATAATTTTGAAATCTTAAACTTTGATACAGATGCAGATGCAGATAGTTATGATACTTAATTCAAATCTTAAATTTAATTGATTTGTTGTTAATTAATAATTGATGTGTTGTTAAAAAAACAAATTATATATATGTTAGGTACAAATTTATATAAAACTCCATTGATTCATTATTTTGTTGTACGTTTCTAGTACACTGATGTGTTTGAGCACTTTCAACGAAAAATATATAAAAAAAATTTTCAAGTTACAATAAGTGTGCTCCATTTTTGTAACACAAAGTGCTCAACTTTAAATAACACTCTTTCTTTAGAGAATATATATACTTAAATTTTAAGTGGTAAAAAAATCAAACAAATATTGATCCCAACTTTTTATGTTTTATTAAATAGTCTTACTTTTATAAAATAGTTTTACTTTCAGACTTAGAAAACTCACTCATAATTTTAATTGTATCTCAAAGACCATGTATCAATTTATTTAAGAAGTCATTTATATATATAAAATATCTTTATACAGATTGTGACTGTTTCTTATAAGGTTAAAAATATCTTATCTTATGTTAAACATGAAAGACGAGTAAACGATCAATAAACTTAAGTATATACGATTCCACAGTTTGCTAAGAATAAAGTAATAAGAACAAAGCAGAACATAAAACTTTAAGCCGAACCAAAGTGGTTATTTACAACTGCGTTTGCATCCTTGATTCTGATATTGTATGCTATAACGAACAAACAGCATTTGATATTTAGTTATAAATGTCAATCAATAGGGTATGTATAGAAACTATGATACAGTTCTCTGAATAATGAACGGTTACACCAGTTGAGCGGTCACCAGTAATTCTCCTTAGAGACCCTTGCTATTATTAACCCTCTTTGAGTTATGTCTCTTGTGTCTTCATGTTTGAAATACCCTCAGTCTGCTTTATTACGGAAATTAATTAATTTAGCAATGTTTTGATTTTGAGTCTATCTTTTTTATTGTTCATACTTTTTATAATTTGCTTTCCATTTCTAAAAAAAACAACATGACATAAATAATTCGATTGCATTCAAAACATTCTTATAAAAAAATATTTGAAATTTTAAACACAATTTTGAAAATAAACTATATAGGTAGGCTTTCAAACCAAAAGCGAATTTAAAATGAGTCATTTAAATGTAAAGTAATCAAGAAGCAAATTCCTTCGAGTATTGAAATTAAACTTTCTATGAAATTTAATTAACCAACATAAGTAATTAATTTCAAATTGTTTAGTCAAAATATTAATTTATTTAAAGTATTATATAATTAAATATTTAATGACACTTAATTATACAATAAATAGAATTAGCTTTACTAATTATTTTACTGTAAGCTTACTTTGTCAAGTTTGTTATATACAGCTGGTGTTAAGTATTGCTGACGTTATGAGTTACTTTATGACTTGTGTCTCTTTTCAGTTCACTGTCCTGCTTATTTCTTAATGAGAGAACAGTTTTTTGATAGCTTGATAAGATAATACTAAAGTATAAAGTCCATAGATAGACACTTTATAATATTTTTAGCGTACAAGAATTCTTAGCTTTAAAGTTTTTAATGAGCCTCAAAACTATAATTTTTAATATGAAAAAGTGGTACTTAACTGCGAATTAATAAATTATTTTTGAGAAATAAAATAGGGATGGTACTTTAAGTTTTCTTGGAACTTAAAATAAAGAAAAATAGTTTGGATTTTCTCCGCAAAAACGTGTCACGTCACCGGAAACCTCAGTGATAAATAACTCCATTTTTTTCAGCTACAAAACAGACTTGTTGGTCATTTGATCGTATATTTAACTATTTCATTTCATATTTAAGGGAACCAATTTTCATACACATACCATTTTCATACACATTTCATACATACATAGATTCAATAAAAGTAGTAGTGAAGAAATATATCAAAATAACACTCAAGATGTAAAACATTTCCCTAATGGCTTACTGCGTGCAGCTTTTACTGAAATCCAGCGTTATTTATGAGGAGTGAAGTAAAATTACTTTTGGGACCATTTGAGATTTCAGTTGCATATAATGTTTATAAATTTTGAACATATATAAATTAACTTTATCTAAGAGGACATTTGTTTTCAAACAAAACTTCATATTATTATGAAAAATAATTCGAAATGTGTTTTGTCTATATAAATGTAGGAAATATTACAAATATATATATGTATCATAATATGATAAAGCGGATATTTTTGTCGTTCTAAATTACTATTATTGTAATATTGAAACAAAAGGGCACGTGACTTACACATATTTCGTGTTTTTTCTTAACTAAGTCATAAATAAATATTTATTGTTTTCTTTAATAAGTGAATTCAAATAAAAAAAACTGCATAGTTATCCAGTAGGATATCCAGACTACATAGTAATGTAGTCTATTTAATTCAGTTATTATATTTAAAAATTCATATTATTTTTAAGAATTTAAAATGATAATTATAATTGTTTATAAATAAATTTGGTAAATAACCAAATCCTACATTGATATATTATTTATAGAACCTAACAGGATTTAACTTTAATGCGAATTCATGAGATGCGTACAATTTGAATTTCTACAAAATTAATGGAGTGTGAAGAAATGGAAGTTTACTTATTTAACAAACTTCAGGCAGCCAATAATCTTAAATATGAACATTTTACAATTACAGCACAATTTGTTGTAAATTTTAAAAAGCTGAACTTTATATTTTTTTCAATTGAAAATTAAAATAAAGATTATTATGTGCTTTTGTTGTGTTTATACTTTTTTTTCTTTATATTAATAGGATATTAATATGTAATAATTAGGGCCTTTGCCGAGAAACGAAACGAATGTCATACGCGAGCAGCAGATGCTTTAATTAACAAACGCATTAATCCAGGCACGCGATGTTGAACTTATTGTCGCTACAAAGCGAGATAAGCGAGGTCTAACAAATCTATGTACTACAACTAAAACATCTAAAGTAAATACTATAACATTGTACTTGCAAACTTTCTTAATTGTCTGTCTGTGACATATCCATGGCTAAAGTAATAAAAGATTGTCCGGCATAGATCGTTTTATGTCCGAGAATCGCCAAGACGACGGAAAATCTACGTGATCAAATTCACCGGTCGGTTTAACATTTGAACGAGTATCCTTTTATCATTTCAATAGATACAATTATATTTGACATGTTGTAAAGAAAGAAAGGAAATAACGTAAATATATTCAAATAATGCATAAAATAATGCATAACGTAAATATATTAAAATAATGCCATAATATAATAAATTTATTAAAACAAAAACTTTTCCAAATTTGCCTTTTTCATTAACTATAATTGTATAAAAACTCATTTAATATCTTGACCATTTTATGTAAAATGTTCAAATATAAATCTTTTTGTAGCTTATATAAATATAAAGGATATATTGAAGCGTATTTCATATCAAAAGCATATTCCTAATTTTATATTAACGCCTTCACTCATATTGTTAAATTTATATTAAATAATTGAACTTTTTTTAGAGTCTTTCATTTACCGAAATAAAATGTTATACGTTGAACATATTAGATGCCTTAATTCTTAAAATTAAAATTATTTTGAAACTCAAGTATAAAGACAAATTTTGAATTAAAACAATATTGTTGGTTTGTTTCATTCTATTGTTAGCTTGTTTAAAACCACGATACATTCGTTAATCTCTCAAAACAAAGTAAATAAGGAAGTCCATACTCTTTTGTTAAGTGATCCCAGCATTTAAAAGATCTAAGTAAACTTTGGCGTTAGTATATAAGAGAAACTTAATAGTTTTGAAACTAAATGAAACGAAGTTAAAGGTATTGTTAGTGTTTACTATAACAACTAAAAGCATCTTATAAAATACAGTTTTGGAGTAATAACTGAAAAAAAAACATATTAGTGTCAAAATTAATTGGTCAAGTCAATTGGCTGTCCAAAATCAGAATAGATATACTATATCACTTAGTAAATTTAATTTAATGAAAAACATGTCTAAGTATATTTAAATACCATTTCAAACATTACTTCCAAATCACAATACTAAGTAGACACACAGTACACCCAAGCTCAGAACAATCTGTTAATCCTGTTTTGTGTGGGAATGGAATCTGTTAATAAACAAACATAAATATATTAATAACTATCATGTATAGGTTTATCATTTAATAAGCGACGATTTAATATATCGAAAACATCAATATAAAATTTAATAATAATTTATTTCGATTTCTCGTTCTCTTACTATTTTAATACTAAACCTACCGACAATTCTTGTATACCTGTTCCTACCGCACGCCGTCAAATTGACCGGTGATTAAAAGTTATTTTATTATATAACGCAAAGTGTAAGTTTTACAAGAATTTAAGAACGGTCAATTTGACCGGTACTTGGTAGGTTTAGTGTTAAAGCAATATCTTGCTTGCTTGTGATTTTCATTACATATATATAACTGTGTTTAAGAGTACAAAGTACGTTCATATTTAGACGATGACACAATTTCGCAACATAAAAGGTAAATTAAATTACTGTTACACCTCGCGAGGGAAAGCCTTTGATACCTCACAATATTTACACGTGCTTCTGAAGCTTACAAATTGATTAAATTTCTCCATTTTATTATTATTAAATTATCAGCCAAATTTACCTTACTCATTTTAAATTGGCATTCATGTTCTGTAAATAGCTAAATACCTTCCTATTTTCAAAGTAAACTAGATTGTTGTTTGGGTTAAGATTATAGTATTTTTTTTCTTTTATTATAATTTTGACTATTGATTAAGTAGGGTAGAAAATTACGTACTTATATATGTACATCTGTTGGAGGCAAATATATATCATGTTGAATATTTTTACGACTAAAACTACATATATAAATTACAGTTCATAAATCACGCTGGATTAAAATACAGTTTAAAGATGAGGGCTTGGGGAAAATGTTTTTTGAACTTATTTTCATTTACCGAATATAAATCATTCCTGACATTTTGAAATAATTCCATTACCATATCAACTCAAAAGTTTTTACATGAAACAAAATCACTTAACAAGTTTTTATTTTGTAAAATACTAGCTGTCCTTTGCTTGTTATAGTCATAGGGAAACTAAATACTTAATCTGTGATATCTAGAATTCAAATTATATGCATTATATAAACAATTAATAATATATATACTCGTATATATATAAATTTTAAATATCAAATAACACTTAAATATTAAATTATGACTTTTGATGTACTCTACGTCAAATAATATGCTATTATAATAAACTTAACTAAATACTTTTTGTATTAAATTTATTATCATTAGTAAATATATTTAATGTGTGGTAAAAGATTAATTCCCTATAATCATATTGTTACTTGTTTAAATTTAATAATATTTATTATGTCATAAATTCTAGAATACTAAGTTAATTCTAAAATATATTCGACATGTTAAACGTAACGTCAGCTTCCATTGTTTTATGAATATTTCATAAATAACTCATGATTCTAACACAATTTTTATTTTATGAAATAGTATTGCAGTTGTCATATTAGAAAAAATTTCAACTGTATTTTAAATAATGACCAAATAAACATTTCTAGAAATAAAATATAAAAAACATATGATACCTGTACTTATATTAATCAATATACAATACAATAATTACAATTTAATTAAGATTTTGAATTTCATTTACTTATTAATTACTTTAATATAATTAAGTGAATTAACTAACTAATGTTATAAGTTTACAAAATTAAAATTACAATTTGAACCGAATTTTTGCATATCGAAATGATAACATTTCTAAGGAAGTAGTAAAAGAAACATAGTTCACATGACTATAAAATTATTCATTCATGTGCTTACATTCACTTCATTCAATTCATTCGTTTTGATCGTTTTTATTAAAATTTATAAGGTCTTTGATGATGAGTGTTATGTCATGTAGTTGTTAAGACTATTAAAAAAATATAACACATTTTTAACTCTCATAAGTTTTCCCTATTTAAGGCCATTATAATATTTAACAAAATGAAAAGGAGAAGTATAGGAATATGATTCATTTTTTAACCTCATAATTATAAATAATAAATGTAATATGTACTTATTAATAGTTTTCATAATTAAGAAGTACTTAGAAGTTATTACATTATCTACCACACAATTTAATGTGATTTTACTTTGATCTAAAATCGTTGGCAACTTCCTTAAAAGGAAATTAAAAGAAAAAGTGATTTCTAGCGTTTCGAAATTGTGCAAAAAATTGTTTTAATTTGAGTTTTCCAAATGAAATAATATTTCCATCTTTTAGAAGTATATATATTTTAATATGCGTACTATATCTTAATATTGCATATTTTACTTAAATATTTTTATAAATATATTGCGATACAAATTACACGTTCACAATAATATAATTTGCAATAATTTTGACATTATTTTTTTTTATTTAGACTTATCTTGTTGGTCTATTGGCGTTTGGCTTCCTGTGTTTTTCTAATTACAGGAAGCCAAACAAACTATTACATAAAAATTCCAATACTTAAAGTATTATTTCAGAAATCTTGAACCGACTTAACATAATTATATCATAAATCTTAGAGCACTAATATAATTCTTCTGCTTTTGAATATAAAGATTTAATTTAATGATGTATTCTATCTCATTGCTTTTAATTTAAAAAAGTGTCATTTAAGGTAAATGTCAAGTATATGGCAAATATTTTTAACATCCCCAAACACCTCAGTACCTACTACACTTATCTCCGCTGAGTCGTCACGTAAGTGTTCGCACGTGGTTCTATTTGTAGTACTCGTTATCTCTTATCTGATAATTAATTTTAGTCGAGGAAGCACATTTGACAACGTTGATGTAAATTAAGCACGAGTTCGGAACAACTTATGAGTTAGATCGGATTATTGTGTTATATTAATTGAAGACTACAGACGAATTCTTACAATATGAATTTAATATTACTTATTAAAAACTATAACATCCCTAATAAATATTAGACTATGTTGTATGTTTACTTTGTAACAAGTAATACAAACTATGAATAAATATAATAAATAGACATTGCTATGTCTAAATCTACACATGAACTTAACAACCGCGTGAAGGCTTTAATTAAGAGGTGACGTGACGTCATATTGTTTGTACATCTTTATATGTAACCGAGTGACATTATCAATACTACGAACTAACATTGTTGCAGACAACTTAATTAGTGAACTTCTTTTATGATACTTCTTATCATATTGCTTCTTCTTCTTATATATATAACATACATACGACTTCAGATATATTTTAGTTTTCATAACTGATTTAGAATCTGAACCTTATATGATTTTAAACATTCATTAGAGGAATATGTTATACGCTATTGTTTATAAACAATATGGTAATAAACAAAATAAAAATATGATTATGGGATATATATGACATAATAATATAAAAACATATTTTTTTTGACAACTGCATTTTCGTAACTAGTTTGTGAATCTAATTAGTACAAAGTAGCACAGAAAATATTGCTTACAAAATTTCATTGATATATATATATTGATATATATATATATCATTTGCAAGATTATATAAATAATATTATTATGGAATTGCTTTTTTAAATTTGACTAAATCTAAATATGCATATAGTTTTGCTGTATATAACAATAACTAATATTTATTAATATAGATGGGTATAGTTCTTGTTAGAGCATCTATACAAGTAAATATACAATATACATTCTCAGTATTTTTTTATAAAAACTAAATACATAAGATATTTATAATATTCATTTTGAACAAAGCACATTATAAACAATATAATATGTACGTTACACTGCCTCATCGCTCAAACTTAATCTGCGTCAGGAACGTTGTTTTTGAGAGATATATCATAGAACAAGGAGCGCTCACATAGAGTTATTTTAAATATCAACTCAGGGAACTTGAAGAGATAAAAATATTTATTTTAATCATTCACTCGTATACACAATATTTTGATGATAATATTAAAATAAAACAGGATTTTAGGTGTTAAAATTCTTTTATCATACCTTCTCTTGTATCTCGTACCGTTACTATTATTTTAAAAATAATTAGTGTAATTATTAATATATTATAACTTAATTAAATGTCTTATAAAGTCACTTCATATAACATTCTTCATATTTTATCTTAAAACTCGGAAGTGATAAAAATATTCTTATATGTAATATATAAAAGTACTTTAACATATATTTGTTGTTTTAATAAAGTGTTTATTAATTTATTTACAATAATTATTTTGTTTACATTACAAAATTTAAATGCCGAAAAATTTATTTAATAATTATTTAATCACAAAAAGATATCACGGAGTCGAGGGCAGCAGATATTATGAATTAAAATATCATAATATTTTGTAATTATGTTTATTACAAATATTATCTCCATTGCACGTATATAGGTATTATAGTCATCTCACTCATTCATTATACTTATTTAACTAAACACTTACAGCTATTCGACTAATTTATCATTTGCTTTAATTAGGAAGAAGAAAACAAATATTTAAAATAAAAATAATGAAAATACTTAAAGATCGAAAGATGACTACCCCCAGGGTGTTGGTCTCTTGATAGATTATGTCATGTCTCTTTATTTAAAAGACAATAAATAGTTTAATAAGAGATAAAAAAACAATTTATTTACCTCGTGTGTTGGTCTCTTGATAGATCATGTCGACATGTCACTTTATTTAAAAGACAACAAATAGTTTAATAAGAGATAACAAACAATTTACCTCGTTTACTTAATAGATAACGAATTAATACCCCATGGATTAAGTCTATAGATAATGTTGCAACTTTCGTATCAACTATATCTCTTTTGTAAAGTTAATTTATATATTATTTGGTTAAATATTATTTTGTATAGTTATTATTAGTAATATTTATATATAATAGTGAGTATAGTACTTGTAATTATTGATTAAAAAATATCAAAACCTAACCTCAGAGGCCTCACACACAATTAAAAACTCTTCCAGAGTTAGAAAAATAATCTACAGCACCTTGAATGAAAGAATTGTTCCTGTGGGAAACAAAACCATTTTGGATAAACAGCCAATATCAATCACCACTGTGGGCCATTTAACACCAACTACCTTAATAGTCAGTATACTTACACAAATACAATCTAAACTAATTTAATACTTTAATATAAACATTACCAGTAACTTATATAACGACATTCAGCTCGTGAAAACTTTGCATTGGACAAAACAACTTCTAAATATGATATAATTATTTTGAAATTAATATTTATGATATTTGCAAAAATGTATTCAATGTTACTGATAGGTATAACTAATTGGTATAATTTATCAAAGGATTTCCTAGAACTGACCTTTCCAAAGTAGGGTTAATTACACCCGAGCGTGTTTGCGTGTTTCCATTTCAATTAGTGTGTCTGTCAGATAGATATTATATTACTATTATAGCTGTTGATTTAATTAACTCCTTTGGTAATTAAGGTTAATTAATAGCTAAGAGAAAAGGATACTGTAAAAAATGATAATCAAATAGGTGGTTTATTTATCATAAAACTAAATCACAAGTTAAGGTTATTAGAATACATCCGTAAAAAGGGCAATTTAAATCAGATAAGCCGTTCCAGAGATCAGCATGCACAAACTCATAAATAAACCGACAAACAGAATTTTTTTATTAAATATTGTTTTAGTTTCTATTGGTTACTAAAACCCTAGTGATGGTTTCTCTCTCCCAAATATGATTTATGTACAGACAGCTATAAACAGTACAAAGACCTATTTCCTTATAATTTTAATAATTTCGGACAAACAAAATGGTTATTACTCGTATGTTGATGTTATTTCATTAACACCTGTTTCCTACAATACACCCATATAATATACATACATATATATCTAGTTAAGTTAGAATATTATAAATGTAAAAATATGAAGAACAAACGCTTTATATTTACTTAAGGGTAATGCAAAAGTAATCTAATAAATTATTGGTTATTATTCAGTATTTAGTTAGGATTAAAATATTCTTTATATATATTAAAGAACATAAACTTTCACAAAGCATTACATCTTTTGTTTTACAAAACTAAAATCAAATAAAACAATGAAATCAGATTATTAAACTAAGACATTATTGGGAAATATAATTAATAATTTAAATTAAAATATTACAGAGTTGACGGACGCTGGTAATGACATGTAGTGTTGCTCTATGATAGTGTTTCATTTATGTAATCTACGAGAGAGAAATTGAAACATTGCGAAATATTTCGGAAATATTTTTGTCAAGTACATTTGCAACTGTCACTGCTACTTGTATAATCTCAAAACATCAAACCTTAACAAACCGCAGAGTTCTAAAGACTTCAACGATGAAAAGTTGCTGGTCTTATGATTATTAGTATAATAATTCCCTTACTTCAATATCTGTATGTATGTATGTAATGTAGTCTTGATTAAAAAAATGATGGATATGTTTTGTCTTTTTTTATTGAACCAATATCTAGAAGATAACTAACATAAGCTTTAAATACATGAGAATTTAGAATTTTAGGTACTCTACACTTATAAGGTTATAAAATAATTAAAGCAATTTATTAATAACGTAAACCAATTGCAATCCAGGTGGAATATCGATCCAGAGGTTGATCGTTAAATTCCAATTCGCTCCCAAAACCACAACCAATTTCACCAGTTTAAAATAAATTAATTAGTAATTACATAGTCAACTTACCTAAATAATGAATCCTATATAAAGAATGTCTAAGTCCTAGTATTAATAGGGTTAAAATAGTAATACTTTATTTTAACCCTATATACGCACCCTCACAAAAGCTCCTTAAACTTTTGCGAGGGTGCGAAGCTTATAATAAAATTAGATAGTTTAAGTTCTGTTTACATCTTACAATAATCCTAATAATTATAAATAACTTTTGTATTTCATTTGTTACTCTTATAGGTGTGTCCGTCATGTGTTTGTGTGTGTGTGTTTTCTGATGTGACATGAAGAGTTAAGATGCAAATTATTTAATGCTTGTTTATCAATTTGAATAATATACAATTAACCGAGTCAATTAATATATTGTGATCTTACCAACAATGAATTATTACATCAAATGTGTATAAAACTTTGACATTATTAAAATGAAAAAATGATAATAAATATAATCACTGTAAGTTTACGTCATACTATTCGTAATACGATTTGTATGTAAACGATTTATATTCATATATTATAGTATCTGAGTATCAGATCTGTTTATATTATGGAAGCAATTGTGAAACGAGCACGGAATAAACGACACATGTCAGCTGCACGAGGGCATAGCTTGTATCAAGCCTACTTTAGGGGAATATTATATAATTAATAGCAGCTTATTGAAATATGAATCTTGAATTGCATTTTCCATTTTGTAGTTTTCACCAAATCTCTTTAAAGAAATCGTAGTAGAATCGGTCGTAGTAAAATAGTTCAAGAGGTCAACATTTATAAAAATTTCAATTTATTATTTATTTTATCCTATATTCATTATGAAATATGTAATAATCTATTTAAGGATTTTTATTATTTATTTAAGAGGAGGGCAAACGAGCTGGCGGGTCACAGATGGACGTGATCACCGCCGCCCATAAACTCCTGCAAGATCCAAGAATAAAGGATAAGACTGCAATCGTGGATATTATCAAAAGAGACACAGTCATTAACGACAGATTTAGTTTAAGAGAAATTCGGGCTTCTACTCGTACAATACATCTTTTGCTTCTCTTCTATTCCATCCCGCCATTTCGTTCCAACTCATCAAATCATTCACAGATTTTTCTTCTAACCGCCCATATCTATAATTTTGTGGCGTATTGCCACTATTATTAGGATAATTGATTTTTATCTAGCGCGAGCTTCTACGGAGCGTCAGTAAGCATCGATGCGCCTAGCTTTCAACTTCTATCCTTGGGTATTCGCTTGGCTATGTTTACTAAATAGCTTTGGAACGCGATACATTTATTTAAATAACTAGATGCAAACCTTAAACCGCACTGAATTTCAACGTAAATCAGTAACAAAGATATATAGTTTAAATGATTTTAAATTTAATGCAATCCTTGAATATTTAAATAAATATTTAAAGTAAGATTCATCTCGCGTGGATTGAATGTTATTTTATCTTTACTTTACGTTTCAAATTTACAGTAACCGTTATTTAGACATGTACTACTGGTATAGGACATTTTGAAGACTATGAGGCCAAAGGAATTATCACAATTCTAATTAATTCCAACCAATGGAATTATCAAAACTCACATATATTTTATGTGCCAGAGATCCATAATTCAATATATATTATTTTTATGTGTGACTAATATCTTAGAATGTTTTCAGGTGGAATTAATTGTATTCTAGTGATTGTAGAAATTAGTAAGTATTTACTTTAACTCTGTTATTAAACCAATAATAAATTTTTCATTTACACTGTATCTATTTATTGTTAAATTTGAGATCACATTTATTTATTTTTTCTCTTTTACCAATTAAAAATATAATCTGTGAGAATAAAATGCTAACCAAAATTTAAGAAAGAAAAATTTTTTTTTATATTAACGCTTCTTTCAAACAAAATGACCTAATCGTCGGCAACTTTCTTAAAAAGAACTTAAAAGAAAAAGTGATTTATACCGCCTCGAAATTTCTTTAAGGATTGCTGTAATTTGAGTATTTTAATATATGATAGCAACATCAGATGATTATTAATAATAAAATATTTTTTTTTTAAAGAATATATTTTAAATCGTACCTAATAATATTTTTACATTTTATTGTGATGACTATCAGTCTTAGGATCTTAGAATAAAATAAAACATAAGACTTCAACATTATGTAATGTTAAACTTAACATTCTAGGTTCAGTTACTATTTTGTCCGGTTAATGCATGAAAAATATTCACTTAAAATCCTTCTTGTAGTCAGTTTAGCATCTTAGATTAAGAAGATATAATTAAATCGATTAATTTATTTTTCACTTGCACCTAAAATTTTCATAATAAGATCATTTAAGTTCCTCCCATCTTCTTCTAATGTCATTTAACTTTATACCATAAATTAAGTAATTAACACTTTAAAGTTTCGTTGACATCCATCAACTTTCAACTAAACCACATCTCTACTAAACTGATGAATATTTAAATACTTACATAAGCTTTTCACTTTAAGGTGCCTGAAACTATTTTGAATAAACTTATATTTATATATATTTAGTCATTGGAAATTTATATTGTTTTTTTTTTTGTTACAAACGTTCTCACATTTTCTGAGTTTAAATAAAATAATGTAGTTTTTTAAAAACTAATTTAAAATATAAATTTTGTTCACCAAGAAAGTAATATAATAGATGAAAATTATAGAAAAGTCCTTGATTGTTAAATTTAAATTAATTTATATTTCTATTTCGATCTGGTCTTTGTTACAAAATCGACTCACAAAAGCAAGATTATGCTTATAAAAAAATATATATATATATTTCAAAAAGTATTTGCTAAGTTTAAAGAGACAGTTAATATTTATATTTATTTATTTATTTATTTATATCTTTTCCACTTTGAATCATTATCAGTGATCACTTGTGTACGTCAAAATGGAAGTGTCAGGAGGGCCTATTTCGATACCAGATTTATCGTAATAAGCCCTTCTGTAAAAGCACTGTCCAACTTAATGTTAAAGCTATAAGGGTTCCAAACGCGTCCTAGTCTGAGAAGAACCACACAACAAACTCACCCAGATATATATTTTTTTTTATGTTGTGATCACTGTTTCACAAATGTCAATCTTAAAAGCTATTTTGGAACAACTAGAACCGTCGCAATATAATGAAAAAATAATAATAATAATAGCAAAAAAAAAATAATGATAATAATAATAAAAAATAAAAATAGGCCTGCTACACAACCAGTCACCGCAAGCAGCACCCGTTCACGAGCATAACGCAAGAGTCAGCCATCACCCCCTTCGCACATATTTGAGGGACGAGCGCAACCCGACTCCCGACGCTACAGCAAGTAATGACTTCTAAGGAATCGGTGTGATACAACAGGTCGATAAAGCGAAATTAATCTACAACAAAAAACAAATTGCGGAGATTACTAGTTATTCGCAATATTATACAATTCATTCCCAGGCCATACCGTCGTTGATGTAATCCTGTACACTATAGTAGGATTTTTTTATCAAATTTATTTTTATATATAATTTAAATTTATTTAATGATAAACTTAAGGCTTCATTTGGGAGCTTATTATAAAAACGTATACAATTAACCTTAAAAGATTTACCTATTTTATGAAGCCTAGTGTTGGGCATAGCGAGTTTATTTTTATTTCTTGTATTAATTTTATGAAAATCACAATTTTTTTGAACTTAGAAATATTTTTATGAACGTAAATTAAATTTTCATAAATATATTGATTATAAACAGTCATTATTTTAAATTCTTTAAATTTGTTTCTTAAGGATTCTCTAGGTCTTATATTATATATTGCTCGAACAGCCCTCTTCTGCAGTGTGAATATGGTATCGATGTCGGCTGCATTACCCCATAAGAGTATACCGTATGACACTATACTATGAAAGTAACTAAAGTAAACTAATCGAGCAGTTTCCATATTTGTTAATCGACGTATTTTTTTAACCGCGTATATAGCAGAACTAAGTCTACTTGATAAATCAAATATATGAGGACCCCATTGCAGTTTTTCATCTAAGGTAATGCCCAAGAAAGTAGTAGATTTGACCAAGTCCAATTCCTCATTGTTTAATTGTACATTGGTTTTAACATTTTTAACATTTGGTAAATTAAAGTTAACACATTTCGTCTTTTTTTTATTGAGCAACAAATTATTGGCGTTAAACCATTGTACAACATCTGAGAGAGCATTATTTACATCGTCAATAACAGATTGCCTTCTGCTAACTTTAAAAGTAAGAGAAGTATCATCAGCAAACAACACTATCCCATGTTTATCCCTTACTAGGTGAGGTAAGTCATTTATGTAAATGAGGAACAAGAAAGGCCCTAAGATAGAGCCCTGTGGCACACCAATTTTTACCAAAGAACCGGGGGAACGTATTCCATTTACGTCTACTTTTTGAATTCTACCCTTAAGATATGAACTGATCAAATCTAGGGACTTATTCTTAACTCCATAATGTTCTAATTTTTTTATAAGGATTTCGTGTTGAACGCAGTCAAACGCCTTAGATAGATCACAGAAAATGCCAAGTGCATCCTGGGATCCTTCCCAGGCTTCAAATATATTGAGTAATAGCTCAACCCTAGCATCTGTTGTAGAGCGACCGGCAGTGAAACCAAACTGGTTTTTGTGCAAAAGATTGTTTTTACTGAAAAAATCAACTAGTTGATTAAGAATTATTTTTTCAAAAATCTTGCTAAATGTGGGTAAGACTGAAATTGGTCTATAATTACTAGGATCTAATGAACTGCCAGATTTAAACAATGGAGTTATTTTACTTTGTTTCATTAGATCAGGATATATACCACATTCTAAACAATTATTAAATATCAATGCTAAGTCTGGCGCTACAATGTCAATTATGGACTTGAGTACGTCAACAGATATTCCCCAAAGATCACTTGTCTTTTTAACGCTAATTAATTTAAATACTTTGATTACTTCTTGAGCATTCACTTTTTTTAAATTAAAAATGCTAACACATCGATCTACATTATCTCTAAGTAAAATACATTATTAAATAATTATTCTACTGACTTCCGATCCGGTGTCGTCTACATCTCGGGCTTGTCAACCTGTTCAACCAGTCCAGGATGACGAGCACTCAACATCGGATTGGACACCGGAGTCAATATTTATATGAATGGACTTCGTATGAAAACTCTCATGTATTTACGAGAGCTGGACAGTGGTGCCTCTAAGCTGGTCATAATACTCTTAGCCTAACCGAAGTCAGGAACAAAGCTCGAACCACCTGCCAGAACGGCGTTGCCAGAAAGCATTTCAATATTAACAACAACTTTGCTTAACAACACAGTCTCTGTATACAACCGCGAATACCATTGCCCAGAATATAGTACCATGTCCTTAGCCAAGCTCTGATCTCAACCACCTTTCCTTTTCAGCTCTACCTGTCATATCGGACGTATTGCTTGCAACTCGTAGACAGATTGAGCATGGGCGTCTGTATTCATTTAAATAAACTTCATTACTTACATGTCGAGGACAGGGACTCAATCTTTAACTTTTGTTTTGTTGAAATCTGTTTTGTTTGTATTGAGAATAAATACTTCCAGGACTTGTTAATGTTATAATTACAGAATTTTTAAGGGATAGTCTTGTAAGTCAGAAGGACGGTTAAAATAAACAACTGAAAATGATATCTCACCAGGTGTTAAGTATAAACACCTGACATCACGCAAGTCAGTGAATCTGATCATGTGCAGTAAGCTAGGCTTTTTAAGAGCTTGAATTTAGTATATTTAATCATAATAATAATATATACAAAGGGGCGATAATATATAGAAATCGAGTTATAAATATATCAGTATATAAATTTAAGCCATAAAAATTAATATTACATATCTATTACAAAACTAGTAGATAAATTTAAGTGTTAAATAAATACATATTACAGCATTTCTAATATACACACATAAACTCGACAAACGCGCAACGGGCTTAATTAAAATGTCATGTTGTTTGTACAAACATATATGTCTGTGTATATATACACAAACATATATATATATATATATATATATATATATATATATATATAACGGTACGACATTATCAATACTAAGAAATAATTAATTAGTTAATTAATCAGAAATTTATCCTTGATCAAATAGTTTAACAACATCTGGTTTCCGATGGAAAGATATTTAATTTGTTTGTTAGGTTATACACAACTTGTTCGAGACGTTATAAAGACTTTTAATTTAAAACAAATAAACTATAATTTATCATTCAATGAAAGACTCGACATTACAAGTGACTTATTACGTAATATTAAAAACTTTATCTTATAATACAAAATTTATAAATCGAATATTAAACAAAAATAAAATAAGGTACACTCCTTAAAGTCTCATTAATTAATTTTCATTCACGTCGACTACGTGACTTATGTATGTTCTTGACGCAGATTAAGTTTGAACGATGATGCAGTATAACTGATGTACATGTTATGATGCTTATAATATGCTCGAATGGCGGTGAATTTGGTACTATACATATCGTTTGCATATGGATAGGATTATATATATTCTATATGAAAGAAGATATAATAGATATTAAACATTTGTATATCAACTTATAAATATTATACAAAAACGGTACCCATTTCCATTATTAACAATACTTATGTTAACTATATTTTGCTGCCAGATGGCGCCAACGGCATTCAGAAACTAGTTTTACTTCCTGAGTTACGAAAATGCATTTATACGATATATCACGGAATAAGAAGCGCGCTTACAGCAATGTATTAAATAGCAACTGAGGAAAATTATACATAGAAGGAGTAGGAGTAGTAAAGTGGGAGAAGTAAATCGATGAAGTAGAAATATATACAATTAAGTCTTTGAAAGGTAATCATTTATTGTAATCTTATATATTAATAAAACCTAAACAATGACATTCAGATCCGGCCGACTGACAGTTGTCATAACCCATGAAAACATCATCAGGGTGAAGCGGTTATTGAGAAAAAATAAAAACATTACACATCGGGAGATGCAGGCTAAACTAAAGATTGGATCTCAGATAGTTTCCACAGTCATGAACATGAACAACTGAAAGTGAAGAAGCGAAGGTTGCTCGGCGATGGATACCTAATTTACTCCAGAGCAGCAAGAATCTCGTTGTGTAGATTGGTACCTATTTATGCTATAAAATTTGAAAGAGGTTTTCGGGGAGTTGAGTTCGCATCATTCTTTTCCACCAAGCTAATGCGCCCAGTGACACAGCTGCTAGAACTAGATAGATAGATTATTTGACATCTTCGGCGATATAAATATCACCCCATCCTCTGTACAGTCGAGATTAGCTTTATGAGATTTATTTTATTTCCCACTGTTAAAATGCTTCGTGGGTGAAAATTTAACAGCACAGACGAGACCATCGAAACAATTCAATGGCTATTTTTCGCAAGAGACGTTTATAAAAATTTTGATTGCTGATTCACCCGAATGCATAAGTGCATCAAGGTTGGAGGGGAATATTTTGAAAAACTATAAATAAAGATTTTACCTATTAACACTTTTTAATTTACTAAATTTTTTTTGAACAGCCTACTACAAGAAATAAAATTTATAATTTAAGTAACGTATTAATAATATAAGAATAATAATTCATTCCTTCAACATTACATGATTGAAATGTAAGAAAATTTATTAAATTATATAATATAATTATAAATTTAATTTAGGTTATTGAATCGACGTAAACAGAAAATTAATTAGTGTACTTAGAATGGCTGGAAGTTTAAATTTGTTTTAGATGTTATATTGTTTGCGCACATTAGAATATCATCAGTTTGTAATAGTTGAATGTTATTCATTTATTTCACAGAAAATATTGGTTTTATTATTAGTAAAAATTAATTACAATATATCTATCTAGTATCTCTTTGTTTTTACTTTGACCACAATGTTTCTGTAATATCACTGATGTATCGTTATTTTAAACAAATATTTTAACATTAAAGTAGTAACATTTAACGCTTTTGACTTATCTGGTTTTAATAGTAGCGGAGTGAAAGGACATTTTAGGTTCAAAATGTATGAATTGCGTAAAAATAATAAATTTATTTCTAGTTCTTCAGACAATTTAATAGATATAATAAGTAATGGACAACTAGGACTTGGTAAAATATTTTATGACATTAAATTTGTTCTTGGTTGTTTTAATTGAAAATATTCAGTACGTCCTTCAGTACAAAATGTAAGCTTATAGTTCAGTAAGTTTCATAATGTTATTAAAATTTAATTATCAAACAAAATTAGTAAATACTAAGCACAGTGCTTAGATAAATAAGATATAATAAAAAGTATCTATTTTATATTATTGATATATTTGAGTGTTTACTTAAGGTCTTTGTGGTGATACACACAAATACAGATATATATATATATATATATATAGTACGCCAGACAATAATATAAAAATATTTTCGTATTTTCAGTGATAAAACACTGGGTGGGCGTGTGCTGTATCTGAGATATAAAGTACCTCATTGAAATCAATATTTCCAGTCTTTGCAGAGAAAACATTGCGTCATAGTGAATATACAACCTTATCCTGATCCAGAAGATGATGTTCTCATTATTTTATAAATAACTAACTACATATACTTAGTTTAACAGCCAACGTCACTAACCATTGATACAACAAACTAGTTAATACCAACTGCCTCAATAGTCAGGATAATTGTGCAAACACAATCAAAACTAATTTAATTTAATACTATAACATAAATATAACCAGTTGACACATTATTAAAATAACAACATACAGCACGTAAAAAAAGTTATTGTATAAAAGAACTTCTAAACATGATACACATATTTGTGTTTATTTTGTGAACTGGGCATTTCAAATTAGGGTTAATTACACCCGAGAGTGTTTGCGTGTTTTCATTTCTATTAGTGTGTCTGTCAGATAGATATTACATTACTATTATAGATGTTGATTTAATTCATTCCTTTGGTCCTTAATTACCAATAATTATAATTGCTAAGAGAAAAGGATATTGTAAAAAAATATTAATCAAATAAATTGTTTACTAAATCTTAAGTTAAGTTTAATAGAATACATCCGGGAAAATCGCATTTAAATCAGATAAGCCTTTCAAGAGATCAAAAAGCACAAACGCACAAATGAATAGACAAACACGAAAAGATTGGAAAAAATATTGTTTTAATTTCTATTGGTTATTAAAGACCGCAGTGATGATTTCTCACCAAATATGATTTATGTATAGATTTATTATAAGTATTTCGTATAATCAAAATAGTTTTATGCTGACTCTGTTTTATTTACATTGCAAGCGTGTTTCTTTCCAATAATTATTCTTCTCTTGTTTGATTATTTCATCTTAATTCAATTATAGTAGGCAATAGAATAATATATATTGGATTCATCGCGGATATTGGATGTCATTTCTATATTGAATACTATAAATGTACAAATATGAAGAACAATTTATACTTACGTAATAGAAGTTCAAAAGTGTAATTAATTATTGATTATTATTAATTGTTATGTGAAGTTTTATTTATATATATAGTTACGATTAATATTACCTTTTACAAATACATAAGCTTTTACCTTAGAGCTAAGCAATTTGTTAAACTAATCAAAATATTAATCGATTTCCTTTTGTTCTGAAGATTTAATCTTAACTCGGATAATCTCGTGCTATTTTTATTTATAAGTTCATTCCGCTAAATGTTAAATCATAATTTTGAAGGAAATTTTCATTCCTGAAACATTTGGGTTTGATTTATTACTTGGTGAAGTTGAGTTCTATTGTTTATATAAAATCATTTTTAATGTTAAAAAACGACTTTAACAGAATTTTCTTAAACTAAAATTATTCAAATAATATTTAAGTTGAATTTGATTTTAAATGCCTTACAGTCATAAAGTACTCTTGCTTTGGTAAAATCTTATGATTCATTAAAGCTTCCTTAGTTACACGAACGTTATAAGATTTAAAAGATATTATAATTAAACTGGTGACAGCAGACTACATGATATAACATCAATCTGCTTGTATATAATTCCGCTTTCATTAAAAGGGAAATAACTCATTATTATATAATAAAAGTTATTATTAATTTGAAGGTAATTTTTAACTGTATATATAATACAATGAATCAATTTGTAATAGTATGTATTATGTGCTAGTTACATTTTACATCCGTGGCTAAAATAATATAAAGAGGAAGGTTCGTATTATTCCAGTGAAAGAATGAAAATGCCAAAAAAGAAACATCACTTTAACTTCTCTTTTTTGTTCCATAGCTTTATTGAAACCTTTATAGTAGATATAATTTGTTTTTACAAGTTACTTTTGATTGTTATTATAACATACTGTATTGATCTTTTATACCTTACAATGACGCTTTATTCTAATTAATGTTATCTTAATTTAAAAAATATGTTAGAGAGTATATTTTCTTAGATTACGTTACAAAAATAATTTACATGACATAAACATGTACAAAGTTTTTAATTATTTGTAACATGCGATAGAATCATCATCTACCTGTCATTGCTATTACCTTTCATATCATCATCATCATCATCATCATCATCATTCATTCTCTCATCATATTTGTTGTTTTCTATCTCACATCATCTCACCCGAGACCACTTCTATTTATTTAAAGACTAAATCATTCAAAACCAAAGATAAATGAAACAATTAAATCAGACGAAAAAATAACTTTAAATTAGTCGAGAGGAAATTAATTCCTAAATTAAAAATATTACAGCGTTGAAAGATTGTTATTTGTGGCATAACAAAAACACCATTACAAAATAAAGAAAAATATGTACTCCAGTTAATTATGATGTTACCTGAACTTAATGATTCTAAGATTATTTTTGTTACGTAATAGAGTTAACTATGAATGAAGTTTGAACTACTTTAATAATATTATTTTTTTGTGTTTACATACATGATAAAAAATAATTTTCGTTGTACGTTAATTACACTTAAGATTGTACGGATGATAAATGTAAAAACTCTTGTGAGGGTGCGGATAATTAAATTCAAAGTCCTGTTTTAATTTTATGCTTACCCTAATAATTCAAAATTATTTTAAATAATGATGAACCTGGTCACTGTATCAGAATTCTTATAAAAGTCGGGTAATGCTTATAAATAAGTTATATACTGAATTTACCATAATTCTTACACACGGGCTTCACGTCATGTAGTCTCCTTAAGTGTGTGCTTGTGTGTGTGTGTGTGTGTGTGTGTATGAGTCTATTTCACTCTTGATGTGCAGAATTAAGATACAAATTATAAATTGCTTGAGGTTGAATAATACCGAATAAATAGAGACGGGAATTATTTGAAATACATGTATTTTAAATAAAAATACAAAATACCTCCTTTTCTTTTATATATTAAATACTTTATTTTTATCGAAACGTACTTAGTATTTTATTTGAATTATTTTTTATAAATACAAATTTGTTTAGTTACATTTTTTATTTAATTTATCTTTTTTTTTATCATTAAAAATCCAAAGTTATTGTTATTTATGAACGCACTGATCGTGATCCTATGACGTGATGTCATTATCACATTGGAATTAATATTATAACTATATTTAAGATCTACTTTAAAGAAACTAGGATTGTTTATTTTTAAAGAGAATGAAATCCAATTTATTTATGAATACATGAGTTGTTCAAAGCCTATCACTGATGGCATCAGAAGTTAAGAATGTGATAAAGATATTTACTACAAATGCCATATAGCAAAAATAATAAGAATGGAAAGGATTCTAAACAGTTAGCAATTATTGGATACATATTGTGATATAGTAATAGAATTTACTAAAAAAAGATGGCAAAATATCATTCGTATCTTATCCGATTTTCAAAATTAAATAAGTTTTAAAAATAAGGAATACAATGAAATTTTTGAAATGAAAAAATAAAATAAGAAGACGAAAAGAGTTCTCAAGTCCTGTCCTAACCAAGTATAAGGGCTGAATCTTCCGCTGACAGTGATAATGCAACAATAGATTTCGAATCATTAAAATATAATAAAATTAAGACAATACTTTAGAATCCTGGAACAGATATATGTAAAAAAAATCTTCCTTGAATATAATACCTGCTTACCAACTGGCACCTGTTGAACGAGTAGATATTTTCATTCGGTGAAATGATTATGAGGTCTCAGAGACGTAACATATAATAAAATCAGTTACATATTTACATACTTTCATTTTAAACGATTTATTTATTTATATTTTAAATAGTAAAGTTACAAAGTATTTGCATTTGGTATATAAATATTTATACTAAACTATTTTTTCACGTCTCTAAGAATGAAGTAGGTATGTAAATCGACGTATTTTTTTTTGTCAAGGAATAGATTTTATTTAAACTTTTATATGACACATGGTCCAAAATTAATTAATTATTTAGTTTACGTACTATCAAGGATATATATATATATATATATATATATATATATATATATATATATATATATATATATATATATATATATATTTCTTTTTTTTTTTTTTTAAACAGGAACCTATTAAAGGAACTTCCTCAAGTTGTCTCTCGCTTTTACAAGTTTCTCACGTTTTATCTTACGAAAAATTTTTGTATACTTTAACTTTGCAGGGTAAAAAGTTTATAACATGATCACTTTACAAATTCTTTTGTTCGTCTGGATATGATTCTTTATCTCATAATAAAATATTTAAAACGTTTTAAATGATAAATCAATGTTATATAGAATATTAAATGATGACTGATGTTTATTTTTGATTTCATTGACATCGTATTTTATATTAGATAAAATTCAATTGTCCCAACCGATATATTTATAAAATATAACAATAAATTCCACCATTCCAAGGAACGTGTTTACGTCAACAGCCAATGCCGTCACTTATGTCTTATACAATACTGGCTTATTCCCTCCCGCTTCGCTGGGCACACTATTAATTTGGATGAGAACTTAGGTTGCTATGGTAACCTTTATCATATTATCCGTTGTCATCGTAACCGTTGCTATAGTTACTCTTACCCCTGCCTTAAGTGTATATCTCCTACAGGTTTAATACTTGGCGAAATGCAAAAAGTTATAATATAGGAATTCAATGAAATCTGTTCTTAGTGGACGTCTTTGTCAAAAACAAAAGAAGTAACTATGTAATATTTAAAAGTTAATCGGAAAGATAGTTTCGGAGATTTCATGATGAGTCAGTGAATGGTAAATCGCTTATATATATTGTGATCTTACCAACATTATGACAAATGTATGTCAAACTTTAAAATTAATGAGATGACAAAATGCTATAAAATAAAATTGTATATCCAGAAAAGTCATACTTTACGTAACACGATTTGTATATAAACGATTTATATTCATATATAATATTATCTGAATGTCAGATCTGTTTATATTATGCAAGCAATAGTGAAACGAGCACGGAGTAAACGACACATGTCAGCTGCACGAAAGCATAGCTTTATCAAGCCTGCGTTTGTGGAATATACTCGTATAATAAATGACAGAAGTTATAAAGATATAAAAAATATTTTTAAAAAATCACAATCTATTTCATTTTCATTTTTAATGTTACTTTTGTTTAATTTGGACTAAACTAACTTTCTTGTCATACGGACAGACAAAATGTAAATAAATAAATAAAACGGGTCGGTGACATCGCCGACATCGATGCTTTCCCGGCATCCTGTTATTCCATTCACTCCCTGATTATGAAATCTCCTCCACTGACTGAAGAAAAACGAGGAAAAAAATATATATATCAAACAGGAAAAAAAAGGGTATTTTATAATGTTTAAAATATTTCTTTTTATAAATTTCAAGTAATGTTAAATATGGCTGAGTTACAAAGCGTATCCAAGTGAACCGTAATTTATTTTCAGATCCCTAAAATACAGGTTGGTGTAAATACTCATTTGCTTGTATCAATAAATTAAATAAATGTATACAATTTAATAACTATTACAACTTAGTAACTATTTTTGTTAATCTCGTAGTTCTTTAACTTATGAGTAACGATAAACACAGAAAAAACAATATTATGAAACAATATTTTTATAAATAAAAAAAAATTGCTTACCTCTTCATTTGGGTGAACAAAAATAATTTTAAGATATTTAAATAATTTATACGAACCCGCTACATTCTTATTTAAGAATGTCTTTTTTTTTCTTTAAAATTTAAATGTTAGCTTCTAAAGAGTACAGTCTTACATACTCTACCTTAACAAATACCATAGATTAATACATTTTAACAATAGCAATTAATAATACTCACACCATAAAAAATAATTTACAAATGTACATTTAGTATTTTTTCTAACTACACCTATGTTACATTAAAAAGTAACATTTCTCTTGTCCTTTTAAAATTCCAGTCACGGAATTTCTGTGGTACGTGATACAGTAAGTAAATACAAACATCACTTGATTTCAACAAACCAGATACAAAGATAAATAGTTTAAGGGATTTTAATGAAATTCTTGTACATTTAAATATATCGTTAAATTACGATTCTAGTTATTTATATTTTATTTGCCATAGATTCGTAATATAATTATATGTTATCTTTAATAACAAAGATAATCACATATAAATATCTTAAAATGTTTCAAGATAGGATGAATGTATGTTTGTAATTTTATTGATTGTCGAAGTAATTAATATTCACTCTTATTCCATTGTTAAAATAATACGTAATCAATTATATTTATTTAGTGTTAAATTTGCGATCACGTTTAGATTAAGAGGGAAGCTTTTTTTTTCATACCAATTAATAATATAATCTGTGAGGATAAAATGGTAACCATAATTTAAGATTAAAATTGTTACTTGTTATTTTAATGCTTCTTTTTAAAGAAATGATCCAATCGTTAGCAACTTTCTTAAAAATAACTTTAAAGAAAAAGTGATACCTACCGCCTCGAAAAATCTCCAGTGAATGTTGTAATTTGAGCCAGGGAAGTTTGTACAGAGATATGATATCATCTTATGATATTATGGATTATCATTTATAATAATATGTTTTTTATTTGTCTTTTTTATATAATGTATATGTTTTTAAGTTACTACTAGGATTTTCAATATCTCAAATTTTGACTTTAATATTCTATAATGTTAGAATTCAATTTCAACTTTCAGTCACAATTTTGTCTGATTTATGCATGAAAGATATACAGTTTATATTTCCCGGGCTGTTGATTAACTTAATATCCTTCTTAGATACAAAAACGGAAACATCTTTACAGAACATCTAACATTTTTTAAAGTTCTTCTCTTCTCTTCTAATATCATTAACATCTTTACAGAAACATCTAACATTTCTTAAAGTTCTTCTCTTCTAATATCATTTAAACTGTATATCATAATGAATGTAATTAACACATTAAAGTTTAGTGGACGTCGTTATAGTTTTAACTAAATCACATCTCAACTAAACTTATGAATATTCAAATACCTCTTCGTAACATCAGCTTCTCGCGCCAAGTTACTGCCTGAAACTATTCTGTATTATTACATACCTACTTATAGGGAATTTAGATGGTTTTTCATTTATTACAAATATTTATAAGCTTATACTAAATGTTTTTTTTTAATTAAAATCATAGTCAATTACAGGGTATTTTTAAATTTCATCACTAATGAAATTATTTGTGAGATGAAATAAAAGTCCTTGTTTTTTAAATTAAGATTATTTTACACTGTTTGTCTGTGGTGCTTATAAAAAATATCAAAGAAGTCAAATTTGTATAAAAAAATAATTATTTAATAATAATTGTGTTAAAAGTACTGTGTGTACAATACTATGAAATAAACGTTTCAATTTGTTAATTTATTTATACACCAAACCTTATAACATAATCTGATATCAGTTCTTGTTAAGTCATCTCAGTTCTGTAGTTAATAATTGTTGTTGTACTCGTGATCTCTTATTTGATAACCAATGACGAAGCATTTGCACTCGGTGAAGCATTAGGTTGTCACGTCTGTGAGCGAGAGAATCTGTATGCCTACAGCGCCCCTTTCCCCTTCTCTCGATGAAATATGAAAGCGATACCTCAAAAAATATACCCCACCCTGAGTAAAATCGGTTAAATAATTCTCGGATTCAAAGTAACGCTTTTTATGTTTACTGGGGGCAAACGACGAGTCAACACAGCGGCACGCTGATCTATTCTAAATGTGGACATTTGCAATATCCGAGGACTTCACTCCAATCTAAACACCGTCTATTATCACCTAGTGACAACGCAGCCAGCCTTGATGTTTTTGACGATGACGCAGATGTCATAACCTAGCGACACAATCGGGGGAGATCTGTGTTTAACTTTGCTCTGGCAAATTTTCCAGTTAATTAAGAAGCAAACTCGTCTATCGAACGTCGACAGCCACATGCCCTCTTTGTTCAATCTTCTACTGACTGCGCATCCCACAAAGTACCAGATCATTGTCAAGGCTCCCATAAGTTCCTCTGATCATTGCTTGGCACGGACTGCTACGACTGTCGCTGATGCAGTAGTATATGGCATAGAACTATTTATACCAAATTCTAGTACCAATTAATAGCAGATCGCCGGAAATAGTTTTAGGGTAAAAACTCATCTGAGAATATCTATTTTCCTTGGACGTTCATAAGTCGAGTGGGCCGGATGGCATTTCTCCAATTGTGCTACAAACACCCCTGAATTGACTCCAGTCCTAACACGTCTCTTTACGTACCTACCTACCTACCTTTAAGGCATATTCCCGATCTCATGGATGGCCTTTTGTCTATTCGTTCCTCAAAAAAGGTGAAAGCTCGGACCCAGCTAACTACAGACCTATCGCTGTTACCTCTCTTCTCTAAGGTAACAGTGAGCAACATCAACCTACAAAAGCTATTAACAGCCCTTAACGTTCTTCGAAAATCGTTAGTTGATCGATAGCAGATTTTGTGTCTTCTATAGAGACATCCATGGGGATGGTTTCCAAATGGGGTGAACTGAACCTTGATTTAGTTACTTTAATTAGTTAGTAAGTTCAGCTTAATCCCCAAATACACAAGTTTGCACATTTACCAGTAAAAATATTCCATTGGTCGAATCACCACCCTTCGCTTCGCCAAGTATCAGAATACTAGGTCTCGATATTTCAAGTAATTGTAGGTTTCGTGGTCTTCTGGAGAGCAAGACCAAGTTGGCCTTGAGGAAATTGGAAATAATCAATAGAGCGAGGCAGTTTTTTAAGCCAGTCCAAAGATTTGTTCTTTATAAGGCGCAAGTACGGCCACATATGGAGTAATAGTACTCCATATTACATACAGACTCACCTCTGGTCCGGATCACACCAATATCGGCTTCTACCCTTTGACCGCGTACAACGAAGAGCCGTTCGGGTTTTCGGGGACCCGATACTCTGTGAACGGTTGGATTCTTGCATTGCGTAAAGACATGGCCTCTTTTGGTATCTTTTATTGCATTTACAACGGGGAGTGTTCCGAAGAGCATTTGGATTTGATGCATGCCGCCGAATTTCATCAACACATAGCACGTCAACTTCTTCAATACCATCCGTACCATCTGGATGCGTGGCAACCGTTTACTATGAGGTTTTCAAGCACCTTTCCCTTACAATATGAAACATCCTTTGGCAGTATTTCCAGATAGTCAGTCAGATCTATCAGACATGAGTACCTTCAAAAAAAGGTGTATGCTTTCTCCGCCAATGCCGACAACGCTCTTGCGATTCTCCGCATGTAGCGAGAGATCGTGAACGGCAATGATCAATTGTCATCACAGTATAGCTTACATGAGATATAGTTTATATAAGTATAACAATTAAAAAGTAATGTTGAAAAAATTAAGTAGTTGTTAAAAATCGGGTATCGTTCTTTTAAGATAATAAACAACAAGTTGATATACGAATGTTTAATATCAAGTACATAATCTATTTTTAAACAAGCTTTGTATTTTTTCATATAAGCTTAATGCAAGATATATTTATAACATGAAATTCGCTTCATAAATAACATGGAGATAAGCAACATAGTATGTACGTATATACTGCCTCATCGATCAAACTTAATCTATGTTAGAAACATCGTTTTTCAACAAAACATCAAGGTAGAAGAAGCGCTCATACAACGATAATATATTAAATAGCAACTTTTATGAAGGTAAAGTTAAAATATACACAATAAATCTTTGAAAGGAAACTTATAATTTTACTGAATCCTTAAAATACTCAATGTTGTTAAATTTAAAATTGTGTTTTAGGTGCCTATCGAAAGAATATTAAGAGAGAATAAAATTAGACACATTACCTTGCCTTTTCCTATTTGTTTTTTATTGGTGACGTTTTGACATAGATATCCACAGATGATAAATATTATCAACACTTTACCTGATAACTCATTCAAAATCATACATAAAATAAATTTCAGCGTAATTATCATCTCAGAAGGATAATGTGTATTTTGTTTAATGGCATATTAAAGAAACCAAAAGTTAATAGAAAAGCATTTAGAGTTTTCTTTGAATTAATCATATAAAAATAATAGTCCAAGTATAACTATAGCTTGAGTCACTTTTTAATTAAATAGATCAAAAAAATTTGTGTACACTTACTTTTACAACTTAATTTGAATTCTTCTCAAGTCGCATCACATACTAGAGATTTTAATATCTTAAAAAACTGTAAAGAATATATTCGTATTCCCTAGTTTAGTTACATGTACAAATAATATGAATAAAAATTCTTTATGACCCTATGAATAAGAGCTTATATGTACTATAAAACATTACTAAAAAAATGTTTACATATTTGTAATTCATTAATATTAATTACGCGGTAACACCATAAGAATAATTCGTTCCTTTTATATAACATAATTGAAAATTAATTAAATGATGTAATTACTAACTCTAAAATTATATCACGGAGTCGACGTGGATGGAAAAATAATTAGTGTACTGAGGATGACTGAAGGTTTAAATTTCTCTAAGATGGTATATTTTTGAGGACAAAATACTAACTAATTATGTACATCAAAAACATTGTTAGCTTCAGTGCCTGTATACCTTATTTTATACTTAAATCACTTTTTATCCAAACATATCTTTCCACCATTTTATCAGTATCTTTATCTAGATCAAAAAAAGAAAAAAATATTAAAATAACAAAAAGGACTTCAGGACGGAAGATTGTAAATAGGACATTAACAAAATGAATTCTATTAAAAACAGTGCTTCCATAATTATGATATGATAAAAAGTATCAATTTTATATTAGTGATATATTTGACCATTTCCTTGAGTTGAGGCAGCAATTAACACGATTATATATATAGAAGTCATACGATTGACAAATCAATTATAAAACATAATTATCCGTGGGGTAAGTCAAACATTTCTGTGCGAGTAAGCAAAGGGTAGCAGCGATAGGATACATTGTAATTCACTGAAATCGATACTCCCCGACTATGTAACATAACAATGTTTCGTAATCAAGGTAATGGAAAAGTTCATGATTATATAAGCACGTATCATAGAAAGAAAAATAAGAACTATGATTATGGAAGGTATTTTCATATAATTTTTAGATACATTGTTTTAGGTAAACCCTTTAAAAGAAGTTAAAAGCTGTTCTCATTACTGTGCATGAAACTTAATACATACACACATTATAATATTTAATAGATGATTATGTATTTTCATATACTATACAAACTACGTTTCTTAAATCTTTCTAGATACTTTTTCAATCATTTTTGTCGCTAAAATAAAACTCGCTAAATAAAAAAAATGTCGCTAAAACTCTGACAGTAGAGTCCTGAGGGATCCAAAATGCTTGAGTGAAGGATTACGTGCTCATCCTAATAACATTACAGCGTAAGACACGAATCACACGAACAGATCACAGTGGATGGCACGTTGGAATGAAAGTTTGTAAAGAAATCTTTTTTAAATAGGAGATTATATCAACCTGTTATCATTTAAACTTATTAAACGTTAAAAAAACGCGCTAAGCACACTACCTCATAGGTGGCGTGGAAAGTGTGCATATTATGACGATTGCAGTTTGTACAACTTTTTGAATCGTTATATCTCAAAAGCGGTGGCTTGTAGGAAAAAAAGTATTGATATATTTTTAGTAGATTAATTTATGATCTACAATTTTTGTCTGATATATTTTTATGATAAAACTTACCGTTTCGTTGAAAATTGCGGAAAAACTCATTTTTTTTACCTTTGACCTTGAATAAAAATTTTTTCCTCACAGGGGAAAGATGGGGGGAACTTTCAAATTTTATTTTTAATCACATTTTAAACAACCTTACTGATTTTCAGCTTGATGGGAATTTATGTACCTTCGCTTTCATTTTTAGGTCTAAATTGACCGGACTAAAGTTAAATAGGTACAATTAGTTGCCTTAATTTATCAAAACTTTTCATAGCACTGACCTTTTCATAGCGGGTTAATAACACGCGAGAGTCTTAGCGTGTTTCCATTTCTATTAAAAAGATATTACATGGCTATTATATATAAAAGTAAGTTGATGATCATTGTATTCTTATGTTCACTTATATTATATATGTATATAGTCATACGTCATATACAGTCAATATATTTTAATTTTACTACTGTACTTTAACAATACGCTTAGGGTTGATTTTACTTTTTCTCAAATTAGACATAAAACAACGGAAAAGTCAAAAAAATAAAACACGGCTACCACGACACGCCATAAAACTCGCGATATGACAAAAAATGTTCTCATCGGTATTTTAAGTAATTATCATAATATTTTTATAACTTGGAAGTATTTAGTTATAAATCTATTTTCGTTTTCACTGATTTATGTTTATCTTAAAAGTATTTTATCCATATTTTTTATATATTTTTATATAGAGTCGTCAACCCAATCCTGCAAAGAGAGTTTATTTATCAACTCTCTTTGCAGGTCAATAATTAAGGTCAATAATACAGATTTATTGATAGATATCAAGATACATAGACAAATATTATTTATATAACATGAAAGAAAATATCTACGTAGTTTTTGTCGACATATATTTTGTGTTATATTTAGCTTATGATTTACATTTACGTTTCCATTTCATTTCACTAAAACGTGTCAGTCTAGAAGGTTTACAACTAATTGAGGTTTGTCTTAACGAGTTTTACTTTAATACTAATTTAATCAATTATTTCAAATTCATTATTTTTAAACTGATACAAAGGAAGCATTTATTAAAACAGAATTATATCACCAAATTCAATTCAATATTTATCTTTCATCAGTTTTCTTACTTACGATATTTTTTTTATTGTTCCTTAATATTTATAACTTCTTGGAGTTCCAACGTAGCTGCAGTCTTTGATAAATTCTAGACAAAACATATTAAGACTAATTAATTTTAGTATAAATATTGTAATGTTATATTACAATAAAATTTCTTGTGATATATAATTGTAATTTTATTTGTAAGAATATAAGTTTACGCAAACCAGAAGAATAATGTTAACTTGTGGCTTCTTAGGCATAATTGAAATAAGTATAAAAAAAAATGTACTTAGGGATTATACAAAACTACGTCTAAAATTTGACTTGCTATCTATTATTGCTCTCTCTATTCACATAAATTTATAGTAGACAATAGAATATAACGCATATTGGATTCATCACAGATATTGGACGTCATGTCATTAACATCTGTTGCTTCAATAAACTAATATACGACTATGTCTAGTTAAATTAAAACACTAATTATAGCATTTTGAATAACAAATGCTTCATAATAGTGATGAGAGAATTTAATTAAACAATTAATAATTACTATTAAATAACAATATTAATCGATCTTTTGTTCTGGTGATTTAATCTTAACTTTGTTAATCTCACGCTATTTCAATTTCATTTCGCTAAATGTTAAACCTTGAATTTGAATGATATTCTGACTCCTGAAATATTCTGACTTGATTAATTACTTGGTTGAAGTTGAGCGTAATTCTAATGTTTTAGGGAAATTGTCAATGAGATTCACCTCAATAAAAGTCAACGTATAATCAGATAATTTTACTAAATTAAAGGAATAATTTAATACAATAAATATATATTAGGTTTAAATACATTTATTAATTAAACAAGAAACCAAAGCGAATAACAGCTAATTTGTTTTGTCATATTTGTAAATCCAAATCTCTATTGCGGTCAAATTAAATGAGTAATGAAACACGTTCATGAACACAAATTATTTTCAACAAAGTGCGAAATTATTTGGAAAGTAGAGTTAGCATAAAAAATATTAACAATTTCTACTTAATAAAAACAATGTCTTCGAAACTATCACGTTGGGTTATTTATTTTATTATTTTTATTAAACAGTTATGGTCAAATCATAAACTAATTTAACCTTATAAAACTTAAATTATGCAGTTCAAATATTTTGCACAGACTAGGGCTACGTTATTTATTTAATAAGTTAATGCAATGCAATCATGTTTACTTTCACATAATACATTTGGCTAGCCGTAATACAAATTCAAATTGAAGTCTTGATAAATGTTTCATTACAAAAGATACAAGAAACAATAATAAATGAAGACGCATTTAATATATTTATTATCACCATTTCCTACCATGATATCGTACGAAGCGACGAAGGGATCGGTTTTCTGGCAGATGTGCAGCTGCGACCTCTGCATACCATAACACCACACTACGATCACTAACCTTACTGCAAAACGTGGAGATTGTGGCATATCTCCTTTAAGGATCGCGATCTTTGGGGGAGGTTTACACCTTGCAGTGGGCGTCTATAGGCTGATAAGAAGAATAAACACATTTCAGTGTCAGTGTGCGCTGTTAGTATTTATAATGGCAAAACGTCATCATTTTAACTAAGAAGTTAATTTATTAATGTAAAAAACCCTCGAATAGAAAATAAGAACTTTTATTTTTGATACATAAAGAGGAAGACAAGGGGTCCGGATACCCAACTTTCCCAGTTATCGCACGAGCGGTATATAAATATCTATACCTATTATAAAAGTACCTATAATAGTTTTATAATATACTCCATATTAAGCAATTTTGTAAAGTAAATTTTCTATGGGATTGTTGTCAGTAAAATTTTATGTACTTTAAGTACTGCATTATGTTAAATGAAATATCGAGAAATGTTATACGTTTTATCAAAATTATTCCATGTTTTAGACCTTTAAAAACTAATTAATCTTTTTTTTTAAGATATTATATTATTGATAAGTTTTACACTAAACAAACTTCAATAAAAAGATACAGTAAGCAAAATCTAAAAGTTGGCCATTTTTAAAAAGATAGTACAAAAAAACTATGTTAAAGTATAAACATATAGTTGTTCGTGCGAAATTCAAACCAGTTAGAAACAGTAGGAGAACTATTCTGGACTATTATTTTAAAAGTACTCCAGCGTACCAAATACGTATTCAGAATAGATATTTAGAGAGATATATATATTTCTACAAGTTAAGCGAACCTGAAGTAAATGAAAATATAGAATAGCTTTATTTTTCGACTGCGATAATTTTGAAATCTTAAACTTTGATACAAATGCAGATGCAGATAGTTATGATACTTAATTCAAATCTTAAATTTAATTGATTTCTCAGTGTTGTTAAAAAAACAAATTATATATATGTTACGTAAAAATTTATATAAAATTCCATTGATTCATTATTTTGTTGTACGCTTCTAGTACATTGATGTGTTTGAGCACTTTCAAAGAAAAATATATAAAAAGAATTTTCAAGTTACAATAAGTGTGCTCCATTTTTGTAACACAAAGAGCTCAACTTTAAATAACACTCTTTCTTTAGAGAATATATATACTTAAATTTTAAGTGGTAAAAAAATCAAACAAATATTGATCCCAACTTTCATCATTTTTATGTTTTATTAAATAGTCTTACTTTTATAAAATAGTTTTACTTTCAGACTTAGAAAACTCACTCATAATTTTAATTGTATCTCAATGACCATGTATAAATTTATTTAAGAAGTCATTTATATATATAAAATATCTTTGTATAGATTGTGATTGTTTCTTATAAGGTTAAAAATATCTTATCTTTATGAAGAATTGTTGAAAATTGTATCTAATATATCTAGATTACTTTAAATATTAGTGTCTAACATGAAAGACGAGTAAACAACCAATAAACTTAAGTATATACGATTCCACAGATTGCTAAGAATAAAGTAATAAGAACAAAGCAGAGCATAAAACTTTAAGCCGAACCAAAGTGGTTATTTACTTGCGTCCTTGCTTCTGATATTCTATGCTATAACGTACCAACAACATGTGATATATAGTTACAAATGTCAATCAATAGGGTATGTATAGAAACAATGGTACAATACTCTGAATAATGAACGGTTACACCAGTTGAGTGGTCACCAGTAATTCTCCTTAGAGACCCTTGCTATTATTAACCCTCTTTGAGTTATGTCTCTTGTGTCTTCATGTTTCAAATGACCTCAATCTGCTTTATTACGGTGAAATTAATTACTTTAGCAATGTTTTGATTTTGAGTATATTTTTTTATTGTTCATACTTTTTATAATTTGGTTTCCATTTCTAAAAACAAAACATTCTTATAAAAAAATATTTGAAATTTTAAACACAATTTTGAAAATAAACTATATCGGTAGGCTTTCAAACCAAAAGCGAATTTAAAATGAGTCATTTAAATGTAAAGTAATCAAGAAGCAAATTCCTTCGAGTCTTGAAATTAAACTTTTTATGAAATGTAATTAAACAACATAAGTAATTAATTTCAAATTGTTTAGTCAAAATATTTATTTATTTAAAGTATGAATTAATGACACTTAATTATACAATAAATAGAATTAGCTTTACTAATTATTTTACTGTAACTTTGTCAAGTTTGTTAGAAACAGCTGGTGTTAAGTATTGCTGACGTGGTAATAAGTTACTTTATGACTTGTGTCTCTTTACAGTTCACTGTCCTGCTTATTTCTTAATGAGAGAACAGTTCTTTGATAGCTTGATAAGATAATACTAAAGTATAAAGTCCATAGATAGAGACTTTATAATATTTTTAGCGTACAAGAATTCTTAGCTTTAAAGTTTTTAGTTAGCCTCATAACTATAAATTTTTAATTTTTCCAAATTTAAATAAATATATGAAAAAGTGGTACTTAACTGAGAAATAATATATTGTTGTTGAGAAATAAAATAGGGATGGTACTTTAAGTTTTCTTGGAACTTAAAATAAAGAAAAATAGTTTGGATTTTCTCCGCAAAAACGTGTTACGTCACCAAAAACCTCTGAGTTAATTAATAAATCCATTTGTAATCAGATACGATACAGACTTGTTGGTCATTTGATTGTATATTTAACTATTGAATTTCATATTTAAGGAAACTATTTTCATATACCAGATTTAATAAAAGTAGTAGTGAAGAAATATATCAAAATAACACTCAAGATGTAAAACATTTCCCTAATGGCTTACTGTGTGCAGCTTTTACTGAAATCCAGCGTTATTTATGAGGAGTGAAGTAAAATTACTTTTGGTACCATTTGAGATTTCAGTTGCATATAATGTTTATAAATTTTGAACATATATAAATTCGAAATGTGTTTCGTCTATATAAATGTAGGAAATATTATAAGTATATATATGTATATTTCATAATATGATAAAGCTGAGATTTTTGTCGTTAAAAATTACTATTATTGAAATATTGAAACAAAACGACACGTGACTTACACATATTTCGTGTTTTTTCTTAACTAAGTCATAAATAAATATTTATTGTTTTCTTTAATAAGTGAATTCAAATAAAAAAGACTGCATAGTTATCCTACTATGTAGTCTATTTAATTCAGTTATTATATTTAAATAATGTATTCATATTATTTTTAAGAATGTAAAATGATAATTATAATTGTTTATAAATAAATTTGGTAAATAACCAAATTCTACATTGATATATTATTTATAGACCCTAACAGGATTTAAATCAATAAATCTTTAATGAGAATTATTTATGAGATGCGTACAACTTGAATTTCTACAAAATTAATGGAGTGTGAAGAAATGGAAGTCTACTTATTTAACAAACTTCAGGCTTACTTCAGGTAGAAGTTCTACGTACTACACGGATATCGACGAAGACGCCATTGTGAGATTCATTAGGCGGGCCGGCGATACCTCCGATAGAACTCTTGTAGAGTACAACCTCAAGATGGCAATTTCTCACCGTGACTCCGAGGCTATGAAAAAGCTAGTGAACTTAATAACCTAGCTTACTACTACTACTATTTACTTTATTTATTATTATTATCAATTTCTAAAATAGCTTTCGAAAACTTGTGCAGGTGTACAATTTCCTGCGAAGTTACCATCGCAATTAAAATCGTAATAAAATTGTTTAAAATCACAATGAAAGGCATGGACAAATGTCTATGGTCTATAAAAAAAAAAAAAAAAAAAGCAGCAGCTGCTTTAATTAACAAACGCATTAATCCAGGCACGCGATGTTGAACTTATTGTTGCTACAAAGCGAGGTAAGCGAGGACTAACAAATCTATGTACTACAACTGAAACATCTAAAATATATACCATAACATAGTACTTGCAAACCTCTTAATTGTCTGTCTGTGACATATCTATGGCTAAAGTAATAAAAGATTGTCCGGGATAGATCGTTTTATGTCTGAGAATCCCCAAGACGACGCAAAATCTACTTGATCAAATTCACCGGTCGGTTTAACATTTGAACGAGTATCCTCTTATCATTTCAAAGGATACAATTCTATTTGACATGTTGTAAAGAAATAAAGGAAATAACGTAAATATATTAAAATAGTGCATTTATAACTTAAGATGTGACTTTATGACAGCTTAAAATATCTTATACAGTATTTATGTTTATCTATTTATTTTTATATGGCCAATCAAACAAGATTCCAAGTTTATGGTTCTACTTAAATAATTGCTAATATTTTGCTATAATATAATAAATTTATTAAAACAAAAACTTTTCCAAATTTGCCTTTTTCGTTAACTGTAATTGTATGAAAACTCATTTAATATCTTGACCATTTTATGTAAAATGTTCAAATATAAATCTTTTTGTAACTAATATAAATATAATATATATTGATTATATTGAAGCGTATTTCATATCAAAAGCATATTCCTAATTTTTATATTAACGCCTTCACTCATATTGTTAAATTTATATTACTTAATTAAACTTTTTTAGAGTCGTTCATTTACCGATATAAAACGTTATACGTTAAACATATTAGAGGCCTTAAGTCTTAAAATTAAAATTGTTTTGAAACTCAAGTATAAAGACATTTTAAATTAAAACAATATTGTTGATTTGTATCATTCTGTTGTTAGCTTAACTTTTAAAACCACGATACATTCTTTAATCTCCAACAACAAAGTTCGCACTCTTTTTGTTAAGTGATCCCAGCGTCTAAATCTAAGTAAAATGAACTTCAGCGTTAGTATATAAGAGTAACTAAGAAGTTTTGCTACCATGAATGAACTGAAATTAAGGTAAAGAAAATAAGTAAAACATTTTTGGCGTAATAACTGAAAAAAATATCAGTGTCAACATCAACTGATCAAGTCTGGCTTGGCTGTTCATAACCCGAAGAGTATTACTATGTCACTCAGTACTTTTTAAATTAATGAAAGATATTTCTAAATATTTCTATGGACCATTTGAAACGTGACTTCCAAATCACAATACTAATAGTAGACACAAAGTTCACCTACACTCAGAGTAATAATCTGTGATCCTGTCCTGTCCTTTATATCCTTTATGATCATAAAATTTAACTACAAATTATTTGGAACTCTCGTTCTTTTAATATCAATAAAGCAATATATTGCCTAAAACTTATTTGATTTGTTTCATTTACTCATATTTTTGTGTTTAAAAGTACAAAGTAAGTTCATATTTGGACGATAGCAGAGTAATTAAGTATTAATACATGTTAATTTTGGCGATATAAAAGGCAAATTAAATTACTGTTACACCTCGCGAGGGAAAACCTTTGATACCTCACAATATTTACACGTTCTTCTGAAGCTTACAAATTGATTAAATTTCTCCATTACATTATTATTAAATTAACAGCAAATTTTACTTTATTAATTTAAAATATGCAATGATATTCTGTAAATATACCTTTATTATTAAATTAAAATTGGGTGCTGTTTGGGGGAAGATTATATTAATATTTTTTTAATTTTAATTTAGTTTTGTATATTGATTAACATACACTCACCGGCACATTTAACCGCCCAGCTTTATCATTCGTCGCCCTGTCTGTTTACGTTTACTATGGTTTATCAACTGTTTTGTTTCTTGTCAAGTGGCTACTCTAGCAATAAATTAAACACGTATACTCATAATTTGTTTCCTAATTTTGTGTCACCGACAGGTTTTTGGAATTTAGTCGTTATTTGACATTGTTGCCGTTGTGTTAACATTTCCAGTTTTTTTCTACCATAGTGTGTGAATATTGTTTAATTTAAGTTTCTATTGTTCACTTATTGTTTGTAACTGTAAAAAATGCTACTCGATGCAACTGGTGCAACAAGGGCAGTGGCTTTTTCTGACGCCAGGTAGAGCCAACGTCGCACCGTCCGTACACTCGGTGTACCTCGAACTACGGTACGGGATACCATCAGACGATTTCGGGAGACAGGCATATATACGCGCAGGCCGGGTCAAGGCCGATATCGATGCACTTCAGCCCGAGATGACCGCTTCGTTATCAGCAACGTGTTGAGAAATCGCTTTTGTACGGCTACTGAAGTTCATACGCGTCTTTTTGAGGTGAGAAATGCCAGTGTGAGTAAACGAACAATTAGGAGAAGACTGGTAGAAAGGAATCTGAGGGCTTTTCGTTCAGCTCTTGCCCCACAACTGCTCCCACAACACTGTAGAGCTAGACTTGCTTTTGCTCAAGAATATGCTAACTGGTCTGTATAGGAATGGAAGGACGTACTGTTCTCAGATGAGAGCAGAATAGCCCAAAGAGGTCCAGATGGACGTCAGCGTGTCTACAAGCGCCAAAATGAAAGGTTTGCTCCATGCGCTATAACCGAAACAGTGGGATACCAGGGAGGATACGTAATGGTTTGAGGAGGTATCTCTTATGAGGCTCGTACTAACCTTGTTGTGTTCGATATAGGCAGTGCAAATGGTCAAAGATACGTGGAAAATGTCCAACGAGACCATGTCATACCTTTTGCACCATTTATTGGTGACAACTTTAGATTAATGCATGATAATGCACGTTGCCATACCGCAAATTCCGTCATAGAGTACCTTAATAAGGTCGGTATTCAAGTTTTACCATGGATTGCACACAGTCCCGATCTTAACCCAATTGAACACATTTGAGACAACCTCAAAACACGTATCCGAGCAAGAATACCAGCACCTACGACACTAGGAGAGCTCAAGACGGCTGTGGTAGAGAAGTGCCACAATATCCCCCAATCAAATATCCAAGATTTAATGGATGGAATGGCAACGGAGCTCCAAGAAGTCATTGGAGCCCAAAGCAGCAACACCCATTATTAATTTTAAATTTTATCTTTAATTAGACCACTTTTTTCAAAATTGAAATTGTTAAATTTTTATCGAAAATTGTCCTAAAATCGATTTTTGGAATTTACCGTTTAATAAGACCCCTTGTTTAAGGAATTTTGTTTTTTCCAAAACCTTACAGGTAGCTTTCAATGTACCGCTCATAAAATGTGGTCTAAATTTGTCGATTTCTGTAAATTGGAGGAAATACAAGGTGGGCGGTTAATTGTGCCTGTGAGTGTATATATACTTACATCTCTAAATACCGACATTGGATGGATGGATGAATGGATGGATGGAGGATAATATATTTCATGTTAAGTAAATATTATCATAAAACTTTCGCTAAAAACAAACTTAAAATGACACTAAATTTCGTATTTTGAATTGTATATAATAATTAGTAAATGTATTCTATATATGGTAAAATAATTATTTTTTTATACATATAAACAGATTTGAAATGTCTTTTAATCATATGGTTGCTTTTAATGAATATTAGAATTGCATAAAGATTTTGAATTTAATTTACCTTAATCGAAAACAGTGTTTACGTGAGCGTTAATCAGTATTAAGTTTCGCGCTACTCCGCACACACAGACAACAAGATCACGTTACTCGGTTACCAGAAATCTGATTTTATAATGGCTACAACTATACCTTCATACTGAATCCGGGAAAAAAACTTCAAATCCCACCGGTAGTGTCAGTGATTAGTGTGTTTGAACAAACAAACAAATCACACTTCAGCTTTATAATAATAGTATAGATAAAACCTAATATTGCTAATTTAAAATAGACATTATCTTTATTTTAAGAAATGTTTGCATTATCATACCTTTCTCATCCATCTGAGAGGAGCCTTAAAATATATTTGGACAGATTTAGATAAATTGAAGAAAGCTAAAAATTATTTTGATCCCTACTTCACATAGTCTATAAAAATGTTAAGCCATCATAAGCTTTTTATTTACAAATTATTATATATTTATTATAAAAAAATCTAAATTGGTTCATCAGTTTGGGAATTATGATGCCACAAACACACACAAAGATACACAAATAAACAGATATAGATACACTTAAACATATAACGCTCACAAGAAGATAAACTAGACACGAGATGATGCAGTCGATGCACAACGATTGCTAATCGCTTTGATCGTTTGAGTTGCAATTTAAAAGGTTTGATGATGAGTTTTATCAGGCGAGTTAATTATTTAATCATTTTAAAAATATATAATATCTTCAACTTTCATAAGGTTTTTAAGAAATTTTTAGTATGAATTTAAAAGTATTAGAATCTTATCTAAATAACAAATAAAGGGCTTTTAACATAATGCTTAACTAGCTACTTATTACTATAGTGAAAAGAGTGGAAGTATAGAAGTATAACTCGTCTAGTCTAACGTCTAAGATCGAAGACTACAGTGCTATTTTATATCTCCTACAACCTAATTTATTGTGATTTTATTTTGGAATCTAAAGGAAATTACCCAAAAACGTTGGCAACTTCCTTAAAAGGAAATTAAAAGAAAAATGATTTCTACCGTCCCGAAATTTCTTTATAAATTGTTTCAATTTGAATTTTCCAAGAGAGAATTGTATAAATTTTATAAATTTCATTTTCTTCATATTGCTTATTTAACTTAAGTAGTTTTAAGATTATACTAAAATTTATAAAATTAAATTTACACAGAAATTTTCTCTTTTTTCTCTTTTAGGTTTAGTCTTATCTCATTGAATCTTGTGTTTGACTCCTGGATATCCTGGGATCCAGGTTATCCAGGACCAGAGTGAGAGGGGAGAAATTATAAAAAGTTATTTTGCTTCTTGTGATTTTTTAATATCAAAACAAAATAATACGTAAAAATGCTTAAGAAATATTTTAGAAATCTTCAACAAACTTTTTATATAATGTTATTATTTGAATATATTTAATAGTAATAGTTATAATCAGTAAGGATATGATACGATAAGCTCTTCTTCTTATTAATTTCATTTGAATATTAAACTCAAAGAATTCACTCACTGAAAATAAAGTGCAATGGAAGCAAGAAAGCTCTTTGTTGGAATTGAGATCTGTCGATTGTAAAATACAATTATATTATACATTGAGTATTCATTAAGGCTCTGCTGGATGTTATATTCGTATTAAATATGAAAATATCTTTTGAAAACTACATATATTTAAATTTTTATTCAAGGTGCTGTGTGTATTTATTTTTTTCTGTAATTATTTAATTTAAAACACTTTTTTCATATGTTTATTGAAAACTTAATATATTTTATTCGATATTATGTGGTCAATTATGATACAAAATTATAATATATAAAAAATATTTTAATTATATACACAGACAGGACAGATAATAAATAGTCGCTGGAGTCGAAGAGAACTGAAAATCTTTGTTTTTTTTGTATATATCTCGAGGACATAATATTATATAAATATCTTTTTTTTTTAAACTTTGTATCCGCCTACACTTTTTTTTCTTTTAAAACATAACATTCCGAAGTTCGTAATTTTTATCTTTCTACACGTCTTAACAACATTTTTTTACTGACGATTCCTAGTTTATGAGTCGCTGTTACAAAAAAACATCCAGCAATTCTTGAAGAATTTGTTTCATACTTTCTTTTGTTAATTGATATAAAGAAAGTGTTATTTTATTTATCAGATTAACAATTGTATAAGAACAAAATAAAAATTGAAAACTGTCACAACTAACAGTTCGCATTACTTGTTATTAACGCACTAACGTGGTTCAATCGCGTAAGGGCCGGGTACAATAAAATAAAAAATCTATAAAATCTTTTAATGGATTACATTATTGTATTCACTATTCACTCACACACTGTATTCTATTGTTCCTTTGACGTTGACTACAAAAGTAGAAATACAATTTACCATATTTACTTTAGCATGGTTAGTATCATAATACTATTTCAAACTAATAAGCACAGTTCTTTAAAGTGATATTACGAATTCTGCAAGAACCTGAAAACTGTAAGAACCTGTTAAAGAGCGTGTAAAGCTAATATGTTAATACAAGTAAATAACGAATAAATTTCACGTAAGATGTTTGTGTTGGAGTCATGGATAAAATGGAATAAAACATCGCATAAATCTTTATAGATGAGATGCCGAGATCAAATGAGTTAGATAATGTATTTATCTTCATTAGAGCGCTCCACATACGAGTATATGAGTGTTCCAGGAATAATCCATTCAATACATATTGATATACATACAAGAATGTTATATAATAAATTGCGGACTGAGAAGTAAGTTTTTTTTCATTCTTCATCACAAATTTTGCTAGCTTAGTATTAATTATTCGAATGGTTTTAGAGCACGTCTTCCATTTATTAATTTAGTTACTGTGGAAATTTTAAACTTCTTTCCTTTCACAAGAATCTTTCTTATTAGTGACAGTTGTGATGATATCATTATTTTCTTTTAAAGTATTTTTTCATTAAAAACATTATAGCTATATAACTGGTATTTGCGGACTAATCTGTAAATAATAGTTAATTTTAATTACTTTTTGCAACTTAATATAAGTTATCTGTTTCAGGCTAGTTACTTTTCCTAATTACTCAAGAGATAAGATATTGGGAAATAAAAGTTGTATTAATATTTTATTTCTAATTTAGGTCTAATATATGTTCCTATTTTTAGTGAATTAATGTAAGTTATGTTTGTTAAAGGAAGCAGTTGTTTTAAAATTTAATTCATATAAGATATAAGATTCAAAATAATATACAATAATGTTTTGAAAATACTAACACATTCTTATTAACAAAACCATTTCAAGTATTGTACTTGTGTACCGAACAATGGAATGTAATGAAGAAGTACATAGTGTATTGCTTTATATGATTGAGAGTTTGGAAATTCCTATCGTTATCACAATGGAATTCAAATGTTCATTGTTCCTGTTTCTATCTAATAGAATTTAAGTTTGTCTACATTATATTGTTTAAAATTTAAAATTACTATAAAGATTTTGTAATAAAAAAACATTTTCTTAATGTCAACACTAACAGTTTTAGTACACCAGTTAAGGGGTAATCATTGTATATGATAATTTGAATTAGATAGAGAGAAGAGTCTTTAGTTTGAATGTACCTGGTTATAAGAGGAGAAGACACGGATAGAGTGTGTGTATTATGGTATGGTAAAGAAGGAAGTCATCAAAGAGATGACGTATGATTGAAGAGCATGGACGAATTTGACATATTATAAAATTTTATTATAAATATTTGGGATATTCTCAAAATACTGTCCAATTTCATTACCTCTATATTCACTTTACTATGATTATTTAAAGTTTTAAACAATTTAATATAAAAAAGTCATTCCTTAACTATTTAAAATTTAATAATGAATTAAATCAATGCTTTCAACCAACTATAGTGTAAAATTAGGATTCTTCAACGTAATTACAACATTTGCATTGCAGGAATTGTATTTTATTTTTGTGAAAAAATCCTCCACGTCATTAAAAAATTCTTAACGAGAACATAGAAATGCAACTAAAGTCAGTAATTAATGTCAAGTTTGGAATTTGATGAGGTCGATTGGCTTCGTTTCGGAAATTCACAGTTTTATTCTATCAGTTCTATTTGATAAATCTAATATAGTATTTTATATATATTCATATAATTTTACATTTTTACTATTTGTGAGAAAAATATAAAACATCTTGAATGTTTCTAAAAAGTCTTTAAGGTTCATAACATAAATTGACCTCCTGGAACACAAATATATTTTTTCATTACTTATTTATTCATTTATTTATCTTCACGCTATATCCCTTGCGGGGTAGCTAGAACGACGGAGCACAAAACGCCACGGTCCCTGCTTACCTCTTTCGCCTTGGCCACAGACATCTTCATACATGCGCGGGGTCCTCATGCTTTTTACGTGACCTTCCTCCAGTCTCTCTTACCGCTCACTTTTCTTATATAAATCTTTTTTACCATTCTTTCATCACTCATTTGTTCGACTTGCCCAAACCACCTGAGCACGTTCTTCTTCATTCTCACCGTGACATCTTCGCTAGTACCTGCATATTCTGCGAAGAAATCGCATCTTCACAGCATTCATCTTTCTTACATTCTTCTTCTGTGTTACCCACGTTTGGTTGCCGTATAACAGTGCCGGTAGCAAAACTGCATTGTGTTCAACCAGATGTACAGCTATGCTGACGTTTCGCCGTCTCAACAATGCAGCCAAAGCACCGTTAACTCTGTTACCGGCAGCAATACGCCTTTCCACATCCATTTCGTATCCTCCGTCTCTGCTAAACATATTTCCCAAATATTCCCTTGTTCTGTTATCTTACTATTCACGTTGATCTTACATTCTGTTCTTTCTTCATTTCTTTCAAATACCAGAACCTTCATCTTATCTACATTCAGGTTTAGATCATTATTTTCAAACCCATCTTTCAGAGTGGTGACCAACGCCTGCAAAATGCATTCTGATGATGCAATGAGCACTGCATCATCTGCATATAGCAAGGTATGGACCTTAAGGTCACCTACTTTCACTTCCATGTCACTGTCTTTCACGCCTTGGAGACAACTATCCAAATACAAATTAAACAACCAAGCTGACATAGCGCAACCTTGCTTAACACCCGATTGGATGTCAAAATAGGGCGACATGCCAGCTCCTACTCGCACACAGGCTGAGTGATCTCTGTAAAGAGAGAGCCTGTAGCAAGGGTCCGCTCACATTGTATCGGGGCAGTATCTCCCATAATTTCTTTCTCACAACCCTGTCAAACGACTTTTCTAAATCCACAAAAGCACAGAAAACCTTTTGGTTTAGGGCCAAAAACTAAAAACGGAGAGAAAAGATCTGATCTATACACCCTCTTCCAGGTCTAAAACCTTTTCGGGCTTCCCACAACAGCCTTTTAGATCTCTCTTGCATTCTTCTCGATAATATTTTAAAATAAAGAACTAGCGTCCTCCTTTTTGAACACGAACGATCTTACCTTCATTATAGCGTCGTCTTTCGTAGCGAAAACAACGGTCTAGTTTAACATTATATTCTATTCTTATTTAAATTAGTGTATTAAGAGTGTACGTAAGTAAGTGAATAAATATTCCTTCCTTCGAAATGAATTGTGATAATGACGGTGAGTCGAGAAAACGTGTACGAAGTTCATCGAGCTCAGGTACTGAAAGCTCCTCGAGAGAATCCAGCTCAGAGAGGAATGGTAAAAAGGAAAAACGATCCCGGCCAAACGTAAGTGATATGCAATTCCAATTTCTTTCTCAGCAAGTAGCATTATTGACGAGTCTTATTACTCAAAGTAATAATAACCGGAATTTACAAGTTTCGCTCACGCCTAACATTAATAGTGAGGAAGTTAACCATTTTGTAGATGAGTTTTCCTTGCAACCTCCTCAAACTCAATCTGTCAACGAAACTGTAAAACCTCAATTAAATTTGTCCGAGCTGTCCACCAACGTTAAAGACCCAATATATGCTACATCGAGAGAATCTCATTTGCTTAAATTGAATCAAATACAGAGATTTAAATGTAATGACTGGAACGGTATACGTTTTTATGAGCAACAAAAGAAATATTTGTCTACCCCCGGTTTCGTAGAATTAAATATCAATGATGAATTAAGACGTTTTGCTTCTAATGTTTCGAATGAAAATTCTCGTTTACTTCTTTTGGAACGAAGCTTTGCTGTCCTATCAAATGCGTTGATATCACAAAAAGAGCAAATTAATATAACTTTACAACAATTAGTAGATTGGTCGTGTGACGCTAATACTACCTTAAGTCCCAAGTCCTTATTTGATAAAATCGAATCATTATTTAGCAAGGACTCTGAGTATAATAAGATTACAGACGATATTTTACAAATTGTTTGCGGTAGACGTGCCGACTGCATACAGTCCCGTAGAGAAATCTTATTAAAACAAATACAAGATCAATTTTATTGTGCACCAATAGAGAAGATACCCCCAACAGCAGAATATTTATTTGAAGAGAATTTATTGACTAACTATATTCAAAAAATTGGGGGGGCGGAAAAACTATCTATGTGTTCACAGGTACAAGCCTCACCGAGACAACCACTGGCGACACAATCTAAACCTTCAACGTCGCAAGGAAGTAGTGCAAAATCGACATATAACAAGCCGCGACCTGAAAGATTTTTTCGACCCCGTGGTACAAATTGCAAAGGTAAAGGCCGAGGGAAGTCATCAGGAAAAAGGTCTTTCAACAGTAATGCATCCGCTCCCGAAAAGAAGGGTACCAAATCTAACTTCACGTCAAGTAATAACAATGCATGACTATATAAAATTTCAAGGCGGCTGTCTAAGGCTATATCAACATGCTTGGAACAAGCTGGGTGCACGGGACTACATCCGCAGAATCCTAAATGGGGTTCGTATAGCTTTCATAATGAAACCACCTCTGATAGTGCCTACCAATGCGGTAATCAAATGTTTTCAAACCAAGAAAAGCACTCAAATGTCTCGACAAATTCAAAACATGAGAGACACGCAAATATTAGAAAGAGCCGAGTTGACACCCAGTTTCCTATCAACGTTTTTTCTAATTCCGAAAGCAGACGGTTCATTTCGGACAATTTTCAATCGCAAACAGTTAAATCAATTTGTTCAAGTGAAACCGTTTCAGTTGTTCAGCCACTTTCGAGTACCAACATTCTTGCAAGAAGGCGATTGGCTGGCCAAAATAGACTTAAGCCAGGCATATTTTCATCTAAACATTGCGAAAGAACACCGGCGTTTCTTGAGACTCAGCTACAATGGCGAACTTCTACAAATGACGTGCCTGCCATTTGGTCTGTCTTCAGCGCCTCGGATATTTGCGACGCTAACGAACTGGATCGCCGAATATCTACGACGGCACAACATCAGGTGCGTAGTATATCTAGACGCTTTTCTACTAGCAAATCAGTCCAGGTATCTTCTGAGCAATCAAGTGGATTTCGTCGTGAATATGCTAAAGGAACTAGGCTGGGTGATCAATTTCGACAAATCTGTGCTGGTTCCGACTCAACGTCTAGAATTTCTAGGTGTTACGTGGGACACAATACTCAACATGAAGTCCTTGTCGGAACCGAAATGCTTAACGCTCCGCATGGCACTTCAACAGCACATTGCAACTGGCAGTTGGTCCCTCAAGCAAGCACAATCTCTCTTGGGGAGGCTCAACTTTGCCACGTTTTGCATTCGTCGGGGAAGGTTACACTGGCGGTCAATGCAATACTACAGCCGTTTCCTTCCCAAGCATTGCCCCTATCAAAAGCTAAAAATTCCAGACAGTGTAATTCCAGACATGAATTGGTGGATGATGACTGCTTCGGGCTCTCTACCGATACACTCGAACCCGATAACGCATCATCTGACGACAGATGCCTCGGATATAGGCTGGGGAGCTCAACTAGGGCAAATGAAAGCCTCAGGCCAGTGGACAATAATTCAGCAATCATGGCATGTCAATCTCAAAGAGCTGTTTGCGGTCCACGAGGCAATAGTCTATGCACAAGATCAGTTGCTAGGCTCTCATGTGCTTTTGTTAACGGACAATCGTACTGTAGTGTCCTACATAAACAAGGAGGGCGGAACCAGATCAAAAACACTCCTGAATTTATCGCGTCAGATATTGCAGATCATGGATCACCTGAACATGCACATCACGGCTCAATACTTTCCAAGCCGTTACAATTGCGAAGTCGACGCTCTATCCAGAATGAAGCCTTGTCCAGAATGGCATTTGCAACGTCAGGCAACTCACAAAATTTTTCACATGTGGGGAACGCCCGAGATCGACTTATTGGCATCAAAAACGGCTCATGTGGTTCCGAGGTATGTGACATTAGACATCTTGGACCAGGAGGCAGTTTTTCACAACGCATTTTGCCAACAGTGGAAGTACAACCTAGCCTGGGTTTTTCCATCTCCGAATCTCATTCCTCGGGTGCTATCTCAGTTGAACACAGCGACAGGTTATTACATACTAATAGCACCGAGATGGGAAAAAGTATTCTGGATGGCAGACCTTCAGCGCCGCAGCCTGCAGGTACCTTACCAGATTCCGGATATTCAACAAGTGTTAATAGACACAGTGACCGGAGCACATCCACCGAATGTACATCAAATTCAATTAGAGGCTTGGTTGATTTTGGGTGGACAGAAATGATTGACCATTGGTCTCCTCGGGAAAAACAATTGTTTCTTTCTAGTTGGCGAGATTCGACCATTAAGACGTATAGACTTGCCTGGCGAAAGTGGAAGATTTGGTGCACCAGTAACGCAGTCGACTTCAACAATCCTAACCTACAGGAAGTCGCTCGTTACTTGGCCTACTTGCACAATGACGAAGGTTTATCATATAAAACAATATTGGTTCATAAATCAGTTGTCACAAATTTTACTAATATTTCTAGAAGAGCCGACTATTCCACCGACTTTTTTATTAAGCACATGCTAAAAGCAATTTCCATAGCAAAAGAAAAGACTGTGATGCCTCCTATATGGGATCCTAAATTAGTAATACAACATTTAATGCATAATATTCCGGACGTGACTAACTTGTACCAGGACTAACGTGACTAACTTGTACAGCGATTTTACTGCTTTTATCATCGGGGCGCAGAGTTCATGATCTAACGCTCCTGACTGTTGAAGATGGCAGGTATATCGACCAAGGCAATTCAATAATATTTTGGCCTCGCTTTGGTTCAAAGACTGATACGGCTAATTACCGACAATCAGGATGGAAGCTGTAGAGTCACCCATGCACAGCTTTGGACTGTGTCTATTGGATTCGTGGCCTTATAGAGCTGTCAAAAGAGTGTCGACAAGGAAATAATTTAGTTGATTTATTTATCACAGCAAGAGGAACTCCTAAAGCCGCGTCAAGAACTATAATTGGAGGCTGGATAAAATCAGTTTTGAGAGAAGCAGGAGTAGAAGCATCCCCAGGATCTGTACGGTCTGCGGTGGCTTCGCGTAACTGGTTAGAAAATTTTTCAATGGAAAAGATTTTAGAGACTGGTAATTGGAAACAAGTACATACCTTTCAAAAATATTATAAGAAAGTAATTTCAAATCAGTCTGAAGTAAATAGTAAGGTATCATTGTCTAATTATTTCAATTCGATACGTTAATTAGGCTATGCTATATGACTACTGGGTTAATTATAATGAATCTTTATTTTTAATTTAAATTATAAATTCCTTGAGACACATTATAGCGTCGTTTTAATGCTTTTTTACCACCAGGAGATAACAAACATGTCACTCAAGATGGATTCCGGATGTCTAAACGGAATAAATAATAGAGAGTTTTAACTTAGAATAAAACTTACCTATTATTTTTCCAAAAGACATCCGGAATCCAGGTAATGTCTACCTGGTGCATCTCGAGTTATAATGAAGGTAAGATCATTCGTGTTCAAAAAGGAGGACGCTAGTTCCCTCCAAAACTTAAATCTAGAGGGCGCTAGCATCGCCAAAACTGCGGAGGAAGGAAGTTACTAGACTCATAAAGCTAAAAAGACAGGTGCTTGACTCAAGATGGATTCCAGATGTCTTTTGGAAAAATAATAGGTAAGTTTTATTGTAAGTTAAAACTCTCTATTATTTTACAAAAAGAAAACATCACAAAAAATATTGGCGGGTACAATTGTATTTGTGGTATTTTTTATTTGGTTTTTATATTAAAATAATATAATTTTAGAGTAAAATTATTGAATTATATGTTCAAGACGATCACACTTGCAAGACCATTAATTATTGTTTATTCTTCTTGTTCCTATTGATTCATGTTCTTAAACCACGATGATATTTATAAACACGAGGCAACACTCCGTGTATGACTTTATTATTCTTATATAACACATATTTTTCACAATCCTTTCGTTCTTGCTTCATATCTAAATAGCAATATAAGTTCCAGTATCGCACATACGAGAACAATGAAATAAACTTCGTATACAATGTACTTAAATAAGATGTTTTGAGAAATATGAAAAACAATGTTGATGATATACTTTATTTTTAGACGTTATACTCACAGGAATTTGAAAAGGAAGTAAAAAAAAGTACACATTTTCATGTAGTTTTATAAAAAGGAACTTGAAGGGATAAGCCAAACGAATTACCCTTAAAATCATTTCTTTAGTAAACAGTTTAAAAGAATTTGTAACAATTAATTATATAAAAAGAAAAAAAAAACCAAATCATTTAATTACACTGTCACCCTTATTATCTGTTTGTGATAAGCTGCAGCTACGGTTGGTGTTAGTTATTTATGAGGTAACGATAAATTGATCTGTAACCTTTCAGTTTAGAGTGTAGCTTCTTATTCCTTTATTGAGAACTTTCCCTTTGTAGTATGAACAGATAATACGTTATTACGTCCCTGTAAAGTTATTATTATTTTCTTTATTTTAAACAAAACTTACTATATTATATATATATATATATATATATATATATATTAGTTCCGTGGGGTTTATAAATTTCCCTATTTATATAAAATATTAACAACTGCGAGTAAACAAAACAAATTCAACAATCAATTATTCACCCACTGATATGCATAATAATTCATTGCTCTTATTCTTCATTAAATTGAAGGCATTCCAAGAACTTTTTGCTTTTGTTGCTAAGTCGGAGAATAAACTTCAGTAACTCTCAGAATCCAGTCGAATTTAATAGAACTTTTTAACAATTTCTACTTAATAAAAACAATGTCTTCGAAACTATCACATTGGGTTATTTATTTTATTATTTTTATTAAACATAATCAGTTATGGTCAAATCATAAACTAATTTAACCTTATAAAACTTAAATTATGCAGTTGAAATATTTTGCACAGACTAGGGCTACGTTATTTATTTAATAAGTTAATGCAATGCAATCATGTTTACTTTCACACAATACATTTGGCTAGCCGTAATACAAATTCAAATTGAAGTCTTGGTAAATGTTTTCATTACAAAAGATACAAGAAACAATAATAAATGAAGACGCATTTAATATATTTATTATCATCATTTCCTACCATGATATCGTAGGAAGCGAGAAAGGGATCGGTTTTCTGGAAGATGTGCAGCTGCGACCTCTGCGTACCATTACACCACACTGCGATCACTAACTTTACTCCAAAACGTGGAGATTAAGGCATATCCCCTTTAAGGATCGCGAACTTTGGGGGAGGTTTACACCTTGCAGTGGGCGTCTATAGGCTGACAAGAAGAAGAAACACATTTCAGTGTGAGTGTGCGCTATTAGTATTTATAATGGCAAAACGTCATCATTTTAACTAAGAAGTTAATTTATTAATGTAAAAACCCTCGATAACAAAATAAGAATTTTTATTTTTGGTACATTAAGAGGAAGACAAGGGGTCCGGATACCCAACTTTTCCAGTTATCGCACGTACGGTATGTAAATATCTATACCTATAATAAAAGTACCTACAATAGTATTATAATATACTACAGATTAAACAATTTTGTCAAGTAAATTGTCTATGAGATTGTTGTCAGTGAAATTTTATGTACTTTAAATACGTTAAATGAAATATCGAAAAATATTATACGTTTTATAAAAATTATTCCATGTTTTGGACCTTTAAAAACTAATTAATCTTTTTTTTTAAGAATTATATTGATAAGTTCTACATCAAACAAATTTCAATAAAAAGATACAGTAAGCAAAGTCTAAAAGTAGGTCATTTTTAAAAAGATATTAAAGTATAAACATAGAGTTTTTCGTGCGAAATTCAAACCAGTTAGAAACAGTAAGAGAACTATTCTGGACCATTATTTTAAAAGTACTGCAGCGTACCAAATATGTATTCAGAACAAATATTTAGAGAGATTTCTATTAAAAGTTTAGACTTTAGCGCTTTATCTCGTATAAAGTGCAGACGTATATCTTCAGTATTTCTACAAGTTAAGCGAATCTGAAGTAAATGAAAGATATTTAATAGCTTTAGTTCTCGACTGCGATAATTTTGAAATCTTAAACTTTGATACAGATGCAGATGCAGATAGTTATGATACTTAATTCAAATCTTAAATTTAATTGATTTCTCAGTTTATTATTTATTTATTTATTTATTTAGCTTCACGCCATATCCCTTGCGGGGTAGCCAGAGACGACGGAGCGCCAAACGCTACGGTCTCTGCATACCTCTTTCGCCTCGGCCACAGACATCAACCTCTTCATACATGCCCTCCGGGGGGTCCTCATTCTTTTTACGTGACCTTCCTCCAGTATCGTAGCTACTGTGTTTTCGAAGGTCACTCGAGGCCTCCCCCTGTCTCTCTTACCGCTCACTTCTCTCATATAAATCTTTTTTACCATTCTTTCATCACTCATTCGTTCAACGTGCCCAAACCACCTGAGCACGTTCTTCTTCATTCTCACCGTGACACCTTCGCTAGTACCTGACATTCTGTGGATCTCTTCATTGCGGATTCGATCAGCTAGACTGACTCCGCATATTCTGCGAAGAGATCTCATCTCCACAGCATTCATCTTTCTTACATTCTTCTTCTGTGTTACCCACGTTTGGCTGCCGTATAACAGCGTCGGTAGCAAAACTGCATTGTGTACAGCCAAACGTGCAGCTATACTGACGTTTTGCCATCTCAAGAATGCAGTCAAAGCACCATTGACTCTGTTACCGGCAGCAATAGCAGTGTTGTTAAAAAAACAAATTATATATATGTAAGGTACAAATTTATATAAAATTCCATTGATTCATTATTTTGTTGTACGCTTCTAGTACACTGATGTGTTTGAACACTTTCAAAGCAAAATATATAAAAAGAATTTTCAAGTTACAATAAGTGTGCTCCATTTTTGTAACACAAAGAGCTCAACTTTAAATAACACTCTTTCTTTAGAGAATATATATACTTAAATTTAAAGTGGTAAAAAAATCAAACAAATATTGATCCCAGCTTTCATCATTTTTATGTTTTATTAAATAGTCTTACTTTTATAAAATAGTTTTACTTTCAGACTTAGAAAACTCACTCATAATTTTAATTGTATCTCAATGACCATGTATAAATTTATTTAAGAAGTCATTTATATATATAAAATATCTTTATATAGATTGTGACTGTTTCTTATAAGGTTAAAAATATCTTATCTTATGTTAAACATGAAAGACGAGTAAACGACCAATAAACTTAAGTATATACGATTCCACAGTTTGCTAAGAATAAAGTAATAAGAACAGAGCAGAGCATAAAACTTTAAGCTGAACCAAAGTGGTTATTTACAACTGCGTTTGCATCCTTGATTCTGATATTCTATGCTATAACGAACAAACAGCATGTGATATATAGCTATAAATGTCAATCAATAGGGTATGTATAGAAACAATGATACAGTACTCTGAATAATGGACGGTTACACCAGTTGAGTGGTCACTAGTAATTCTCCTTAGAGACCCTTGCTATTATTAACCCTTTTTGAGTTATGTCTCTTGTGTCTTCATGTTTCAAATGATCTCAGTCTGCTTTATTACCGTGAAATTAATTCATTTAGCAATGTTTTAATTTTGAGTCTACTTTTTTTATTGTTCATTCTTTTTATAATTTTCTTTCCATTTCTAAAAATCAACATGACATATAAATAATAAGATTGCATTCAAAACATTCTTATAAAAAATATTTGAAATTTTAAACACAATTTTGAAAATAAAATATAGAGGTAGGCTTTCAAACCAAAAGCGAATTTAAAATGAGTCATTTAAATGTAAAACAATCAAGAAGCAAATTCTTTCGAGTATTGAAATTAAACTTTCTATGAAATTTAATTAAACAACATAAGTAATTAATTTCAAATTGTTTAGTCAAAATATTAATTTATTTAAAGTATGAATTAAATATTTAATGACACTTAATTATACAATAAATAGAATTAGCTTTACTAATTATTTTACTGTAAGCTTATTTTGTCAAGTTTGTTAGAAACAGCTGGTGTTAAGTATTGCTGACGTGGTAATAAGTTACTTTATGACTTGTGTCTCTTTTCAGTTCACTGTCCTGCTTATTTCTTAATGAGAGAACAGTTCTTTGATAGCTTGATAAGATAATACTAAAGTATAAAGTCCATAGATAGAGACTTTATAATATTTTTAGCGTACAAGAATTCTTTAGCTTTAAAGTTTTTAGTTAGCCTCATAACCATATAATTTTTAATTTCAAATTATAATAAATATATGAAAAAGTGATACTTAACTGGGAAATAATATATTGTTGTTGAGAAATAAAATAGGGTTGGTACTTTAAGTTTTCTTGGAACTTAAAATAAAGAAAAATAAATTGGATTTTCTCCGCAAAAACGTGTCACGTCACCGAAATCCTCTGAGTTAATTAATAATTCCATTTGTAATCAGATACGATACAGACTTGTTGGTCATTTGATCGTATATTTAACTATTTCATTTCTTATTCAAGGGAACCAATTTTCATATACCAGATTCAATATAAGTAGTAGTGAAGAAATATATCAAAATAACACTCAAGATGTAAAACATTTCCCTAATGGCTTACTGCGTGCAGCTTTTACTGAAATCCAGCGTTATTTATGAGGAGTGAAGTAAAATTACTTTTGGGACCATTTTAAATTTCAGTTGCATATAATGTTTATAAATTTTGAACATATATAAATTAACTATATCTAAGAGGACATTTGTTTTCAAACAAAACTTCATATAATTATGAAATATAATTCGAAATGTGTTTTGTCTATATAAATGTAGGAAATATTACAAATATATATATATATATATATTTCTTAACTAAGTCATAAATAAATATTTATTGTTTTCTTTAATAAGTGAATTCAAATAAAAAAGACTGCATAGTTATCCTACTATGTAGTCTATTTAATTCAGTTATTATATTTAAATAATGTATTCATATTATTTTTAGGAATGTTAAATGATAATTTTAATTGTTTATAAATAAATTTGGTAAATAATCGAATTCTACATTGATATATTATTTATCGAACCTAACAGGATTTAACTCAATAAATCCTTAATGAGAATTATTAATGAGATGCGTACAATTTGAATTTCTACAAAATTAATGGAGTGTGAAGAAATGAAGAAGAAGAAGTTTACATATTTAACAAACTTCAGGCAGCCAATAATCTAAAATATGAACATTTTACAATTACACCACAATTTTTTGTAAATTTTAAAAGCTGAACTTTATATATTTTTAAGATTGTTATGTGCTTTTATTGTGTTTATACGTTTTTCTTTATATTAATAGGATATTAATATAAATATTTATATTAATGAAACGAGCATGGAAGGATAAGTCTATGTAATAATGAGGGCCTCTGCCGAGAAACGAAACGAGTATCACACGCGAACAGCAGCTGCTTTAATTAACAAACGCATTAACCCAGGCACGCGATGTTGAACTTATTGTCGCTACAAAGTATTGGTTCATATGATATAATCCGACAAATGAAATGGACATGGGTCATGTTCATATATACAGTGCTCGATATAAATATCTTATATGTGCATATCTCATAGTTATTCTGTGTCAAAATCAGAAATTTAAAAATTATGAAGCATTAGACAAAGTATTATCGTCAGTATAAGTAATAGTACTTCTAAGTAACACACTTCTAAATGCAGTATTAATTTTATAATTTTCCCAAATCCTAACAAATCTATGTACTACATCTGAAAAATCTAAAATATAAATACTTGCAAACTTTTTTAATTGTCTGTCTGTACATATCTGTGGCTGAAGATAATAATGACTTTAAAGTTTAGTTTAAAGTAAATGATGACAATGACTTTAGTTTAAAGTAAACTCAGAACAAAATTACTTTTTGTTTATGCATTTACACGCAAAAAAATAAACTAATTATAAAAAATGAAAAAAGGAAAAGAAAACTGATACTTATAATTTAAAAATGACTATATTTAATAAAAAAATATAAAAGATAAGGCAAACTAAATAAATAAATGAGACAATATTTACCCAAGACAACAACAAAGCAAATTTTCAATAACATCTTTAAAATCATGATTCGCCACCAGTTTTTGAACTCTGAATTTATCTTGGAGAATATGAAACAGTTCAAATCAAGACTCAACATTTCGGGAACGTAAGTCCGGTTACCTAATGATGTAAAATAAAAATTGATATATCATATAAATAACAGTACGATAAATCTTTTCAAAGGATTTTATAAATGCATCAAAACTAAAAAAAAATGACGATTATAAATACAAGCAAGGCAACGTGGTAAGTTATTTTATCTTGTTGTTTCTTTCCATTTTACTGGGATAATGTTAAGGATCCCGAGTATGCAACTTTTTGAGGTCTCGTAGTTTGTGCACTGAAATCGGTGGTCATTCATTTCTTTTCCATTTCAATATGCAATAAATTTAAATCAACTATACATAGATTGAAAAATGAATAATGAAAATTATTTAGATGTATTGAACTAAAACTTAGGGTGTTATTTTATTATTAAATTAATGCTATTAATAATTTAACAGTTTATAAATGTCTTGTTTCTCTATTACATTATATATTATACAACCGAGCAATAACTACGCCCGTCTACTCGCTTATCAACATTCACATCAATATACGTAGATACTTGTAGTATTTGATTGAATAAGTGAGAGATAGAGAGAGAAAGATAGTCTCATATAGAGAGTATCCAACCGCATAAAGCATCAGTTGCAAAAGAAGCAATTAATTTCAAAAATATATTTATTTTACCGAATAACTGTTTGCAACGTTATCTGATCAATATTGCCTAACTTTAATAGCTCAGCAAGGCCGTGAACAATACGTGAAGGTAGTGGGTTGTTTTGGAAGTTCAATAACCAAGTTACCCTGATGCCTAGGAAGTAGAGACCTTTAATACTGTATCTTATCTCAATATTTCACGGTAGTCTATTTATTATATTTGTTATGATTACCGTTTTCGATCCCGTTTTATCGTAAAAGTGCTTATTTACAAATTTCAATAAAATAACTTATACTGAATATTTGACCTGTATTTTAATTAAATAATTACAATAGTTAGTAGAGTTTAGCATGTTGCTCTCCAGTGTATAACATTTGTATGCGAATGTAATACATAATTAAATACGTTAAATTACAAGTTAAATATAAATATATTTCATAGATATTTAAGCATAATGGAAATAATGAACTATTTTTTTAGTAATTTGATGATTTTTTATTACATATATGTTATATTATATCAATACATTATTTAGGAGCCTTTAAATGTCTTCAATTATAAAAGGATCTGTGTATAATTTATATTTCTACACAATTTATGGAATATGAAGTAAATGAAAGTCTACTTATTTAACAAGCTTCAGCCAACAATTTAAAATATGAAAATTTAACTTGTGTAACAAAATCTGTGCAAAATTTAAAATATTTGGTAGATCTCAATTCAATATTACGGGAAATTTCAATTTATTTTTAGCTTTTAATCCAAAACAAAATATATTTATATTTTTCTGTAGCTAATTTATATTATTTAATAACTGAAAGGAAGATCTGTGTAAAAAATGTAGTGTAATGTTCTTCATTTTTAGTCGGTGAAACTAAAGTTGCGAGGAACGTATATAAATAATTAAACATAGAAACAAAAATCTTTCTTAACAAAGTTTTTAGTTATACCAATTGATTTTGGAAACCGATATCTTTGTTATAAGTTTTTTCTTTTAAAGTTCAAGATCCTTTGTGCCGTTGTCTTCAAGGGAAAAGCTTTCTAAGAAAAAGTTCTACATACTGTATGCTCTACTAACTTGTTATGATTGTGTTTAAGGATGACTGATTTTATAAACAGGCAAAAGAAATTTATATTAAACTGCAAAAAAAAGTATGAAGGCACAATATTATTCTTTTATACATGTTACATAATTCAATGCTAAGGTAACTATTGCTTCATATGATTTATGAATTCCAAAATATACCTTCACAGATAGAAAGGACATTTTTCATATACACCGGTATACCTACAGCATATGTCATTGTTATTCTGTATCACATTCAGAAATACTAAAAGTACGAAGTATTATTTCATAAAAACTTATATACATACGTGTATGTGACACGGTAAAAGTTATCCTCAGTATAAGTTTAATATTACTTAAAAATTACCCATATCTAAGTATAGTATTAATTTTTTATTACCCAAACTCTAACGAGTACATAGACTAAAAAAGGACAACAGAAAAAAAAACAAAAATATACCATAACGTAGTAAATGGAATCTTTTTCAATTGTCTGTCTGTTTTATATCTGTGGCTAGAGTAATAAAAGATGGTACAGGATAGATCATTTTATGTCCGACAATCCCCAAGAGGAAGCAAGATCTACTTGATCAAATTCACTACTCGGTTTAACATTTGAACGAGTTTCGTCTTATCATTTCAAAGGAAACAATTCTATTTGACATCTTGTAAAGTTCAAAAGAATTGGATGAATGAAAATAATTAAATATATTAGAATCATTCATGTAGAAGTATAACAATCTGAGTATATTATAACTTATAATAGTCAGTAGTTTAATTATTCTTAAATCTAACGATGAGATTAACGATAAAATTAGGCCAAAACTTATCGCCTATTTTGCATGTTTTATTAATTATAATCCATAACTAAATTCATATAACATCATCGCCGCTATATTTAAACTGTTCCCAAACACAGCTACACACTATTATAGTTACTTTTACTTTAATATTCTTCCTTTCTTGTAGGCTATATGAGTATGATATATTGAAGAGTAGATACTTGATATCAATTCCAAATTTATAATTTTATTTTTATTTGACATCAAGATAGTCATTCATTGTCATAGTCATTGGGTTAGTGATACAAGTGTGAATTTTCATTGCCTGAAATTTAATCCAGATATCACTTTTATTTTTATTGACATTACTGAACGTACAATGATGATTATTACTGGAACTTGATATGTTTTCAAAAATATTTACTTAGTGAGGTAAACGAAAAACAACAATGAATAAATGTAAGAGTAAAGCTTAAGTAGTAACTTTAACGATTTACTTGAATAACCAATACCTTCTCCATTTTCTGAACATAAGTATATATACATAATCATTACGAGAATCATACCTTCATATATTTAACTACCAACTGCCAACATTGATATCGATACATCACACAATATTTGACAGAACAACGTTAAAATATAAATGTGCTTATTTCAAACCAAACTTTGATATTCGGTATACGTATTCAATTGTCTTCACTTATATTTAAAGTGTTATATAGATAAAAAAAAGTTTCATTTTTTCACATAAAATATAGATTTTATGTGAAATAATGAAGCTTTTTTAGAGAATCGTTATTTTTAATTAAAATTAATCTATAATATAATATAATAACATTGAATGAAATAAATTGTTATACATTAGACATATTAAATACCATATTTCTTAAAATTAGAATTGCCTCAGAACTCGAATATCAAGATACATTTATAATTAAAACAACATTGTGGTTTGTTTCATTCTGTTGTTAGCTTAACTTTAAAAACTACGCTACATTCTTTAATCTCTAACTACAAAGTAAGTAGCTTCGTACTCTTTTTATTAAGTGATCCCAGCAACTAAATCTAAGTAAAATAAACTTTGGCGGTAGTATATAAGAGAAACTTAAAAGTTTTGCTACCATGAAACGAACTGAAATGAAGTTAAAGGTGCCTTACAATTTTACTAACACCAATAAAAGCTTCATATAAAATAATTTTTGGGATAATATCTGAAACATATATCAGTGTCAACATCAACCGATCAAGTCTGGCTTGGCTGTTTATAACCAGAACTACTCAGTAAATTTTAAATTAATGAAAAATATGTCTAAATATATTTATGGATTATCACAATACTAATAGTAGACATAAAGTTCACCTAAACTCAAAGTAATAATCTGTGATCCTATCCTATCCTTTATAACCTTTACGATCATGAAATTTAACTATAAATTATTTGAAACATTCTTTTAATATTATTAAAGCAATATATTGCTTATAACTTATTATTTTTTTTATTTATACATATTTTTGTGTTTAAAAGTACAAAGTAAGTTCATATGTGGACGATAGCAGAGTAATTAAGTATTAATACATGTTAATTTTGTCGATATAAAAGGTAAATTAAATTACTGTTACACCTCGCGAGGGAAAACCTTTGATACCTCACAATATTTACACGTGCTTCTGAAGCTAACAAATTAATTAAATTTCTCCATTTTATTATTATTAAATTACCAGCAAAATTTATTTAATTAATTTAAAAATTTGCATTGACATTTTCTAAATCCACCTTTATTATTAAATTAAAATGGAGTGTTTCGGGGAAAGTAATATTAATATTTTTAACATCAATATAGTTTTGTATATTGATTTACTAGGGTACAAATTTATGTACTTACATCTGTAAATGATGACATTAGTTGAAGAATAAAATATTTCATGTAAACCAAATATTATCATGTAAAATGACATTAAATTTCGTATTGTGAATTGTATATAATAATTAGTAAATGTATTCTATATATGGTAAAATATGTATTTTTATATATATAAACAGATTTGAAATTTCTTTTAATTATATGGTTGCTTTTAATGCTTACTATTTGTTTATATTAATATTTGTTTACATTTATAATATTTATTAATTTATATATTCTGAAATATACAGTTGACCCTTAAATATATACGACGTGATAAAGGAAGTGTCAGCTGCACCGGATCAATGCTGATACATACCCTGCGATGGTAAGGTTTTATAAATTACTCAAGATTCTAACACAACTTTTATTTTTATAGAATAGTTTAACAGTCGTAATATTAGAACACTTTTCAACTGTTTTATAAACGAATGGCCAAGTGAACAGCGTTCTAGAAATATCATATAGATATATACCTATACTTATATTAAATCAATATACACTACAATAATAAGAATTTAATTTACCTTAATCGAAAACAGTGTTTACGTGAGCGTTAATCAGTATTAAGTTGCGCGCTACTCCTCACACACAGACAACAAGATCACGTTACTCGGTTACCAGAAATCTAACTACATAATGGCTATAACTATACCTTCATACTGAATCCGGGAAGAAAACATCAAATCCGATCGGTTGTTTTAATGATTAGTGTGTTTGAACAAACAAACAAATAACACTTCAGTTTTATAATAATTGTGTATATAACACTTAATATTGTTAATATAAAAAAGACGTTATCTTAACTTTCAGAAATGTTTGCATCATCATAACTTCATCCATTTGAGAAGAGCCTTCAAATGTATTTGGACAGATTTAGATAAATTAAAAAAAGCTAAAATTTATCTTGATCACTGTTTCACATGATCTATAAAAATTTTAAGATATGATAAGCTTTTTATTTCTATATTATTATATATTTATTATAAAAAAATCGGTTTATCGGTGTAGGAACTATGATGCCACAAACACACACAAAGGTACACAGATAAATAGATGCAGTTAAAGTTATACATGTAACACTCACAAGAAGATAAACTGTAGACACGAGATGATGCAGCGGATGCACAACAAATGCTAATTGCTTTGATCGTTTGAATTTAAATTTAAAAGGTCTTTGATGATGAGTGTTATGAAGCGTGTTAATTGTTTAATCATTTAAAAAATATATAAAATATATCTTTAAATGTCATAAGCTTTTTAATAAAACTTTAGTATGAATTTAGAACTATTAGAATCTTATCTAAAAACACGTAAAGGGCTTTTGATATAATGCTTAACTAGCTACTTACTACTATAGTGAAAACAGTGGAAGTATAGAAGTATAACTCGTCTCGTATACCGTCTAAGATCGAAGACGAGTGACGAATACTACAGTTTAATTTTATATCTCCTACAACCCAATTTATTGTGATTTTACTTTGGAATCTAAAGGAAATTACCCAAAAACGTTGGCAACTTCCTTAAAAGGAAATTAAAAGAAAAATGATTTCTACTGTCCCGAAATTTCTTTATAAATTGTTTTAATTTTAGTTTGCCCAGTGAGAATAGTATAATTTTATAAATTTCATTTGCTTCATATTCCTTATTTTACTTAAGCAATTTTACAATTGTATTAAAGTTCTTAAAATAAAATTTCCACGATAATTTTGTCTTTTTATTCTAACTTTCGTCTTATCTCATTAAAACTTGTTTCTGACTCCTGAATATCCTGGGATTCAGGATATCCATGAGTCAGAGACCGGAAATTATAAAAAGTTATTGAGCTTCATGTGATTTTCTAATATCAAAACAAAATTTATGTAAGAATGCTTAAGAAATGATTTAGAAATCTTAACAAACTTGTTAAATAATGTTATTATTAAATAGTAATAGTTATAATCAGCAACGAAATGATACGATAAGCTCTTCTTCTTATTAATTTAATATCAATATTAAATTCAAAGAATTCACTCACTGAAAATAATGTGCAATGGAAGCAAGAAACCTCTTTGTTGGGCTTGAGATCTGTTCGATTATAAAAGATATATATAATTGATATTATACATTGATTATTCATTAAGGCTTTGCTGGATGTTGTATTCGTATTAAATATGAGAATATCTTTTGAAAGCTACATATATTTAAATTTTTGTTCAAGGTGATTGATGTGTATATCAATTTTTTTCTTTAATTATTTAATTTAAAACCCCTTTTTTAATGTGTTCATTGAAAACTTAATATATATTGTTGAAAGTTAAAAACCGAAAAAAGTCACATAAGGAGGCAAAATTTTCGTGATTTGACTCCCCGTTTATGAGATAGGGGTGGGGGCGGGTCCCCCCTCATCCAATATATGCAGAGTGATCCGTCATAAGACTCGTAATGACCAGTAGAATACTGTTGGCTAGTTTTTCTTTATCGATCCGACCACCCCTCACCCCCCACAACTAAAGTAAATCATTCAATCTTAAGAAAATGAACTATATCTCCTGGTCATACATGACCCTCAGCTTGTAACCGAAACGGAAGCAGCTGTTTTGTTAAGAGGTGACGGCATACAGTTGGGTTTAATCTCAATATATCTGGAAGGAGATAAAGACATCATGTCATACCTCGACAGGGTCAAGACAACATATAAAAAGCTCACAGACAACACAAGAGATATAATCATCGCTGGGGATATCAATGCCTGGAGTCCCTGGTGGGGTAGTATCACCGAAGACAAAAGAGGCGAGATATACAATGCGTTCCTAAATGAATTAGATCTTCACATTCAAAACACAGGAAACACACCTACCTTCGAGACAATCAGGGGAGGCGTTTTATGCACCAGTATCATTGACGTCACTGCATGTAGTCAGTCGCTCCTGGGACGCTTAGATGATTGGACAGTGAATAGAGATCTTATCACATCAGACCATAACGCCATTACCTTTGAGATACGGTTGAGGCGGCCACTTAAATCAAAAAGGCCCATCACGACACGGAAATACAACTCCAGGAAGGCTAAATGGAAAGACTTCTGTTCGCTTTTTGAAACGCTACTTACAGATAAAAACATCAACCCTGACAATATCGAAAAGCTGGAAAATCCGACCGCGCTAGAAAAGACCGTCAACACCTACATGGAAACCATCCACGAGGCTTGTGAAAGCAGCATTCCAAAGCTCGGTGTGAAAATAAAAGAGTCATTGCCACCTTGGTGGTCCAAGACCCTCGACGAACAATGGAAGAAAGTGCTCCGACACAAAAGAAGGATAAGGAACGCAGCTCCCTCCAGGAAAGAGTACGTTATAGATGAGTACCTGAAAGTTAAAGAGGAGTACAAGAACGAAGCAGATAAAGCCCAAATAGAGAGCTGGAGAGAATTTTGTACCAATCAGGAGAGGGAAAGCATGTGGGATAAGATCTACAGGGTTATCAGGAAGACAAATGGCCGTCAAGAAGACACACTCTTAAGGGAGCTCAATACAGGCCACACTCTTACCCCACAGGGCTCAGCAGACCTTTTGGCTCAGACTTTCTATCCAGAAGACTCCGAGACCACTAATCACCCGTGTCATCGGCATACTCGGAGTTGGGCTTCAAGCTTTGATCCAGAAGATCTCCCGGAGGATGACCCTCCCTCCTTTCACCCCCACGGAACTGGAAACGGTGCTTCAAACACTGAATCCAAAGAAGGCACCTGGCCCGGACGGACTGACCGCAGACATCTGCACAGCAGCTATCCGCAGTGGAAAGGATACTTTCCTAGCAATAGCTAACAAGTGTTTGTCCCTCAATTACTTTCCTAAATCATGGAAGGTAGCCCACGTGGTCATTATAAGAAAACCAGGAAAGGAAGATTATACACATCCCAAGTCTTACAGACTGATCGGCCTTCTCTCCGTGCTAGGTAAGATCATAGAGAAACTCCTGGTAGGTCGCCTCCAATGGCACATACTCCCAAAACTAAGCGCCAAGCAATATGGCTTTATACCTCAGCGCAATACGGAAGACGCTCTCACCGACCTTGTCGACCACCTTAAAGTACAAATGAGTGAGAGAAAATCAGTGTTGGTGGTCTCCTTAGATATCGAGGGTGCGTTTGACAACGCCTGGTGGCCGGCACTTAAACAACAACTTGTCAAAAAGAAGTGCCCAAAGAACCTCTTCAAATTAGTTGGTAACTATTTAAACGACCGCAAGATAATGGTCAACTACGCGAGACAAACAAGCGAAAAGAAAACTACCAAGGGATGCGTTCAGGGATCAATCGGTGGACCAACCTTCTGGAACGTGATAATTGACTCGTTATTACACCTACTAACAGAAGAAGGAGTGTACTGCCAAGCTTTTGCTGACGACGTGATACTCGTCTTTTCGAATAAGCAAATCGACATATTAGAACTTGAAGGTAATAAGACTCTGGAACACGTAATGCTATGGGGGAACCAAAATAAGCTCAGTTTCGCACCGCACAAGACCAACGCGATGCTCCTCACTAAGAAACTTAAGTACACTCCCCCGATCCTACATATGGCAGGAACAAAATTGAAACTAGTCACCGAGTTAAAACTCCTAGGGGTAATAATAGATAGGCAACTGACTTTCAAATCACACGTTGCGGCACAATGTCGGAAAGCTATGGGCATTTATAAACAACTAGCGCGTGCGGCAAAGGTCACTTGGGGGCTTAACTCGGAGATAATAAGAAAAGAGCTGATGAACTCGCCAAAAGCGCTACGCTAATTAACAGTAAATATGATTATGCTGAGATACCAGTAGCTTACGTTAAGAAGACTATCCGTGAAGAATCTGTACAAAAGTGGCAGGACAGATATACAACATCCAGCACAGGAAAAATCACAAAGGAGTTCCTACCAGATGTCGCCACAGCTTTTCGTATTACAAGGAAAACCAAGTGGAATCCTATACACGTGCAAATCCTGACGGGCCACGGAGGCATAGCAAAATACCTACACCTATTTAAATTAAAAGACTCTCCGGGCTGTGAGTGTGACTCGTCCACCGAAGAGACAGTATGGCACATAATCCTAGACTGTCCGCGTTTTTCGTCAGCTCGATCGGACCTGGAAATTCAACTCCACACCAAACTGGAGAAAATCGGCATAAAAACCCTCATGGCCGATGATCAAAGACGCCCAGTTCTCTTAGATTTTCTAGAAGAAATTTTCCTGGTTGGTTTCCTGAGAAGAAATGGCAGTAAAATCGCTTTAAGGAAAAGACCTCTGGAAAACAAGAGTCTTATCAAACTCACACCAAAAACACCTATCAAACTTACAGGGATACAAAAGTCGAACCTACAACGCTTTTTGGATAATGGACAACCTAGTACACCAGGGCTTCGGACTAAACCAGTAGCTCTATACATGAACGACGACCAAGAAAAAATAGGTTTCAGTTTTTGCATCGTAGGACCAAAAAACTGGGTATACATCTCACCCGGACTAGCTGCCTTCACTAAAGGAAGTACCGATAGGGCAACAATGAAGAGGTCGATGTACGACAGCATGCCAAAAGTCACATTGGGGGACTGGGATTGCTGAATAGTGCGGAGGAAGAACAAAACCATCGCACTACTGGACGCTAATTACCCAGAGTCCCCTTACACAAATGCTTGTAAGATGCTCGATCACCTGAGCACACTAGGAGCTGAAAATATTAACACTAGTCCAAAAACAATAAGCGTTGACGCTATGCGAGTTGGCTATGACAAAGGAACTGTAGCAAATCTCATAGGATTTATAAATGCTTCAAGGTACCACGATGTGGTTGTATATGAAGACCGCGGAGAAGACCTAACGTTCCTTAAAATAAGAAAAACACCAAATAGGACTACGACCCCCGAAAACACCTGGGGCGAACCAAGCAACCAGATCCTACAAAGCAGCGCCGCACGCCTTCAAGATAAAATTGCCATCGAAATTCAATCCAACAAAACAACACAGGACAAATCAAAAACTAAGAAAGGATTTAATAAGATGATTACAATGCTTAAACCGAAGCAAAAATATCATAAAAATAACAGAACTAGAGCCGACATGGGACAAACAAGTGCACCCGATTTACCATCCGCCAGTGGTGCCAACGAACATATGCGAAACGCGTTTCTTGAGTACACAGCATCTATAAGGGAAACAATCAAAACTAACCTTGCGATCTGTGAAAAGATCAGGCGGACCTTCGAACTTGAAAACGAAGGTCTTCTTAAAGTATTACTCAAGGAAGAAAAAGCCGCCATTTTCAACAACACTACATCTGAATATGTACGGGGTAAAACACCTAAAATTCCCCACATGGCGGCTTACAGCGTTAAAAATGAATTCGTTAAAATAGCTGAAACCCCCAAAGGAGTAACTGGACCGCCTAAGTATTTAACACCCGCTGAAGACTCAATACTTGTAGTAGCCCGCTGCACAGAGGTCTCGCTGGAAGATAACATCCTCCCAATGACTACAGTCGTAGAGGATTCAGCAAGACCCTGGGAAGACTGGGAAGCACCAATTTTCCACTGGGTCAACGGCGTTCCTGGATGTGGAAAATCGACTTGGGTAGTAAACAACTTCGTATTTGAAAGTGACTTGATAGCAACAACGACGACTGAGGCAGCATTAGAGCTCAGGAATAAACTCGCCCTCAGTTGTCCAAAGGACGGGAAGACCAAAGTCCGAACGATCGCTTCAATATTAATAAATGGCGTCAAAGAAAAGCCTGAACGACTTATCGTTGACAAGGCCTTGATGAACCATTTCGGAGCGATCGTTATGGCGGCCCGACTAACAGAGGCCAAAGCAGTCACACTAATCGGAGACACAAACCAGATTCCTTATATAGACCGGCTAAATCTGTTCCATATGAAATATAATAGCCCATACCTCGTGACGTCTATCAGTCAAGAGCTCTTAAGAACCTACCGATGTCCCCTGGACGTAAGCTATGCTCTAAACGAGGTATACAACGGCATATACTCAGCCCATTCATTGGCTCGCTCTCTGAGAACAGTCAGGTTTACGGGTGCTACCATCGAAGCTGACTTTCCTAATACCCTGTACCTGGTCCACACACAGACTGAAAAAGCGGACCTTACAAACCTAGGGTACGGAAAAGGGGAAAACTCGCGCATCCTCACCATCAATGAAGCTCAGGGATTAACATACGAGTCGGTAATAATCATCCAAACGAAATCCAAACCAAAATCGTACCTGACAAGTGTCCCACACGCAGTGGTGGCTTTATCTAGACACACAAGAAGTTCTACGTACTACACGGATATCGACGAAGACGCCATTGTGAGATTCATTAGGCGGGCCGGCGATACCTCCGATAGAACTCTTGTAGAGTACAACCTCAAGATGGCAATTTCTCACCGTGACTCCGAGGCTATGAAAAAGCTAGTGAACTTAATAACCTAGCTTACTACTACTACTATTTACTTTATTCATTATTATTATCAATTTCTAAAATAGCTTTCGAAAACTTGTGCAGGTGTACAATTTCCTATCAAAATGTAATGTAATGTTCCTGTAAATTACCATCGCAATTAAAATTGTTTAAAATCACAATGAAAGGCATGGACAAATGTCTAGGGTAAATAATAATAAAAAAAAAAATAAAAAAAACATAAAAAACTTTATCTCCTGTTGTTGACTGGAAAAAAAATGATTTATTTGCGTTTCAGGACAAGTGCGGTGAAATTATTGGTGTGGTGATACCATCTTTTATTATACATTACATGTTTATCGCATTCTCGGTTTCATAGTTACCTTCGCATATTGCATATCAACAATCGCGTGACGGGAATCTACCTAACACGATCGACCCTATCGAACGAGGTATTTATTAACGCACTAACGTGGTTCTATAACGTAAAGGCCGGTACAATATAATATTTAAAAAATCTACAAAATCTTTTATAGGATTATAAAAACTATATTCTTTTATTCCTTTGAGGTTGACTACAAAGGTAGAAATCCAATGTACCATATTTACTTAAACCAGGTTAGTACCATACTGCTATATCAAACTTATAAGCACATTTCTTTAAAATGGTATTACGAGTTCTGTAAGAACTTGAAAACTGTAAGAACCTTTTAAGGAGCGTGTGAAACCAATATGTTAATACAAGTAAATAACGAATAAATTTCACGTAAGATGTTTGTGTTGGAGTCATGAATAAAATGGAATAAAACATCGCATAAATCTTCATAGATGAAATGCCGAGATCAAATGAGTAAGATAATGTATTTATCTTCATTAAAGCGCTCCATATGTGAATGTTCTGAAGATAATCCATTCAATACATATTGATATATATAGAACAATGTAATTTAATAAATTGCTGACTGAGAAGTAAGTTTTTTTTTATTCTTCCTCATTAATTTTGCTAACTTAGTATTGATTATACAGTGACTTTAGAGCACGTGTTCCATCTATTATTTTGTTAAACTGTGAATAATTAATACTCCTGTCTTTTTGCAAGAATCTTTCTTTATTGATATTTGTGATGATATCATTAATTTTATTAATTTTTAAAGTTGTTTTAACATTATATATTATAATATATTTTTTAATTAAAAAAACATTTTTTTTAATTAAATAACATATATTTGCTGTCTAATCATAAATTCTATAATAAATTCTGTTTATTGCAAATAACATCTAACAACGTAAATAATAGTTAATTCTAATTTCTTTTTAAACCTCAACATAAGTTATCTGTATCAGTCTAGTTACTTTTTCTAATTACCCAAGACGTATTAGGAAATTAAAGTTATATTAATATTTTATTTAGGTTTAATATTTGTCGTAATGTCTAGTAAATTAATGTAAGTTATGTTTGTTAGACGAAGCACTTGTTAAATTTTAATCAATATAAGATATAAAATTTAGAATAATATAAAATAATGTTTTGAAAAAATTAACACACTTTTATTAACAAATCTATTTCAATTATTGTACTTGTGTTCCGAACAATGGAATGCAATATAGAAATATCTAATGTATAGCTTAATATAATCGAGGGTTTAGAAATTTCTATCACTATCACAATGGAATTGAATCGTTCCTATTTCTAAATATCTCATAGAATTTAAATTTATTAAAATTTATTATGTTATGTTTTCTTACAAAAGTGGAGAGTATGTAATATAAATTTTGCGCATTTTTATTTAAAATTTTGAAATTAATTTAAATATTTTGTAATAAAAAACACATTTTGCTTAATGCCAAAATCTAACATATAAATGATATAAATTGAATAAGATAGAGAGAAGAGTCTTTAGTTTGACTGTAGATGGTTATAAGAGAAGAAGACAGGAGTAGAGTGCGTGAATTATGATATGGTAAAGAAGAAAATCGTCAATGAGATGAAGTATTATAGAAGAGCGTGGACGTATTTGACATACTGCGTCCACTTCCACCGGGGTTAATACCAACATCTCTTTAAGAGATTATTGTTGCTGAGTTCCGTTAACCCTAACGCTCAGTATGGCTTCCTTTTCAATTGTCGCTGGCTGCGGCAATTAATACAATGCTGCTTTGATCAGAGGTTTCATATTTTTGAACTATAATTTCACGGAATTTTATTTACGAAGAGAACCAGATAAACAGGTATACACCAATATCCTTGTTCAGTCGACATTAAATTTAAACAATATTTAATTTTATAGCAATGAAAATTGGGTTTCATAATAATAATTAGTAAAATTATAGACATATAAAAATATTTTTAAGTATTTTTTATTACTTATTTATTTATTTATTTTTATTTTTATTTTTATACAAAATTTGTGAAAAAATCTTCACGTCATTAAAAAAATCCTAACGAGGACGTAGAAATGCATCTAAAGTGAGTAATTAATGTCAAGTTTGGAAATTTGATAAGATCTATTATTGGCTTCGTTTCCCTTTAAACAAGTTTAATTCAATGAATTCTATTTAATACATCTATAATAATATACTCGTATAATATATATATATAATATATATATATAATTTTATAATTTAACTATTTATGAGAAAAAATAAATATTTGAAGGTCTCAAAAATATCTTTAAGATTCATCACATACGTGGACCACCTTGAACACAAATATATTTTTTCACTAATTAATTCTTGTAATGTCATTTGTAAACGAAAACCGAAAGAACATATAAATCATACGTTCTTTCGGTTTACTGTATTCTTATCAAGCAGTACAATTTAATAAAGCGGAAGACCAGTACACTTAGGTTTATTGTTGTGTACTCGCGTTTCACGATGGTATTTCATTTATTTAAATTATATATACTTTAGGTTAATCTTGCAATATTAGATAATAATACTATAACATCTTAAACGAGGAACAATATTAAATGGTTCAGTTATGTATTACTTACGTATGAATTTATAACAAAAAAAAAAATTTTATCGAGTAGATTGAAAATGAACTAGCAAAGTCTGTACTACAATTGCAAACAACACTATAGATGCCGTAGGTATGACTGGTTTAAGAAATTTAATTTCTATTATTTTTAAAGAAATTCTTTATTATTAAAGTAAGTTATGAACTTCTTTAGCTTTTACGACACTTAGAAAAATACTGTAAATTAACAACGTGTCAGAAGGCATTTTGATATCACGAAGATATTTGCCTTCTCACCTCTGCGTCGGATTACAAAATTATTCTCAATTTGGGTTAATTCAATGTCGTTAGGGCATTATATTATTTTACACAAAGTAAACGTCACAAAGAATATTGGTAGGTACACTTTTATTTGCGGTGTCTTTTATTTGGTTTTTATATTGAAATTATATTGATTTAGAGTACAATTAACGTTTATTAATATTTATTAGAGGGAGAGAGAGAAATAGTATTTATTAAATTATATGCTCAGACATTCAGATTTGCATAACTATTAATATTTTTTTTATTATTCTTATGCCTATTGACTCATGTTCTTAAACTAGGATAATATTTATAAATATGAGGCAACATTCCCTGTATGACTTCATTATTCTTATATAACTCATATTTTGCACAATCCTTGCGTGCTTGCTTCATATCTAAATAGCAATATAAGCACCAGTATCGTACGTAAGAGATAAACTTGATATACAAAGTACTTAAATAAAATGTTTTAGAAATATGAAACAGTGTTGATAACAAATAACTAATACTGAATATAAAGAATATTGTTCTTTATATTTAGAATTAGTTATTTATGAGGTAACTAAATCATCTAAATCTTTTCGGCTTAAGGTCTATCTTTTTATTTCTTAATATGAGAACTTTCCCTTTATAGTATGCACGGATAATACTTAAAATCCCTGAAAGTGAATATTTATTTCTTTAATTTTAAACCAAAAAATTTCCAATACTATATTAACTAATATTATATATATATATATATAAAAGGATATTAGTTCCGCGGGGTTTATAAATTTCCCTATGTATATAAAAAATTAACAACTGCGAGTAAACAAAACAAATTCCACAATCAAATATTCACCCACTGACATGAATAATAATTCATTGCTCTCTCTTACATTCTTCATTAAATTGAAGGGATTCCAAGAACTGTTTGCTTTCGTTGCTATGTCGAAGAATAAACTTCAGTAATTCTCGGAATGCAGTCTGCGCTTAACTTGAATGTAATTGAACTTTTTATCAATTTCTACTTAATAAAATCAATGTCTTAGAAAAAATCATGTTGAATTATTTGTTAATTTATTATTTTTATTAGAAATAATCAGTTGTATTCAAATCATAAAGACACTTAGCCTTAAAGAACTTAAATTTGTAGTTAAAATATTTTGTACAGATTAGGGCTAATTTAATTATTTAATAAATTAATCCACTGCTGTGCTGAATACTAATGATTAATAATAAACCTAAAAATAGCGTTCAAGTTAACTTTCACACAACACAAGTCAATACTCTTACTTTTACTAAATAGTTTTACTTTCAGATTAAGACTATGCTACAATTTGTTTAAGAAGCCAGTTAGTTATATGTACAAAATATCTTTGTATAGATTGTGACTGTTTCTTATAAGGTTAAAAATATCTTATTATTACCTCAGTAAAACTACCACTGCATGTATATATCACTTTTTCTATTAGCATTTAAAAACATTACATTAGAGACTTTCACCAACGATGGTATTGTTTAAGAATTCATTTTTAAGTTTTCAAAAACGCCATAAATATAAAAATGTAATTCAATGGAATTGATTCATTTTATATAATTTAGTTATTTGATTCCTTTTCAAATCTGGAAAATCCATTCTAATTCTGATCATGTTAAACCTGCTGAATAAGCAGGTGTACTTTGGTAATCACTTATGCGTACTCTTCTTTTAAAATGCAATTTGTAATTTATGTCGATGCTGTGCAAGTCGTAGGATATAACACATTTGATGTAAACTTGATTGAGCTCATAAATAAGTGTCACAGGATCTATCTTTTTAACACAAAGCCATCGTACACCAACAGTAAATGATACGATTATAAAACCAGTTATAAGAATAAAGTGATAATCGTTAAATAAAAGTCTCAAAATAACTCCTTGTTAAAAATTAAGGAGGCCTTATTTATTAATAAAGATACCTTATATTTTTTTAGAAAAGTCTTTTATAATATGGTAAGTAACGATAGTAAGGGTATTTCTGTATGAGTTTGCAGACATTTTTTAACCAAACTATAATTTTATATGAGGCATCTTCTGGACTTGGATCTTGGTGTAAGTTATAGTAGGTTTTTCCCAATCTGACAAGAAATGTCGATAAATTACGATAAATGCAGTTTTGAGGAATAAACTAAAAATTATATAATAATAAATTTTCGCTTAAGGGTGTTTTGTTTAAATCATGCAATTCATAAAAAATTAAGTAAAGTTTAATATTTCAATAGTAAAAATTGCAGTATATTTTACGCCAGCAGTTTAAAAAAACTATGCTTATTATGGGGCTAATTTTATCGCTATCATCTAATATATAACTGATAAGGAGATTTTTAATCCATGCAAATAGTTTCGAAGAGAATAGTATATAAAAGATCTATGAATAATTAAACACAGAAATGAAAGTTTACTTAACAAAATTACTTAAGCCAATAGTAATTGAATTTCTTGCTTAACGAGTTTTTAGTGATTCCAACTTATTTTTTAAAACTGATGTCTTTGTTCTAACTTTTTTCTTCTCAGATTTCACTACCTTTGTACTATCATCTTCAAAGGAAAAACTTTATAAGATATAATTCCACAAACTCTAATGTTCGATTTACTTGTTATGATTGTGTTCAACTGTGACACGGTTTTACGAGTATGAAGTTATATTTAAGAATAATTTTTATATTGGATATCTGTTAAGTAATGTAAAGTAATGTAAAGAAAAATAAACTTTATTGTGATCAGAAAGTAGTAAAGTATTACAAAGGAAATACTTAATATAAAACAAAACAATTGATCACGTTACCGATTATAGGACTTAGATCCTGAGCAGATTCTGTTTGAAGCTTAATATTTCATATGAATTTAATATCTGGTTATCAACTGTAGCAAATCCGAGAGTTACCAACTTACTTTAGATTTAAACGAATTTATTTTATTTAAAGTAATAAAATATTGTCCGGTATAGATCGTTTTATATTCGAGAAACTCCAAGGAGAAGCAATATCTTCTTGATGAAATTCACCGGTCGGTTTAACATTTGAACGAGTTTCATCTCATCATTTCAAAGGAAACAATTCTATTTGACATCTTGTAAAGTTCAAAAGCATTGGAAGAAAGGAAATAACGCATATATTTATTAAAATACTGCATTTATAACTATAAAAATAGGAGGACCTTAAAGAAGAAAAGCAACTTAAAATTTCAAGTCAATTGTATATTTAAAGTTGTCAAAATTGTCAAGGAAAATATATTAATTTATTTTAATTGTTTATTAATTAATTATTTTATAATTATCATATATTCTGTGTGCATCCGTAAATATTGTTATTATATAAATTTATGACTAAATTTTGTTGTGCATGTCGAAGTTGTAATCAAAATGAGCTCAAAACCTCAAACATATAACCAAAAGGAAGTAAAAGAGTTTTGTGCTTTGTTGATGTATTTAATATATTTAATTTCACCATTTGCTTCCATGATTTCATACGAGGTAACAGAGGGATCAGTTTTTTTTGGGGGAATGGGCAGCAGCGTCCTCTGCATACCATAACACCACACTGCGATCAACTGAAGTGGGCGTGTATAGACTGACAAGAAGAAGATAATACAAATTAAGATAATGTAGTGATGATGACTTTTAATAAAAGAAACGAAGGTGAAATTACTCAAATCAAACGCACAAAACAAATACCAAAAAATGTTATTTAAAAGTATTAAACTATCATAAGTATCGATTAATTATTTTCTAACGTTTTTAAGACTCAGACTTTAAGAGATGAAAAGAGAACACTATTTTAATCTCTTAAAGTCTTAAGTTCCTTGTTTTACCTACAACGGTTTTCTGGTTAATTCTTATTCAGGATAATAATTAATATAATTAAGAATTTTTTTTTATTATTCTCGATTAAAAATGTCATTTCATAAATATAAATAGTACATAACATTATTATTAATAATTACATCCTCTTGTAAATTAACTGAATATTTAAGTAACAACAAAAAGTAATCTTATATTTTGTTTTAATTATAAATAGCAAAATAACAATCTTTTTATCACAAGACCTTTATAAGTATAAATAACAGAAACTAAGTACATCTTGACTCAGAACAGAGGGAATAAACCTTTTAGTTCAGTAGTCCATGTCACTAAACCAACAGAAACACAATCAAAACCAATTTATTGCTTTAATATTAACATCTATCTGAACATCTGAACTCAGTACTTATGTATACTTTAATTGTATGAAACAACTTCTAAATATCTTAACAAATAATGTAATTTATTAATATGTCATTAAAAGTATTCAAATTGAACATTTTCAGAACAAGATAGGTATTAATTGCCATAATTTATCAAAATTTTTCATAGACCTGACCTTTCACATGCTAATTAATAAAACTCTTGTTGGCATGTTTCCATTTTTATTTATAGATATTACATGACTGTTATAGCAATACTGTTAATATTTATTTATTTATATAATATATTTGTGAGAGCTTTTATTAAAAAAAATCTTGGCTTAATCGTATAATTGCTGAAACAGAAGTTTTTTTTTAATAGTGATAATAAAAAGGTTGTGAATCTTAATAATTGTTAATGTAACATAGTTTAATTAAAGTAAAGATACATGATTTTGTTTTACTATATATGTATGTTCTATATATATGTAAATACAAAGTATTTTCTTTTTTCTGTGTTGCAATATAAATGTTAGTATATATATAATACGTTTGTTTGGGAATATATGTTAAATAATAACCACGTGTTGCTCTGTAAAAACAAAGTTTAATTTTAGCATAAACGTAATACTTATACTTAATTATAAATAACAAATTAATATCTTACCTGTAAAAACATAGAAACGACGATTAAAGTGTATTATTTGAATTTCAAATTCCCTTTTTAAATGTTCTTTAATTTCCAATACTGCGTCACAAATTTTACGAGTTTCTTGTTTTTAACAGACTTATAATTCTTTTCTTTAGCATAACTATTAGTACTACAGACAATAATATAATAATCATATTACGTACATACTGTTAACGCCATCTATGTTGACCTTTGTGTAAACATAGGTTTCAACTTACATAATTTAGGACACTAAAATAAAGGAAATATATTTTCTTTACATATGTAGATAATTTAATTTAATATAAATAATATGGTGTTATGTGTTGTTATCATACATCTTACGATGATACCACGATTTAAATTAAATTTAATGTGGTCATCTAACATTAATTTTCTTAAAATTTACATCTTTGCCAACCAAAGACCCAAATTTAAATAGTGCATTCTTAAGCATAGTTAAAACTAGGTAAGTATGAAGAAGAATTTTCGGGTAAGGAGTTACACAAAATTATTACACTAAATCTGTCTTGTTCATATTCTAACATAATACATTCTAACAAACTTGATCTCTATTATGGATCTTCCAATTCAGATAAACTAAGTTATAGCAGCCACAATAGAATAGTACACATATTGGATTCATCACGGATATTGGATGCCATTTCATTAACATCTCCCATCTCCCTCTAAACAACCAATATGTACTCGTACGACTATATCTAGTTAAATTAAAACACTATAGCTATAGCATTTTGAGCAACAAATGCTTTATAATATTAATTACAAACATAATCTAATGAATTTTTCATTTTACGAAGATGTTGTGAAGAGTTATTTTAGGTAGGATTAATATTACTTTTGTCAGGTATACTATCTAAGACATTCATTATACAAATTAGAATGTTAATCAATCTCCATTTTTTTAAGAAATAATTGTTAACTTTGTTAATTTCATATTATTTTAAGTGTTTTTTTGTTTCAATGTTAAATCTTGAATTTGAGAGATATTATATTCGTGAATTATTCTGGCTTGATTAATTGCTTGGTGTAGTTGAGCGTAATTCTATTGTTTAAATTGTCTCTAGGTAAAATAATTTCAATGAAAGACAAGTCAATAGAAGTTAATGAATAAGGTTAATGTTTTATCAATATTGAACTACTCTTATAATTTATTATTTAATACAATAATTAGAAACATATCTTTAGAAGATTTATTGATATATTTATAAGATTGTATGAAGATGTTGATGTCTGTGGCCGAGACGAAAGAGGTATGCAGGGACCGTAGCGTTTGGCGCTCCATCGTCTCTGGCTACCCCACAAGGGATATGGCGTGAAGGTAAATAAAAAAATATATATAAGCTTAGATGTTAGGTTTACATTTTATAACAAATTTCTTCTGTATTAGTTCTAACTAATATCTATATTATTATCATATATTGCACTGTATTTATTTTTAACCATTTTTTTCGTTTAATGAAAATGCATTCGAAATAAAACATTTTAAGGTTTTGTAGGTGTTTCTATTGTATATGTATTGTTTAGGAATTGTATTCAGATTTTATTTTCTTGTAATAAAATTTAATGCTACATTTAATCAACTGATCAAGCATTACCATACGTACCGTCAAGGTTTTCTAAAAATGGATAAATTGGCTTATTTAAGTTCACCGCGTTTTATTTTTAATGATATTTTTGATTACTTTTTGACTCTGTTATAATCATATATCCAACACAGTAGCACAATTTAACTCTACGTCATATTATGCGTAATACTAGTTACATGTGAGCGATTTATATATAATATTATCTCCGTGTCGCATCTGTTTACAAAATGTAAGCTATTCTGATACGAGATACGATACCTAATAAACGGCTAATGTCAGCTATACGAGATCATAACTTATACTAAGCTTGCGTTATTAATATATCATAAATGACTGAAGATATAAAAAGACGTAAAAAATATATTTGGTACAAATATAGGCTATTGAATACCCAAATATTATTTTAAAGGTAACTTAGACGTTAAATTGCCTTGAATTGCCTTTTCCAATAGTGTCCATAAAATATCAGATAAGAAAAGTATTAGAAAAGTCCTGGAGATCTCAATAACCTTTCAGTTCACATTGACTATCGTCTACGGTCGGTAAGTAATAAATCAATTTTCAGTCAAGTCTTGTTTATATATAGTTTATGTATCGAGTTCAGAAATCTACTGCACTTCAATCTTTAATATATTTTATTCCTTAATTCAATATTTAGTGTTTTTTAACGATGCAATATGCTACTAAAACTTTTCTGGCTTAGGTAAATTGTCACAATTGATTACCTATTCTACCTGTACTCTAGTATATTCGATTTTGTATTTTAATATATTTTTCTTAAAATTCGTAAAATAAACAAAAAATAAGTCCTTTGAAACCAATCTTAAGCAGAAACGGAGAAACTTTTTTTTCAGTTGTTTTAGAGCGGGAATACCAAGATAATATGTACTCAAATGTTAGCTTGAAAATCTATTTTCTTAAACAGCACTCTTAAATATTTCGATTTATATTTAGGTATGCATAAATTTATCCTTTATTAATTATCAAATAATAATCTAACTATCGAGAAGACATAGACTTCTTTGTAAAATAAACTTTAGTGTAATGTATACCTTTTAGACCGAAGCTAAAAACTACATCAAACCCCTAAAACCTTACTCATATTTAAGAAGTTCTTTTATTCTTTAATCCTTTAATCAATCTTAATTCTTTAAGCGCTCAAACAAATTAAATAAGTAAGTTCGTACTCTTTTATTAAGTGATCCCAGTATCTAATTCTAAGTAAAATGAACTTTGGCCTTAGTATACAAAAGAAACTTAGAAGTTTTGCTACCATGAACCGAACTTAAAAGGTTGTATGCAGGTTGCATACAATTTTACTAACACCAGTAAAAGCTTCATATAAAATACATTTTTAGTGTAATAACTTAAAAAAATTTCAGTGTAAACATCAACCGATCAATATAATAAAATAGTGTTACTATGTCACTCAGTACATTTTAAATTAATGAAAAACATGTCTAAATATATGTATGGACCAATTGAAACGTGACTTCCAAATCACAATACTAGTAGTAGACACGAAGTTTACCTAAACTCAGAGTAATAATCTATGATCCTGTCCTGTCCTTTATATCCTTTATGATCATGAAATTTAACTACAAATTATTTAGAACTCTCGTACTTTTAATATCAATAAAGCAATATATTGCCTAAAACTGATTTGATTTTTTCATTTATTCATATTTTTGTGTTTAAAAGTACAAAGTAAGTTCATATTTGGACGATAGCAGAGTAATTAAGTATTAATACATGTTAATTTTGTCGATATAAAAGGTAAATTAAATTACTGTTACACCTCGCGAGGGAAAACCTTTGATACCTCACAATATTTACACGCACCTGAAGCTAACAAATTGATTAAATTTCTCCATTTTATTATTATTAAATTAACAGCAAATTTTACTTTATTAATTTAAAATATGAATTGAAATTGTGTAAATATACCTTTATTATTAAATTAAAATTGAGTGTTGTTTGGAGGAAGATTATATTAATATTTTTTTAACTTCAATTAAGTTTTGTATATTGATTAACATATATATACTCACATTTTTAAATACCGACATTAATCGGAGAATAATATATTTCATGTTAAGTAAATATTATCATAAAACTTTCGCTAAAAACAACTTAAAATGACACTAAATTTCGTATTTTGAATTGTAAATCATAATTAGTAAATGTATTCTATATATGGTAAAATATGTAATTTTTTATATATATATAAACAGATTTGTAATTTCTTTTAATCATATGGTTGCTTTTAATGAATATTATTTGTTTATATTAATATTTGTTTACATTCATAATATTTAATCATTCATATATTCTGAAATATACATTTGACTGTAAAATATATACGACGTGATAAACGAAGTGTCAGCTGCACCGGAGCAATGCTGATACCTACACTGCGATGGTAAGGTTTCATAAATTACTCAAGATTCTAACACAAGTTTTATTTTTATAGAATGGTATTGCAGTCGTCATATTAGAACACTTTTCAACTATTTTATAAACGAATGGCCAAGAGAACACAGTTCTAAAAATATCATATCGATATAAACCTATACTTATATTAAATCAATATAAACTAGAATAATTATAATTGCATAAAGATGAACTTAATTTACTTTAATCGAAAACAGTGTTTACGTGAGCGTTAATCAGTATTAAGTTTCGCGCTACTCCGCACACACAGACAACAAGATCACATTACTCGGTTACCAGATATCTGACTACATAACAGCTACAAATATGCCTCTATACTGAATCCGGGAAGAAAACATCAAATCCGACCGGTTGTTTTAATGTTTAGTGTGTTTGAACATACAAACAAATTACACTACAGCTTTGTAATAATTGTGTATATAAAACCTAATATTGTTAATATACAATAGACATTATCTTAACTTTCAGATATGTTTGCATAATTATAACTTCCTCATCCATCTGAGAAGTGCCTTAAAATATGTTTGGACAGATTTGGATAAATTGAAGAAAGCTAAAAATTATTTTGATCACTACTTCTCATAATGTATAAAAATATTAAGCCATGATATATTTATTATTTTTATAATATTTTATATTTATTAAAAAAAAAAAACAACAAACTCGGTTCATCAGTTTGGGAATTATGATGTTACAAACACACACAAAGGTACACAGATAAACAGATACAGATACACTTAAACATATAACACTCACAAGAAGATAAACTGTAGACACGAGATGATGCAGCCGATGCACAACGATTGCTAATCGCTTTGATCGTTTGAATTGAAATTTAAAAGGTCTTTGATGACGAGTGTTATTTTTTAATCATTTAAAAAATATATAAAATATATCCTTAAATGTCAAAACCTTTTTAAGAAAACTTTAGTGTGAATTTAGAACTATTTAGAATCTTATCTAAAACAAGTAAAGGGCATTTGATATAATGCTTAAATAGCTACTTACTGGTATAGTGAAAAGAGTGGAAGTATAGAAGTATAACTCGTCTAGTCTAACGTCTAAGATCGAAGACGAGTCACGAAGACTACAGTGTAATTCTATTTCTCTACAACCCAATATATTGTGATTTTATTTTGGAATCTAAAGGAAATGACCCAAAAACGTTGGCAACTTCCTTAAAAGGAAATTAAAAGAAAAATGATTTCTACCATCCCGAAATTTCTTTATAAATTGTTTCAATTTGAGTTTTCCAAGTGAGAATAGTATAATTTTATAAATTTCATTTTCTTCATATTCCTTATTTTACTTAAGTAGTTTTACAATTGTATTAAAATTTATAAAATAAATTTTTCACGGAAATTTTCTTTTTTTATTCTAACTTTATTCTTATCTCATTGAAACTTGTATCTGACTCCTGAATATCCCATTCAGGATATCCATGAGTCAGAGACCGGAAATTATAAAAAGTTCAAAGTGAGCTTCATGTGATTTTCTAATATCAAAACAAAATAATATGTAAGAATGCTTAAGAAATATTTTAAAAATCTTAACAAACTTGTTATTATTATTTAATAGTAATAGTTATAATCAGCAAGGAAATTATACGATAAACTCTTCTTTTTATTAATTTAATATGAATATTAAATTCAAAGAATTCACTCACAGAAAATAATGTGCAATGGAAGCAAGAAAGCTCTTTGTTGGGATTGAGATCTGTTCGATTGTAAAAAACAATTATATTATACATTAATTATTCATTAAGGCTTTGCTGTATGTTATATTCGTATTAAATATGAGAATATCCTTTAAAAGCTACTTATATTTATTTTTTTGTTCGAAGGTGTTGTGTACAATTATTTTTTTCTGTAATTATTTAATTTTAGAACACTTTTTTTCATGTGTTCATTGAAAACTTAATATATTTTCTTCAATATTATGTGGACAATTTAAGAAATAAAAAATATAATTGTAATAAATTATAATAAATAAAAATGTTTTTCTTTATATAATCCATTAAATTATTTTAGGAAATGGACGGGGGCAAATAATAAATCGCTGGAGTTTGAGAGAACTGAAAATCTTCTTTATTTTGTATATTTCTCGAGGACATAATATAATATTATTATCTTTATTAAAAACTTTGTATCCGCCTACACTTCTTTTTTCTTTTAGGTATAACAATCCGATGTTCTTTATTTATCTCTTCCTACACGTCTTAATAACATTTTTTTACTGACGGTCCCAGTTTATGAGCTGCTGTTCTAAAAAAAACCAGCTATGCTTGAAGAATTTGTTTCATACTTTCTTTGAATAATTGATATAAAGAAAGTGTTTTTTATTTATCAGAATGACATTTGTATAAGAACAGAACAAAAATTAAAAACTGACAAAACTAACAGTCCGCAGCACTTTTTATTACGCACTAACGTGGTTCTATCACGTTTCTGCGTTAAAATCTTTTAAAAGATTACAAAAACTGTATTCTATTGTTCCTTTGACGTTGACGACAAAAGTAGAAATCCAATTTACCATATTTACTTAAGCCAGGTTAGTATCATACTGCTATATCATACTTATAAGCACAGTTCTTTAAAATGGTATTACGAGTTCTGTAAGACCCTGAAAACTGTAAAACCTTTTAAGGAGCGTGTAAAACCAATATGTTAATACAAGTAAATAACGAATAAATTTCACGTAAGATATTTGGGTTGGAGTCATGTATAAAATGGAATAAAACATCGCATAAATCTTCATAGATGAGATGCCGAGATCAAATGAGTTAGATAATGTATTTATCTTCATTAGAGCGCTCCACATATATGAGTGTTCTGAAGATAATCCATTCAATACATATTGATGTACATAGAACAATGTTATGTACTAAATTGCGGACTGAGAAGTAAGTTTGTTTTTATTCTGCATCATGAATTTTAAACTTAATATTAATTAATTGAGTGAATTTTAAGCACGTCTTCCAATTATTATTTTGTTAAACTGTGAAAAATTAATACTCCTTTCTTTTTGCAAGAATCTTTCTTTACATTGATAGTAGTGATGATATCTTATTTTTTTTACTTTTAAAGTTGTTTTAACATCATATATATATTTTATATTAAAAACATTATAACTATATATCTGGTATTTGCTGTCTTATCATGAATTCTATAATAAATTTTGTTTATTTCAAATAACATCTAACAACGTAAATAATAGTTAATTCTTATTACTTTTTGCAACTCAACATACATTGTCTGTATCAGTTTAGTGACATTTCTTAATTACCCAAGAGATAAGATATTAATATATTATTATAATATTTTATTTCAAATGTAGGTCTAATATATGTTGCTTTTTCTAATAAATTAATGAAAACTATGTTTATTAGGTAAAACAGTTGTGTTAAATTTTAATTCAAATAAGATTTAAAGTAATATACAATAATATTTTGAAAAAATCAACACAGTTTTATTAACAAATCTATTTCAAGTATTGTACTTGTGTTCCAAACAATGAAATGTAATAGAGAAATATCTAATATATTGCTTTATACAACCGAGGGTTTAGAAATTCCTAACACTATCACAATGGAATTGAAATGTTTATCATTCCTGATTCAAACTATTTCATAGAATTTAAATTTCTTCAAGTTTAATGTGTTGTATTTTGTTACAAAAGTGGAGAGTAAGTAATATAAATTTTGCGCATTTTTATTTGTAAATTTGAAATTACTATAAAGATTTTGTAATTTAAAAATAACCTATTTTGCCTAATGCCAAAACTAAATTATAGTACAACCATTTAAAGGGTTACCATTGTGTATGATATAGATAGAGAGAAGAGCCTTTCGTTTGAATGTTGATGGTTATAAGAGAAGATAGAGCGCGTTAAATATGATATGGTAAAAAAGAAAGTCGTCAATGAGATGACGTATTATAGAAGAGCGTGGACGAATTTGACATACTGTGTCCACTTCCACCGGGGTTAATACCAACATCTCTTTAAGAGATTATTGTTGCTTAGTTCCGTTAGCCCTCAGGCTGAGTATGGCTTCCTTCTCAAATGTCGCTGGCTGCGGCAATTAACACAATGCTGATTTGAGAAGAGGTTTCATAACTTTGAACTATCATTTCACGTTATTTTATTTACGAAGAGAACCGGATAAATAGGTGTATACCAATATGATTGTTCAGTCGACATTAAATTCAGACAACATTTAATTTTATAACAATATTATAACAATGAAATGTGAAATGCAATCATACTCGTAATAATAATTAGTAAAATTATAGATATATAAAAATATTTTAAAATATATTTAAAGTAAGCAAAATACATTTAATATTGTAAAATTGTATTAAAAACATGTGGAATATTTTCAAAATATTGTCCAATTCCATTACCTCATGAATGCACGGCAAATACCAAATTCATACCGTAAAGCAGTTTAGTGTGTTCAACAAAACTTTGAGTTTTATTTCGACGTAAATTGAAAAAATATATATATATTTATTCTTTTTTGATTAATTTTAATCACTACTCCGAATTATTAAAAAAAAATAAAAAAATATATGGTAGATTTTTTTTTAATAAGAAAAAATTATATATATTTTACCTTATCGTACTAACAATTTAGTTCTAATTAAAAGAAAACCTTATTCTATATGAACCTCTTTCGTAACTCCGTTATCCAATTCATTTTGCAAGAAATAGTAAGCTAATAGTTGTATTTGTCTATAACATATAAGCTATGTTATAATGCATATTTAAAGTTTTAAATAATTTAATATAAAATAATCATTCCTTAAATCAATCATCATCAAGAGTAAAATTAGGATACTTCATTGTAATTACAACATTTGCAATTGCAGGAATTGTATTTTATTTTTTGTGAAAAATTGGTGAGAAAATCCTTCACGTCATTAAAAATCTTAACGAGGACGTAGAAATGCATCTAAAGTCCAGTAATTAATGTCAAGTTTGGAAATTTGATAAGATCTATTGGCTTCGTTTCGGAAATTCACAGAAAAGATCTTCCCTTTAAACAAGTTTCATTCAATGAATTCTATTTAATACATCTAATATACTAGAATATTAAAAAAATATATAATTTAACTATTTATAAGAAAAATAAAATATTTTGAAGTTTCAAAAATATTTCTAAGGTTCATCACATAAATGGATCACTACTAACACAAGTAAATTTTTAACTAAATCATTCGTGTACTGTCATTAGTAAACGAAAACCGAAAGAACACATAAACCATGCGTTCTTTCGGTTTACTGTATTCTTATCAAGCAGTACAATTTCATTAAGACCACTTCGGTTTATTGTTTGTGTACTCGCGTTTCACGATGGTATTTAATCTATTTAAATTATATATACTTTAGGGCAATCTTGCAATATTAGATAATAATACTATACTATCTTAAACGAGGGACAATATTAAATGGTTCAGTTACGTATTACTTACGTATGACTTTATAACAAAAATATTATTTTTTTTATCGAGTAGAGTGAAAATAGACTAGTAAAGTCACTACTAAAATTGCAAACTCACTATAGACGCCGTAGGTATGACTGGTTTAAGAAATTTAATTTCTATTATTATTAAAAAAAAAAATTAAAGTAAGTTATGAACTTCTTTAGCTTACGACACTTTTAGAAAATACTGTAAATTAGCAACGTGTCAGAGGGTATTTTGATATCACGAAGACATTTGCCTTCTCATCTTTGCGTTGGATTACAAAATTATTCTCAATTTGGGTTATTACAATGTCATTAAAACATTATATTATTTTACACAAAGTAAACGTCACAAAGAATATTGGAAAGTACACTTTTATTTGCGGTATCTTTTCTTTGGTTTTTATATTGAAATGATATTGATTTAGAGTACAATTAACACTTATTAATATTTATTAGAGGAGAAATAAGAAAGAGAAAAAGTATTTATTAAATTATATGCTCAGACATTCAGACTTGCACAACTATTAATATTTTTTTTATTATTCTTATGCCTATTGACTCATGTTCTTAAACTACGATAATATTTATAAACATGAGGCAACATTCCCTGTATGCCTTCATTATTCTTATATAACTCATGATTTGCACAATCCTTGCGTGCTTGCTTCATATCTAAATAGCAATATAAGTACCAGTTATGTAGGATACATAAGAGATAAACTTGATATACAAAGTACTTAAATAAAATGTTTAAGACATATGAAACACAGTGTTGATAACAAATAACTAATACTGAATATAAAGAATATTGTTCTTTATATTTAGGATTAGTTATTTATGAGGTAACTAAATCATCTAAATCTTTTCGGTTTAAGGCCTAGCTTTTTTTTCTTAATATGAGAACTTTCCCTTTGTAGTATGAATACATAATACTTAAAATCCCTGACAGTGAATATTTATTTCTTTAATTTTAAACCCAAAACTTACAATACTATATTAACTAATATATTAGGTCCGCGGGGTTTATAAATTTCCCTATGTATATAAAATATAAACAACTGCGAGTAAACAAAACAAATTCCACAATCAAATATTCATCCACTGACATGAATAATAATTCATTGCTCTTATATTCTTCATTAAATTGAAGGCATTCCAAGTACTGTTTGCTTTTGTTGCTAAGTCGGAGAATAAACTTCAGTAATTCTCAGAATGCCGTCTGCGCTTAACTCGAATGTAATTAAACTTTTTATCAATTTCTACTTAATAAAATCAATGTCTTCGAAAAAATCACTTTTAATTATTTGTTATTTTATTATTTTTATTAAAAATAATCAGTTGTATTCAAATCATAAACACACTTAGCGCTTATAGAATTTAAATTTGTAGTTAAAATATTTTGCACAGATTAGGGCTAATTTAATTATTTTGAAATTAATCCAATGCTATGCTGAATACTAATGATTAATAATAAACCTAAAAATAGCGTTCAAGTTAACTTTCACACAACACATTTGGCAGCAGTAATTCAATACTCTTACTTTTACTAAATAGTTTTACTTTCAGATTAAGAAAACTCGTTCATAATTTTGACTTTATCTCATAGACTATGCAATTTGTTTAAGAAGCCAGTTAGTTATATGTGCAAAATATCTTTGTATAGAATGTGACTGTTTCTTATAAGGTTAAAAATATCTTATTATTACCTCAGTAAAACCAACACTGCATTTATATATAACTTTTCTATTAGCATTTAAAAACATTACATTATACACTTTCAACAGCGATGGTATTGTTTAAGAATTAATTTTTAAGATTTCAAAATCGCCATAAATATAAAAATGTATTTCAATGAAATTGATTGATTTTATATAATTTAGTTATTTGATTCCTTTTCAAATCCATTCTAATTCTGATCATGTTAAACCTGCTGAATAAGCAGGTGTACTTTGGTAATCACTTATGTGTACTTTTCGTTTAAAATACAATTTGTAATTTGTGTCGATGCTGTGTCGAAGTCGTAGGATATAACACATTTGACGTCTACTTGATGAGCTCATAAATAAGTGTCACAGGATCTATACACGGACGGACACATCTTTTTAACACAAAGCCATCGTGAATAATAATACACCAACGGTAAATGATACGATTATAAAACCAGTTCTAAGAATAAAGTGATAATCGTTAAATAAAAGTCTCAAAATAACTCGTTGTTAAAAATGAAGGAGGCCTTATTTATTAATAAAGATACCTTTTTTAGAAAAGTCTTTTATACTATGGTGAGTAAGGATAGTAGGGTATTTCTGTATGAGTTTGCAGACATCTTTTAACCAAACTATAATTTTATATGAGGCATCTTCTGGACTTGGATCTTGGTGTAAGTTATTGTAGGTTTTTCCCAATCTGACAAGAAATGTCGATAAATTACGATAAATGCAGTTTTGAGGAATAAACTAAAAATTATATAAAAATAAATTTTCGCTTAAGGGTGTTTTGTTTAAATCATGCAATTCTTAAAAAAGTAAAGTTTAATATTTCAATAGTAAAATTTGCAATATATTTTACGCCAGCAGTTTAAAAAAACTATGCTTATTATGGGGCTAATTTTATCGCTATTATCTAATATATAACTGGTAAGGAGATTTTTAATCCATTTTTAAGTTTCGAAGAGAATAGTATATAAAAGATCTATGAATAATTAAACACAGAAATGAATGTTTACTTAACAAAATTACTTAAGCCAATAGTAATTGAATTTCTTGGTTACCGAGTTCTTAGTGATTCCAACTTATTTTTTAAAACTGACGTCTTTGTTCTAAGTTTTTTCTTTTCAGATTTCACTACCTTTGTACTGTCATCTTCAAAGGAAAAACTTTATAAGATATAATTCCACAAACTCTAATGTTCGATTAACTTGTTATGTTTGTGTTCAACTGTGACACGGTTGTAAAGTTATATTTAAGAATAATTTTTATATTGAATGTCTGTTATATGTTGTAAAGAAAAATAAACTTTATTCTGATCAGAAAGTAGTAAAGTACAATAAAGGAAATACTTAATACAAAACAAAACAATTGATCACCTTACCGATTATATGACTTAGATCTTGTGCTGATTCTTTTTGAAGTTTAATATTTCATATGAATTTAATATCTGGTTATCAACCGTAAAAAATCCGGGAGTTAACAACCTACTTTAGTTTTCAACGAATTTATTTTATTTAAAGTAATAAAATATTGTCGGGGACAGATCGTTTTATATTCGAGAAACCCCAAGGCGAAGCAATATTTTATTGATGAAATTCAACGGTCGGTTTAACATTTGAAAGAGTTTCATTTCATCATTTCGAAGGATACAATCTATTTGACATCTTGTAAAGTTCAAAAGAATTGGAAGAAAGGAAATAACGCAGATATGTTAAAATACTGCATTTATTTATTAAATACAAGTTATAAAGATGTAAATTTATTATAAAAAAATCATTTAATACGAACAGCTATGTACTATTCAAATATAAATCAACTTGTAGATTATATAATTATAAAGGTTACACTGAAGTCTATTTCGCATCAAATCCAGATTTCTGTTATGTTAAATCGACATCAGAACAGTCATTGTTGAATTTGTCATACAAGTGTAAAATAGATTTCGTTTTCAGGAAGTTAATGTAGAACTCATAGTTAGTTTGTATTGACATTACAAAGCCTACAATGTACAGTTATTGTAAGGACTCGATATGCTTTTAAAAATATTAACTTAAAGTGAAGTCAAATTTAACACGGTATAATACAGATTAATGTAGCCCAAGCAACTTGGTATTTCAAGTCAACTTTGTATTTGAAGTTGTCAAAATTGTCAAGTGTCAAGAAACTATTAATTATTAATTATTTTATGATTATTATAATCATGAATTCGGTGTGCATTCGTAAATATTGTTATTATATAAATTTATGACTAAATTTTGTTAACTCGGTGCACGTCGAATAATCAAGGTGAAGGTGTAACCAAAATGAGCTCAAAACCTCGAATATATCACGAAGGAAAGTAAAGTTCATTCTTAAGCATAGTTAAAACTAGGTAAGTATGAAGAAGAATATACTGGTAAGGGATTATACACAACTATGACACTAAATCTTTCTTGTTAATATTCTAACATAATACATTCTAACAAACTTGATTTCTATTATGGATGTTTCAATTCAGATAAACTAAGTTATAGCAGCCACAATAGAATAGTACACATATTGAATTCAACACGGATATTGGATGCCATTTCATTAACATCTCATCTCTCAATATACAACCAATATCTACTCGTACGACTATATCTAGTTAAATAAAAACACTATAGCTATAGCATTTTGAGCAACAAATGCTTTATAATATTAATTACAAACATAATCTAATGAATTTTTCATTTTACGAAGACTATGTGAAAAGTTATTTTAGGTAGGATTAATATTACTTTTGTCAAGTATACTAACTAAGACCTAAGTAATTCATTATACAAATTAGAATGTTAATCGATCTCCATTTTTTTTGAGAAATTAATGTTAACTTTGTTAATCTCGTGCTATTTTAAGTGTTACGTTCAATGTTAAATCTTGAATTTGAGAGATATTTATATTCGTGAAATATTCTGGCTTGATTAATTGCTTGGTGTACCAGTATCAAAATCTAAGTGAAATGATAATTCTATTGTTTAAATTATATCTAGGTAAAATAATGTCAATGAAAGACAAGCCAATAGAAGTTAATGAATGAGGTTAATGTTTCATCAATATTGAACTACTCTTATAATTTATTATTTAATACAATAATTAGAAACATATCTTTAGGTTTAAATGTGATTTTTAATTATCATCAGGTAAGAAAACAATGCAAATAAAAACCAATATTATATTAGACATGTTTGTACAAATTGAAATCAGTATTATCGGTCAAATAAACTGTTATAGAAAAATGTTCATGAATACATATAACGTTGAAACCATATGACGTTGCTTTGAGTCGGACAATACCGTATGCATTAAAATTATACCACAATATAAATATATATACAATTGTAATTCATCATAGAAACAAAAATACCATTTGTTAAAAATTACCATCATATTATAAGTAATGTTTAAAGATTAATAGTGATATTATACAAGTATATTTATTATAACCCTAATTACTATATCGTGTAAGGTAAGTAAATACCTCTAAATACAACTGCTACTATAAGCATGAGGACCCCCGGAGGGAATATATGAAGAGGTTAATGTCTATGGCCGAGGCGAAAGAGGTATGCAGGGACCGTAGCGTTTGGCGCTCCGTCGTCTCTGGCTACCCCACAAGGGATATGGCGTGAAGATAAATAAATAAATATATATAAGCTTCGATGTTAGGTTTACATTTTATAACAAATTTCTGTAAAAATTCTGTATTAGTTAGGTATTATTATCATATATTGCACTGTATTTATTTTTAACCATTTTTTTCGTTTAATGAAAATGCATTCGAAACAAAACATTTTAAGGTTTTGTAGGTGTTTCTATTGTATATGTGTTGTTCAGGCATTGTATTCAGATATTACTTTCTTGTAATAAAATTTAATGCTACATTTAATCAACCGATCAAGCATTACTATACGTACCGTCAAGGTATTCTAAAAAAGGCTAAATTGGCTTTTTTAAGTTCACCGCGTCTTATTTTTAATGATATTTTTGATTACTTTTTGACTCATATCATAATCATATATCCAACACAGTAGCACAATTTAACTCTACGTCATATTATGCGTAATACTAGTTAAATGTGAGCGATTTATATATAATATTATCTCCGTGTCATAACTTATACTAAGCTTGCGTTATTGAAATATATCATAAATGACTGAAGATATATAAAAACGTAAAAAATATATTTTGTACAAATATAGGCTATTGAATACCCAAATATTATTTTAAAGGTAACTGAGACGTTAAATTGCCTTGAATTGCCTTTTCCAATGGTGTCCATAAAATATCAGATAAGAAAAGTATTAGAAAAGTCCTGGAAGTCTCAATAACCTTTCAGTTCAGATTGACTATCGTCTACGGTCGGTAAGTAATAAATCAATTTTCAGTCAGGTCTTGTTTATGTATAGATTATCTATCGAACTTCAATCTTTAATATATTTTATTCCTTAATTCAATATTTAGTGTTTTTAACGATGCAATATGCTACTAAACCTTTTCTGGCTTAGGTAAATTGTCACAATTGATTACCTATTCTACCTATTTATTTATTTATTTATTTAGCTTCGATTTTGTATTTTAATATATTTCTCTTAATATTCGTTTCTTCGTTCTTTTAGTTCAAAGACAAATAAACAAAAAATAAGTCCTTTGAAACCAATTAAGCAGAAACGGAGAAACTTTTCTTTCAGTTGTTTTAGAGAGGGAATACCAAGATAATACGTACTCAAATGTTAGCTTGAAAATCTATTTTTTTAAACAGCACTCTTAAATATTTCGATTTATATTTAGGTATGCATAAATTTATCCTTTATTAATTATCAAATAATAATCTAATTATCGAGAAGACATAGACTTCTTTGTAAAATAAATGTTAGTACAATATATAACCTTTTAGACCGAAGCTAAAAACTATATCAAACCCCTAAAACGTTATTTAAGTTCTTTTATTCTTTAATCCTTTAATCAATCTTAATTCTTTAAGCTCTCAAACAAATTAAATAAGTAACTTTGTACTCTTTTATTAAGTGATCCCAGTATCTAAATCTAAGTAAAATGAACTTTGGCGTTAGTATATAAAAGAAACTTAGAAGTTTTGCTACCATGAACCGAACTGAAAAGAAGTTAAAATTGTATGCAACCTGCATACAATTTAAGATACATACACAGAGTAATAATAGAGTAATAATCTGTGATCCTGTCCTGTCCTTTATATCCTTTATGATCATGAAATTTAACTACAAATTATTTGGAACTCTCGTTCTTTTAATATCAATAAAGCAATATATTGCCTAAAATCCAATCCTTGGTTATTTTGTTTTAAAGTGCAAAGTAAGTTCATACTTGGAGGATCAGTGTAATTAAGTATTAATACATGTTAATTATCGCGATATAAAAGGAAAATAAATTAATGTTATACATCGCGAGGGAAACCTTTGATATCTCAAAATATTTACACGTGCACCTGAAGCGTACAAATTGATTAAATTTCTCCATTATAATATTATTAAATTAATAGCAAATTTTACTTTATTAATTTAAAATTTGCATTGATGCTGTGTAAATATATTACTATTAAATTAAAATAGGGTGTTTTTTTTTCTTATGTTAGAGGAGGGCAAACGAGCTTGCGAGTCACCGTTGGTATGTGATCACCGCCGCCCATGAACTCTTGCAACATCCAAGGATTCAAAAGAGCTTTGCCGGCCTTGGAAATAGGAATATATGCTTCTTTTGAGGGTACCCATGTCGTACAGATCTGGAAATACCGCCGAAGGAAGTTCGTTCCACATCCGAGTGGAACGTGGGAAAAAAGTTTTTGTAAACCGCACAGTGGAAGATCGCCACGAATCCAGATGGTATGGATGGTAAAGGAGACGATGGCGAGCTGTGCGGTGGTGAAATTCGGCGGTAGGCATCAGATCGAAAAAGTTGTCTGGGGGAAGGTAATATTAACATTTTTTATCACCAATGTATAATAGTTTTGTATATTGATTTACTAGGGTACAAATTTATGTACTTAGATCTGTAAATGTTGACATTAGTTGGAGAATAATATATTTCATGCAAACCAAATATTTTCATATAACTTAAAATGACACTTAATTTCGTATTGTGAATTGTATATAATAATTAGTAAATGTATTCTATATATGGTAAAATATGTAAATTTTTTATATATAAACAGATTTGAATCTCTTATAATCATATGTTTGCCTTTAATGTATTTTGTACTCTTTCATAATATTTGTTTACATTCATAATATTTATTAATTCATATATTCTGAAATATACAGTTGGCTATAAAATATATACGACATGATAAACGAAGTGTCAGCTGCACCGGATCAATGCCGATACACTACCTACCCCGCGATGGTAAGGTTTCATATAATACTCAAGATTCTAACACAAGTTTTATTTTTATGGAATGTTATTACAGAATGTTATTATATATTATAACACTTTTCAACTGTTTTATAAACGAATGGCCAAGAGAACATAGTTCTAAAAATATGATATAGATATATGCCTATACTTATATTAAATCGTAGTGTATATTGATAATAAGAATTTAATTAGGTTCTTAAATTTAATTTACCTTAATCGAAAACAGTGTTTGCGTGAGGGTTAATCAGTATTAAGTTTTGTGCTACTCTACACACACAGACAACAAGATCACGTTACTCGGTTACCAGAAATCTGACAGCATACCAGCTACAAATATGCCTCTATACTGAATCCGGAAAGAAAACATCAAATCCCACCGGTAGTGTCAGTGTGTTTAAACAAACAAATAAATCACACTTCATCTTTATAGTAATTGTACATATGAAACCTAATATTGTGAATTCAAAACAGACATTATCTTAATTTTAAGAAATGTTTGCATTATCATAACTTCCTCTTCCACCTGATTAGAGCCTTAAAATATGTTTGGACAGATTTGGATAAATTGAAGAAAGCTAAAAATTATTTTGATCACTACTTCTCATAATGTATAAAAATATTAAGCCATGATATACTTATTATTTTTATAATATTTTATATTTATTAAAAAAAAAACAACAAACTCGGTTCATCAGTTTGGGAATTATGATGTTACAAACACACACAAAGGTACACAGATAAACAGATACAGATACACTTAAACATATAACACTCACAAGAAGATAAACTGTAGACACGAGATGACGCAGCCGATGCACAACGATTGCTAATCGCTTTGATCGTTTGAATTGAAATTTAAAAGGTCTTTGATGATGAGTGTTATGAGGCGTGTTATTTTTTAATCATTTAAAAAATATATAAAATATATCCTTAAATGTCAAAACCTTTTTAAGAAAACTTTAGTGTGAATTTAGAACTATTTAGAATCTTATCTAAAACAAGTAAAGGGCATTTGATATAATGCTTAAATAGCTACTTACTGGTATAGTTAATAGAGTGGAAGTATAGAAGTATTATTTATCTTTGATCCTCATATACGTTTTCTAAATGTTAGACTAGAATCAATTTAATATGGATATTGAATTTCGTATTAATTTAATATGGATATTAAATTCAAAGAATTCACTCACTGAAGGCAATGTGCAATGGAAGCAAGAAAGCTCTTTGTTGGGATTGAGATCTGTTCGATTGTAAAAGACAATTACATTATACATTGATTATTCATTAAGGCTTTACTGGATGCTGTATTCGTATTAAATATGAGAATATATACTTACTTATATATATATATACATACTTATATGTGATTTTTGGTTCAAGGTGCTGTGTATAATTATTTTTTTCTGTAATTATTTAATTCAAAACACTTTTTTTATATGTTCATTGAGAACTTGATATATTTTTCAATATTATGTGGTCAATTATAAAACAAAATTAGAATAAATAAAATATATTTTCTTTATATTTATAATCTATACAAATATTTTTGGAAATAAACGGGTTAATAAAAATATAATTCGCTGGAGTCTGAGAGAACTGAAAATCTTTATTTTATATATTTCCCGAGGACATAATATTATATCTTTATTAGAAACTTTCTACACCGCCTACACTTCTTTTTTCTTTTAAATATAACATTCCGAAGTTCGTAATTTTTATCTTCCTACACGTCTTAACAACATTTTTTTACTGACGATTCCTAGTTTATTCGCTATTATAAAAAACATCCAGCAATTCTTGAAGAATTTGTTTCATACTTTCTTTTGATAGCTGATATAAAGAAAGTGTTTTTTTATTTATCAGATTAACAATCAATTGTATAAGAACAGAACAAAAATTAAAAACTGTCACAACTAACTCCGCATCACTTGTTATTAACGCACTAACGTGGTTCAATCGCGTATGGGTCTGATACAATAAAATAAAAAATCTATAAAATCTTTTAATGGATTACAGACACTTCGTGGTCATCTGGAGAGCAAAGCCAAGTTGGCCTCGAAGAAATTGGGAGTGATCAATAGAGCGAGTCAGTACTTCAAACCTGGCCAAAGACTTGCGCTCTATAAAGCGCAGGTCCGGCCACACATGGAGTACTGTTCTCATATCTGGTCCGGATCACCCCAATATCAGCTTCTACCATTTGACCGCGTACAACGGAGAGCCGTTCGAATTGTCGGGGACCCGGTGCTTTGCGAACCCCTGGACTCTTTGGCAATGCGTAAAGATGTGGCTTCTTTGTGCGTCTTCTACCGCATTTACAACGGGGAGTTTTCCGAAGAACTATTCGATCTGATGCCTGCCGCCGAAGTTCATCACCGCACAGCGCGCCATCGCCTCCAATACCATCCTTACCACCTGGATGCCTGGCGATCCTCCACTGTGCGGTTCTCAAGGACATTTTTTCCACGTTCCACTCGCTTGTGGGACGAACTCCCTTCGGCGGTATTTCCAGATCGGTACGACATGGGTACCTTCAAAAAGGCGTTTATTCCTACCTACAAGGCTGGCACCACTCTTGTAAATCCTCGGATGTTGCAAGAGTTCATGGGCGGCGGTGATCACGTCCATCTGTGACCCGCCAGCTCGTTTGCCCTCCTCTTACATATAAAAAAAAAAGAAAAGAAGAAACTGTATTCTATTTTTCCTTTGACGTTGACGACAAAAGTAGAAATCCAATTTACCATATTTACTTTAGCCAGGTTAGTATTATAATACTATTTCAAACTAATAAGCACAGTATTTTAAAGCGATATTACGAATTCTGTAAGAACCTGAAAACTGTAAGAACCTTTTAAAGAGCGTGTAAAGCGTATATGTTAATACAAGTAAATAATGAATAAATTTCACGTAAGATGTTTGTATTGGAGTCGTGGATAAAATGGAATAAAACATCGCATAAATCTTTATAAATGAGATGCCGAGATCAAATGAGTTAGATAATGATAATCTTCATTAGAGCGCTCCACATATATGAGTGTTCCAGGAATAATCCATTCAATACATATTTATATACATATAAGAATGTTATCTAATAAATTGCGGACTGAGAAGTAAGTTTTTTTTCATTCTTCATCACAAATTTTGCTAACTTAGTATTAATTATTTGAATGGTTTTAGAGCACGTCTTCCATTTATTAATTTAGTTACTGTGGAAATTTTAAACTTCTTTCCTTTCACAAGTATCTTTCTTAATAGTGACAGTTGTGATGATATCATTTTTGTTTTTAAAGTATTTTTTCATTAAAAACATTATAGCTACGAGTATATAACTGGTATTTGCAGACTAATCTGTAAATAATAGTTAATTCTAATTACTTCTTGCAACTTAACATAAGTTATCTGTTTCAGGGTAGTTACTTTTCCAAATTACTCAAGAGATAAGATATTGGGAAATAAAAGTTGTATTACTCGTAATATTTTATTTCAAATTTAGGTCTAATAAATGTTCCTATTTTTAGTAAATTAATGTAAGTTATGTTTGTTAGAGGAAGCAGTTATTTTAAAATTTAATTCATATAAGATATAAGATTCCAAATAATATACAATAATGTTTTGAAAATACTAACGCATTTTTATTAACAAAACCATTTCAAGTATTGTACTTGTGTACCGAACAATGGAATGTAATGAAGAAGTATATAGTGTATGGCTTTATATAATCGAGAGTTTGGAAATTCCTATCGCTATCACAATGGAATTGAAATGTTTATTGTTTCTGTTTCTATCTAATAGAATTTAAATTTATCTTTATTATATTGTTTAAAATTTAAAATTACTATAAAGATTTTGTAATAAAAAAGCATTTACTTAATGCCAATGCTAACAGTTTTAGTACAACCAGTTAAGGGGTAATCATTGTATATGATAATTTGAATTAGATAGAGAGAAGAGTCTTTAGTTTGAATGTAGCTGGTTATAAGAGGAGAAGACACGGATAGAGTGTGTGAATTATGGTATGGTAAAGAAGGAAGTCATCAATGAGATGACGTATGATAGAAGAGCATGAACAAATTTGACACATTATAAAATTTTATTATAAATATTTGGGATATTCTCAAAATATTATCCAATTCCATTACCTCTATATTCACTATACTATGCTTATTTAAAGTTTTAAATAATTTAATATAAAAAAGTCATTCCTTACTATTTAAAATTTAATAATGAATTACATCAATGCTTTCAACCAACTATAGTGTAAAATTTGCATTCTTCAATGTAATTACAACATTTGCAATTGCAGGAATTGTATTTTATTTTTGTGAAAAATTTGTGAATAAATACTCCACGTCATTAAAAAATTCTTAACGAGAACATAGAAATGCAACTAAAGTCCGTAATTAATGTCAAGTTTAGAATTTGATGAGGTCGATTGGCTTCGTTTCGGAAATTCACAGAAAAAAAGATCTTTAAAACAAGACCCTTAAAACAAGTTTTATTCTATCAGTTCTATTTGACAAATCTAATATACTATTTTATACATATTCATATAATTTTACATTTTTACTATTTGTGAGAAAAATATAAAACATCTTGAATGTTTCTAAAAAATCTTTAAGATTCATCACTTAAATTGACTTCCTAGAACACAACTATATTTTTTCATTACTTATTTATTCATTTATTTATCTTCACGCTATATCCCTTGCGGGGTAGGCAACGACGGAGCACAAAACGCTACAGTCCCTCTTTTGCCTCGACCACAGACATCTTCATATATGCTATCCGGGGGGTCCTCATGCTTTTTACGTGATCTTCCTCCAATATCATAGATACTGTGTTTTTGAAGGTCACTCGAGGCCTCCCTCCCCTCCCCCCGTCTCTCTTACCGCACACTTTTCCTATATAATTCTTTTTTTCATCACTCATTTATTCGAAGTGCAAATTGCATTCTGATGATGCAATGAGCACTGCATCATCTGCATATAGCAAGCAATTGATCTTAAGGTCACCTACTTTCACTCCCATGTCACCGTCTTTCACGCCTTGTGACAACTATCCAAATAAAAATTGAACAGCTAAGCTGACATAGCACAACCTTACTTAACACCTGATTGGATGTCAAAACAGGGCGACATGCCAGCTCCTACTCGCTACTCGCACAGGCTGAGTGATCTCTGTAAAGAGACTTTACAGCCTGTAGCAAGGGGCCGCTCACACTGTATCGTGGCAGTATTTCCCATAATTTCTTTCTCACAACCCTGTCAAACGCCTTTCTAAATCCACAAAACACAGTAAACCTTTTGGTTTAAGGCCAAAAACTTTTCCGTGATCATGCGGAGAGAAAAGATCTGATCTATACACCCTCTTCAAGGTCTAAAACGTCCTCGGGCCTCCCACAACAGCTTTTCAGATCTCTCTTGCATTCTTCTCGATAATATTTTAGCATAAACTTTACCGCCCAAGCTAATCAAACTGATAGCCCTATAACTCGCACAGTCTATCTGTGAACCTTTGCCTGTATACGAAGGCTGCGCCTGGTGCCAATCCTCTGGGACCTCCCCCGATTTCCAGCATAAATTGCACAAAAACTACTACTTCATTCTTGTAGTGTCATTTGTAAACGAAAGAACACATAATTAATGCGTTTTCGGTTTTCTGTATTCTTATCAAGCATTACAATTTCATTAAGCGGAAGACCAGTGCGCTGAGGTTTATTGGTTGTGTACTCGCGTTTCACGATGCCATTTCGTTTATTTAAATAATATATACTATAAGGCAATTTGCCAATATTCAATAATAATACTTTTATAAATAATATCTTAAACTTAAACTAAATAATAATATCTTAAACTAGGAACAATATTAAGTGGTTTAGTTCATTAGTACTTAGTATGAAATAATATCATTTTTTTACAAGTAGAGTAAAAATGGACTAGCAAAGTCACTACTAAAATTGCAAACAACACAGTAGATTCCGTAGATATGACTGGTTTAAGAAATCGAATATCTATTATTATTTAAAAAATATATTATTAAAGTAAAGTATGAATTTCTTTAGCTTTTACGACACTCATAGAAAAAACTGTAAATTAACAACGTGTCAGAATGTATTTTGATATCTCGAAGATATTATTCTTCTCATCTTTGCGTTGGATTACAAATTTGTTCTCAATTTGGGTTATTTCAATTTCGTTAAGGCATTATATTATTTTACAAAAAGAAATCGTCACAAAAAATATTGGCAGGTACAATTTTATTTGTGGTATTTTTTATTTGGTTTTTATATTAAAATAATATAATTTTAGAGTCAAATTTTTGAATTATATGTTCAAGACGGTCACAATTGCAAGACCATTAATTATTGTTTATTCTTCTTGTTCCTATTGACTCATGTTCTTAAACCACGACGATATTTATAAACACGAGGCAACACTCCGTGTATGACTTTATTATTCTTATATAACTCATATTTTTCACAATCCTTTCGTTCTTGCTTCATATCTAAATAGCAATATAAGTTCCAGTATCGCACATAAGAGAACAATGAAATAAACTTGGTATACAAAGTACTTAAATAAAATGTTTTTGTAATATGAAGCACAATGTTGATGACATACTTTATATTTAGAGGTTATACTCACAGGAATTTGAAAAGGAAGTGAAAAAAAGTAAACATTTTCATAAGGTTTTATAAAAAAAACTTGAAAGGATAAACCAAATATTCCTCTTAAAGTTTTATTTCTTTAGTACACAGATTAAAAGAATTTGTAACAATTAATTATATAAAAAGAAAAAAAAACCAAGTCATTTAATTACACTGTCACCCTTATTATCTGTTTGTGATAAGCTGCAGCTATAGTTGGTGTTAGTTATTTATGAGGTAACGATAAATTGATCTGTAACCTTTTCGATTTAGAGACTAGGTTCTTATTTCTCAATGTGAGCGGGGTTTATAAATTTCCCTATTTATATAAAAAAGAACAACTGCGAGTAAACAAAACAAATTCCACAATCAAATATTCACCCACTGACATGAATAATAATTCATTGCTCTTATATTCTTCATGAAATTGAAGGCATTCCAAGAACTATTTGCTTTTGTTGCTAAGTCGGAGAGTATACTTCATTAATTCTCAGAATCGAGTCTGCTCTTAACTTGAATATAATAGAACTTTTTTATAATTTCTATTTAATAAAACCAATGTTTTCGAAAAAATCACGTTGAATTATTTTTTATTTTATTATTTTTATAAAAAAAAAATTGTTATAGTCAATTCATAAATAAACTTAACCTTTTCAAACTTAAGCTTGTAGTTAAAATGATTTACACAGATTAGGGCTACGTTATTTATTTAATACATGAATCCAATGCTATGCTGAATATTAATGATTAATCTTAAACCTAAAATTAAAGTTCAAGTTTGCATACTTGACTAGCCGTAATTCAAATTCACAATTCTGGTAAATGTTTTATTTTCTTGTTTTTTATAAAGTGAAAAAAGGGAAGTTTCATTACAAAAGATACCAGTTTATACAAGAACCAATAATAAATGGAGATGCATTTAATATATTTATTATCACCATTTCCTACCATGATATCGTACAAAGCGAGAGAGGGATCTGTTTACTGTAGGATGGGCAGCTGCCTACTCTGCGTACCATAATACCACACTACGATCACTAACCCGTCTACCAAGCGTGGCTATTACGGTGTATCCTCATGGATCGCGATCTTTAGGGAGGCCTATACCTTGCAATGGACGTCTATATAATAAGAATTTTTATTTTTGGTACATTAAAAGGAAGAGAAGGGATCCGGACATCCAACTCTCCCAGTTATCGCACGAACGGTATGTAAATATCTGTACCTGTATTAAAAGTATCTATAATAATATTATAACAAACTATACATTAAACAATTTTGGATTAGATTTCGATGAGTAAATTTTCTAGGAGATTGCTGTCAGTAAAATTTTAAGTACTTTAAGTACTGCTTTATGCTAAATGAAATATCGAGAAATGATATACGTTTTATCAAAATTATTCCATGTTTTGGACCTTTAAAAACTAATTAATCTTTTTTTTAAGATATTATATTATTGATAAGTTTAACACCAAACAAACTTAATAAAAAGATACGGTAAGCAAAATCTAAAAGTTGGCCATTTTTAAAAAGATAGTACAAAAAAAACTATGTTAAAGTATAAACATATAGTTGTTCGTGCGAAATTCAAACCAGTTAGAAACAGTAAGAGAAGTATTCTGGACTATTATTTTAAAAGTGCAGCGTACCAAATACGTATTCAGAATAAATATTTAGAGAGATTTCTATTAAAAGTTTAGACTTTAGCGCTTTATCTCGTATAAAGTGCAGTCGTATATCTTCAGTATTTCTACAAGTTAAGCGAATCTGAAGTAAATGAAAGATATTTAATAGCTTTAGTTCTCGACTGCGATAATTTTGAAATCTTAAACTTTGATACAGATGCAGATGCAGATAGTTATGATACTTAATTCAAATCTTAAATTTAATTGATTTCTCAGTGTTGTTAAAAAAACAAATTATATATATGTTACGTACAAATTTATATAAAATTCCATTGATTCATTATTTTGTTGTACGCTTCTAGTACACTGATGTGTTTGAGCACTTTCAAAGCAAAATATATAAAAAGAATTTTCAAGTTACAATAAGTGTGCTCCATTTCTGTAACACAAAGAGCTCAACTTTAAATAACACTCTTTCTTTAGAGAATATATACTTAAATTTTAAGTGGTAAAAAAATCAAACAAATATTGATCCCAGCTTTCATCATTTTTATGTTTTATTAAATAGTCTTACTTTTATAAAATAGTTTTACTTTCAGACTTAGAAACCTCACTCATAATTTTAATTGAATCTCAAAGACCATGTAACAATTTATTTAAGAAGTCATTTATATATATAAAATATCTTTGTACAGATTGTGACTGTTTCTTATAAGGTTAAAAATATCTTATCTTACTGAAGAATTGTTGAAAATTGTATCTAATATATTTAGATTACCTTAAATATTAGTGTTAAACATGAAAGACGAGTAAACGACCAATAAACTTAAGTATATACGATTCCACAGTTTGCAAAGAATAAAGTAATAAGAACAAAGCAGAGCATAAAACTTTCAACCGAACCAAAGCAGTTGATTACAACTGCGTTTGCATCCTTGATTCTGATATTCTATGCTATAACGAACAAACAGCATGTGATATATAGTTACAAATGTCAATCAATAGGGTATGTGTAGAAACAATGATACAGTACTCTGAATAATGAACGGTTACACCAGTTGAGTGGTCACCAGGAATTCTCCTTAGAGACCCTTGCTATTATTAACCCTCTTTGAGTTATGTCTCTTGTGTCTTCATGTTTCAAATGATCTCAGTCTGCTTTATTACGGTGAAATTAATGAATTTAGCAATGTTTTGATTTTGAGTCTATGTGTTTTATTGTTCATACTTTTTATAATTTGGTTTCCATTTCTAAAAAAAAATGACATATAAATAATAAGATTGCATTCAAAACATTCTTATAAAAAAATATTTGAAATTTTAAACACAATTTTGAAAATAAACTATATAGGTAGGCTTTCAAACCAAAAGGTACTTAACTGGAAAATAATATATTGTTGTTGAGAATTAAAAAAGGGATGGTACTTTAAGTTTTCTTGGAACTTAAAAAAAAAGAAAAATAGTTTGGATTTTCTCCGCAAAAACGTGTCACGTCACCGGAAACCTCTGAGATAAATAACTCCATTTGTTTTCAGCTACGATACAGACTTGTTGGTCATTTGATCGTATATTTAACTATTGAATTTCATATTTAAGGAAACTATTTTCATATACCAGATTTAATATAAGTAGTAGTGAAGAAATATATCAAAATATCACTCAAGATGTAAAACATTTCCCTAATGGCTTACTGCGTGCAGCTTTTACAGAAATCCAGCGTTATTTATGAGGAGTGAAGTCAAATTACTTTTGGGACCATTTGAGATTTCAGTTGCATATAATGTTTATAAATTTTGAACATATAAAAATTAACTTTATCTAAAAGGACATTTGTTTTCAAACAATACTTCATATAGTTATGAAAAATAATTCGAAATGTGTTTTGTCTATATAAATATATTACAAATATATATATGTTTATTTCATAATATGATAAAGCTGAGATTTTTGTCGTTCTAAATTACTATTATTGAAATATTGAAATAAAAGGACACGTGACTTACACATATTTGGTGTTTTTTCTTAACTATATATATAATAAATATTTTTTGTTTTCTTTAATAAGTGAATTCAAATAAAAAAGACTGCATAGTTATCCTACTATGAGATGCGTACAATTTGAATTTCTACAAAATTAATGGAGTGTGAAGAAATGGAAGTTTACTTATTTAACAAACTTCAGGCAGCCAATAATCTAAAATATGAACATTTTACAATTACAGCACAATTTGTTGTAAATTTTAAAAAGCTGAACTTTTTTTTTTTCAATTGAAAATTAAAATAAAGATTATTATGTGTTTTTGTTGTGTTTATACTTTTTTTTCTTTATATTAATAGGATATTAATATGTAATAATTAGGGCCTCTGCCGTATCACGAAACGAATGTCATACGCGAGCAGCAGCTGCTTTAATTAATAAACGCATTAACCCAGGCAAGCGATGTTGAACTTATTGTCGCTACAAAGCGAGATAAGCGAGGTCTACTAAATCTATGTATTATAACTAAAACATCTAAAATATATACCATAACATAGTACTTGCAAACTTTCTTAATTGTCTGTCTGTGACATATCTATGGCTAAAGTAATAAAAGATTGTCCGGGATAGATCGTTTTATGTCTGAGAATCCCCAAGACGACGCAAAATCTATTTGATCGATTTCACCGGCCGGTTTAACATTTGAACGAGTATCCTCTTATCATTTCAAAGGATACAATTCTATTTGACATGTTCTAAAGAAAGAAAGGAAATAACGTAAATATATTAAAATAATGCAATAAGTATTAAGATGTGACTTTATTACAGCTTACAGTAGCTTACACTGTATTTATATTTTACTTTATTATGGCCAATCAAACAAGACTCTAATTTTATGTTCCTAGTTTAATAATTGCTAAAACTTAGCTTTAATATAAAAAAAATATTAACAAAAACTTTTCCAAATTTGCCTTTTTCATTAACTATAATTGTATAAAAACTCATTTAATATCTTGACCATTTTATGTAAAATGTTCAAATATAAATCTTTTTGTAGCTTATATAAATATAAAGGATATATTGAAGCGTATTTCATATCAAAAGCATATTCCTAATTTTTATATTAACGCCTTCACTCATATTGTTAAACTTATTTTAAATAATTAAACTTTTTTAGAGTCTTTCATTTACTGAAATAATGTTATACGTTGAACATATTAGATGCCTTAAGACTTTAAATTAAAATTGTTTTGAAACTCAAGTATAAAGACACATTTTGAATTAAAACAATATTGTTGGTTTGTTTCATTCTGTTGTTAGATTAACTTTTAAAACCACGATACGTTCGTTAATCCCTCGAAACAAAGTAAATAAGGAAGTCCATACTCTTTTGTTAAGTGATCCCAGCATTTAAAAGATCTAAGTAAACTTTGACATTAGTATATAAGAGAAACTTAATAGTTTTGAAACTAAATGAAACGAAGTTAAAGGTATTGTTAGTGTTTACTATAACAACTAAAAGCTTCTTATAAAATACAGTTTTGGAGTAATAACTGAAAAAAAACATATTAGTGTGAACATTAATTGGTCAAGTCAATTGGGTGTCCAAAATCAGAACAGATATACTATATCACTTAGTAAATTTAAATTAATGAAAAACATGTCTAAATATATTTATGGATCATTTGAAACATTACTTCCAAATCACAATACTAATATTAGACACAAAGTACATCTAAACTCAGAACAATCTTTTTAATCCTGTTTTGTGTGGGAATGGAATCTGTTAATAAACAAACATAAATATATTAAGAACTATCGTGTATAGGTTTATTGTTTAATAAGCGACGATTTAATATATCGAAAATATAAATATAAAATTTTATCATACTTTATTTCGAACTCTCGTTCTTTTACTATTATTAAAGCAATATATTGCTTCACAAATAATTTGTGGTTTCCGTTATATATATTACTGTATTTAAGAGCAAGAAGTACCTTCATATTTAGACGATGACACAATTTCGCGATATAAAAGGCAAATTAAATTAATGTTACACCTCGCGAGGGAAAGCCTTTGATACCTCACAATATTTACACGTGCTTCTGAAGATTACAAATTAATTAAATTTCTCCATTTTATTATTATTAAATTATCAGCAAAATTTACTTTATTAATTTAAAATTACCATTCATGTTCTGTAAATAGCTAAATACCTTCCCGTTTTCAAAGTAAACTAGACTGTTGTTTGGGCTAAGATTATAGTATTTTTTTTTCTTTTTGTATATTGATTAAGTAGGGTAGAAAATCACATATGTACAAATATATATCATGTTGAATATTTTTACTAAAACTACATATATAAATTACAGTACATAAATCACGATGGATTAAAAGTTGGAGGCAAATATATATCATGTTGAATATTTTTACTAAAACTACATATATAAATTACAGTACATAAATCACGATGGATTAAAATACAATTTAAAGACGAGGGCTTGGGAAAAATGTTTTTTGAACTTATTTTCATTTACCGAATATAAATCATTCCCGACATTTTGAAATAATTCTATTACCATATCAACTCAAAAGTTTTTACATGAAACAAAATCACTTAACAAGTTTTTATTTCGTTAAATACTAGCTGTCATTTGCTTGTTATAGTCATAGGGAAAATAAATACATAACCTGATATCTAGAATTCAAATTATATGCATTATATAAATAATTAAATATATATATATATATATATATATATATATATATATATATATATATATATATATATATATATATATATATCAATTTTAAAAATCAAATATCAGTTAAATATTAAATTATGACTTTTGATGTACTCTACGTCAAATAATATGCTATCTATTACAATAAACTTGACTAAATACTTTTTGTATTAAATTTATTATCATTAGTAAATATATTTAATGTGTGGTAAAAGATTAATTCCCTATAATCATATTGTTACTTGTTTAAATTTAATTTAATAATATTTATTATGTCCTAAATTCTAGAATACTAAGTTAATTCTAAAATATATTCGACATGTTAAACGAAACGTCAGCTTCCATTGTTTTATGGATATTGATTCTAACACAATTTTTATTTTATGAAATAGTATTGCAGTTTTCACATTAGAAAATTTTTCAACTGTTTTTTAAATAATGGCAAAAGAAACATTTCTAGAAACAAAATATAAAAAACATATGATACCTTACTTATATTCATCAATATATAATACAATAATTACAATTTAATTAAGATTTTGAATTTAATTTACTTATTAATTACTTTAATATAATTAAGTAAAATAACTAAATAATGTTATACGTTTATAAAATTAAAATTACAATTTGAACCGAATTTTTGCATATCGAAATGATAACATCTCTAAGGAAGTAGTAAAAGAAACATAGTTCACATGACTATAGAATTATTCATTCATTTGCTTACATTGACTTCATTCAATTCATTCGTTTTGATCATTTTTATTAATATTTAAAAGGTCTTTGATGATGAGTGTTATGTCATGTTAATTGTTAAGACTTTTAAAAAAATATAACATATATTTTTAACTTTCATAAGTTTTCCCTATTTTAGACTATTATAATATTTAACAGAATGAAAAGGAGAAGTACTGGAGTATGATTCATTTTTGAACCTCCTAATTATAAATAATAAATGTAATATGTGTTTATAAATAGTTTTCATAATTAAGAAGTACTTAGAAGTTATTACATCATCTACCACACAATTTAATGTGATTTTACTTTGATCTAAAATCGTTGCCAACTTCCTTAACAGGAAATTAAAAGAAAAAGTGATTTCTACCGTTTCGAAATCGTGTAAAAATTGTTTTAATTTGAGTTTTCCAAATGAAATAATATTTCCATCTTTTAGAAGTATATATATTTTTACAAATATATTGCGATACAAATTACACGCTCACAATAACTTTTTGATATTATTATTTTTTTATTTAGTCTTATCCTGTTGGTCTATTGGCGTTTGGCTTACTATGATTTTCTAATTTCTACTACTATTACAACTATTACATATAAAATCCAATACTTAAAGTATTATTTCAGAACTCTTAAACCGACTTTCTGATATACATATGTATATATATATATATAGACATATGTATATTAGAGTACTAATATAATTCTTCTGCTTTTGAATATCAAGATTTAATTTAAGGATGTATTCTATCTCATTGCTTTTAATTTAAAAAAGTGTCATTTAAGGTAAATGTCAAGTATATGACAAATATTATTAACATCCCCAAACATCTCAGTACTACACTTAATCTCCGCTGAGTCGTCACGTAAGTGTTCGCTCGTGGTTCTATTTGTAGTACTCGTTATCTCTTATCTGATAATTAATTTTAGCCGAGGAAGCACATTTGACAACGTTGATGTAAATTAAGCACGAGTTCGAAGCAACTTATGAGTTAGATTGGATTATTGTGTTATATTCATTGAAGACTACAGACGAATTCTTACAATATGAATTTAATATTACTTATTAAAAACTATAACATACCTAATAAATATTAGACTTTGTTGTATCTGTGCTTTGTAACAAGTAATACAAACTATGAATATACTTTTTTAATGCGAATATAATTTTTTAAGCGAGTTTTTAATATGTAAACCTGTATCAATATATTTCATTTCATTAGAAATTAATACTTAAAAAAACAATTACTAAACAATACATTATATAACATAGATAAATATAATAAATACAAATTGCGATGTATAAATCTACACATGAACTTAACAACCGCGCGAAGGCTTTAATTAAGAGGTGACATGACATATTGTGTGTACATCTTTATATGTAACCGAGTGACATTATCAATACTACGAACTAACATTGTTGTAGACAACTTAATTAGTGAACTTGTTTAACAATACTTCTTGTCATATTGCTTATACATACATACGACTTTAGATATATTTTAGTTTTCGTAACTGATTTAGAATCTGAACCTTATATGATTTTAAACATTCATTAGAGGAATATGTTATACGCTATTGTTTATAAACAATATGGTAATAAACAAAATAAAAATATGATTATGGGATATATATGACATAAATAAAACTTAATATATAAATGTTCATTTAATAAAAAAACATATTTTTTTTTTACAACTGCATTTTCGTAACTAGTTTGTGAATCTAATTAGTACAAACTGGCAAAGAAAATATTGCTTACAAAATTTGATTGATATATATCATTTGCAAGATTATATAAATAATATTATTATGGAATTGCTTTTTTTAAATTTGACTAAATCTATATGCATATAGTTTTGTTGTATATAACAATAACTAATATTTATTAATAGAGATGGGTATAGTTCTTGTTAGAGCATTATCTATACAAGTAAATATACAATATACATGCTCAGTATTTTTTCATTTTGAACAAAGCACATTATAAACAATATAATATGTACGTTACACTGCCTCATCGCTCAAACTTAATCTGCGTCAGGAACGTTTTTTTTGAGAGATATATGATAGAACAAGGAGCGCTCACACAGAATTATTTTATATATTATCAACTGAGGGAACTTTTACATATTAATTAGAAAGTAGTATTTTTATCTTTTACTCGTATACAAAATATTTTGATGATAATATTAAAATAAAACAGGATTTTAGCTGTTAAAATTATTTTGTCATACCTTCTCTTGTATCTTGTACCGTTACTATTATTTTAAAAATAATTAGTAATTAGTAAATATTTAAAGTAAAAATAATGAAAAAAGACTTAAAGATCGAAAGATGTCTAACCCCAGGGTGTTGGTCTCTTGATAGATCAGGTCGACATGTCTCTTTATTTAAAAGATAACAAACAATTTACCTCGTTTACTTAATAGTTAATAATTAATATCCCGTGGATTAAGTCTAGAGAGAATGTTGCAACGAAAACTATATCTCTTTTGTAAAGCTTTTTATTTATATTTTATTTGGTTAAATATTATTTTGTATAGTTATTATTAGTAAAATTTATATATAATAGTGAGTATAGAACCTGTAATTATTAATTAAAAAATATCAAAACCTTCTCAGAGGCTTCATACACACAAATAAAAACTCTTCCAAAATTAGAAAAATAATCTACAGCACCCAAAGAATTGTTCCTGTGGGAAACAAAACCTAATAGATAAACAGCCAATATCAGTCACCACTGCAGGCCATTTAACACCAACTACCGTAATAGTCAGTATAACTGTACAAATACAATCAAAACTAATTTAATACTTTAATATAAACATTACCAGTAACTTAAATAACGACATTCAGCTCGTGAAAACTTTGCATTAGAACAACTTCTAAATATGATATAATTATTTTAAAATCAATATTTATGATATATGCAAAACTGTATTCAATGTTACTGGTATAACTAATTGGTATAATTTATCAAAAGATTTCCTAGAACTGACCTTTCCAAAGTAGGGTTAATTACACCCGAGAGTGTTTGCGTGTTTCCATTTCTATTAGTGTGTCTGTCAGATAGATATTACATTACTAATATAGCTGTTGATTTAATTAACTCCTTTGGTAATTAAGGTTTATTAATAGCTAAGAGAAAAGGATACTGTAAAAAATGATAATCAAATAGGTGGTTTATTTATCATAAAACTAAATCGCAAGTTAAGGTTATTAGAATACATCCGTAAAAAGGGCAATTTAAATTACATAAGCCATTCCAGAGATCAGCATGCACAAACTCATAAATAAACCGACAAACAGAAATTTTATATTAAATATTGTTTTAGTTTCTATAAACACCTATTTTCTTATAATTTTAATGATTTCGAACAAACAAAATGGTTATTATGTTGAGTCTGTTTTATTCACACAAAAATCTGGAGCATGTTACTTTCCAATATATTACTCGTCGTCTGTTTTTTTTTTCTCGATTTACTTTAACTAAGTACCTATTGTAGGGAATATATTGTGCAAGTAAGCATTATTAAATGTATATAAGTGAGGTGCGATGAACGCGTCACACACAGTCGCTTAATGTAATTAGGTGTAAATATACGTATATCGAGCAACGTCAATGTTTCACTGCATCCCAAACGCTTATGCATGAACTCATACCTAAACTATAATAGTATTTAGATTTATCACAGATATAGGATGTCATTTCATTAACATCTGTTGCCTACAATACACCCGTTTTAAATATCTAAATATATATATCTAGTTAAGTTACGAAGTTACAAGTTATATAAATAACAAACGCTTTATATCTATGTAATAAGAGTGCAAAAGTACTCTTATCAATTATTGACTATTCAGTATTTTATGAAAATTTATTTACATATTTTAGTTAGGATTAAAATATACTTTATAAAGAATATAAACTTTCATAAAGCGTTAAATATTTTGTATTACAAAACTAAAATCAAATAAAACAATGAAATCAGATTATTAAACTAAGACATTATTGGGAAATAAAATAAATAAGTTAAATTAAAATATTACAGAGTTGTCGGACGCTGGTAGAGACGTAGTGTCACTCTATGTAAGCGTTTTATTTATGTAATCTTCGAGAGAGAAATTAAAAGATTGCGAAATATTTCAGAAATATTTTCTTTAAATACAATTGCATCTGTCACTACTACTTAAATAATTTAAAATGTATTCACAATTTGTAATGAAAAATATCAAACCTTAACAAACCACAGAATTCTAAAGACTTCTACGATGAAAAGTTGCTGGTCTTATATATGTAATGTAGCCTTGATTAAAAAAATGATGGATATTTCTTGTTTTTTTTTTTTTGTTAAACCAATATCTAGAAGATAACTAACATAAGCTTTAAATACATGAGAATTTAGAATTTTAGGTACTCTACAGATATAAGGTTATAAAATAATTAAAGCAATTTATTAATAACTAAAACCAATTGCGATCCAGGTGGAATATCGATCCAGAGGTTGATCGTTAAATTCCAATTCGCTCCCAAAACCACAACCAATTTCACTAGTTTAAAATAAATTATTTAGTAATTAAATAGTCAATTTACCTAAATAATTTGTTGTGTTAAACAAATGCCTCGCCCCCTCACAAAAGCTCCTTAAGCTAAACTAATAATAAAATTAGATAGTTTAAGTTCTGTTTATATCTTACAATAACCCTAATAATTATCAATAACTTTTTTATTTAATTCATAACTCTTATAGGTGAGTCCGTCATGTGTTTGTGTGTTTGTTTGTGTGTGTTTTCTGATGTGACATGAAGAGTTAAGATGCTAATTATAATATGCGTGTTAATTGTATATTATTCAGATCGATAAGATCTGAATAATATACAATTAACCGAATCGATTAATATATTGTGATCTTACCAACAATAAATTATTACATCAAATATGTATAAAACTTTGACATTACTAAAATGAAAAAATGATAATAAATATAATCACTATAAGTTTACGTCATACTATACGTAATACGATTTGTATATAAACGATTTATATTCATTTATGGGGTTATACGCAGTTAGAATTTTCAAAAAATCGTTTGTTTTTTTTTTGCATTTTCGGAATGTACATATATTTGAGTATATTCTCTGAAAATTTGAAGTCAATCCGATAAATATTTTCGGAGATTTACCTGAATTTGTAAGGCCACGTCAGAGCGTTAGAAAGTAGGGTCAGTAAGAATTGGACGAGCAGCTGCATGCATGAGGCGCGCTACCTGAGACCCTTTATTCTATTGTTTTCTTGTAGAATACGAGTATAATAGTCAGATATACTAAAGACTTGAAGGTCACGTGCAGTTATATTATAACCTAAAAAACGTGTTTCGTCAGTCTAAATTGTACTGCTAAGTGGTAAAGTCGTGCGTTCAGTTTAAACTTACTAGTGAATTTTATTTAAACATTAAAAAAATGCCTCGTAAATGTTCGAGATCTCGCAGAAGTACAGAAAATGTCCAATTATCTAGAAGAAAAAAGAGAACACAGGCTTTTAATCCAAAGACTACTGAAACGGATGAAAGTAGTTTTAGTGCGTCTGCGAAAAAATTTAAAATGCAGAAAGAGATTTTAGTTTCACGTGATCCTTCGATTGAATATAGAATTCTAAACTTCATTACAGTATTTGCTGCGATAAGTGAATATGTGCAATGTAAGTCTTGTAAGGGAAACATAAAATTTGAAACTGCTTCTACCCGTGGACTTGGTTTTAAAATCGTTGTACTGTGTGATAACTGTGAGAATCGTGTGATAAACTCCAGCCCTTTTGTCAAGCATTCTTACGAAATAAACAGAAGATTTATATTTGTGATGAGAATTCTGGGACTAGGATTAAAAGGCGCAGCTAAATTTTGTGGCTTGATGGATATGCCTGCTTTTTTAACACAAAACACTTATGACTTGATTATTGAGAACATTCATTCTTGTGTGAAAATAGCAGCTGAAAAACTGTTTGAAAAAGCCTGTACTGAGGAAAAAGAAGCGACTGCTGGAAACCAAGGTGACCAAAATGACCAAGGTGACCAAAGTGATTTTCCGAAAATTGTTCCATGTGGCTCTAAAGTTGTTGAAATAGCGGCTTACATTGCAGCTGCAACATATAATGAAGGTACAACATCATTGTTACACATGATGAGTGCATTAGGGCTTTCATTAGGCACCTCAGCTCATAATTATGCTGAGAAAGAGGACGCAGAGCGTGTGATGATCTCCAACGCGAGAGCTCTAGGGAGCACGCGCGAAGAAAGAATGGCTCGACGACAACACCAGCTGGACTTACTGGAAGCTAGGGATCCTGCACAAGGTTCCTCTTATGGCCCTGGAATCGATGATACCATGTAAGTTTAAAAAAAAAAAATTACCTATGTGTAAACTACTTCTGAAACTTTAAACGCGTTTATCTCAAAACTGTCATTTCAGAGTCGGTGAGCAAGATTTCTCAGAGATGGCTCAACTAATCGGGCTGAAATTTTGACACAATCTTTTTAGATACATTCTTCAGGTATTGAACGAAGGAATAAGATGTACAAAATTTTTTACTATTTTTTTTGGACAATTTAAAGCGAAAATTTTCATCGAAAACTAAAAATTTTTTTCAAATAGCCGCCATTTTGTTAAAAATGAAAATTTTGTTTATTCCTTCGTTCAATACCTGCATTTATCTATCCTTTAAAAGAATTCACCTTTTTTTTTTTATTTCAAATAATCCAAACCGACAAAATCGTGCTCACCGCCGAGCGCCTTTTTTTGGAGGTCGTTCAGGACATCATCTGCAGAGGCGGTGCACATCAATATTTTGACACGAGTAATACAAAATTATATTCTTCAAAGTGTGCTCTTTCAGAATTACTATTACTTGTACTTAGTAAATAAAAGCTGTGTCCACAAAAAAATCGTAAAAAAACCTTATTTTTGAGCCTCGCAACTGCGTATAACCCCTTATAGTATGAGTGTCAGATCTGTTTATATTATGCAAGCAATTGTGAAACGAGCACGGAGTAAACGACACATGTCAGCTGCACGAGGGCATAGCTTGTATCAAGCCTACGTTAGGGGAATATTATATCACTAATAACAGCTTATTGAAATATGAATCTTGAATTGCATTTTCCATTTTGTAGTTTTCACCAAAGCTATTTAAAGAAATCGTAGTAGAATCGGAAGTAATAAAATAGTTCAAGAGGTCACAATAACCTTTAACCTTAGAGCGAACGTCCTCTACGATATATATTAAATATATAATTTTTGCGTTCTAAATGGTTCCATTTAACATTCATTATGGTTTGTATAAGTTGTCACGTACCGTTTCTACTTGACTTTAATGTATATTTTAATTTTAAAATCAGCAACTTTAATTATTTATAATTTTCTCCGTTTCATACGTTTAGTTTTTCAGAGTATTTTCTTTCGCAACAAATACAATAGAAACATAGTAAAACAAAAATAAACCCCCTAAGAAAAACAAAATGATGGGACTTTTCTCTCAAGAGTTAAAGCAAGAATACTAAGATAATATGTCCTCAAATGTTAGCTGGGAAATTGAGTATTTTTTTTGTGAAAATCTAATTTTCTAAGAACTTTGATATAAATTTCAATTTAATGGTTAAGTATTCATAAATTTATCCTATATTCATTATGAAATATGTAATAATCTATTTAAAGATAAGACTGCAATCATGGATATTATCAAAAGAGTATTAACGACATTCATTAGAATGTTAGAATAATTGATTTTTATTTAGCGCGAGCTCCTACGGAGCGTCAGTCAGGATCGATACGCCTAGCTTTCAACTTGTATTTTTGGGTATTCGCGTGGCTATGTTTACTAAATAGCTTATATTTCATCTACCTGTTTCTATTGTTCTTCCGCTCTCTAATTCTATGCTTTAATTCTAGTAATTGTTATTTTTGTGTGTTTGTGCTAAATAAACAATATCCGTGGAAATAACTGTTTCATTGGACTATTCCTACCTACCTCAAAACCTAGTGTAGGGTACACCACCGACAACAATTACAATTTTATCAAGCATTTTATTTTAAATTTACTCATCCTTTCTAACAAACATTATCTAATTAAAATAATTAAAAATACTCACACTATAAAAAATAAGTTTACAGATACATGTATGTTTAGCATTTTTTCTAACTAGATATACATTCGTAAACAAGTATTTCTCTTCTGTCGTTCTTTTAAAACTCCAGTCACGGATTTGCTTTGGAACGCGATACATTTATTTAAATAACTAGATGCAAACCTTAAACCGCACTGAATTTCAACGTGAATCAGTAACAAAGATTTAATGGATTTAACTTAATGCAATGCTTGAATATTTAAATAAATATTTAAAGTAAGATTCATCTCGCGTGGATTGAATGTTATTTTATCTTTACTTTACGTTTCAAATGCTTTGTAGTAACCGTTATTTAGACATATAGTACTGGTATAGTACATTTTGAAGACTATGAGGCCAAAGGAATTATCACAATTTTAATTAATTTCAGCCAATGGAATTATCAAAACTCACATATATTTTATTTGCCAGAGATCCATAATTCAATATATATTATCTTCCGATCTGGTGTCGTCTACATCTCGAGCTCGCCAATCTGTTCAACCAGTTCAGGATGACGAGCACTCAACATCGGATTGGACACCGGAGTCAATATTTATTTGAATGGACTTCGTATGAAAACTCTCATGTATTTACGACAGCTGGAGAGTGGTGCCTCTAAACTGGTCATAATACTCTTAGCCTAACCGAAGTCAGGAACAAAACTCGAACCACCTGCCAGAACGGCTTTGCCAGAAAGCATTTCAATATTAACAACAACTTTGCTTAACAACACAGTCTGTGTATACCATTGCCCAGAGTACAGTACCCTTAGGTGGGATAGAGCCAAGCTCTGATCCCAACCACTTCGTTTTCAGCTCTACCTGTCGTATCGGACCTATTGCTGGGCACTCGTAGACAGATTGAGCATGGGCGTCTGTATTCATTTAAATAAACTTCGTCACTTACATGTCGAGGACAGGAACTCAATCTTTAACTCTTTTTTTGTTGAAATCTGTTTTGTTTGTATTGAGAATAAATACTTCCAGGACTTGTTAATGTTATGATTACAGAATTTTCTAGGGATAGTCTTGTAAACCAGAAGGACGGTTAAAAAAAGTAAACAACTGAAAATGATATGTCACCAGATGTTAAGAATAAACACCTGACGTCACGCCAGTCAGTGAATCTGATTATATGCAGTAAGCTAGGCTTTTTAAAAGCTTGAATTTAGTATAATTAATCATAATAATAATATATACAAAGTGGCAGTAATATATAGAAATCGAGTTATAAATATATCAGTATATAAATTTAAGTCACAAAAATCAGGAGCGTGTTACTTTCCAATATATTACTTGTCGTCTGTTATTTTTTATTTATTTACTTTAATTAAGTACCTATTGTAGGGGATATATTATGCAAGTAAGCAATATTAAATGTATATAAGTGAGGTGCGATGAACGCGTCACACACAGTCGCGTAATTAGTTGTAAATAAACGTTTATCGAGCAACGTCAATGTTTCACTGCATCCCAAACGCTTATGCATGAACTCATACCTAAACTATAATAGTACGCTTTTTAAATTTATCACAGATTGGATGTCATTTCATTAACATCTGTTGCCTACAATACACCCGTATAAAATATATAAATATATATATCTAGTTAAGTTACGAAGTTACAAGTTATATGAAGAACAAACGCTTTATATCTATGTAATGAGAGTGCAAAAGTACTCTAATCTAATATTCAGTATTTTATGAAGATTTATTTATATATTTTAGTTAGGATTAAAATATACTTTATAAAGAACATAAACTTTCATAAAGCGTTTAATTTTTTGTATTACAAAACTAAAACCAAATAAAAAAATGAAATCAGTTTGTTAAACTAAGACATTATTGGGAAATAAATTAAATAAGTTAAATTAAAATATTACAGAGTTGGCGGACGCTGTTTTATTTATGTAATCTCCGAGAGAGAAATAGAAACATTGCAAAATATTTTGTCAAAATATTTTTGTCAAATACAATTGCATCTGCCACTACTACTTATATAATTTAAAATTTATAATGAAAAATATGAAACCTTAACCAACCGCAGAATTCTAAAGACTTCTACGATGAAAAGTTGATGGTCTTATGGTTATTATGATTTCCTTACTTCAATATATGTATATATGTAATGTAGTCTTGATTAAAAAACGATGGATATTTCTTGTTTTTTTTTTGTTGAACCAATATCTATAAGATAACTAACATAAGCTTTAAATACATGAGAATTTAGAATTTTAGGTACTCTACAGATATAAGGTTATAAAATAATTGAAGCAATTTATTAATAACTAAAACCAATTGCGATCCAGGTGGAATATCGATCCAGAGGTTGATCGTTAAATTCCAATTCGCTCCCAAAACCACAACCAATTTCCCCAATTTAAAATAAATTAATTAGTAATTACATAGTCAATTTACCTAAATAATGAATCTTATATAAAGAATGTCTAATAATAATAGGGTTAAAATAAAGTATTAAAATAATTTTATTTTGTTGTGTTAAACAAATTAAATGCCTCGCACCCTCACAAAGCTCCTTAAGCTATTGTGAGGGTGCGAAACTAATAATAAAATTAGATAGTTTAAGTTCTGTTTATATCTTACAATAATCCTAATACTTATAAATAACTTTTGTATTTCATTTGTTACTCTTATAGATGAGTCCGTCATGTGTTTGTGTAGGTGTGTGTTTTCTGATGTGACATGAAGAGTAAAAATGCAAATTATAAAATTCTTGTTTATCGATTTGAACAATATACAATTAACCGAATCGATTAATATATTGTTATCTTACCAACAATAAATTATTACATCAAATATGTATAAAACTTTGACATTACTAAAATGAAAAAATGAAAAAATTATAATCACTATAAGTTTACGTCATACTATACGTAATACGATTTGTATATAAACGATTTATATTCATATATAATATTATCTGAATGTCAGATCTGTTTATATTATGCAAGCAATTGTGAAACGAGCACGGAGTAAACGACACATGTCAGCTGCAAAAGATCATAGCTTGTATCAAGCCTACGTTAGGGGAATATTATATCATTAATAACAGCTTATTGAAATATGAATCTTGAATTGCATTTTTCATTTTGTAGTTTTCACCAAAGCTCTTTAAAAAAATCGTAGTAGAATCGGTCGTATTAAAATAGTTCAAGAGGTCACAATAACCTTTAAGCTTAGAGCAAATGTCCTCTAAGATATATATTAAATATATAATTTTGCGTTCTAAAGGGTTCCATTTAACATTCATTCTGGATTGTGTAAGCTGTGACGTCCTACACCGATTTTACTTGACTTTAATGTATATTTTAATTTTAAAATCAGCAACTATAATTATTTATTATTTTCTCCGTTTCATTCGTTTAGTTTTTCAGAGTATTTTCTTTCGCAACAAATACAATAGAAACATAGTAAAACAAAAATAAACCCCCTAAGAAAAACGAAATGACGGACTTTTCTCTCAAGAGTTAAAGCAAGAATACTAAGATAATATGTCCTCAAATGTTAGCTTGGAAATTGAGTTTTTTTTTTGTGAAAATCAAATTTTCTAAGAACATTCATAAAATATTCATAAATTTATCCTATATTCATTATGAAATATGTAATAATCTATTTAAGGATAAGACTGCAATCATGGATATTACCAAAAGAGTATTAACGACATTCATTAGAATGTTAGAATAATTGATTTTTATTTAGCGCGAGCTCCTACGGAGCGTCAGTAAGCATCGATGCGCCTAGCTTTCAACTTGTATTCTTGGGTATTCGCATGACTATGTTTACTCATTATATTTCATCTCCGTTTCTATTGTTATTCCGCTCACTAATCCTATACTTCAATTCTAGTAATTGTTATTTTTGTGTGTTTGTGCTAAATAAACAATATCCGTGGAAATATCTGTGTTTCATTGGACTATTCCTACCTACCTCAAAACCTAGGGTAGGGCACACCACCGACAACTATTATTATTTTATCAACCATTCTTTTTTTTTAATTTACTTACCCATTCTTCCTTTCGTAACAAACATTATCTGTTTAAAATAATTCAAAATACCCACACTATAAAAAATAAGTTTACAGATACATGTATATTTAGCATTTTTTCTAACTACATGTACATTCGTAAACAAGCAATTCTCTTCTGTGGTTCTTTTAAAATTCCAGCCACGGATTTGCTTTGGAACGCGATACGATTATTCAAATAACTAGATGCAAACCTTAAACCGCACTGAATTTCAACGTAAATCAGTAACAAAGATATATAGTTTAAAGGATTTTAAATTTAATGCAATCCTTGAATATTTAAATAAATATTTAAAGTAAGATTCATCTCGCGTGGATTGAATGTTATTATCTTTACTTTACGTTTCAAATGCTTTGCAGTAACCGTTATTTAGACATGGACTGGTACTGTACTGGTATAGGAAATTTTGAACACTATGAGACCAAAGGAATTATCACAATTCTAATTAATTCCAACCAATGGAATTATCAAAACACACATATATTTTATTTGCCAGAGATCCATAATTCAATATATATTATTTTTATGTGTGATTAATATCTTAGAATGTTTTCAGGTGGAATTAATTTATATTAATAATTGTATTCTGATGATTGTAGAAATTATTAGTAAGTATTTACTTTAACTCTGTTATTAAAACAATAGATATTTTTTTCATTTACACTATATTTATTTGTTGTTCAATTTGAGATGACATTAAATTTATTTCTTTTTCATAACAATTAAAAATATAATCCGTGAGAATAAAATGCTAACCATAATATAAGAAAGAAAAATTTTTTTTATATTATCGCTTCTTTCAAACAAAATGACCTAATCGTCGGCAAATTTCTTAAAAAGAACTTAAAAGAAAAAGTGATTCATACCGCCTCGAAATATCTTTAAGGATTGTTGTAATTTGAGTATTGTAATATACGATAGCAATATTATATGATTGTTTATAATAAAATGTTTTTTTTTTATTAACAAAATATTTTAAATCGTACCTAACAATATTTTTACATTTTATTGTGATGACTATCAGTCTTAGGATCTTAGAATAAAATAAAACATAAGACTTCAACATTATGTAATGTTAAACTTAACATTCTAGGTTCAGTTACTATTTTGTCCGGCTAATGCATGAAAAATATTCACTTAAAATCCTTCTTGTAGTCAGTTTTGCATCTTAGATTAAGAAGATATAATTAAATCGATTTATTTATTTTTTACTTGCTCCTATAATTTTTATAATAACATCATTTAAGCTCCTCCCATCTTCTTCTAATGACATTTAACTTTATACCATAAATTAAGTAATTAACACTTTAAAGTTTCGTTGACATCCATGAACTTTTAACTAAACCACATCTCTACTAATCTGATGAATATTCAAATACTTCCACGCTACATAAGTTTCTCACTTTAAGGTGCCTGAAACTATTTTGAATAAACTTATATTTATATATATTTAGTTATTGGAAATTTATAGTTTTTTTTTTGTTACTAACGTTCTCACATTTTCTGAGTTTAAATAAAATAATGTAGTTTTTTAAAAACCAATTTTAAATATAAATTTTGATCACCAAGAAAGTTATATAATAGATGAAAGTTATAGAAAAGTCCTTGATTGTTAAATTTAAATTAATTTATATTTATATTTCTATCTGCTCTTTGTTACAAAACCCACTTACAAAAGCAAGCTTATGCTTATAAAAAAATATCAACAAAGTAAAATTTGCACAACAAATATATATTTCAAAAAGTATTTGCTAAGTTTTAAGAGACAGTTAATACATTATTAGATAAATATTCTAGTGACTTCCGATCCGCTGTCGTCCACATCTCAGGCTCGCGTACCTGTTCAACCAGTTCAGGATGACGAGCACTCATCATCGGATTGGACATGGGAGTCAATATTCATTTAAATGGACTTCATATGAAAACTCTCATGTATTTACGAGAGCTGGAGTGTGGTGCCTCTAAGCTGGTCATAATACTCTTAGCCTAACCGAAGTCAGGATCAAAGCTTGAACCACCTGCCAGAAAGCATTTTAATATTAACAACGACTTTGCTTAACAACAGAGTCTCTGTATACAACCGCGAATACCATTGCCCATAGTACAGTACCATGTCCTTAGGTAGGATAGAGCCAAGCTCTGATCTCAACCACTTCCTTTTCAGCTCTACCTGTCGTATCGGACCTATTGCTGGGCATTCGTAGACAGATTGAGCATGGGCGTCTGTATTCATTTAAATAAACTTCGTTACTTACATGTCGAGGACAGGGACTCAATCTTTAACTTTTGTTTTATTCAAATCTGTTTTGTTTGTATTGAGAATAAAGACTTCCAGGACTTGTTAATGTTATGATTACAGAATTTTCAAGGGATAGTCTTGTAAACCAGAAGGTTAAAAAAAAGTAAACAATTGAAAATGATATCTCACCAGGTGTTAAGAATAAACACCTGACGTCACGCCAGTCAGTGAATCTGATTACGTGCAGTAAGCTAGGCTTTTTAAGAGCTTGAATTTAGTATAATTAATCATAATAATAACATACACAAAGGGGCGTAATATATAGAAATCGAGTACATCAGTACATAAATTTAAGTCATAAAAATTAATATTACATATCTATTACAAAACTAGTAGATAAATTGAAGTGTTAAATAAATACACATTACAGCATTTCTAATATACACATAAACTCGACAAACGCGCAACGGGCTTAATTAAAATGTCATGTTGTTTGTATAAGTAATATGTCTGTGTATATATACACAAATGTTTGTGTGTATATATACTATTATTAATATGTATATATATATATATATATATATATATATATATATAACGGTATGACATTATTAATAGTAAGAAATAATTGATTAATTAATTAATCAGAAATTAATCCTTGATCAAATAGTTTAAAAACATCTGGTTTCCGATGGAAAGATAATTAATTTGTTTATTAGGTTATACACAACTTGTTCAAGACGTTATAAAGACTTTTAATTTAAAACAAATAAACAAAAAATTATCATTCAATGAAAGACTCGACACTACAAGTGACTTATTACGTAATATTAAAAACTTTATCTTATAATACAAAATTTATAAATCGAATATTAAACAACAATAAAATAAGGTACACTCCTTAAAGTCTCATTAATTAATTTTCATTCACGTCGACTACGTTACTTATGTTCTTGACGCAGATTAAGTTTGAACGATGATGCAGTATAACTGATGTACATGTTATGATGCTTATAATATGCTCGAATGGCGGTGAATTTGGTACTATACATATCGTTTGCATATGGATAGGATTATATATATTCTATATGAAAGAAGATATAATAGATATTAAACATTTGTATATCAACTTATAAATATTATACAAAAACAGTACCTATTGCCATTACTAACAATACTTATGTTAACTATATTTTGCTGCCAGATGGCGCCTACGGCATTCAGAAACTACACTACAAACTACAGCAATGTATACAATAGCAACTGAGGAAAATTATACACAGAAGGAAGTAGGGGTAGTAAAGTAGGAATAGTAAATCGATGAAGTAGAAATAAATCCTGCGCTTAGCAACAATTACTTATTGGTTCCGTGAATATAAACGCGATCGAGAAAACCTAAATAATGACATCCAGTTTCGGCCGACTAACATTGTTATAACCTATGAAAACATCATCAGGGTGAAGTGGTTATTGAGAGAAAATAAATACATTACACATCGGGAGATGCAGGCTAAACTAAAGATTGGATCACAGATAGTTTCCACGGTCATGAACATGAACAACTGAAAGTGAAGAAGCGAAAGTTGCTCGGCGATGGATACCTCATTTACTCCAGAGCAGCAAGAATTTCGTTGTATTGATTGGTACCTATATTATATTGTGCTATAAAATTTGAAAGAGGTTTTCGGGGAGTTCAGTTCGCATCATTCTTTTCCACCAAGCTAATGCGCCCGCTGACACAGCTGCTAGAACCATAGATTATTTGACATCTTCGGCGGTATAAATATCACCCCATCCTCTGTACAATCGAGATTAGCTTTATGAGATTTATTTTATTTCCCACTGTTAAAATGCTTCGTGGGTGAAAATTTAACAGCACAGACGAGACCGTCGAAGCAATTCGGTGGCTAGGTTTCGCAAGAAACGTTTATAAAAGTTTTGATTGCTGATTCACCCGAATGCATAAGTGCATCGAGGTTGGAGGGGCATATTTTAAAAAGCTATAAATAAAGCTTTTACGTATTTGTAAAATTTTTAATTCACAAAATTTTTTTTGAACAGCCTACTACAAGAAATAAAATTTATAATTTAAGTAACGTATTAATAATATAAGAATAATAATTTATTCCTTCACCATTACATTATTGAAATGTAAGAAAATTAATTAAATGATATAATATAATTATTAACTTTAATTTAGGTTATTGAATCGACGTAAACAGAAAATTAATTAGTGTACTTAGAATGGCTGGAAGTTTAAATTTGTTTTAGATGTTATATTGTTTGCGCACATTAGAATATCATCAGTTTGTAATAGTTGAATGTTATTCATTTATTTCACAGAAAATATTGGATTTATTATTAGTAAAAATACAATATATCTATCTAGTATCTCTTTGTTTTTACTTTGACCACAATGTTTCTGTAATTTCACTGATGTATCGTTATTTTAAACAAATATTTTAACATTAAAATAGTGCATCATTTAATGATTTTGACTTATCTGGTTTTAATAGTAGCGGAGTGAAAGGACATTTTAGGTTCAAAATGTATGAATTACGTAAAAATAATAAATTTATTTCTAGTTCTTCAGGCTATTTATAAGATAAAATAAATAATGGATAAATAGGACTTCGTAAAATATTTTATGACATTAAATTTGTTCTTAGTTATTTTAATTGAAAATATTCAGTACGTCCTTCAGTACAAAATGTAAGCTTATAGTTCAGTAAGTTTCATTATATTATTAAAATTTAATTATCAAACATAATTAATAAATATTATGAACAGTGCTTAGATAAATAAGATATAATAAAAAGTATCTATTTTATATTATTGATATATTTGAGTGTTTACTTAAGGTCTTTGTAGTGATACACACAAATACACAAATACATATATATATATATATATATATATATATATGTATTTGTGTATTGTCGTACTTTATATATATAGTACGACAGTACTGAAATCAATATTTCCAGTCCTTGCAGAGACAACAATGCATCATAGTGAATATACAACCTTATCCTGATCCAGAAGATGATGTTCTCATTATTTTATAAATAACTAACTACATATACTTAGTTTAACAGCCTACGTCACTAACCACATGATACAACAAACCATTTAATACCAACTGCCTCAATAGTCAGATTAATTGTGCATACACAATCAAAACTAATTTAATACTATAATATAAATATCAGTTGACACACTGTTTAAATAACAATATACAGCACGTAAAAAAAGTTATTGTATAAAAGAACTTCTAAACATGATACACATATTTGTCTTTATTTTGAGAACTGGTCATTTCAAATTAGGGTTAATTACACCCAAGAGTGTTTGCGTGTTTCTATTTCTATTAATATATCTGTCAGATAGATATTACATTACTATTATAGCTGTTGATTTAATTCATTCCTTTGGTCCTTAATTACCTATAATTATAATTGCTAAGAGAAAAGGTAAAAAAATATTAATCAAATAAATTGTTTACTAAATCTTAAGTTAAGGTTACTAGAATACATCCGGCAAAATCGCATTTAAATCACAAACGCACAAATGAATAGACAAACACGAAAAGATTGAAAAAATATTGTTTTAGTTTCTATTGGTTAAAGACCTCAGTGATGATTTCTCCCAAATATGATTTATGTATAGATTTACTGTAAGTATTTCGTATAATCAAAATAGTTTTATGCTGACTCTATTTTATTTACATTAAAATATAAAGCGTAATAATTATTCTTCTCTTATTTGATTATTTCATCTTAATTCAATTATAGTAGATAATAGAATAGTACATATTGGATTCATCGCGGATATTGGATGTCATTTCTATATTGAATACTATAAATGTACAAATATGAAGAACAATTTATACTTACGTAATAGAAGTTCAAATGTATAATTAATTGATTATTATTCATTCTTATGTGAAGTTTTATTTAAAGATATAGTTACGATTAATATTACCTTTTACAAATACATAACCTTTTACCTTAGAACTAAGTAATTTGTTAAACTAATCAAAATATTAATCGATTTCCTTTTAATCTTAACTTGGATAATCTCTTGCTATTTCAATTTATAAGTTCATTCCGGTAAATGTTAAATAATAAATTTGAAGAAAATTGTCATTCCTGAAACATTTGGGTTTGATTTATTACTTGGTGAAGTTGAGTTCTATTGTTTATATAAAATCATTTTTAATGTTAAAAAACGACTTCAACAGAATTTTCTTAAACTAAAATTATTCAAATAATATTTATGTTGATTTTGATTTTAAATGCTTTACAATCATAAAGTGCTCTTACTTTGGTAAAATCTTATGATTCATTAAAGCTTCCTTAGTTACGCGAACGTTAAAAGATTTAGAAGATATTATAATTAAACTGGTGAAAGCAGAATACATGATATAACATCAATCTGCTTGTATATATTTCCGCTTTTATTAAAAATTCTCATTATTATATAATAAAAGTTATTATTAATTTAAAGGTAATTTTTAACTGTATATATAATACAATGAATCCCTTGGCTGAGACAACTGACAACGAGGGAGGCATTAATGCCCACCCAAATTGCAAAAATCTTCAAGGATGGAGGACAACTCGCAGCAGCAAGATGACAGCAAGAAGACATCTGGAAAAAAAAAAAAAAAAAAAAAAAAACCTGTCCAAAGGTCCTTACAATTATTTTAGAATTAGTAGTTAGATATAGTATAAATATAAGCGCTTTTTAATGTTATTGTATATAGTATATTTGTTAATTGTTCAATAGGAATGTAATTTATATTATATAATATAAACACTAGTAAATAGATAGCTGCCCACATAGCTGTACACTGACTAGGTACAACATAACTTACACACCACACTTAAAATAAATGAAAACAAACTGAAAAACTTTTTTACCTTAACACAGGCTTCGACCAACCATTCGAAGGTAAACCGGTGAGAAAAAAAAAAAAAAAAAAAAATACAATGAATCAATTTGTAATACTATGAATTATGTGCTAGTTACATTTTACATCCGTGGCAAAAATAATATAAAGCAAGTGTCGTATTATTCCAGTGAATGAAAATGCCCAAGAAGAAACATCGCTTTAACTTCTCTTTTCTGTTCCATAGCTTTATTGAAACGTTTATAGTTGATATAATTTGTTTGTACAAGTTACTTTTGTTTGTTGTTATATCATACTCTATTGATCTTTTATACCTTACAATGAGCCTTTATTCTAATTAATGTTATCTTAATTTAAAAAATATGTTAGAGAGTTACTTTATTAGATTACGTTACAAAAATAATTTACATGACATAAACATTTACAAAGTTTTTAATTATTTGTAACATGCGACAGAATCATCAACTACCTGCCATTGCTATTGCCATTCTCTCATCATATTTGTTGTTATCTATCTCACATCATCTTACCCGAGACCACTTCTATTTATTTAAAGACTAAATCATTAAAAACCAAAGATAAATGAAACAATTAAATCAGATTAATAATAACTTTAAATTAGTAGAGAGGAAATTAATTACTATATTAAAAATATTACATCGTTGAAAATTTGTTATTTGTGTCATAACAAAAACACCATTACAAAATAAAGAAAAATATGTACTCCAGTTAATTATGATGTTACCTGAACTTAATGATTCTAAGATTATTTTTGTTACGTAATAGAGTTAATTATGAATGAAGTTTGAACTACTTTAATAATATTATTTTTTTTGTGTTTACATACATGATAAAAAATAATTTTCGTTGTACGTTAATTAAACTTAAGATTGTACGGATGATAAATGTAAAAACTCTTGTGAGGGTGCGGATAATTAAATTCAAAGTCCTATTTTAATTTTATGCTTACCCTAATAATTCAAAATTATTTTAAGTAATGATGAACCTGGTCACTGTATCAGAATTCTTATAAAAGTCGGGTAATGCTTATAAATAAGTTATATACTGAATTTACCATAACTCTTACACACGGGCTTCACGTCATGTAGTCTCCTTAAGTGTGTGCTTGTGTGTGTGTGTGTGTCTGTGTGTGTCTATTTCACTCTTGATGTGCAGAATTAAGATACAAATTATAAATTGCTTGTTGAGATTGAATAATACCAAATGAATAGAGAAGGGAATTATTTGAAATACATGTATTTTAAATAAAAATACAAAATACCTCCTTTTCTTTTACATATTAAATACTTTATTTTTATCGAAACGTACTTAGTATTTTATTGAAATTATTTTTTATAAATACAAATTTGTTTAGTTACATTTTTTATTTAATTTATCTTTTTTTTTATCATTAAAAATCCAAAGTTATTTTATTTATGAATGCACTGATCGTGATCCTATGACGTTATCGTCATTATCACATTGGAATTAATATTATAATTACATTTAAGATCTACTTTAAAGAAACTAGGATTGTTTATTTTTAAAGAGATTGAAATCCAATTTATTTATGAATACATGAGCGGTTCAAAGCCTTATTACTGATGGCATCAGAAGCTAAGAAGGTGATAAAGATATTTACTGCAGATGTTCTTTAGCAAAATAATGAGAATGGAAAGGATTTCTAAACAGTTTGCAATTATTGGATACATATTGTGATATAGTAACAGAATTTATTAAAAAAGTCTGGATAAGCGTTTTGAGATATTGTATAAATTAGAGGAGCCAAAAGCAAAGGATGGCATAATATCATCGATAAATTAAATAAGTGTCAAAAATAGAGAATACATACAAATTTCAAAAGTATGAAAAAGAAAACAAGAAGACGAAAAGAGTTCGCAAGTCCTGTCCTACCCACTTGGGTAGATTCAGCCCTTATACTTTAAGGGCTGAATCTTCCAATGCCAATACAACAATAGATTTGGAATCACTAAAATATAAAAAAAAATTTAAGACAATACTTTAGAATCCTGGAACAGATATATGTAAAAAAGAATCTTCCTTGAATATAATATCTGCTCACCAACTGGCACCTGTTGAACGAGCAGATATTTTCATTCGGTGAAATGATTATGAGGTCTCAGAGACGTAACATATAATAAAATCAGTTACATATTTACATACTTTCATTTTAAACGATTTATTTATTTATATTTTAAATAGTAAAGTTACAAAGTATTTGCATTTGGCATATAAATATTTATGCTAAACAATTTTTTCACATCTCTAAGAATGAAATAGGTATGTAAATCGACGTGATTTTTGATTTTTTGTAAAAAAATTTGATTTTTTGTCAAAAAATAGATTTTATTTAAACTATTATATGACACATAGTTCAAAATTAATTAACAATAACTTTCAAAACATGAATAACGCTATATTACTATATATTAATAAACAGGAACCTATTAAGGGAGCTTTCTCAAGTTGTCGCCCGCTTTTATAAGTTTCTCACGTTTTATCTTACGAAAAATTTTTGTATACTTTTTAACTTTGCAGCGTAAAAAGTCTATAACATGATCACTTTACAAATTCTTTTGTTCCTCTGGATATGATTCTTTATCTCATAATAAAATATTTAATACGTTTTAAATGATAAATCATTGTTATATCGAAATTAAAACGATGACAGATGTTTATTTTTGATTTCATTCACATTGTATTTTATATTAGATAAAATTCAATTGTCCCAACCGATATTTTTATTATATAACAATCAATTCCACCATTCCCAGGAACGTACGAACGTTTACGTCAACAGCCAATGCCGTTACTTAAGTCTTATATAATACTGGCTTATTCCCTCCCGCTTCGCTGGACACACTATTAATTTGGATGAGAACTTAGGTTGCTATGGTAACCTTTGTCATATTATCCGTTGTCATCGTAACCGTTGCTATAGTAACTGTTACCCCTGCGTTAAGTGTATATCTCCTACAGGTTTAATACTTGGCGAAATGCAAAAAGTTATAATTATAGTTAAAGTTATAATAGGAATTCAATGAAATCTGTTCTTAGTGGACGTCTTTGTCACAAAAGAAGTAACTATGTAATATTTTAAGTTAATCGGACAGATAGTTTTGGCGATTTCATGATGAGTCAGTGAGTGGTAAATTGCTTATATATATATATAGATTGATAGATAATATATTATATATTGCGATCTTACCAACATTACGACAAACGTATGTCAAAATTTGAAATTAATAAGATGATAATATGCTATAAAATAAAATTGTATATCTAGAAAAGTCATACTATACGTAACACGATTTGTATGTAAGCGATTTATATTCATATATAATATTATCTGAATGTCAGATCTGTTTATATTATGCAAGCAATTGTGAAACGAGCACGGAGTAAACGACACATGTCAGTTGCACGAAAGCATAGCTTTATCAAGCCTGCGTTTGTGGAATATATAATAAATGACAAAAGGTATAAAAATGCATAAAAATGCAAAAAAACACAATCTATTTCATTTTTATTTTTAATGTTACTTTTGTTCAATTTGGAGTAAACTAACTTTCTTGTCATACGGACAGACAGAATGTAGATAAATAAATAAACCGGGTCGGTGTCATCGCTACCACCACACGGCTTTCCCGGCATCCTGTTATTCCATTCACTCCCTGATTATGAAATCTCCTCCACTGACCGAGGAAAAAGAAAAAAATATTTATCAAACAGGAAAAAAGGGTATTTATAACAAATATATTATAATCTTTAAAATATATTTTTTTTATAAATTTCAAGTAATGTTAAATATGGCTGAGTTACAAAGCGTATCCAAGTGACCCGTGATTTGTTTTCAGATCCCTAAAATACAGGATGGTGTAAATACTCATTTGCTTGTATCAATAAATTATATAAATGTATACAATTTACGTAACTATTTTTGTTAATGTTGTAGTTCTTTATCTTATGAGTAACGATAAACACAGAAAAAACAATATTATGTAACAATATTTTTATAAATAAAAAAAAATTGCTTACCTTTTCATTTGGGTAAACAAAAATATTTTATTATTTAAATAAGTTATAGGAACCCGCTACATTCTTATTTAAGAATGTCTTTTTTTTTCTTTAAAATTTAAATGTTAGCTTCTAAAGAGTACAGTCTTACATACTCTACCTTAACAAATACCATAGATTAATACATTTTAACAATAACAATTAATAATACTCACACCATAAAAAATAATTAACAAATGTACATTTAATATTTTTTCTAACTAGACCTACATTAAAAAGCAACATTTCTCTTGTCCTTTTAAAATTCTAGTCATGGAATTTCTGTGGTACGTGATACAGTAACATAAGTAAATACAAACATCACTTGATTTCAACAAACCAGATACAAAGATAAATAGTTTAAGGGATTTTAATTAAATGCTTGTACATTTAAATATATCGTTAAATTACGATTCATTTCAAATGTATTGCTTTTTTATTCTTACAGTACGTTTCAAATGCTTTGCAGTAAAGGTATTGGGTCGTGTTTAGTCATGTAATATTACAATAGGAAATTTCGATGACTAGCAGGTGGGCCAAGGGAATCATCACAAATCTAGTTATTTATATTTTATTTGCCATAGATTCATAATTTAAATGTACGTTATCTTTAATAACAAAGATAATCACATATAAATTTCTCAAAATGTTTCAAGATAGGATGAATGTATGTTTGTAATTTTATTCTATTGATTGTCGACATAATTAATATTCACTCTAATTCCATTATTAAAATAATACGTAATCAATTTATGTAGTATTATTTATGTAGTGTTAAATTTGCCATCACGTTTAAATTAAAAGGGAAGTTTTTTTTCATACCAATTAATAATATAATCTGTGAGAATAAAATGGTTACCATAATTTAAGATAAAAATTATTACTTGTTATTTTAATGCTTCTTTTAAAAGAAATGACCCAATCGTTAGCAACTTTCTTAAAAAGAACTTTAAAGAAAAAGTGATGCCTACCGCCTCGAAATATCTCCAGTGAATGTTGTAATTTGAGTCAGGGAAGTTTGTAATATCTTACAAAGATATTGTGTCATCTTATGATATTATGGATTAGCATTTATAATAATATGATTTTTATTTGTCTTTTTTTACATAATGTATATGTTTTTTAAGTTAGGACTAGGATTTTCAGTATCTCGAATTTTGACTTTAATATTCTATAATATTAGACTTTACTTTCAACTTTCAGTCACGATTTTGTCCGATTTATGCATGAAAGATATACAGTTTATATTTCCCGGGCTGTTGAATAACTTGATATCCTTCTTGGATACAAGAACGGAAACTTCTTTACAGAAATATGTTACATTTCTTAAAGTTCTTCTCTTCTCTTTTAATATCATTTAAACTTTATATCATAATGAATGTAATTAACACATTAAAGTTTAGTGGACGTCGTTATAGTTTTAACTAAATCACATCTCAACTAAACTTATGAATATTCAAATACCTCTTTGTAACATCAGCTTCTCGCGCCAAGTTACTGCCTGAAACTATTCTATATTATTACATACGAGTACCTACTTATAGGAAATTTAGATGGTTTTTTATTTGTTACAAATATTTATTAACTTAAATTACAAGTTTTTTTTTAATTAAAATCAAAAGGGATCTATTTATGACATAGTCAATTACAGGTTATTTTTAAATTTCATCACCAATGAAGTTATTTGGGAGATGAAATAAAAGTCCTTGATTTTTAAATTAAGATTATTTTACATTATTTGTCTGTGGTGCTTATAAAAAATACCAACGAAGTCAAATTTGTATAAAAAATTAATTATTTAATAATAATTGTGTTAAAAGTACTGTGTGTACAATACTATGAAATAAATGTTTCAATTTGTTAATTTATTTATACACCAAACCTTATAATATAATTTGATTTCAGTTCTTGTCAAGTCATTTTAGTTCTGTAGTTAATATCCGCTGAGTTGTTGTGTACGAGTGTACGTACGTGGTTCTATTTATAGTACTCGTTATCTCTTATTTGATAACCAATGACGAAGCATTTGCACTCGGTGAAGCATTTGGTTATGTCACATCTGTGAGGGAGAGAATCTGTATGCCTACAGCGCCCCTTCCCCCTTCTCTCGATGAAACATGAAAACGATACCTCAAAAAATATACCCCATTCTGAGAAAAATCGGATAAATAATTCTCGGATTCAAAGTAACGCATTTTATGTTTACTGGGGGCAAATGACGAGTCAACACAGCAGCACGCTGATCTACTCTAAATGTGGACATTTGCAATATCCGAGGACTTTACTCCAACCTAAACACCGTCTATTACCTAGTGACAACGCAGCCAGCTTTGATGTTTTTGACGATGACGCAGATGTCATAACCTAGCGACACTATATGGGGAGATCTGTGTTTAACTATGGTCTGGCAAATTTTCCAGTTAATTAAGAAGCAAACTCGTCTATCGAACGTCGACAGTCACATGCCCTCTTTGTTCAATCTTCTACTGACTGCGCATCCCACAAAGTACCAGATCATTGTCAAAGCTCCCATAAGTTCCTCTATCATTGCTTGGCACGAACTGCTACGACTGTCGCTGATGCAGTACTATAAGGCATGGAACTATTTATACCAAATTCTAGTACCAATTAATAGCAGATCGCCGGAAATAGTTTTAGGGTAAAAACTCATTTGAGAATATCTATTTTCCTTGGACGTTCATAAGTCGAGTGGGCCGGATGGCATTTCTCCAATTGTGCTACAAACACCCCTGAATTGACTCCAGTCCTAACACGTCTCTTTACGTACTCCTACCTTTAAGGCATATTCTCGATCTCATGGATGGCCTTTTGTCTATTCGTTCCTCAAAAAAGGTGAAAGCTCGGACCCAGCTAACTACAGACCTATCGCTGTTACCTCTCTTCTCTAATGTAACAGTGAGCAACATCAACCTACAAAAGCTATTAACAGCCCTTAACGTTCTTCGAAAATCGTTAGTTGATCGATAGCAGATTTTGTGTCTTCTATAGAGACATCAATGGGGATGGTTTCCAAATGGGGTGAACTGAACCTTGATTTAGTTACTTTAATTAGTTAGTAAGTTCAGTTTAATCTCCAAATACACAAGTTTGCACATTTACCAGTAAAAATATTCCATTGGTCGAATCACCACACTTCGCTTCGCCAAGTATCAGAATACTAGGTCTCGACATTTCAAGTAATTGTAGGTTTCGTGGTCTTCTGGAGAGCAAGACCAAATTGGCCTTGAGGAAATTGGAAATAATCAATAGAGCGAGGCAGTTTTTTAAGACAGTCCAAAGATTTGTCCTTTATAACTTTTATACTCCATATTACATACAGACTCATCTCTGGTCCGGATCACACCAATATCGGCTTCTACCCTTTGACCGCGTACAACGAAGAGCCGTTCGGGTTTTCGGGGACCCGATACTCTGTGAACGCCTCTTTTGGTATCTTCAATTGCATTTATAACGGGGAGTGTTCCGAAGAGCATTTGGATTTGATGCATGCCGCCGAATTTCATCAGCACACAGCACGTCAGCGCCTGCAATACCATCCACGCATACAGATGGTACATCTGTATGCGTGGCAACCGTTTACTATGAGCACCGTTTTGAAGCACCTTTTCATTACAATATGGAACTTCCTTTGGCAGTATTTCTAGATAGATACGAATGCCTTCAAAAAATGTGTATGCTTTCTCCTCCAATCCCGACAACGTTCTTATGATTCTCCGGATGTAGCGAGAGATCTTGAACGGCAATTATCAATTGTCATCAGAGTATAGCTTTCATAAGATATAGTTTATATAAGTATGACAGTTATTAAAAAACGAGTATCGTTCTTTTAAGATAATAAATAACAATTTGATATACTAATCTTTAATACCAAGTACAATCTATTTTTAAACAAGCTCTGTATTTTTTCATATAAGCTTAATGCAAGATATATTTATAACATGAAATTCGCTTCATAAATAACATGGAGATAAACAACATAGTATGTACGTATATACTGCCTCATCGCTCAAACTTAATCTATGTTAGAAACATCGTTTTTCAACAAAACATCAAGGTAGAAGAAGCGCTCATACAACGATAATATATTAAATAGAAACTTTTATGAAGGTAAAGTTAAAATATACACAATAAATCTTTTAAAGGAAACTTATAATTTTACTGAATCCTTAAAATACTCTATGTTGTTAATTTTAAAATAGTGTTTTAGGTGCCTATTAAAAGAATATTAAGAGAGAATAAAATTAAACACATTACCTCGCCTTTTTCTATTTGTTTTTTATTGGTGACGTTTTGACATAGGTATCCACAGAAGATAAATAGCATATCATATCAACACTTTACCTGATAACTCATTCAAAATCATACATAAAATATCTTTCAGCCTAATTATCATCTCAGAAGGATATTGTGTATTTTGTTTAATGGCATATTAAAGAAACCGAAAGTTAATAGAAAAGCATTTAAAGTTTTCTTTGAATCAATCATATAAAAATAATATTCTAAGTATAACTATAGCCTGAGTCACTTTTTAATTAAATAGATCAAAAAATATTATATACACTTACTTTTACAACTTAATTTGAATTCTTCTCAAGTCACATCACATACTAGAGACTTTAATATCTTAAAAGACTGTTAAGAATATATTTGAATTCCCTAGTTTAGTTACATGTACAAATAATATGAATAAAAATTCTTTATGACCCTATGAATAACAGCTTATATGTACTATAAAACATTACTAAAAAAATGTTTACATCTTTGTAATTCATTAATATTAATTACGCGGTAACACCATAAGAATAATTCGTTCCTTTTATATAATATAATGGAAAATTAATTAAATGATGTAATTATTAACTCTAAAATTATGTCACGAAGTCGACGTGGACGGAAAAATAATTAGTGTTCAGTACACTGAATGACTGAATGTTTAAATTTCTCTAAGATGGTATATTTTTGAGGATAAAATACTAACTAATTATGTACATTAAAAACATTGTTAGCTTCAGTATAAATAACCATAAGGTATACAGGCGTATACCTTATGGTTATTTATACTGAAATCACTATATATTTTTATCCAAACATATCATTCCACCATTTTATCAGTATCTTTATCTAGATCAAAAAAAAGAAAAAAATATTAAAATAAGAAAAAGGACTTTAGGACGGAAGATTTTAAATAGGACATTAACCAAATGAATTCTATTAAAAACAGTGTTTCCATAATTATGATATGATAAAAAGTATCAATTTTATATTAGTGATATATTTGACCATTTCCTTGAGTTGCGGCAGCAATTAACACGATAATATATATAGAAGTCATACGATTGACAAATTAATTATAAAAATAATTATCCGTGGGGTAAGTTAAACATTTCTGTGCGAGTAAGCAAAGGGTAGCAGCGATAAAATACATTGTAATTCATTGAAATCGATACTCCCCGATTATGTAACATAACAATGTTTCGTAATCAAGGTAATGAATATGGAAAAGTTCATTATTATATAAGCACGTATCATAGAAAGAAAAATAAGAACTATGATTATAGAAGGTGTTTTCATATAATTTTTGAATAAACCGTTTTAGGTAAACCCTTTAAAAGAAGTTAAAAGCTGTTCTCATTATTGTGCATGAAACTTAACACATACACACATTATAATATTTAATAGAAGTATGTACATTTTCATATACTATACGTATTCCAAACCAATGTACGTATTATACCTATGTATTATGGAGTAAAACTCTTACAATAGAGTCCTGAGGGATCCAAGATGCGTGAGTGAAAGATTACGTGCTCATCCTAATAACATTACAGCTAAAACACGAATCAATGAATGAGAATGAAATTTTATATAAATCTGTTTTAAATACAGATTACATCAACCTGTAATCACTTATAAACAGATATTAAAGTATAAATTATGAAGCTTTTCTGTAACTTATACGTGGCCTTTTAATATCAACAATTAATTTCAAATAACAAGCATTTTACAAAATGGCGCAATAGTTGAGTGTTGTGAGCGTTAAGAATTAAGTTATGTATCTTTCAATAGCAATTCCTAAGATTTATTCAATAGATTATGTTACAGCAAGTATCTAATTTAAAAAATAATAACATTATCTTATACTTTGTTTTAATTATAAGTAGGAAACACCAACGTACATATAGCAAGAACTTTAGAAACAAAATACTACCAGGTTCAGAACAATAATCTACGAAGCGCCCAAAGAATGGTACCTTGACCCTTTAGTTCAGTACCCCGTGTTACTACAACAACACGCAAGTAGACGTCAACTTATTAAGCATTCAGTATCGTTGTATAAACACAATCAAAACTAATTTATTGCTTTAATATAAACATCAATCTGAACATGTGCACTCGGCACTTATGCATATTTACATTATATGAAACAACTAAATTTTACAATAAAATATATAATTAAAAATATTTAAATATTAACCTTAGATTTAACGTTTCCAGTAAGATAGGTAAAATTAATTGCCTTAATTATCAAATCTCTTCATAGAAACGACCTTTTTGTAGCGGGCGCTACCGTGTTTCCATTTCTATTAAAAAGATATTACATGGCTGTTATAGCAGTAACGTAGTTTAACAAAGGTATATATAAATATTACGTATATATAACACGAAACATTACATTGTACAAATAAATCAAACTATATACAAATAAAAAGTTATATATTTATTGATAGATATCAAGATACATAGACAAAGATTATTATTATAAGATGAAAGATAATATCTAGGTATTATTTTTAATTTTTTTTTTTATTTTATGTATTCAACTCAGGATTATGTTTAAACATTTTCGTTTCATTTCATCAAAATTTCAATCTAGAAGGTTTATAATTTAGGTTTGTCTTAACGAGTTTTACTTTAATATTTATTTTATCAATTATTCTAAATTCATTATTTTTTAAACCAATATAAAGTAAGCATTTATTAAAACTGAATTAAATCATAAAGTTCAATTCATTGTTTATTTTTCATCAGTTTTTGTTATTTATAATGTTTATGACTCTCTCTATTCATATAAAGTTATAGTAGACAATAGAATATAACGCATATTGGATTCATCTCGGATATTGAATATCATGTCATTAACTGTTGCTTCAATAAACTGATATACGACTATGTCTAGTTAAGTTAAAACACTAACTAAAGCATTTTGAATAACAAATGCCTCATAATACCGATAAAAGAATTTAATTAAACAATTACAAATTACTATTATATAAAAATATTAATCGATCTCCTTTCGTTGTGGTGAATTAATCTTAATTTTCTTAATGTCACGCTATTTCAATTTCATATCGTTAAATGTTAAATCTTGAATTTGAATGAGATTCTCACTCCTAAAATATTCTGACTTGATTAATTACTTGGTTGAAGTTGAGCGTAATTCTATTGTTTCAGGGAAAATGTCAATGAAATACACCTCAATAGAAGTTAACGTGTAATCAGATAATTTTACTAAATTAAGGGAATAATTTAATACAATAAATATATATTAGGTTTAAATACATTTATTAATTAAACAAGTAAACAAAGCGAATAACAGCTAATTTGTTTTATCATATTTGTAAATTCAAATCTCTGTTGCGGTCAAATTAAATGAGTAATGAAACAGAACACGTTCATGAATACAAATTATGTTCAACAAAGTGTGAAATTATTTGGAAGGTACAGTTAGCATAAAAAATAATATTGAAATAAAGTAATTTACTAATATTATGAAAACAATTACATGTCATTTCCTTAACAGTTTATTCTTAATAAAAGTACGGATTACAGAACTTTAGTTGATATATAACTAAAGTTCTGTAATCCGTATAATATTATAATATTATTTACACTTTACATATTTACACTTTACATTTATACAAGCTTAGAAATTTAAACTATCTTAATATTACGTCTTTATTTTTGTTTACAAAAGTAAAAGAAAACATATTAGGTTCAAAACAAAGAGGTAAGCATTTTCCATTTTTATATAATAGCAATATCTTCTTTATTTAGCTTTTCAGTTTTATAACATATTAAACTAATCATTGAGTAAAAATTTTTTCAATATATTCTTTCCCTTTTTCATGACTTCAAGTAGTTTTTGTCAGAATTCTATTCTATAATTGTCCTTAGTATTTCTCCTATCATATCTTATTCAAAAAATCTTTGTTCCTGTAAATATTGTCTAATGTATAATATAACATAACAACATAACATAACATAACATAACATAACATAACATAACATAGCATAGCATAGCATAGCATAGCATAGCATAGCATAGCATAGCATAGCATAGCATAGCATAGCATAGCATAGCATAGCATAGCATAGCATAGCATAGCATAGCATAGCATAGCATAGCATAGCATAGCATAGCATAGCATAGCATAGCATAGCATAGCATAGCATAGCATAGCATAGCATAGCATAGCATAGCATAGCATAGCATAGCATAGCATAGCATAGCATAGCATAGCATAGCATAGCATAGCATAGCATAGCATAGCATAGCATAGCATAGCATAGCATAGCATAGCATAGCATAGCATAGCATAGCATAGCATAGCATAGCATAGCATAGCATAGCATAGCATAGCATAGCATAACATAACATAACATAACATAACATAACATAACATAACATAACATAACATAACATAACATAACATAACATAACATAACATAACATAACATAACATAACATAACATAACATAACATAACATAACATAACATAACATAACATAACATAACATAACATAACATAACATAACATAACATAACATAACATAACATAACATAACATAACATAACATAACATAACATAACATAACATAACATAACATAACATAACATAACATAACATAACATAACATAACATAACATAACATAACATAACATAACATAACATAACATAACATAACATAACATAACATAACATAACATGCACAGCATAGCACAGCCCAGCAGAGCATATCACAGCACAGCACAGCACAGCACAGCTCAGCAAAGCACAGCACAACACTTTACAATATAATATAATATAATATCTGGTTTTATCCTGCTTTTGTCCGAATAGTTTTGTAACTTTTAAATCAACTTATTTGAAAATTTATTTCTTTTAATAAAGTTTTATTTTGAATAAGCTTTCTAGCTTTCTTTAAAGTATCATTTCGTATTCGTTATTTCCATATTGTCATTTCAGAAACGTTTGCCAAACACGAACAATATTTACCTTCGCTTCCGTACAGCATACTGGTGACCAAACAAACAAATTCGGGGACCCGATACTCTGTGAACGGTTGGATTCTTGCATTGCGTAAAGACATGGCCTCTTTTTGTATCTTCTATTGCATTTACAACGGGGAGTGTTCCGAAGAGCATTTGGATTTGATGCATGCCGCGGAATTTCATCAACACACAGCACGTTAACGCCTGCAATACCATCCGTACCATCTGGATGCGTGGCAACCTTTTACTATGAGGTTTTCAAGCACCTTTCCATTACAATATGGAACTTCCTTTGGCAGTATTTCTAGATAGATACGACATGAGTACCTTCAAAAAACAAAAAGGTGTATGCTTTCTCCGCCAATGCCGACAACGCTCTTGCGATCCTCCGCATGTAGCGAGAGATCGTGAACGGCAATGATCAATTCTCATCACAGTATAGCTTACATAATATATAGTTTATATAAGTATGACAGGTGTTAAAAATCGAGTATCGTTCTTTTAAGATAATAAACAACAAGCTGATATATTAATGTTCAATATCAAGTACATAATCTATTTTTAAACAAGCTCTGTATTTTTTCATATAAGCTTAATGCAAAATATATTTATAACATTAAATTCGCTTCATAAATAACATGGAGATAAACAACATAGTATGTACGTATATACTGCCTCATCGCTCAAACTTAATCTATGTTAGAAACATTGTTTTTCAACAAAACATCAAGGTAGAAGAAGCGCTCATACAACGATAATATATTAAATAGCAACTTTTATGAAGGTAAAGTTAAAATATACACAATAAATCCTTGAAAGGAAACTTATAATTTTACTGAATCCTTAAAATACTCAAGGTTGTTAAATTTAAAATTGTGTTTTAGGTGCCTATCGAAAGAATATTAAGAGAGAATAAAATTAGACACATTACCTTGCCTTTTCCTATTTGTTTTTAATTGGTGATTTTTTGACACAGATATCCATGGGTGATAATTATTATCAATACTTTACCTGATAACTCATTGAAAATCATACATAAAATATCTTTCAGCGTAATTATCATCTCAGAAGGATATTGGAATATAATTGGAAGATAATTGGAATTTTTCTCAAGTCGCTTCACATACTAAAGACTTTAATATCTTAAAAGACTGTTAAGATTATATTCGCATTCCCTAGTTTAGTTATATGTACAAATAATATGAATAAAAATACTTTATGGCCGAACGAATAAGAGCTTATATGTACTATAAAACATTACTAAAAAAATGTTTACATATTTGTAATTCATTAATATTAATTACGCGGTAACACCATAAGAATAATTCGTTCCTTTTATATAACATAATTGAAAATTAATTAAATGATGTAATTATTAACTCTAAAATTATATCACGGAGTCGACGTGGACGGAAAAATAATTAGTGTACTGCGAATGACTGAAGGTATAAATTTCTCTAAGATGGTATATTTTTTGAGGACATAATACTGAGTAACATAATTACATCAAAATTATTGTTAGCTTCAGTGCTTGTATACCTTATGGTTATTTATACTGAAATCAATATATATTTTTATCCAAACATCATTCCACCATTTTATCAGTATCTTTATCTAGATCAAAAATATTAAAATAAGAAAAAGGACTTTAGGACGGAAGATTTTAAATAGGACATTAACAAAATGAATACTATTAAGAACAGTGCTTCCATAATTATGATATGATAAAAAGTATCAATTTTATATTAGTGATATATTTGACTATCTCCCTGAGTTGCGGCAGCAATTAACACGATAATATATATAAAAGTCATACGATTGACAAATCAATTATAAAAATAATTGTCCGTGGGGTAAGTCAAACATTTCTGTGCGAGTAAGCAAAGGGTAGCGTCAGAATACATTGTAATTCACTGAAATCGATACTCCCCGACTATGTAACATAACAATGTTTCGTAATCAAGGTAATGAATATGGGAAAGTTCATGATTATATAAGCACGTATCATAGAAAGAAAAATAAGAACTATGATTATAGAAGGTGTTTTCATATAATTTAGATAAACCCTTTAAAAGAAGTTAAAAGCTGTTCTCATTATTGTGCATGAAACTTAATACATACACACATTATAATATTTAATAGATGTATGTATATTTTCATATACATACATCTATTAAAAACCAATGTACGTATTATACCTATGTATTATGGAGTAAAACTCTGACAATAGAGTCCTGAGGGATCCAAGATGCGTGAGTGAAGAATTACGTGCTCATCCTAATAACATTACAGCTTAAGACACGAATCAATGAATGAGAACGAAATTTTATATAAATCTGTTTTAAATACAGATTATATCAACCTGTAATCACTTATAAACAGATATTAAAGTATACATTATGAAGCTTTTCTGTAACTTATACATGGCCTTTTAATATCAACAATTAATTTCAAATAACAAGCATTTTACAAAATGGCGCAATGGTTGAGTGTTGTGAGCGTTAAGAATTAAGTTATGTATCTTTCAATAGCAATTCCTAAGATTTATTCAATATATTATATTACAGCAAATATCTAATTTAATAAATAATAACATCTTATACTTTGTTTTAATTTAAGTAGGAAAAACCAACGTACATATAGCAAGAACTTTAGAAACAAAATACTACCAGACTTAAAACAATAATCTACGAAGCGCCCAAAGAATGGTACCTTGGCCCTTTAGTTCAGTACCCCGTGTTACTACAACAACAGGCAAGTAGACACCAACTTATTAAACATTCAGTATCGTTGTATAAACACAATCAAAACTAATTTATTGCTTTAATATAAACATCAATCTGAACAACTGCACTCAGTACTTATGCATATTTTAATTATATGAAACAACTAAATTTTACAATAAAATATATAATTAAAGATATTTAAATATTAACGTTAGATTTAACGTTTCCAGTAAGATAGGTAAAATTAATTACCTTAATTATCAAAACTCTTCATAGAAATGACCTTTTCATAGCGGGTTAATTACACGAGTGTTAGCGTGTTTGCATTTCTATTCAAAGATATTACATAGCTGTTATAGCAGTAACGTAGTTTAATAAAGATAAAGATAAATATAAATATTATTTATATATAACACGAAACATTATATTGTTCAAATAAATCAAACTATATACAAATAAAAAGTTATATACTCATTGATAGATATCAAGATACATAGACAAAGATTATTATTATATAATGAAAGAAAATATTCACGTATTATTTTAAAAAATTATTTTATGTATTCAACTAAGGATTATGTTTAAACATTTTCATTTAATTTCATCAAAATTTCAATCTAGAAAGTTTATAATTTAGGTTTGTCTTAACGAGTTTTACTTTAATATTTATTTTATCAATTATTCTAAATTCATTATTTTTAAACCAATATAAAGGAATCATTTATTAAAACTGAATTAAATCATAAAATTCAATTCATTGTTTATTTTTCATTATTTTTTGTTATTTACGATATTTATGACTCTCTCTATTCATATAAAGTTATAGTAGACAATAGAATATAACGCGTATTGGATTCATCGCGGATATTGAATGTCACGTTATTAAAATCTGTTGCTGCAAAAAACTAATATACGACTATGTCTAAATAAATTAAAACACTATTTATAGCATTTTGAATAACAAATGAATGCCTCATAATACCGATAAAAGAATTTAATTAAACAATTACAAATTACTATTAAATAAAAATATTAATCGATCTCCTTTTGTTCTGGTGAGTTAATCTTAACTTTCTTAATCTCACGCTATTTCAATTTTATTTCGCTAAATGTTAAATATTGAATTATAACGAGATTCTGAGTCCTGAAATATTCTGACTAGATTAATTACTTGGTGAAGTTGAGCATAATTCTATTGTTTTAAATGAAAATGTCAATGAAATACACCTCAATAGAATACGTATAATCAGATAATTTTACTAAATTAAAGGAATAATTTAATACAATAAATATATATTAGGTTTTAATACATTTATTAATTAAGCAAGAAAACAAAGCGAATAATAGCTAATTTGTTTTATCATATTTGTAAATTCAAATCTCTGTTGCGGTCAAATTAAATGAGTAATGAAACAGAACACGTTCATGAATACAAATTATGTTCAACAAAGTGTGAAATTATTTGGAAGGTACAGTTAACATAAAAAAATTTATTGAAATAAAGTAAATCACTAATATTATTATTCTTAACAGTTTATTATCTTAATAAATACTGCTTACAGAATTTTAGTTATATATGTATTATAAAATTATTTACACTTTACATACTAAACAAACTTAAATGTCTATTTAAACTATCTTAATATTACGTCTTTATTTTTGTTTACAAAAGTAATAGAAAACATATTAGGTTCAAAACAAAGAGGTAAGCATTTTCCATTTTTATATAATTAAATAGCAATATCTTCTTTATTTGACTTTTCAGTTTTATAATGTATTAAAGTAACCATTGATTAAAAATCTTTTTAAATATATTCTTTTCCTTTTTTATGACTTTCAAGTATTCCTGGTTTTTGTCAGAATTCTATTCTATAATTTTACTTAGTATTTCTTCTACCATATCTTTTATAAAAAGTCATAGTTTCTGAAAATATTGTCTATCTGGTTTTATCCAACTTTTGGATAGTTTAAAATAACTTATTTGAATATTTATTTCTAATAATAAAGTTTAATTTTGAATAAGCTTTCTAGGTACATTAAATTACCATTTTGTATTCGCCATCGTCATCCATATTGTCATTTCAGGAACGTTTGCCATACACGAAGAATATTTACCTTCACTTCTGAAGTGCACATGTTGTTCACTGATACCATTTACGAAACAAATTCGAAATTAAATTCTGTACAGAAATATTAATTCCGTCCACAAATTGATTAAATATCAGACAACAAAAAATATCACTTTTCATTACATTTATCATAAGATTTATAAAGATAATGTTAAACTCATGAGAGTTTGAGGACGTTTCACAATTTTTTTGTTACGGTACACTATTTAAAAGTCGGATAATATATAACCTAACGTAAAATGAGAAGGCAATATTCACGATACCACGTTAAATTCATAACCAAAATATTGTCGGAAACAAAATGCTCACTTTTCGGATTTTGTCCTTATGTTTAACTTATTGTAAAATAATCTAATTACATAACAATATTCTATTTACAAATATCCCATATAATTCATATTAATATAACATTATTATAATTAGCAACAGATGTCAATTTTACTACATCATACTTTTTGTTTCGAAAATTATATTCCTACACAAATCCTCAATTAATCTCAAATTTTAAAAACTCTTAAATTTCTAATAATTATCCAATAGAATACGATCTTTTAAACGCTGCATGACGTCTGCTCCTGCAAAATTTTCTTTTAAATTTTCTACGTGGATATTCTTTTTGTTTTTCACTGATAGTTATTGTTTGCACGAGATTGGTCCATTTCTAGTCTAAGTCTTCAGGTAACTTATCATTAACTAAGATTATAGGTTTTATAAAACAGACGGTCTTTTCTTCATATTTTGTATCACCTTTTTGAAAAACTGACGATATTTCGGACCAATCGTCTGGTGAATTTATTTTTGAGCTTTCTTTGCTTGATTCAGATATCTCTATATTACTGTGAGACATTTCTAGTGTGTGACTCTCATTCTCCGCATTTTCTTGTGTAATGGCGTCTAGCGCTGCCTCTGCATCCAATAACTAAAGCAAAAAATCACATATTAGATATACATATTCCTATTATATTGTGTTTATTCATATTATATAATGCTTTCCTGTGATTTATAATAGCAATGTTTATTAACAAGTCTACAAGTTTCTTCTATAGAACTATTTATTGTCTACCCATAATGTCTGGTTTCCGCATTTACTTCGTTTTATGGAGCTATAACTTATGTGATTTCATTACATTTTAATTCAACTGCTATTTCGAGAACAAAGACAGTAAATGTAAACGGCAAATGATCGTTACTATTGAGAAATAGCTGAAACTTTTAGCGTTTAAGATTTATAAGAAGAATATTTTCGTAATTTCAACATTACGTGTTTCTAACTTGTTCTCAACCACAAAGGGATCGAGTAATCGAAGCGAATCCCTCGAGCGATGACGAATCCAGTGAATTGGAACCATGTAAGGGAATGTATTTACATTTTTAATGAAACTTTCTGGTTACTTTGACAAAAAATTCTTATTAAGAGACGGGGAAACCTCGAAAAAAAATCCGATAGTTATGTTACATTTTATCTTCAACAACTTCATTTGTTTTCATGACATTAATACTTTTGTAAAAATTTATTACTGAATTTTTTTATATAATAGGTCGTTAAAAGTATTTTTACTAAAAGCTTTCTAAATTGTATTTGAAATGTTACAGCTCTTGCGAAAAGGACTCATCGTACACGCGTTTGAAAAATGAAATTTAAAAATCAATGTTACAGCTTTTGCTATATTTTAAAAATCTTTGAGCTATTTAATATATAAAAGCAAACAAAGATTGTCGCTAATATAACGACGTCATGATTTTCTAAAAGTAGTTCATAAAATATGTCATCTTTAACTATTATAGGCATTTATTTATTCCAACAAATATACATTGATCAATGAAACAGTTTGGATACTTCAATAGAACCAGTAATATTGTGGTATTATGAATAAATTTACCCAAAAAGTGGATTATAAAACGAAATGATAATGACATTTTTTTTGTAATTATCATCTGAAATGTGGCAATTCCTTTGTCCTATTATTAAACTATTAAGGTTGCCCGAGTTGATTGACAGATTTTTTTGCACGTTCTAGTGTGAAATAATAGTTCTGGATAAGACTAGCTATTTTATATAACATCCTCCAGATAAAAAATACATAACTGAAATTATATGTATATTCGTTCAGTGTTCAAATATATATATAAATTCTATTTGACATTTAAATATATCTCTTTATTTGATTTCTTGAAAATGTAGAATTCAGTCGAAATACTTTCGTAATCAATTTTGAGAACTAATACCATGTCATAAGATCGATTTCCATTTCGTAGCAGTATTTGAAAAGTTTCTACGTAATGTATTTAAATCTACAATTTAAATAACTTTCTAATTCCTAAAATAGTCTGTCTTGATTGATTACATAGCGAAGTTCAACATTATTGTATTAGTTTAGGTAAAAACTTTTTTAATAAAAGTCAATCGCAGAAGCAAATTATAATATACTTTTAAAGTCTTTTTAAAATATATATTATATAATCCAAAAATAGGCTGAAAGATATCTTATAAATTTATTATCAATTATAAAAGTTAAGTTTTCAATCCATATGCGTCTCAGCTACGAAATTACTTGAACGTTTTTTACAGATGTTCTTTAGAACAAATATCAAAACTAAATAACTAGGATTTGCCAACCATGCGCGGCGGGTGTTGAGCTGAGCCCCTCTCCTTTCATCTGAACAGCTACAGGAAATATCGATTTATTCGGACTAATTGTCACCTTCTAGCTCAGCACATTGCTGGCATGCACGGGGCAACTCTAATGTATTGTCTATGGCAGGATTGATCTTTTTTTGATAACTTTTGAATGGCTAAACATTTTTTCAATCTGGTTTCGCTGTAACATCCGCGTTCGGCTCAAACATACACGAGAAAAATTTTAACTAATTATCTCGTCGCATTCTGGAGACAACTAAACACAAAAAGGTCTCCCAAACGGTTAAGAGCTGCGCTTACGCTCAGCTCAATTATTTCGTTGTTAAATCTTATCTGTGAACTGAAACATCAGTCCTAAATATTAAACTTACAGTGGACTTTTAGAACTCAATATATAACTAATGAATATTGGTTTATTCCGTTGATAATTAACATATTTGAAAGAAAATGGCAAAGCGGACTTTCTATTCATATAATTAAATTGAAATGTTATTTCTTAAAAGCACTTTTTGCTTAAGTGCACTTTAAGATGTAAACCGGGTTTTTATCTCCATAATTAAATTTCAACACAATTCTTATAGTTGATTCAATCTTTGACCTAAGTTACTTGTAGCTGAATCGCCGTTATTAAGTTGCTTAGATAGGAATGCAAAAGCTCTATTTTCATTTAATTAAATATACTAAAGAAAATTAATAAAAACATTTTTTCTGAAAATCTTATAAGTTTATATATATTTTTATTTTATTTATTTGAAGGTTTTATGAACAGTTAACTTTATATAACAAACATATTAGAAAATGGCGAAATGATTGATCGTCATTGATATTAAGAATTAAATTAGGTATCTTTCAGTAGCAATTCCTCAAATTATGCCATTATATTATGTTACAGCAAGTATCTAATCTAATAAATAATAACATCTTACTTACTTACTTTGTTTTAATTATAAGCAGGAAGTAACGTACATATCGCAAGAACTTAAGAAACAAAATACGAATAGACTCAGAACAATAATCTACGAAGCACCCAAAGAATTGTCCCTTGAGGGAATCAACCGTTTAGTTCAGTAACCAGGGTCACTAAACCAACAGACAAGTAGACACCAACTTATTAAACATTCAGTATCATTGTATAAACACAATTGAAACTAATTTATTGCTTTAATATAAACATCAATCTGAACATCTGAACTACGAACTTATGCATATTTTAATTGTAGAATACAACTTCTAAATATAATAATAAAATACATAACTAAACGTATTTAAGTATTAAAGATTGAACGTTTCCAGTTAGATAGGTATAATTAATTGACTTAATTTATCAAAACCTTTCATAGTCCGGTTAATTACACACGATTGTTAGCGTGTTTCCGTTTCCATTGAATTGATTACATGGCTATCATAGCAATAATATTACTATATATTAACTGACTGTAATAATATTTTGTAAAGCTTTTATTTAAAATATTATTTTTGCTTATTTTTGTTTTGAGTACAGGAATAAGTCTAGCCTAGATGACGAAACACAAACATCTCCGGGGGTTTTGTATTGCCTTTCATACGTGTCCATCATGAGAGTCCAATCAGGAGACGAGTCCAAGATGGAATAAGGATTTAGTTTAGATTTTTTGGACGAATTACTCGTATTTTTACGAACTCTACTGATATTTTGGTGGTTGTTATAGCCTTCTGCGCTCTTGCTACAGAAAGACTAACCGCTTCTCGTATGACTTCTAATACTTTATCGTGGCGACGCGAGTATTTATTTCTAGTTAGAAGTACCCTACACCCTACTAACAAGTGTTTGGCCGTTCCTACTGCCTCCCCACAGATGTTACAAAATTTTTTGTGGCTTTGCCTCATCTTACTCAGTTACTTGGAGAGTCATTTGGAATGCATTAAGATAAATTTTAATAATGCTGGCGACTAATCATGAAGCAGGGTGCGCCATCTTAAAGGTAGTGGAATACAAAAAATCTCCTAAAGTCACCCATTCATTTTGCAATTCTAGGCTCATCACGTGCAACCGGTAATTCTCGTTTTCATCTTGCCTAATAGAGGATTTTATTATTTCTATGTCTTGTTCTTTTCTACTTGATCCTAGCCCTGTTTTATTTGTTTGATTACCTATCATAAATTGTTTATGGAATTGAATTCGTGACTCCAGCTCTGTGGCAATTTTATCTTTTGAGAGAGATGTTACAGTATGATCATTCGATTTTGAGATGATATGTCTTTTGGTCACTCTTAGGTGTTTATAGAAGTCTAATGGTTTCTTTAATTTTAACCCAAAATTGTGTCGGTCTCTAAATAAGGTAGAAGAGTACGCTGGATGCGCTAACCCGAGCCATGACTTCAATGTCCTTATGAGGCTTGCATTTAACTTTAACAAACAACATTAATATCATAAATGAGGAAAGGCCAATTTAGACGTGATGTTTAATAATTATCATATATCCAAGCCCTTTTGATGTTACTTATTGGTTGATTGTCTACCTTTTTAAGATCATTCAAAAAACTATCGACTATTATATCTAACGATGGAGTGCGCCCTTGGCAATCGATTTTTTTACTTAAGAATTTTAACGTAGCTGCGTCGGTAATCGTAGTAACGCACTTACCGCGTATTATAAGATCCGTATCGGAAGAGGTATATCTGATGTTCCGGCTACCCAGACATAGACTGTAGCATTTATTGGGTTTTGTCCTCAATCCGTCCTTCCAAGCACAGAAATTCTCCACAACATTTAAAAGTAGCTGACATTGTTTTGGATTACGTGTCAGTATCGCGAGATCGTCTGCAAAAGCTAGTATGGATTCTTTGTATTTATTGTTAAACTTAAACCGATAACCCCATTTCTTTTCGTTTTTAATTAATTTATCTATTAAAATATTGATGACTATGTTTAATATAATTGGAGAAATACAACAACCTTAAATATTTGATATTAATAATCGTAAATCTTACTTAGATTTAAAATATAACTTAGGCTAGTTTTAAAATAGAGCTAAATTCCTTTTTTAACACCTCATTACACGTTAGACAAGAATAATTTTTTAAGTTTATTTAACTCCCTTTGTTCGACCAACACAAATGTAACAAAAAAACAGACTTGATAAAGGGTTATAAAGGCCACAAGAAAACAAACATTAGATCTTTTTAACAATAGGCAATAAAACACTTGGTGTAGTAAAATAAGAGTAAGTCGATGATTATTGTATTATGTTCACTTCTATATGTATATAAACATACGTCATATACAGTCAATGTATTTTATTTTCATTACTGCACTTTTACTATACGCTTAGGGTTGATTCTGCTTTTTCTCAAGTTAGACAAAAAACAACGGTAAAGTCACAAAAAGTAAAACATGGCTACGACAACAAGCCATACAATACCTGACATAGTAAGAAATGCTCTCATTTGCTTCTCATTTTAAAACTTAAAAGTATTTAGTTGTATATCTATTTACGTTTTCACTGACTTATATTTATCATAAAAGTAGTTTATTCATTTTTTATTTATTTTTATATATAGTAAAAATATCGTCAACCCAATCTTGCAAAGAAATTTGATAAAGGTGAGTAATACAAATTTATTGATAGATATCAAGATACATAGACAAATATTATTTATATAACATGAAAGAAAATATCTACCTAGTTTTAGTCGACATACATTTTATATTGTATTCAACTTAGGACTTTACATTTACAACGTTTCTATTTCATTTTATCAAAACGTTTCAGTCCAGAAGGTTTATAACTAATTTAGTTTTGTCTTTACGAGTTTTACTTTAATACTAATTTAATCAGTTATTATAAATTCATTATTGTTATACCAATAAAAAGGAAACATTTATTAAAACGGAATTAAATCATAAAATTCAATTCATTGTTTATCTTCATTAGTTTTTTATTTACGATATTTTTTTAATATTTGTTTATATTTATAACTTCTTGGAGTTCCAAAAAGTCTTTGATAAATTTTAGACAAAACATATTAAGACTAATTAATTTTAGTATAAATAATATAATGTTATATTACAATGAAATTTCTTGTGATATATAATTGTAATTTTATTAATAAGAATATAAGTTTACGCAAAACTAAGTCTAAAATTTGACATGCTATCTATTATTGCTCTCTCTATTCACATAAATTTATTGAGCGAAGCGAACGAAGTGAGCGGAGCGTTTTACTGGAGACTTTTTACATTCTTTGTCACGAATTGGCTCGAAAACTACTTGACGGAAAATTATGAAACTTTGCGATCAAAAAGACACACATTAGGTGATGGTTCTTATAAAAAAAATTGAAAAATGTCTTCAAAAAAAAAAAAATTTTTTTAATGTTAAAAAACTTACGTTCCATTGAAGTCAATGGGAAACGATGAGTCAATACACTGGGCTCGCTTTGCTCAATATGCAAACGGCACCCGAGATTTCGCGAGTGCAGCGAGTCTAAATTGAAGGTTTGTTGGCGCCCCTAGTAGTAGACAATAGAATATAACGCATATTGGATTCATCACGGATATTGGATGTCATGTCATTAACATCTGTTGCTTCAATAAACTAATATACGACTATGTCTAGTTAAATTAAAACACTAATTATAGCATTTTGAATAACAAATGCTTCATAATAGTGATTAGAGAATTTAATTAAACAATTACAAATTACTATTAAATAACAACATTAATCGATCTAATTTTGTTCTGGTGAGTTAATCTTAACTTTTTTTATCTCACGCTATTTCAATTTCATTTCGCTAAATGTTAAATCTTGAATTTGAATGAGATTCTGACTCCTGAAATATTCTGACTTGATTAATTACTTGGTGAAGTTGAGCGTAATTCTAATGTTTTAGGAAAATTGACAATGAGATACACCTCAATAGAAGTCAACGTATAATCAGATAATTTTACTAAATTAAAGGAATAATTTAATACAATAAATATATATTAGGTTTAAATACATTTATTAATTAAGCAAAAAAACAAAGCGAATAACAGCTAATTTGTTTTATCATATTTGTAAATTCAAATCTCTGTTGCGGTCAAATTAAATGAGTAATGAAACAGAACACGTTCATGAATACAAATTATATTCAACAAAGTGCGAAATTATTTGGTAGGTACAGTTACCATAAAAAAAATATTTAAATAAAGTAATTCACTAATATTATTATTCTTAACAGTTTATTATCTTAATAAATACTGCTTACAGAATGTTAGTTGTATATCTATTATAAAATTATTTACACTTTACATAGGTGCTATACAAGCTTAGACATTTAAGCTATCTTAAAATTACGTCTTTATTTTTGTTTACAAAAGTAAGAGAAAACATATTGTTTTAAGATCTCAATACCTTCCTTTTTTGGTTTTCAGTTTTATAACGTATTTATAAACGAATAATTGAGTAAAACTCTTTTTAATATATTTCATCGCCGCTTTCTTACTCAATACGCTCGATGATAAATATATTCTTTTCTTTTTGAACTTGGTTAAAATATTCTACAAGGTCTTTTTGCCAGAACTCTTTTCTACGATTGTCCTTAGTTTTTCTCCCTTCATATCTATTTCAAAAAGTCTTAGTTTCTAGAAATATTTTCTATCTGGTTTTATTCTGCTTCTGTTCAAATAGTTTTGTATTTTTTTAACATAACTTATTTTAACAACGTTTAATTTTGAATAAGCTTGCTATTTACATTAAAGTTCCATTTCGTATTCGTCGTTTCCATATTATCATTTCAGGAACGTTTGCCAAACAATATTTACCTTCGCCTTAGAACAGCAACACTGGTATCCATTGATACCAAACAAACAAATTCTTTAGACAAATATTAATTCCATCCACAAATTGATTAAATATCAGACAATAACGAAAAAATATCACTTTTCATTTCATTCATCATAACATTGTTTATGATTTATAAAGCTAATGTTAAACTCATGAGATGAGTTTGAGAACGTTTTCCTAAAACTTTTATTACGGTATATTATTTAAAAGTCGATTAACAATAATTAAATGTAAAATGAGAAGGCAATATTCACAATACCACGTTAAATATTTAACCAATATATTGTCGGAAACAAAATGCTCACTTTTCTGATTTTCATCTTATGTTTAACTTATTGTAAAATAATCTAACTACATAACAATATTGTATTTACAAATATCCAATATAATTCATATTATAACAGATTATTACAATTAGCAACAGGCGTCAATTTTACTATATTATACTTTTTGTTTCGAAAATCTTAAAGCAATTTTATGAACTTAAAATCTGTCCCAATTATTATCCAATTGAATACGATCTTTTAAACGCTGCATGACGTCTGCTCCTGCAAAATTTTCTCTTAAATTTTCTACGTGGATATTCTTTTTGTTTTTCACTGATAGTTATTGTTTGCACGAGATTGGTCCATTTCTGGTCAAAGTCTTCAGGTAACTTATCATTAACTAAGATTATAGGTTTTATAAAACAAACGGTCTTTTCTTCAGATTTTGCATCACCTTTTTGAAAAACTGACGATATTTCGGACCAATCGTCTGGTGAATTTATTTTTGAACTTTCTTTGCTTGATTCAGATATCTCAATATTACTGTGAGACATTTCTAGTGTGTGACTCTCATTCTCCGCATTTTCTTGTGTAATGGCGTCTAGCGCTGCCTCTGCATCCAATAACTAAAGCAAAAAATCATTATCATCATCATCATATTAGATATATATATTCATATTATATTAATGCTTTCCTGTGATTTATAACAGCAATGTTTATTAACAAGACTACAAGTTTCTTCTATAGAACTATTTATTGTCTACCCATAATGTCTGGTTTCCGCATTTACTTCGTTTTATGGAGCAATAACTTATGTGATTCCATTACATTTTAATTCAACTGCTATTTCGAGAACAAAGACGGTAAATGTAAACGGCAAATGATCGTTACTATTGAGAAATAGCTAAAACTTGTAGCGTTTAAGATTTATAAGAAGCGTATTTTCGTAATTTCAACATTGCGTGTTTCTAACTTGTCCTCATCCACAAAGGGATCGAGCAATAGAAGCGAATCCCTCGAGCGATGACGAAACCAGTGAATTGAAACCATGTAAGGGATATTTACATTTTTTATGAAACTTTTTGGTTTCTTTGACAAAAAATTATTTTTAAAAAAGGAGAAACCTCAAACAAATAGTAAAAATGATGTAAAATTTTATCTTCAACATCTTTATTTGATTTTATGACATTAATACTTTTGTAATGATTTATTATTGAACAAATATTTAAAATACATTTACATTTTAGGGTCGATAAAATTATTTTTACTAAAAGCTTTCTAAATTGTATTTGAAATGTTACAGCTCTTGTGAAAAGTTGTCGTCGTACACGCGTTTGAAAAATGAAATTTAAAACTCAATGTAACAGCTTTGCTATATTTTAAAAGTTTTTTTAAATTATTTAAATTATATTTAATACATAAAAGCTAACAAATATTGTCGCATACGAGTATATAATGACGTCATGATTTTTTAACAGTAGTTCATAAAATAAGTCATCTTTAACTATTAAAAGTATTTATTTATTCCCACAAATATACAATGATCAATGAAACAGTTTTGTTACTTCAATAGAACCGGTAACATTGTGGTATTATGAATAAATTTACCTAAAAATGTGAATATTAAGATTTGTTTATTGTAATAGATTTATAAAAATTATAATGACATTTGTTTTTGTGATAATCATCCGAAATATTACAATTCACTTATTATACGATAATGCTTCATTTACACACGTCTAAAACAGTCACAATCGGTGTACACAGTAAACAATTTCTATAAATTTTATTATGATAAAATATATTATAATAAATTCTACTACTATCTTCATAAAATTAATACAAATAATTAAATATTACTGAATATAAATTTTCTAAAGTAATCTGTACATGAACGCTACGGAACGTAACTAAAAAGGCTTTGGAGAGCACCGTTAAGGTTTCTCAAGTTGATTGAAGGACCTTTTTGCACGTTCTAGTATGAATTAATAGTTCTGGATAAGACAAGCTTTTTCATATAACATCCTTCAGATAAAAAATACATAATAGAAATTATATGTCTATTCGTTCTGTGTCCAAATATATATATAAATACTATTCGACATTTAAATATATGTCTATATTAGATTTCTTGAAAATGTAGAATTCCATCGAAATACTTTCGGAGTTAGTTTTGTGAACTAATAGCAAGTCCAATAGATCGAGTACCATTTCGTAGCAGTATTTGAAAAGTTTTTGCATAATGTATTTAAATCTACAATTTAAATAAGTTTCTTATTCCTAAAATAGTCTGTCTTGATTGATTACTTAGCGAAGTTCAACGTTGTTGTATTGGTTTAGGTTAAAACTTTTTTAATAAAAGTCAATCACAAAAGCAAATTATAATATACCCTTAAAATCTTTTTAAAATATGCTATTTAACGTATTTATATATTGTTTAAATATAAAAATATTCAATAAAATGAAATTCAAAATAAACTGAACGAAAACATTTATTATCAAATATGAGTTAATTTTTCAATCCATATAAGCCTCTCAGCTACATAACTATAACTTGAATGTTTTTAAGAGATGTTCTTTAGAACAAATGTCAAAAATAATTAATTATTTCTTCGGTAAATCTTATCTGTGAAACATCAGTCCTCAATATTACAGTTACTATGGATTTTTAGAACTCAATATATGACTAATAAATATAAGGGTTGGTTTATTCCGTTGATAATTAACATATTTGCAAGACATTTTCTTGACAAAAAAAGACAAAGCGTACTTTCTATTCATATAATTAAATTAAAATGTTATTTCTTAACAGCACCTTTTGCTTAAGTGCAATTAAAGATGGAAACCGGGTTTTTATCTCCATAATTAATTTTCAACAAAACTTATTGTTGATTCAATCTTTGACCTAAGTTACTTGTAGCTGATTCACCGTTACTAAGTTGCTTAGGTCAGGAAGTAAAAGCTCTCTTTTTAAATAATTAAATTTACTAAAGACAATTAATAAAAACATTTACTAAAAATGTAATAAGTAAATGTGTCTTTTTTTTATTTATTTAAAGCTTACAGTTAACTTACAAATTACAGAAAATATCTAATCTTATAAATAATAACATCTTACACTTTGTTTTAATTATAAGTAGGAAATAACAAAGTACATATCGCCAGAATTGTAGAAACAAAATACTACTAGACACAACAATAATCTACGAAGCACCAAAGAATTTTTCCCCTGAGGGAATTAACCATTTAGTTAGTAGACACTAATTTATTAAACATTCAGTATCATTGTATAAACACAATTAAAACTAATTTATTGCTTTAATATAAACATCAATCTGAACATCTGAACTACGAACTTATGCATATTTTAATTGTAGAATACAACTTCTAAATATAGTAATAAAATATATAACTAAACGTATTTAAATATTTAAGATTGAACGTTTCCAGTTAGATAGGTATAATTAATTGACTAAATTTATCAAAACTTTTCATAACCGGGTTAATTATACCAGAGTGTTAGCGTGTTTCCGTTTCCATGGAATAGATTACATGGCTATCATAGCAATTGTAATAACATATATTTTTGACTGTAATAATATTTAGTAAAGCTTTTATTTAAAACATTATTTTTGTTTATTTTTGTTTTGAGTACAGGAAGAAGTCCGGCCTAGATGACGAAACACAAACATCCCCGGGGATTTTGTATTGCCTTTCTTACGTTTCCATCATGAGAGTCTAATCAGAAGACGCGTCCAAGATGACATAAGGTTTAGTTTAGATTTTTGGACGAACTTTTTAAGCACTCTACTAATATATCTATTTACGTTTTCACTGACTTATATTTATCATAAAAGTAGTTTATTCATTTTTTATATATAGTAAAAATATCGTTAGCCCAATCTTGCAAAGAAATTTGATAAAGGTCAGTAATACAGATTTATTGATAGATATCAAGATACATAGACAAATATTATTTATATAACATGAAAGAAAATAACTACCTCGTTTTTGTCGACATATATTTTATATTGTATTCAACTTAGGATTTACATTTACAACGTTTCTATTTCATTTCATCAAAACGTTTCAGTCCAGGATGATTATAACTAATTTAGTTTCGTCTTTACGAGTTTTACTTTAATACTAATTTAAACAGTTATTATAAATTCATTATTGTTATACCAATATAAAGGAAATATTTATTAAAGCAGAATTATATCATAAAATTCAATTCATTGTTCATTTTTCATCAGTTTTTTTGTTTACGTTATTTTTTGAATATTTATTTATATTTATAACTTATTTCGAGTTCCAACGTATCTGCAGTCAATGTTAAATTTCAGACAAAACATATTAAGATTAATTAATTTTCATTATAAATAATATAATGTTATATTACTATAAATTTTCTTGTGGTCATATAATTGTAATATTCTTTAAAACAATATAAGTTTACGCAAACCAGAAGCACAATGTTAACTTGTGGCTTCTTAAGCATAGTTGAAATTTTGTAAGTATAAAGTAAGGTGTATTAAAAAAAAATATTATACAAAACTATTATACTAAGTCTAACATATTACTTGCTATCTGTTATTGGTCTCTCTATTCACATAAAGTTATAGTAGACAATAGAATATAACGCATATTGGATTCATCACGGATATTGAATGTCATGTCATTAACATCTGTTGCTTCAATAAACTAATATACGACTAGGTCTAATTAAATTAAAACACTAATAATAGCATTTTGAATAACAAATGCCTCATAATACTGATAAAAGAATTTAATTAAACAATTACAAATTGCTATTAAATAACAACATTAATCGATCTCCTTTTGTTCTGGTGAATTAATCTTAATTTTCTTAATGTCACGCTATTTTAATTTCATATCGTTAAATGTTAAATCTTGAATTTGAATGAGATTCTGACTCCTGGAATATTCTGACTTGATTAATTACTTGGTGAAGTTGAGCGTCATTATATTGTTTTAGGGAAAATGTCAATGAAATACACCTCAATAGAAGTTAACGTATAATCAGATAATTTTACTAAATTAAAGGAATAATTTAATACAATAAATATATATTAGGTTTAAATACATTTATTAATTAAGCAAGAAAACAAAGCGAATAACAGCTAATTTGTTTTATCATATTTGTAAATCCAAATCTCTGTTGCGAACAAATTAAACGAGTAATGAAATAGAACACGTTCATGAATACAAATTATGTTCAACAAAGTGTGAAATTATTTGGAAGGTACAGTTACCATAAAAAATAATATTGAAATAAAGTAATTCACTAATATTATGAAAACAATTACATGTCATTTTCTTAACAGTTTATTCTTAATAAATACTGCTTACAGAATTTTGGCTATAATATTATTTACACTTTACATACTATACAAGCTTAGACATTTAAATTATCTTAATATTACGTCTTTATTTTTGTTTACAAAAGTAAGAGAAAACATATTGTTTTAAGATCTCAATACCTTCCTTTTTTGGTTTTCAGTTTTATTTATAAACTAATAATTGAGTAAAACTCTTTTTAATAAATTTCATTGCCGCTTTCTTACTCAATACGCTCGATGATAAATATATTCTTTTCCTTTTGAATTTAGTTAAAATATTCTACAAGGTCTTTTTGCCAGAACTCTTTTCTACGATTGTCCTTAGTTTTTCTCCCTTCATATCTATTTCAAAAAGTCTTAGTTTCTAGAAATATTTTCTATCTGGTTTTATTCTGCTTCTGTTTAAATAGTTTTGTATTTTTTTAACATAACTTATTTTAACAACGTTTAATTTTGAATAAGCTTTCTATTTACATTAAAGTTCCATTTCGTATTCATCGTTTCCATATTATCATTTCAGGAACGTTTGCCAAACAATATTTACCTTCGCCTTAGAACAGCAACACTGGTGTCCATTGATACCAAACAAACAAATTCTTTAGAGAAATATTAATTCCATCCACAAATTGATTAAATATCAGACAATAACGAAAAAATATCACTTTTCATTTCATTCATCATAACATTGTTTATGATTCATAAAGCTAAGGTTAAACTCATGAGATGAGTTTGAGGACGTTTTCCTAAAACCTTTATTACGGTACATTATTTAAAAGTCGATTAACAATAATTAAATATAAAATGAGAAGGCAATATTCACGATACCACGTTAAATATTTAACCAAAATATTATCGGAAACAAAATGCTCACATTTCTGATTTTGACCTTATGTTTAATTTATTGTAAAATAATCTAATTACATAACAATATTGTATTTACAAATATCCAATATAATTCATATTAAAACATAACATTATTATAATTAGCAACAGATGTCAATTTTACTACATCATACTTTTTGTTTCGAAAATTATATTTCTACACAAATCCTCAATTAATCTTAAAGCAATTTTATGAACTTAAAATCTGTCCCAATTATTATCCAATTGAATACGATCTTTTAAACGCTGCATGACGTCTGCTCCTGCAAAATTTTCTTTTAAATTTTCTACGTGGATATTCTTTTTGTTTTTCACTGATAGTTATTGTTTGCACGAGATTGGTCCATTTCTGGTCTAAGTCTTCAGGTAACTTATCATTAACTAAGATTATAGGTTTTATAAAACAAACGGTCTTTTCTTCAGATTTTGCATCACCTTTTTGAAAAACTGACGATATTTCGGACCAATCGTCTGGTGAATTTATTTTTGAACTTTCTTTGCTTGATTCAGATATCTCAATATTACTGTGAGACATTTCTAGTGTGTGACTCTCATTCTCCGCATTTTCTTGTGTAATGGCGTCCAGCGCTGCCTCTGCATCCAATAACTAAAGCAAAAAATCACATATTAGATATTTATATTCATATTATATTAATGCTTTCCTGTGATTTATAATAGCAATGTTTATTAACAAAGCTACAAGTTTCTTCTATAGAACTATTTATTGTCTACCCATAATGTCTGGTTTCCGCATTTACTTCGTTTTATGGAGCAATAACTTATGTGATTTCATTACATTTTAATTCAACTGCTATTTCGAGAACAAAGACAGTAAATGTAAACGGCAAATGATCGTTACTATTGAGAAATAGCTAAAACTTGTAGCGTTTAAGATTTATAAGAAGCGTATTTTCGTAATTTCAACATTGTGTGTTTCTAACTTGTTCTCATCCACAAAGGGATCGAGCAATCGAAGCGAATCCTTCGAGCGATGACGAAACCAGTGAATTGAAACCATGTAAGGGATATTTACATTTTTTATGAAACTTTTTGGTTTCTTTGACAAAAAAATCTTATTAAAAAAGGATAAACCTCAAACAAATTGTGAAAATGATGTTAAATTTTATCTTCAACAACTTTATTTGATTACTTTTGTAATGATTTATTATTAAACAAATATTTAAACTACATTTACATTTTAGGGTCGATAAAAATATTTTTACTAAAAGCTTTCTAAATTGTATTTGAAATGTTACAGCTCTTGTGAAAAGTTCTCGTCGTACACGAGTTTGAAAAATGAAATTTAAAACTCAATGTAACAGCTTTGCTATATTTTAAAAGTTTTAAAGTTATTTAAATTATATTTAACACATAAAAGCTAACAAATATTGTCGCATATATAATTATGTCATGATTTTCTAACAGTAGTTCATAAAATAAGTCATCTTTAACTATTAAAAGTATTTATTTATTCCCACAAATATACATCGATCAATGAAACAGTTTCGTTTCTTCAATAGAACTGGTAACATTGTAGTGTCATGAATAAATTTACCCAAAAATGTGAATATTAAGATTTATTTATTGTAATAGATTTATAAAAATCATAATGACTTTTTTTTGTGATAATCATCCGAAATATTGCAATTCACTTTATCCTGTATTTATTATGAACTTATTAAAAAATAATGCTTCATTTACACTCACGTCTAACACAATCACAATGTGTGTTAACAGAATACAATTTCTACATATTTTGTTGTGATAAAATATATTATCTTCATTTAATTAATGCAAATAACTAAATATTACTTAATATAAATTTTCTAAAGTAATCTGTACTTGAACACTACGGAACGTAACTAAAAAGGCTTTGGAGAGCAGCGTTAAGGTTTCTCAAGTTGATTGACGGACGTTTTTGCACGTTCTAGTATGAATTAATAGTTCTGTATAAGACAAGCATTTTCATATAACATCCTTCAGATAAAAATACAAAATATAAATTATATGTATATTCGTTCTGTGTCCAAATATACGAGGGGAGGTCCAAAAGTTCGTGGAATGAACGGGATCTAAATAAAATAAAACAACAAAACTATTTTTCCTTTTCAATATAATCACCCTTAAGCTCAATACATTTATTAGACCTATAAATTAATTTTTCTAAACCACTATAAAAAATGTTATATCTTTTCCTTCAAACTGAGCCGAAATTGCCTCCCTTACCTCTTTGTCGTCGGAAAATTTCCTTCCCCTTAAGTCTTTTTTTAAATTGGGGAATAAAAAAAGTCACTTGGGGCCAGGTCTGGACTGTAGGGTGGGTGAACTAGGAATTCGAACCCATACGTGTGCAGAGCAGCCATTGCAATTCTGTTCTTGTGAACCGGCGGGTTGTCTTGCAAGAGCAACACACCCTTTGTCAATTTTCCTCGCCGCTTTTCCTTGATGGCATCCTTTAATTTTTCTAATATCGTTGCGTAATATTCTCCGGTTATAGTCCTTCCCTTTTCTTTGTAATCAATCAAGATTATCCCCTCACAATCCCAAAAAACAGTAGCCATCATCTTTCCAGCCAACTCCGTCACCTTGAATTTCTTTGGCGGTTGTGTCCCCTTTTTATGCCATTGCATGGACTCTTGTTTGGACTCAGGCTCAAAGTGATGAACCCATGTTTCATCTCCCGTAACAATTCGGTTCAAAATCTGTGCAGGTTTATCTCCACACAACTCCAAAAAATGCTTTGACGCATCGACGCACTGCTCTTTCTGAAACGGCATGAGCATTCTCGGTACTCATCTTGCACTGACTTTTGTAATACCCAGGTAATCATGTAGAATTCGCAAAATGGTGGTATCTTGTACTCCAACTAATGCAGATTATTGTTTTTTCTTCAAACGGGCATCCTCTAGTACAATCTTCTCCACTTTTTCGACGATGTCCGATGTGGTGGCCTCAACTGGCCTTCCTGAGCGGGGGTCATCTTCAATTGACTCTCGACCATGTTTATAAAGACCATGCCACTTGTAAATCATTGATTTACTAGGGCACTGTTCCCAAAAGATTCCCATTTCATTCAAAATGGTTTGAGCGTTCTTTCCTTGCTAGGTAAGGAATTTTATCACAGCGCGGTGTTCAATTTTCTCCATAGTTTCAGTTTTCTTCCGGATTGACTTGTTCAACAGGCCACTGTTCGTAACTGAATGACGCAATAGGGTTGAAACTCGGTATTTATACTAATGATGAGTCTCCGATTCGTCTGACACCAAGCGAGTGCCCCTACCCTCGCTCCATCCTCTCCATTCCACGAACTTTTGGACCTCCCCTCGTATATATAAATTCTATTCGACATTTAAATATGTCTATATTAGATTTCTTGAAAATGTAGAATTCCATCGAAATACTTTCGGAGTTAGTTTTGTGAACTAATAGCATGTCCAATAGATCGATTACCATTTAGTAGCAGTATTTGAAAAGTTTTTGCATAATGTATTTAAATCTACAATTTAAATTACTTTCTTATTCCTAAAATAATCTGTCTTGATTGATTACTTAGCGAAGTTCAACATTATTGTATTGGTTTAGGTTAAAACTTTTTTAATAAAAGTCAATCACAGAAGGAAATTATAATATACTTTTAAAGTCTTTTTAAAATATATATTATAAATCAAAAATAGGCTTCTTTCGACCTTATAAATTTATTATCAATTATATGAGTTAATTTTTCAATCCATATACACCTCTCAACTACGAGATAACTTGAACGTTTTTTACAGATTAATTATTTCTTAGTTTAATCTTATCTGTAAACTGAAACATCAGTCCTAAATATTAAACTTACAATGGATTTTTAGAACTCAATACATAACTAATAAGTATAAGGGTTGATTTATTTCATTGATGATTAACATATTTGAAAGAAAATGACAAAGCGTACTTTCTATTCATATAATTAAATTGAAATGTTATTTCTTAAAAGCACTTTTTGCGTAAGTGGACTTTAAGATGGAAACCGGGCTTTTATTTCTATAATTAAATCTCAACAAAACTTATAGTTGATTCAATCTTTGACCTAAGTTATTTGTAGCTGATTTTCCGTTAAGTTACTTAGGTCGTAAGGCAAAGGCTTTCTTGATAAATAACTACATCCTCAATATTTTTTAGATAATTAAATTTGCTACAGACAATTAGTAAAAACATTTACTAAACTCTAACAAGTATATTATTTTATTTAAAGCTTTTATGAAATCACAGAATATTATGTTTAGATACAAAACATGGACGCAATGCAAAACAATAAACAGGAAGATATTCTAAGTAAAAACAAATAAAACATGTGTTAAAATCATTATCTCATCGCATCGATACTTCCATCCATCCATCCATCCATCCATTAAAAAATACACGTGACTCAATAATAATAAAAATTAAAGGTCACATCATGTTCTGGATCTTCATCGTAAACAAAAAGGGAAAACGAATAAACAAAATAACATGTCCGTTTTAAATTGTTTGTGCAATAAAATTGTTTAATAAGTAGATACCGTGTCATTTCTCGTCTTGTACGTTTAAATTTCAGTTACAAATTAAATTCCCATAGCAATTACATAATGTCTTCACATTACAAGCTTCGAGCATCCACATAATAGATACGACATCGCATGCATTCAGCGGCTCTTTGACGCAATTGATTTTGTATTCTGCCTGAATATGTCGTCACAATTCAAGCCATAAGAGCGAAATTAACACTGAATTATCGAATTATTATTTATGCCTGATTGTGACGTCACAAATATAAAGTATGTTAGCCTCAAAGATTTTTCATTCCGTCATCCTTAGTTTGTGGATGTTTGAAGACAAAAACATTTAAGTAATTAACATTGATAAGTGGGAATTATGTTAATTTTTTATTTTTAAATCTTGACTATGTTAATTCTGAGACAGATATACTTTGTAATAAATCATATTTCAGTATCAAAATTATATAATTATGCTAATAGGTTATCAAAACACAAACACAGACACAGGTTACAGAAGAAAACAAACTATTTCTATCATTCACTCTTTCATATAACACGTAAACATCATAACCATGATATAATATACGCGCGGTCCTGACATTGAACGAATTAGATTTAATTCATTCCCAGTTCATTCACGTAAACATCTGTCAAATCGTCAATCAGTGAACAGTTAGGTATTCACGAACAGACGGCCGGTGATTCAGCTAAATGTTTATGTTTGAACGTTCAAACCAAACTATATACCAACTTTGAAGCCACTTTTATTATTAACGCTGCGGATCTACAAATTGGATTTAGCGAGTCCTGGTTGAGAGGGCAAGTGACGGCAGAAACGAAATGAAACGTTTCCAGATTTAATTCGTTTTGGAAAAGGTTTAGCGTGTTTGCTATCCGCCATTACGAAATATATTAAAATGGTTAAATGAATCCTTATTTAAATGAAATAAGAATTTATATATAACATTTGTTTTTTTTTCTTAAATAAGTAATTGTGTAATTGTTGCTTGACTTTAATAAATCAAAAACTTTAATCTTTTTATAAAATATATGTTATTTAATAAAATACCCTTCTCTTATCCCTCGAAGCCGTGAACAGCACCCAACCCACGTACACGAACATAATTAGAGCTGGCACCAGCAGACTCGCCACCACAGGTATCCGCCGCACCCACGCGTGGTACATCGCCAGCAGAAATAAGCATATCCCCACCAGGATAGCGACATACCTCCCATTTCGACGACGTTCTTCCTGCAATAGTTCAAACTTTTATGAAATCCTTATCCATAATAAGCAGACGTCTTATAAGTCGTTATTTATTATCTGATAAGGTTTTAGATCACATTTGTGTTAAAAAGCATAGTCACAGTATTAACCATTCGATTTTATAAGGAAATAAAAACTAACTATGTGTTGTAAATCTGTTTGTCGACGCCAAGCTCCGGAAATAAGCTATACATTATTATATAATAAACTATATATATTATAATACAGAGACACAACGAAATGTTCGTTTCTCAAAATGTATGTATAGATTAGATTAATTAATATATAACAATAAAGTAAGTTTTTAAAATTATTATCAATAATATTGTCAAATTTCTTTATAAGGTTTGAGTAACGAATATATAGATATATAACAGTTTTATTAAACACAGAGTGTGTTGAAGGTAATGGGTGTAGTTGAACGTTAAATAAAGGTATTTGGAAATTTGTCTGTGGAATAGCTTCAGTAACTTTATGTAGAGCGAAACGTGCTCTGTTAATGAGTTTCGTACATCTGCAAAAACAATATCTAGACAACTATAGCAAACAATTTACGATATATGGCGTATAACTTATACTGGGTACTAGTACGTTGTCGGAGCACGTGTAGATTATTTTAATTATATATATATATATATATATATATATATATATATATATATATATATATATATATATATATATATATATATATATATATATATTAACACTTTTGTAGTAAGATTACTTGATTGTGGAAATACAATAATGATATATTTTAATATTTTTTGATTAGAATAAATAGAAAAAAATCAGTAGTGTTACATTAAATATTTACCACGAAGCAACTAAGAAACATATAAAATAGATAAATATTTGATTTTAATTATAGTATTAATGGATATTTATATTAATAACACAACAGAAAAAAATTAAGCACTACACCCTTTCCCCAATTGCAGATATAGCCTTAAGACATTAAATTTTGTCAGCCCAAAAATTATGGTTTCGTTAAAAATTCCTTAACATGTATGTAACAGCGATATTCTACACATACTTATTACAAGGGTCAGACTCGGAGACAATGCAAAGGTTTGATTTGATTTATTCATAATTAAATATTACGAAGCAACATGCCACTTATTAAAAGTTGGAAACAGCTGATTTTAATAAATAAAAACAAAAAAATCATACAAAAACAGTAGCATAAATTAAGATATCCTCTATTTTATACTATAATCAATTTTAATATTTATATAAGAAATCTTATACTTAAAAGAAAATAATATATATATATAAATATATATATACATTAACAAAAAGGAAAAGTTTCATTGTTATATAATAAAACTTTTAGTGACGTAGGTAGCGCATCTGGATGCATGGCGATCTTCTAGTGTGGTTTTTAATCTTTAATCTGTCTCACAACAATTATGGTTGTGATTCAATAGTCAATATTATCTATGGAGATTCTTGCTGATTTCTTTCCATGGTTGCATCGAAATAGTGTAGCTGATGTTATGTAAGTTTTTTAAGTTTGAAATGAAAACTTTTGAATGTGACTTTCATTAACTACTGTGGTAAATTTTACTTTTAGTTAATAAGAACAGATCAATAGAAAAATAGAAGAACTAGCCTTAATGTATACATAATAATAATTACTATTTAAATTATATATAAGTAATAATAATTTACATTTAATTATGTAAAATGTTAGTCCCAAAGGGTGAACGAAGCGTGACAACTGACACAGGTTATTTTAACTTTATTCAGTCGAATTTAATTTAATGTTATAAAGTTTCTCCGATTCACAATATATTGGTAATAAATTACTAATTGAATTAACGAGCCCGGAATTTCTCAGAATTCAATCAGAATATATTGTATGATATCTATTGAAATATTGAATATTCAACAGTCTTGTATCGTTAATAAATGTTATTTGTGAACTGAATAGTTTGGAGTTGCTGGTCCATGAGTGAGGTAATATATATATATATAATATAAAGTTCCCCTTTGATTGGCTTTACTTATTATGTTTCGAATTGGTTCGATGTTAAGACATTTCCCACAGGTAAATTTTGAACAGGCGTTAATTTTGTTAATTTCAATTATAATTGTTTAAGCTAGAATAATAATTTAAACAAAGTTATTGCTTCTTTTATCGATATTTTAACAATGACACATACTTTATTTATAGTAATTAATTTTCGTAATGTTTGAATATTTTTATTAAAGTTTTTAGATTAACTTTTATGAAACAAGGTTTTCATACATTTTTGGATTAAATTCCTGAAACTCATATTTTATTTGTATACATTGCAGCTTCTATTATGATTAGTTTTGTGATATATTTATTAAACTTATTATTTTGTCCTACACCGTTAGTCAGTAACCCTGCATATGATTTCAGTTTTAAATAAAAATACAAAAGCTTTTTAAATATGTACATTATTATATATCAAAGAAAAAATTAAAGTGTTGTAAATTTTGTAACGTGATTTACAATTCCGATTTAAGCTTTTTCAAATTAACAATTGACACGAATCAATAACAAAAATATTATTGAGCGAAGCGAACGAAGTAAGCGGAGCGTTTTACTGGAGACTTTTTACTAAATACGTCTTTGTCACGAATTGGCTCGAAAAATACTTGACGGAAAATTACGAGTCTTTGCAATCAAAAAAACAAACAATAGGGGATATTTTTTTTTTTTTAAATTGAAAAATGTCATCAAAAAAAATTTTTTTTTATATCATTTCAAAAAAACTGATATCCCATTGAAGTCAATACATTCGGCTCGTTTCGCTCAATATGCAAACGGCACCCGAGATTTCGTGAGCGCAGCGAGTCGAAATTGAGGGTTTGTTGGCGCCCCTAGTTTTATAATAGTTATATAAAATTTTACACAAGACTATCTTTTGCTACCGACTTCGCTTACCGCCGTCTCCACTGTATATATACAAATTTATCATGTTATTTATAACATTTGATTGTATAGTTAAAATAAAATGAAAAAGACAGACAGGTCCGGTAAAATAGAAAAAATCTGTCCATGAACTAGATTATATTAAAAATACGGCACAGCTAGCCTTTTAACGTAAGATTTTTACATAAAATAACTAAATTTACTGACGCCTTGGAGGTTAAAAACTAGACATCTAGGCCAAAAGACTTGATGGTACACGAATTTATACGAATAGATTACACAAAATAAGTCTTAGTTTCTAATATTTACTGGAGCTTTTATACTTTCATTAATTTACCTTATATTATAAAAGTTTAAAGTCCCTAACATGAACAGATGTACAAAAAAACAGACAAAAAAAGCGATTACTCAAATGAAAATCCTTGAAATAAGATGGATGGTTCCATGATATGAATTTAAATTAAAAATGTCAACTTCAGCTTTTAGGATTCCTTAATAATAAAAAAATATTAGATATCAAAATAAGAAATATATATATTTAAAATATATATACATATATTATTTTATCTATTATAATAAGATTTTTTATTTTTTAAATATATAATTTCAAGAAACAGTTATTTCCTTATAAATTAGTTTTTGTTTAAACATTAGTCTTAAATTAAAATGTTATTAGGAGTTATATTACATTAAATTAATATTTATAACAATTATCGTATGATTTATTTGATGTATTTGAATAAAATAAGCCACACATGTCACCACACTTAACATTTATTTCATGAAATTCGAGTCGCTTTAAAAGCATTACTTCAAAAGCATGGCTTTATGATATTAAAATGAATGTTTTAGATGCAATACTATATTACACTTTGCATGCATTTACTTTGGTTTAAAAGCTTAAATTTCACAATTATACAATGTTACGTTAACTTTTATAAAAGCTTCATTTCTTAAGTGTTATTTTAGGATTCCGTAATATAGTGAACCCATAATAAAGCTACACACACACACACACACAAAAAACAATATATATATATATATATATATATATATATTAACAATATATATATATATATATATATATATATATATATATATTGTTTTTTATAACATGCTAGAAATAAGCACGGGTTTTTTAATAGAAATGATATAAAAAATACCTATTGAAGACTAATGCTGTTAATCAAGAGGGGCCAGAAATATATACACAAAGATTTACCTTTACAGTAGAAACAGGCGCTTTATGAAGCAAGTTGACTGAGGTTCTTACCTCATTGGTTAATTTCAGGTTCATTGCGCTGTTAAAGTAAAATGTTAATGAAAAAAAAACCACTGACACTTGTACACTAATCGAATATATAATTCAAAATTTATTTTAAACACACCTGTCACTCATAAACACTTAATCGCTTATCAGCCTGCGTATACGCGTCTTCGACGGGATCGCTGAATACACTGGGGAATAATACCGAATGCATAATAAATAGCATCTAACCGTCTGATAAAAACGCGTAAACGTTACTGAACAGCGTATCATTCACTGAACTCTTTTAACCACCAACTCCAACCAACAATACAATAATTTATCACACACATAAATATCGACACTGAAACTTACCAGAGCTGATTTTTATTTACTGCAAAATGTTAAATGAACGGCTATACGGATCTATAAACAATTTTTGCTAACATTCAAAATTTACGATACAAAAAAGCCACAATTGAAAATTGCAAGCTTTGTTGCCTGTTGAGTGATGATCCGCGGTTCTCACATTCGGACGTGTGTTAATTTTTATATATAAAACACTAACAAACAGATATACGACTATATATATTGTTTTAAAACCGGCATCTGTTTTTTTATGTGGAATTCACGATCTATATCTAACTAGTTTATTTTAATTATCTAGATTTATACATAATATTACAATAATAAATATATATACAGTTAATAAAATGTAATTTATTCAACACTTTTATCATATTTTTACCATCTTTTTAACCATTTATTTTTATATTGAAATAAACTAAGCAGGGAAGGAGAAAATATTTTAAAATATAACTAACAGTAAATACCTAATAGTAAAACCGTACACAAGTCTTAGGAGTATCTTCACTCACGTCCGAAGTTGTCTTGTTTAAATAAGTTCTGGAAATACATGTTGCATTTGTTATTTTAATACGAGTTATTCTTTAAATGTACTTAAAGCTCTTCAAGGCTACGTCATTACATTACTGCATAATAATTATGTTCTCGTCATCATTAAACTCAATGGGACGTATATTACACCCCATTTGCCAGACTTTAAAAGTTTTCCATTACTCTTATATCTCCCGGGCTTATAACTTCGCTAAAGAGCTATAAGTTGTTATAAGTTTGATATTAAATATATGATTAACAAGCTCTCGCCCCTGATGTTACTTGTTCGGAACTAAAGCATATATTTACTACATATATATAAATAGAATTTCATTTCTAATTAATTAAGCGTTGTCTATTAATATAAAAATCAATCTTATTTTTATATAACTAACTGTTATTTATATTATAGATATATATATAGTTTATATTTTATTCTCATATAAGCTATATTGTTGTTAAATTGCTTTAAAATTAAAATGACATACAAACATATTCACAAATATTAAATTTTTGATGAGTAACAGGAAGTTTATAATAACTTTAGAATTTTTAATATCTTGATTTATAGGTAGCTGTTTAGAAATTTTTTAAGTTCGTTTTCATGATGTTAATATATTAAATACTTTAAATTTCAACTTAATATTTAGTCTCAAATATTGGATTAGATTAGTTGAAATTATCATTTCAATAAACTGTTTTTGATAAGATTTATAAAAAGTTATTTCTTACTAAATCTTGAAAGACACTTCGATCTTGCTGTGTGGGTAAAAGTCTTGTTTCGTTCCCCTGAACCGTGTATACACTTTTCCATATAATTGATTCAGTAATTATGGCATGAAAGTATAAAAAAACTCGCATATAATATAACGCATACATCATAAGGATATTTCAAAAACAAAACAGTACGTTATTTTCAACACAAAATCAAAATCTTAATTAGAATAATGCTCAGTTAAAATTTACCGAATTATTAATAAAAGCTTAATAAAAGCTCCAATCCCTTGATGATTGATTTTATATAAACCGTTACTAAACTGAAAGCCAAATATCGATTATCATATTATATTTAATGAAATGATGAAACGATATTCATTTTAAAAAGTATTCAATCAATTAATATGTCAGTTTGTATTTTCACATTTCCGTCGGAAGCAACGGTGATTATCGTTAAAATTTTATCATTTGTTTGAGTGCAGACATAAATTTATAAATTTGTTTCCGTCAAAGCATCTTTAGTATGGATTTAGCTGATATGTGACTGAGCTTTTATTAGTGGTTAAAATTGAAATAAAAGAATAAATTATCATAATTCTATCTGTCTGTAATCAATTATTTAATATTTATTTTTAACTAGCTTAAAATACGGATCAAGAACATATAAAAGCGAGAATATTTAAGATATTATTATTCAGTATTTTTTATAAATATATAGGTAAATTCAATTAATTACAGTTAAAAATATATTATTATAGATAAAAAATGTAATACAAACACAATTATGTTATTATTATAAATAACATGGCGGGTTTAATAATAACTTATAAAGACGGACAAAGACAAATGATTGAATAGAAGTAGGTCAAAACTAACTGGTATGTCACTGAACTGTGGCACCCTGCCCGATACAGTTGCCAAAGATGTGACACTATAACTCTTAGGTAACTGAGTTGCCAAGACAAGGACTAAGTTTAGACAAAGTCATCGCACTTTTGTCCTATTACAGAGTATTGAATTTCAAAATTTAAATATACTAGGATCCGCCAACCGTGCACAGCGGGTGTTGAGTTGAGCCCCTCTCCTTTCTTCTTTTCTTGATAACTCTTAAATGACTAAACATCCGCATTCGGTTCAAACATATATGAGAAAATTTTTAGCTAATTATCTCGTCGCATTCTGGAGACAACTAAACACAAAAAAAGTCTCCCAAACGGTTAAGAGCTTCGCTTACGCTCAACTCAATAAAACTTGCCCATCCCTATTTTAAATTTTTCATAAATCCAAGTGATGTTATTTTTATAAATAGACGGAAAACTGATTATAACGATTCATCTGCTGTTGCAACCCACGTCACGGAAATTAATTATAAAATCTTTGCCAGTCTTTGTACTTAGTTAAACATAAAACGTCTTAGAAAGTAAACACATATTAGTTCCGTTCCAGAAGGATATTAAGTATTTGTAATATTTAAAAGGTATTGAACGTACTTCTAAAAGTACAAAATGTAGCTTCAGGTGGTAAAACCATAAATGTAGATCGTCTCGTCTTATTCAGACGGCTAGACGTATCGATCTGAAACTAGAAATATAGATGCAATAGATAAATAAATTGATCATAATCAATAACAAATAATCATATATGAATAAACAGGGACTTTTTACGGTCAGTATAAATGAAATCAGATTTTTAAATAGCATTTTGATATTGTTATATCAGAGTCATAATAAATTATATAATATCCAATCTGGTGTAATCTTAATTTTATTTTATATATTTCTTTAAAACAAATCAAACTATATTCTATATTTAAGCGTTGGCCGTTTTTAGGAATTTTAATTCTACCATATATTTCCTTTTATAAAAAATATTTTATAACCCATGTCTGATTGAAATTTTCACGTCCTGCCAAAACCCCACCATTGTAGCAGTTCCAAGAAGTTTTGGCAAAACCGTACCAGTTTATTGGTAATAAATTTTATGTGAGACAGTTACAGTACGATAACAAATAAAGATTCATTGAGTTGTAATGTGTCGTTATGACAAGTTAGTGGGTATGTTTTACTATTTTTTGGTTCCGTGTTATTGAAGGAGTAATTATATTATATAGCTTAATTGAAAGTAACTCGAGCTCGGGCTGGCTCGACCCTTAAGTAACTCTCACAGATGATAAGCGTAAGTAGCTAATGTAAGCTATCTTGCAATGAGTGGGAAAGTCATGCCCACAACCTATCCATTGATTTCTGTTTATTTTTATATTTATGTAAAAGTATATTGAATATTTCATATTTATGAATATAATATAAAACTAACTTTTTTTTATAAAAAGCGAAAATAACAAAAAAACAACACACTTTTCTTTTCTCTCATACAATTAAAATAAAGGGTATGGCTAGTTACAGTTGTTAATGTTAAGAAATAAACATTACAGCCTTAATATTATTTAATACAATATCTGCTACTTCTAATCTAATATAATGAAATAAAAATCTCACGACTTTAAATAATCAAGAACTGTCTGTAGCGATAAATATTAAAACAAAATTAATAATAATAAATAAGAATTATATAATATAACTTACAAATCTTTATATTTTTACTTTCTTAGTCATCGAAGACGTGGGTGTTTATTTACTATTAGATCCGAGCCCACGTGGTCTTAATATTTACATGAACGTAAATTCTTTAATCTCAAACGTTACTCAGGATTCCACGACGACGCTATTCTTAAACCCCGCTGTTTATACATCAGGGATTATACATCTCACATTATAATCCAACGAATAACTTTCAAAGATCATATACTTATAGTGTTAAGATTCTGATAGATCCTTTAATTATAGTTCTGAAATACATACTAATTTATTTTTGATGATTTATTTTATATCATTTAAAATCTTAATTTTAATACTGTATTATGTTTAATTTATATAAACGATATCATTGACCTGCTTTAAATACACAATTTTAACCTAACAAATTTCATTTTTAATTTTCTTTTTACAAGCTTAAACAAAAATATATTATATTTAATAAAATCTAATAAGATTATTTTATGAATATGATGTTTCTTTGTACTTTAAAATGCGAGTTAAATTCTAAACAGTGTATTATTTTAATGATCCATAAAGCGTGTCAGATGTACTAAAGAGCTTTGTGAAGAGAATTCACAAACCATTATACTTCGCTCCTGACCCGATTAACAAATTTATGTTATTGTCCCGGAACTTATTGTTTTTGACCTTATTGTTTTATGTTTTCGTATTTATTGATGTAGATTTTTTTTATAAATAAATTGTTTTAGTCATGAATTATTTTTAATTTCGTTTGCTTAGTAACAAACACTAATGATGAAAATAAGATGTTATCCCCTAATTATATAAATTAACTAAACTAGAGATTCGATTCGATTCCGAACGAACTTCCTTCGGCGGTATTTCCAGATCGGTACGACATGGGTACCATCAAAAAAAGGCGTTTACTCCTTCCAAGGCCAGCAGCTCTCTTGTGAATCCTCGGATGTTGCAAGAGTTCATGGGCGGCGGTGATCACGTATCATCTGGTACCCGCCAGCTCGATTGCCCTCCTCTAATATAAAAAAAATACAAATTCTAGAGATTTACAATGAATACATTTTTCAAAGATACAAATATTTTTACATAAAAAAATCACATAAACCTACATTTTGAACTAATTTTATGAAGTTAAAACTTCAATCAAAAACTGGAATCAGGTTATTATCATGAAAAAATAGGTAAAATAAAAAAATGTAACTGTTGTAAATAAAACTATTTCACAGATTTAACTCGGTTCTGAGGTCACAGGGTCGAGTCCTACTTGTGTGTGAATAAAATAGCTGGAGAATTAGGAATCGACGTAACCATATATATATATATATATATATATATATATATATATATCGAAGAAAACATTTGTTTTCCGCTTACATTATTAATTTCATCATCATCATCTATTCTTCATGCATTTATCTCACTTTTAGGGTCGGCGCAATATGTTTTTTCCTTCCATACTCTCTTGTTACTCGTCAGCTCTGTACACACTCCCTTCTTCTCCATATCGTCTTTCAAGCAATCCATCCATCTTTTCTTCGGCCGTCCTCAACCTGTCCATCTCTCCACTACCATACCCAGCACTCTTTTGGTCACACATTTTATTATTTTGTATAAATAATATAAAAATAAACTTCTTTATTATCTACGATATTAATATAGTTGATTACAATAGCAACAATAAACAATGTTTGTAATTAAACTCGGATATTAGAAACCAAACGCTCACTTACCGGCAAAAAGTTGGAAGATTAATGGACGAAATTCCCAACATTCAAAAACCTTCACATAAATTTGTGGTCCCCGCTTGGAAGTTGTAAATGATTACTATTTAAGGGTAGGTTATGGACATAATGTTGCCTTTCCACCTGCTCTATCTTGTAACGAATTTATAGTGCTTTTAATAGGGTCCATTAGCATAATTATCAAGTTTAAAAATGCAGGTATAGTACTAAAATTACAGTGACATTGTGACGGATAAATTAATGAATTCTCTTTTACTATTAAATTACAATTAATTATATAATGTATTAGATAATTTACACATTTTATTATTTCTGAAAAGTTTTGCTCTTCTTTTTTAATTTTAGTTATATTTATAATCTATGCCAATTTGTCTATAATCTATGGTATATGCCTTCTTAATTAGTAGTAGTATCATAGAAATATATCTATTTTACTACAATAAAATATATGATAAAGGTTTTGCAAATTTTATAACCCTAGAGTGTGACCACCTGCGTTCAAAGAAACTACAATGTATTAAATTGTTGCTGCACTTTATAGGCACGGCTGGATCGTTAAGCGGAAGGAGAGATATCGTAACCCGGTCCATTCATGACTTTGTATCAAATTGTTGTTATTTAATATTAAATTTTTCAACCTATAAAAGCATGAGGTTGTAAAAATGTTATAATATTGTGTCTTTATGGTGCACACATTGTAACAGATTGTAAGAACCGCTGAGATATTGCTTTTCATAAAACTAAAGACCTAATTAAATGTTTCACTTTCAATCACTTTAAATCCTTAATTGAAATTATTTGTAGAATAACAAAAATAACATAAATACAACATAGAAAATAAAACTCAAATAAAATCATTGTGGATAGAAAAACCTTGAAACCTTTTAATGTAAACGATTTGTTATTAAATAAATACTTTACGAGGGTAAGTACTGTGTTTATTGTCGTATTTACTTCAGTACTCTTCAACCCTAACCACTAGTCAGGTTGAGAGGAGAAAGAAATATAACTAGGATCCGCCAACCGTGCGCGGCGGGTGTTGAGCTGAGCCCCTCTCCTTTCTTCTTTTCTTGATAACTTTTGAATGGCTAAACATTTTTTCAATTTGTTTTCGCTATAACATCCGCGATCGGCTCAAACATACATGAGAATTTTAGCTAATTATCTCGACGCATTCTGGAGACAACTAAACAACAAAAAGGTCTCCCAAACGGTTAAGAGTTTCGCTTACGCTCAGCTCAATAACCATATAAATTGAAATAACAATTTATCAATCAATATAAACAATAAATGAATTGTCATATAATGACAATAAATTAAGTACTTGTGCTTAAGTATTCCTTTCGTGTAATGTACAATACAATATCTATTGAAAATGATGTAATTTTTCTCCTAATTTAACGACATTCTTTGTCGAAAATTTTTAAGTTATTAAAAAAGTACTATATATACTTGGGTATACAAACATTATTACATAGTACGATCTATGTAGCTAAATAATATATATACATATATATATTTACATATATATATATATATATATATGTATATAAATATATATATATATATATATTTATATACATATCAAGTACGTTTGCAGCAACATTAAGCTATCATTACTTAAAAGTTTTTAGTTTTATTAAAGTTACTAACCTAAACCAAATATTATGTATCCTTCTGAAAGTAAGAGAATTTGCTAGAGTAAAAGACATCCTATATTTTGACTCGGATAATTAGATAACATCATACCAAATTTCATCAAAATCTGGACAGATCTTTTGTTGCATATATAACTCAAATTTACATGGTATTTTACCGTGAAAATAAAATTTTATCAAAATAAGTCAAGTAGTTGTAGCGTAATGTGTTAATAAATAAACAGTCTATTGCATGTACGTTCTTAACTTTCTTAGCTATACATGTTCTCAAGAACTAACTTGCTCACGATAGTCTAAAAAAAACATTCTTAAAGACGATATCAACAAATTGCTTTTTCCGCCCGTTCCGTCCATGAAAATTCCATATTGAAGTGAAACTTCTATAGAATTGTTGTGATTTGAAACTAAAAAGAAACTTAAAGAAACATACATAAATGTATAGAAGAGAATGAGATAGAAGATTATCCATCGCTGTTATGGCGCTATCTAGTGATTAATCTGTAAACTAAGTTATTAGAGGTATATAAGAAAGTTATAATCTTTTAAAACTTACGAGATAGATGGCGCTGACACTTTTGCATAACTAACTTTTCATAGTTTTTAAGGTAATTTCTATTATTTTTTAGTATTTTTTTCATACATACCTCCTAAAATAACCAATAACAGTTTTTGGAATGCGCGTACAAACATTTCGATGATTTTTATTTATATATGTATATGTGAAAGTTTGTGAGTTTGTCGAAATGAACAGTATAGAACTGTGCTCACACAATCCGGGATAAGTATAAAAAGGCTATTTTAATACAGTAATAATGCGACAATCTTTTTGCAGGGCACTTTCGAACTATCGAATTTGTCGGATTATAGAGCAGTCTTAGACCCCCTATAGTCTTTATAGTGTTTTTTTACAAGAGTACCTTGTAATCCGGAAAATTAGATTCTGTTATACTCTGAACTACAAACCTAATTATGTATGTCGAATTTAGTAAAATTCAAACAAATCAATCAGAATCAAAACAATACCTTTGCTAGCACAATAGTGATGGCGCGAAAAGTTGTAACCTGTTCAACCATACATTATCCACATTAGCGAATATTGTCAAAAATTATATTGCCAATTTTTTTTTTCTTAAAACCATCACCTATTCCTAGTCTTTTTGATTGAACATTTCATAAATATCCGTCAATTAGTTTTCGAGCCTATTCGTGACAAAGAATGTGAAAATCACCAGTAGAACGCTACGCTCGCTTCGCTCAATTACTAGGGGCGCCAACAAACCCTCAATTTCGACACGGTGTGCTCGCGAAATCTCGGGTGCCGTTTGCATATTGAGCGAAGCGATTCCAGTGTATTCACTCATCGTTTCCCATTGACTTCAATGGGATATCTGTATTTTGACATGACATAATTTTTTTTTTTTTTTTTACATTTTTCAAAATTTTTTTTTAAAAACCATCACCTCATTTGTGTCTTTTTGTTTGCAAAATTTCATAATTATCCTTCAAGTAGTTTTCGAGCCTATTCGTGACAAAGAATGTGAAAAAGTCTCCAGTGGAACGCTCCGCTCAATTATTAATTTATACTGGCCCTTAAATATAAGGTAATTAAAAATAATATTAATAAAACTACAAATTCAATATATCATTTAATCGGCAATGTAAAAAAAATTAAAGCTGACTTATTAATTTGTTCGTCAATATTATTATAATCGTGATATAAATAATAATACTCTGTTTAATCAACAATTATAGCCATAATTAAAAAATGTATACAAAAAAAATGTATAATAAATGTAAAAATATACTAAATAGTAATGTACGCAAAAAAAGTATTGCATAATAAATAAAAAATATAATTAACGTGTCACTGGGACTTAATGTTATACAAATGTATAATTATACAAATTATAAATAATTATACAATAGTACAAATGTATAATTATACAGATCTACACATGTCATCAAAATTACAATTATGTATACTGTTGTGGAAATACTCCTTTAAGTGTTTCAGAGGACAGAGTTCTGTTTCACACATCGGTAATTTTATTACTCTCTCCTGATGAAGGGTTAATATTTTATCACCGTCTGAACACCTGTAATATATAATAATTAATCACTTGACTTGGTTAATAACAATAAATTAAATAATAGAGATAAAAGAGCAGGACGGATAATTACATTGTCTCAACCCTCAAATAATAGAGTGATAAAAGAGCAGGATGAAGAATTACATTGTCTTGACCCTCAAATAATAGAGAGTTATAAGAGCAGGACGGATAATTACATTGTCTCAACCCTCAAATAATAGAGTGATAAAAGAGCAGGATGAAGAATTACATTGTCTTGACCCTCAAATAATAGAGAGATATAAGAGCAGGATGGAGAATTACATTGTCGTGACCCTCAAATAATAGAGAGATAAAAGAGCAGGATGGAGAATTACATTGTCTTGACCCTCAAATAATAGAGAGATATAAGAGCAGGATGGAGAATTACATTGTCTTGACCCTCAAATAATAGAGAGATATAAGAGCAGGATGGAGAATTACATTGTCTTGACCCTCAAATAATAGAGAGATATAAGAGCAGGATGGAGAATTACATTGTCTTGACCCTCAAATAATAGAGAGATAAAAGAGCAGGATGGAGAATTACATCGTCTTGACCCTCAAATAATAGAGAGATATAAGAGCAGGATGGAGAATTACATCGTCTTGACCCTCAAATAATAGAGAGATAAAAGAGCAGGATGGAGAATTACATTGTCTTGACCCTCAAATAATAGAGAGATATAAGAGCAGGATGGAGAATTACATTGTCTTGACCCTCAAATAATAGAGAGATATAAGGGCAGGATGGAGAATTACATTGTCTTGACCCTCAAATAATAGAGATAGAAGATCAGGTCGGAGTGATCGACCTCGGATGGTTTATGGCCATCGTAGAACAATTTGTATTTTTCAATGGAACTCTCTCAATGAATCCATTATAAATAATCAATATATTAAAATAACAATAACAAAAACTTACTTGTATAAAACAAACGCTAAGTTTGAAGCAAAACAGTCAATAGTTGAAGCCCTCCAAGTTCTATTATCATCGACTGTGTTAGCTCTCAAATGGTTTGTCGGTTTGTAGAGATGCAAGTGTGTTAGAAGTTTTAGTAACGTCCCAGAGTGAGAAAAGAGGAATGTTGCTGTTACGTTCTCTTTGCTGTAAACACATTAATAATATATATAATATGTATAAATATTACATAAATAAATGGGTTTCATTTTCTATTTAAGTGCATATTTGTGAAATAAGTTTCTATATGTTTGGAATAAAAAATTTAATATACTGTGAATCATTAGTTAAAATTTTTTAAAAACTCTGTAATCAGTATAAATTTTTTTACAACAGTATATATTTTTTCAAAAAACACTTGGTAAAGATCATATTAATATATGATACATAACCTTCATTAATAAGATGATGATGAGATAAGATGAAGTGAAATGAGATGAGATGAGGTGAGGTGAGAGATAAAACAACTTAATTCAAACACTAATTTAATTTATACCTCATAGTTTCAAACATATTCTTTAATATCATGCAGGCCTGGTAATATGTTATACTATGGCCGTATCCATCCAACCAGTAATGCTTCAGGTCATGATAATATTCAAGTGTCTGAAAAATGTATACACTTAAGAAAACCAAATTATATATATTAAAAATATACTAAATTTAATGCATACTTTAATACTCATTTCATTAAAACCATAACACCACGGTGATATATAGTATTTATGCCATGAAGTTTCATAACCACATATCTTGTACATCAGAATCACAGTTTCTGTAAAAAAAATGTCATTTACTTATTTATTTTTACTTATTTATATCATATCCACTTTGAATTGATACCAGCGATCACTTGTCTATCTGCAAGTGTTAGAACTATTTTAATACAATACTTTTGAAATACGCCCTTCTATACAGACAGTCTCCAGCTTAAAAGAAGACTATGAGTGTTCCAAACACCCTGCTCTGAGAAGAACCACACAACAAACTCACATTATTTTTTATAGTAATATATAATATTTCAAAAACGTCAATATTTAGTGACCAATTTACAAACAACTAGAACTGTTATAATCAATTCAATAAGCCGATAATGGTTCCCTAGCATAACGCAAGGAAGCTATTAATAACAAAGCTATGAATCTTACAAACCCAGAGACAATAATCTCTTTAAGCCAAGTTGCTTTGACACAGACTCCACAGTGTCATTCATAATTTTACTTGAGCCAAATAAATTTTGCTCCTTGTATGTATCAGGATTTTTCTTCACTTGTTCCTTCCATCTATCACAGTGTCTGTAAAACTGGAAACCATAATAAATCTGCATAAAATTAAAGATTTTATTTATGGTCGTACATTTACTTTCAGATTTATTTAATTAAAAAAAATAGAAATATTTTTTTTTAATATTTAGATCCTATCACTGCACAATAACTATCTACTAAAAATAAAAAAAATGAAAAATAATATACTTTTAAATAAGTAATAATGTCTATAACAACATTTATCTTACTCTTAATGTGGTGTCAACTTTGGAAGCGGGCTCAAAAACAACATTTTGTGCATTCTTTTTATCAAATAATCCAATTGTAAAGTATATTGCACTCTGCTGTGCTCTCTGTGTAGCCGTGTATCTGAACTGGAAATGCAGACAAGTAAAATTTATTAAAAATATTTTTGTAATTTCAAGACAGACTTATTAACACTTTAATGACCAGGCACGTCAATTGGCGTCCTAACCAATACTAAAGTTAACTGCCCGGTCGTTAGTGTTAACTTTAACACTTTTTGAGTATTTTACCTTAAATGTTTGATTATTATATTTTTGTTTAATGGCATTAGGAAACCTCTTCTGCATCCGTTCAGCCAGTAATATCATTTCATCTTGTCCTTCTATTGTCAGGAACTTCTCATGCTCTTCAGATGTATTACTTGCCCATCTTGTGAACCAATTCACTTGCTCTTCACTTAAAGGACCTATGATAATTTTAATAATTTAAATTACTTTATAAGTTATTATATTACAACACTAAATGATTTTTACCTTTCCGATGACTATTCTGCATGAGAATTTCGTACTTTAAATCTCTTAATTTAGTATTCATACCACGTATATCCGTACTACCAGGTAAACGAGTTCCATGCCGCAGGACCATCCATATTTTTGAATGTTTGCAATCTATATATTGTAAAAGTTATGATATTTGACATTAAAATAAGTTCAAATATTAAAAACATATTTGCATTTTTAGTTTTAATTCAATATAGATGATACTCAATTACCTAAGCTCTAAATCATCATGTAATGTTTTAAATCAATAATTTACGGTCAACACTTACTAGGAAACTTAATTATTGAGTCGTCCTTATTCGACCTTAACCTATAAGGAGTGCGGGTTCCTAAATAATTACGAATATCTGAGGCTTTCACTGCAGAAGCAACAACTTTTGAATTAAAATATAACGTAACAACAAAACAAATTACAAAAAATATTGTACTTGAAAGGCATTGAATATTGTAATTTTTCATATTTATATATTTTTATTAAAAAACACAAAAATTTTGTTTCAAAACATTAATGCAACTACGAAAATGTAAACATTTTCTTTTTTTTTATATAGTAAAAATTTGAATCTTTGACATAAGCTTTTTATATAATTCAATCACTGGCGGCATGGATAATGGCCTTTTAACTTTTACCTTTATGAAGCTTTTTTTCTAAAATATTGTATTACAAAAATACAAATTATTGATGGACTTGCTATGAAACCAGTTACTCTTTTTCTTTATTTCACTCTTTTGTTTTAAATTTTAATTATTAGAAATTTACATTTTAACTTAGTTATATATTTACATTTATATTATAAATATTTTTAATAAAATAAAAATATAAAAAAAATAACGTAGATTTAAAAAAAAATCCGGGAACGATAAAGCATTTAAATTTATTTTGATCAAAGAATGGCTTCAGTATATATTATAAGTAGAGATTTAACTTTCGGTCTAAACGACATTTATCTCAATTCGTTTAAATATTACGTATGATGTGATTGTGACTAAACATATCAGAGAGTAAGGGTTCAAGTAACAGTTTCAACGTTAAGGTTAACTAGCTAACTAAAATGATAAAAGACTGAACTTCATTATTCACTTTTGGAACATTTTCATATTCAATCCAGATTTTTTTTTCAAAATACTTTTTTACAAAACCTAATTCAGGTGCATGAATAAATTATAAAACGAATGTTTCGTGCAGTAAACATTTATCCAACTTATATTTTTTAAAGGCAGTGTTAGCAAAATAGCTGAAATTCCCTTTCAAATTTGTATCAACCCTCTAGCTATGCGATAATACCGTTGGATATTAAACTAAGATTATGTCTTGTCTGACCTTTAAGACCGTTCCAGCTCCCGTCATCAACGCTTAGCTCGATTACGCCAAGCCCTAACAGCTAATACTCTGGAAATGCCTGATATTGAAACTTATGTAGTTTTGCAATAACCTTTGACCCAACAGAATCAAGCGTCGTGGCCTTAAAAACTATGAGCCACTAATTACAATCCCTATGCTTGCATGTTGACTACCGGTAGATCTACTCAACGCCATCTGCTCCTTCAGAGCCTATGGTGTAAGAGGCTGAGATCCCGCTCATTGGATTTCGCGATATATATACTGTACTAGTGCAATAGTTCCTTTTAAAACCTTGTAATCGTGATCCCAAGATTGCGGATTACAATATAATACGCTACGACGGGCAAACCAGACTTGGCGGCATTATTTTTTAATATAAAGAAGTTCTTCACTGCGTCACACTCGACCCCTCTCAACTAGGAATATAGAAGCATCAATATGTCCGATGAGTATCACGGGTCATCAACCTGTTATACTAGCATCCGTTTATCACTCTTCTTCAAGAGAGAAACCCGAAGTCATTCGTTTCTCTAGGTAACCCAGCCATTTTGGCGGGTGACCTAAACAGTAAACATGGCCGCTGGAACTTTTTTATAAGACGTTTTAATACTAATGGTTTTACATTAAATAAACTAACTGACTTACCAGACATAAATTGTGATATATTAGCCTCATTTAATGTGACGTCTTTAATTGATAATAATAATGACAGACCAGATGGGCTCACCATAGCCCTCTTAAAGAACATTACCCTTCAGGTGCATTCTATTATAGAGGCGTTCCCCGAGATAGATTCAAACTATAGATTCGTCCTAATTCAGCTAGGATCCCTTTATTTCCTGACAACTTAAGCTCTGTAGAGGATGCGAGGAGAGCCACAACACAGGTCAATAATTTATTTCAACACAAAATAACAAGTACAATAAGGGAGGGAGGGGAAACATTTAATTATGGAAAAGAAACGCAAAGGCTCCGTTCGTCAGTCGGACGAATCGGAAGAAGCTCCAAAAAGAGGTGAAGGACTCTCTTATCTCTCTCGGTGCCGACAGCTGGGACCGGAGCCTGGAAGGGTTCTCTCCAACGCACCAGGTTTTCTGGTCGCTAGAGAGGGCCCTCAAAAGCCAACTCTGATTCAGTTATATCTATTGATTAGGTCTATCCACCCTGACGCCTTAGATAAAACGGAGTGTTTCGAAACGAGATAAACGTGATAAATCCAAGGCTTGAAATCCAAAAAACCGCCAGGCTCTGATCTTATTACTAACAGGGCCCTTTAAACTACTCCCTCCCTATTTATTATAACTATTAGTCCTCATATTTAATACACTATTGAACGGTTGTTTAATCCCTGACGTTTAGTAAAAGGCAATAGTTATAGATAAACACAAGCCCGCCTACTCTCCCTTGTAGCCCCTATTAGTATTTTAAATTCGATAGGCAAATTAAACAAACGTATATTTTAGTTAGGTTAAAATGAGAAGTTGAAACACTCAAAATAATTCCCAATGAGAAGTTCAGATCTAAATCTCGACACTCGGAGCTGACACCTTGTGTAGCAAACGCGGCTGATAAAGTCTGGCAGCCTTTTTATCCTTATTCCATATTTCTGTGACAACTCATTTGTTTATATGTATTCTATTAAAATTTCCTTGACTAGAGTAGATTTACCATATACGCTGATATTTGTATATTCCGCGTTATTCCGCTATTTTGCTTGAGCTATAATGTGATATTCATGCAAAGCACAAAATAAATTTTGGTGTCAGAGCTAGATTTCAATGTCTATACAATTTCCATTTCTTTAAGCTCTCGGTGACAGTTCTAATTTGATAGTTGTAGTGTTGTGACCAAATAGGTAATAATATCGATTGCATATAGTAATTACAGTGACGATTCATCAGATTTTGATTATAATAAATTAATAAGGTATACCACGGTATAACCTTGTTCGTATATAATCGTCATATTTTTATAAAATAATGCATACATCATTTAAAAAAGACGATTGTTCAAGTTTTCACATGAAGCTGTTATCGAGAGCTTAAAGAAATGCAAATAATATAATGTTATAGAATGTTGAAATTATGTAGTTAGCAATGGAGGTAGTTGACATTTGACACCACAATTTGACTTTGACACTATAAAGTGTAATTTAGGTTATGTTGTCTTGTGTTCTACAGTATTTAATTTCTATATAAAATTAATTTACATTGGAGTTTAATTAAATAACATTCATATTATATTAATATCATTCTAATATATACTTAAGTATACTTCAATATAAGTTTTAAGGTTCAGTTTCTACTTAAATTTTATTGAATATCTTATAACCTATTCAAGAATGGCGACAGCTTATGGTATACATATAGGCAATAGTTCTGGTTGTCTGGCGACATTTGCCAATGGAGACCCTTCTGTTTTGGCTAACGACGCTGGAGATCGAGTCACACCAGCTATTGTTGCTCTCAATGGTATAGAATGGGAAATAGGTCTTCCCGCTAAATCAGGACAGGCGTTGTCAAAAGCAATAATAAAAAATAACAAGCGTCTAATGAATTGTGATTTTAGTGAAGATGACATTAGTTTTGTAGAAAATTCTTCTTCATGTAGAATTCAGAATGATGATAAACTAGTGTATGAGTTTGAAACAAGTGAAACAAAATTATATTCAAATCCTGATAACATTGCAACAAGAATATACGCTAAATTATATACTATTGCAAGTCATGCTGTTCATAATGAAGGTGACTTAAAGTTAGTTTTGGCAGCACCATTGAATTGGTCAACTGCGAGTAGAGAGAGATTAGTAAAGTGTGCCGAGTTAGCTGGTTTTGATGTTATACAAGTTATCAGTGAGCCGGCAGCAGCTCTTCTTGCCTACAATATTGAAGACTCAGTAGATGATGTAAATGTGTTAGTATACAGACTGGGTGGTTCTACTTGTGCAGCTTCAATAGTTAAAGTCTCTTCAGGCTTTATGTCAGTAGAAAAAAATATTTTTAGAGCTGATCTTGGAGGACAGTGCCTAACAAAAGATTTAGCTGATTACATTGCGCAGGAATTTAAGCAGAAGTGGAAATTAGATCCCCATGAAAGCAAGAGAGCTATGTCGAAGTTATTGAACCATGCCGACAACTGCAAACATATCCTGTCTACTTTAAGTTCAGCCCACGTGTTTATTGAGTCATTATTGGATGGGGTTGACTGGAGTCAAAATGTGACGAGAGCGAGATTTGAAAACATAATATCTTCAAAGATTTCATCATATATTGAACCAGCAAAACAGGTGATTGATGGTTTTGATGGTAAAATTAGTAAAATTGTACTCTGTGGAGGTAGTATGAAGATTCCCAAGTTACAATCTGCTGTGGCAAGTTTGTTGCCAGAAGCCGAAATTTTATCAGGCATTAATCCTGATGAAGTGATAGCCATGGGATGTGCAAGACAAGCGGGTATGATGTTGGATTTACCAGAACTCTCCTTATCAAACACAAATATGGAGGTTGAATTCCTCGGAAAAGATGTATATTTAAAATATTTAGACCAAACAATCAAATTATTTAAGGAAGGATCCCCACTATACACACAAAATGTATGCAGCATTGAAACTGATAAGGAAACTAAGAATATAAGTTTTACTTTACACGACAATCCAAGCAGCGAGCAGTTTGCAAAGGAAACATTCAATATTGAAAATCTAACCAAGCCTTTTAAATTAAAAGCTACTTTACAGCCATCAAAAATTTTAATTCAAGTTGAATGATTTGATATAAAATACTGAACTCAATAAAACAGTACAATTATTGTCTTTTTAATTTATTTTCTTTTTTTGTAAATTAAAAACTTTTTTTTACCTAAGAAAATTTTTAAATCTTTCGTCTAAGATTTTATAAAGATAAAGACAAAAAACCTATTTAATACTAAATCTACCGACAATTCTTGTATACCTGTTCCTACCGCACGCCGTCAAATTGACCGGTAATTAAAAGTTATTTTTTTATAAACCGTAGGTAATAATGGAAATAACTAAAAGTAAAGTGACGAAAATGTTATATGCATATTCTAAAAATTGTCATGTAGTTCGATAACGATATTATAAGGATTAAAAATGTGTAAGTTTTACAAAAGTTTAAGAACGGTCAATTTGACCGGTACTTGGTAGGTTTAGTGTTAACTAAAATTATTGTTAGTAACGTTAACACCTGCCTAAAACATAATAATATATTGCAAATTTTAATCCATACTTTTTTATATCACTAAACATATTTTTTTTTTATAAATGTATATTTTCCTGAATATTTGGCAGTAAAATAAAAAACATTAGTCCCTACAAAAAAAAATTACCGAAATATGGCGCCAGGTGATATATTAAATATATTTTAAGTAAATGCATGGATGTTACAAACTGAACATTAGGAGAAGTACATACCCATTAAACCATATTTATCTACAAATTTTTGTAAAGGTATTTAATAAAAGTTTATAGAAATGGAAACATTACCAACGACGGGCAGTAATATTGGTGGTGAAAGACTGCAAAATATGTTAAAAAGTTTAACGAGGTGTAAAATTGTAAGAATTACCAATATGTTCTTTTTGTCCTAGTTTTGCAACATCTTCAATAGGTAAATTAATAATAACATTTTTCGGACAGGATTATTTGAATGAAAAAGCTGAATCTAAAAAGTTACGGGAAATTAAAAACAAAATGGATTTAGAGTTGAAAGAAGCCCGCGAACTTGAAAAATCAAATCGGTATCATTTACAATCTTCCAGGGAAATGATCGAAAACTTGCAAGAAACTGTATCACAGCTAGTTTATCTAAAAAGGGACATCAAAAAATTTAAAGATGAAATAATTTCCAAGGATATTGCAATTGCAAATATAAAAAAGGTATTTGGCTAATACTTTATATAAAAGTAATAAATATAAGTATTTACTTACCGCTTAATTCTAAATTAAACATTTTTATATATATTATAATCGATTTGTCATCTTAGGATAATGATAATATGGCACAGAGACATAATGAAAAAATTGAAGAAATGCATAAATCTCACGAAAACTACATTCAAGAACTTACATCTCGCAATGAAAAAAAAAGTAAATACGTTTTTAATATTTCATAATAATTAAATATATATAAAGCCGATTTATTTGTTTAAGAGGCCGTTATTAAATTAAGTCTAGACTAAATGTTATCAATTCTTATTATATCAAAGGGTTAGAGGATGCGATCTTACATAATTTTACTGCTTATTGCCTATTTTTTTCAAACACCTTACCATAAAGTCTTAACTGATGATGATGATGAGTGATGAGTTAACTAATTATGATGAAGATGATTAGTGAGTCATGAGTTTACTGATGATGGTGATGAGTTTACTGATGATGTTGATGACTGAGTGATGAGTTTACTGATGATGATGATGATGAGTGAGTGATGAGTTTACTGATGATGATGAGTGAGTTTTGAATTAACTGATGATGAGTGAGTGAGTGACGAATTATCTGATGATGAGTGAGTGACGAATTAACTGATGATGAGTGAGTGACGAAATAATTGTAGATGAGTGAGTGACGAATTAATTGATGATGAGCGAGTGACGAATTAACTGATGATGAGTGAGTGCCGAATTAACTGATGATGAGTGAGTGACGAAATAATTGTAGATGAGTGAGTGACGAATTAATTGATGATGAGCGAGTGACGAATTAACTGATGATGAGTAAGTAATGAGTTAACTGATGACAATGATAAGTGAGTAATGAGTTAATGCGAATAATATTATTGCAGTAACTTAGTTATTACTGAAGAATATTAGTTGATGAAATAATTTATTTGATATGTCTATTGCTTGCTAAAATTTCTCATTCAGGCGGGGTAGGAGTTACATTTTGTGAAATCTTACAATTGGGGGGAGAGGTTCAAATTAGGCTTCAAAATGTTACCTCATTTATGAACGACCCCTGATAATATTAGTTTAAATTTAAGTCCAGCAGGTTCAATACGATTTAGACACCCAAGTGGCTCAATACACTTGCGTGATAGAGGAATTGCGAAGCAAAATAAAAGATACTGAAGAAGAACACAAGGATAAGGTAAACTATTTATTTTTAGTATTTATTATATATTTAAAGAGACTAACTGTTATAATATTTAAAGACGAACTTAGTGGTATTGGAGTATGAAGAGAAAATACAAAGAAAAACTGCTGAAATTTCTCAACTACAAGAACAGCTGGCGATGCATGCTGTTAACACAGATGCCAAAATTGACGCTTACAGACGGGTGAGTATATAGTTTAAAAAAATATCGTTCTATCTAAATTTAATCTAATCTAAATCTAAGTTCTCAGTACCATTCAATTAGTTGGACATCTTTAAACTGATATATATTTTTTTTATATTATAAAAAGTTTTATTTATGGTAAAAGACCAAACATTGTGTTTGGCGTAGACAGAGACAAATCTTCTGTCGCATTCATATACGGATGAGAATACATTATTTAATGTGCAAAAATGAGACAGCAATATGATTTTTAGTTCCGTTCTCTAACAAGCTTTTTAATTTGTATTCCGCAGTGCATTAGTTGAAATTATAATGATTAGTTAATAGTTCTGTTTGGTGTTGCATCTACTCGATTTCAAAATTACCCGAAAACAATGTATAATTAATATAATTTTACTTTAAATGGCAAATTGTTTCTGAAATAAACTAAATGGTGGTTTCATTAATTATTTGTATGTAAGGTACAATAATTGCAATATTTTAGACCACACACACTCTACACTACATACAAGATTAAAAAAATATATATTTTAGTCCACCTGAATGTAAGTTGTAACTATGCCTAATGTTCTGCAAATATTTATTTATTTATATCTTTTTCACTTTGAATCCATACCAGTGATCATTTATCTATCAAATGGGAGTGGAAGGGCGTATTTTGACACCGTACGTATCGAAATAAGCCCTTCTGTAGAGACAATCATTTAAAATAAAGCTACAAGGGTTACAAACGCGCAGTTCTAAGAAGAACCACACAACAAACTCAGCAACTTTTTTTAAAGTAATAATATAGACATTATCTCGGGAAGGGGATTGTTTTTAACATACACTTCACCCTACAAAACACGTAATTCTTAAAAGCCCGCATATATGGGAGAAAATGGCAATACTATGGTTTTTGTGACTCCATACATGCATTACATTGTTTACAGTTGACTTACTCACTGACTGATTTATCACTTTTAATTTTTTTTTAAATTAATAATCTAACTTACTTCTTAACGTAACTTATGAATATGAATGAAATATATTAAAAAAAAAAAAAAACTTTTTTGAAATGTTATTTTTTGTTTTGTCAATACTTAGGTAAAATTAATTTTAAGGCAACACCATCAGTCCCTTATAACTACTGTTATAGACTTTTATAAAAATATACTAAATATCTTTGACAAGATCAATTTAACGTTTAAATCGTATTAGCATTGCGTTATGCTGAATCATTCTCCTTATTTTAATTTGCATAATGAAATCGAAGAGAGTTCTCTGATACAAGTATTGCTTGAACAAAAATTATCTAATACAGCCCGTCTTTGTTTTAATATTAATATATTTCAAAATTATGTTATATTAATATATTGTTGTTGTTAATAATATTTATTTCATACGAACATATTTTTAATTTACCAAATAATGCCCTATTAAAATATTACCAAACTGGGAGCTAGTTTGTAATTTTAATTTCCTTGAAAGTGCAAATATTTAGTAAAACTAATGCGCATGCGCATCAAGTATGCAAGCGGTCGGGTCAATGACCGGACCGTTAATTATTTATTGTGGTTATCGAATTTAATTTAATTTTGGTAAAAGTAAGCCAATTCCTCTATGAAATATGAAACAAATTCTATAGTGTTTTACTATCGAGTAGAATTTATATTTACTCTATTAGAAGAGAAGTTAGAAATTAGTTGTAATTATATTTGTAGAAGCTCGAAGATCTAGAAGAGAGAGAAAGAACAAATAAATTTAAAGAGTATCTAGCACAGAACCATTCACAAATAGAGAATAGAGTTGAGCGTCCGTATTCTTCGAATCGTGATTACGCTGACAACTCAGATACCTATCTGACAGAGAGTCAAATGCCGGTTTACTCGAAGCAAAAACTGGCATTACAAGTAATATACGATACGAGAAATAATTTACCTAAAAATGAAAAAAAAACACATTTCAATATAACTAAAAAGAGAAAACTATATACCGAGAAGGACTTTCTAAATCAGTAGCGTTTAGTTGTCTTCATGTGCTCAGGCTCAGGAGTAATTGAGCGATTAATGTTACCTTTTAAAATAAAATTCACGTTCTTTTATCTTTGCAATGTTTTTTTTTTATTTCATTCGCTTTCACTGCGTATTTATACAGCCACATACGTAGCGATTTACTGTTTGTAGTGTTGTAATGTTTATTTATTTATTTTATTTATTTATTTATATATATATATATTTTTCACTTTGAGTCCATACCAGTGATCACTTGTCTATCAAATGGAAGTGACAGGAGGGTCTATTTTGATATCGTATGTATTAAAATAAGCCCTTCTGTAAAGACACTTTCCAACTTAAAATAAGGTTAGGAGGGTTCCAAACGCGCCCTGGTCTGAGAAGAACCACACAACAAACTCAGCCGGATTTTTTTTTATTGTGATCACTGTTTCACAAACGTCAATATATTTAGTGAGCAATGTACGAACGATTACAACCATCGCAATCAATTCGATAAGCCGTAGTTAATAATAATTAATAATAAGAAAAATGTAAAACATTTGTACAAGTATAAAAAATATACTTGCACAAGTAAATCGCTACGTGTGTAGCTACCATTATGTATATATATTGTTTCTATGTGTTCATTGTTTAGACAAATGCGTGTTTTATAATTTATTCAATTAATATCATTATTTGATTAATTGCATTAATAAATTAATTTATACGGAATTAATTCAGTATATGGTTTTATTAGCGACTTTTAATATTAACCTACTTTTTTATGCATAATTTTTAACTACCCACATTTATTTTATTTAAATTTTGTTACTCAATCCGTTGAAATTAGAATATAGTGTCGTTTTAATTTCAATAAAATAGTTTATTTATATGTTGATTTTATTGATTTCCGTTTTTATTTTTAATAATAATTTTGATATATTAAAATGATAATTTTTATGTGATTTGTAAAATTATATTTAATTTAAGTTTCTATCTCAGTTTATCGAAAATTTGCCACTAAAACTAATTAAAGAGTTTTCAATGTAACTACATATTAAAAAAATATATGTTTTTTTATTTATTTAATATTTTTGTCGATAAATATACAGCCAAACTAAAGCCTAGATAATATTTCAGACAAAAAGTTTATTAAAATAAAAAAAAAACACTAAAAGTTAAAGTGATTTAATAAAAAATATATTAAAATTGAATCGAATTGGCACAATCAAAGAGCACATTAACAAAATAAGAGAATGTTTTGATACCCGACCATCGCGTTACATAAACATCGTGTTAAAATTCATAGATTTATGTAAGAGTTATGTATGTATGAACTACATTGTTATATTAACATCAAAGATTCTGTAAAAGGAGGTTCTATAAGTAATTAAATATGGTAATAATAATTACGTGACGTTTAAGTCGTTAATTTCATCACAATTCTAATATAAGCTTGTATCGATTACAGAATACAACCGACGGTAGCTTTCGTTTTTCTATTACTTTTTAGATATATTTTTAATAGTATAATACATAGAATTAGTATAATTTATAATAACAGTGATCAGAAAATGAAAGGAAAAATTTTATATAGATAAAATTGTCAACTCTCACTATAATTCAGATGGAAAGCGAACCACTGTTTAGATGAATAGCAATTATTTTTGTCTATGGTTAGAAAACCACATAAAAGTTGAATTAAGTTCTATAAATATCATATAGCACTTATAAAAAATATTATTCTTTTATAACCATAATAAATAAAACAATTTTTAACAATAATTTGTGTTTATTTTCTTTGGCCAGTGCAAAATATAATTACATGCAATGTCTGCATTAATACATAATATTTTATTATTAAAACTTAACAATTAATATTAATTATTAATTATCTATAATTATTATCCTATTATTTCTTAATAAAATTTTTATCTTACAAAAAACGTAATTACGACATAATAATATAGCTATCAAAATAAAAGCTACGTTTTTTTTTAAATCAAAATGTACGATATTTTGTCATTATCTTCAAATTTGACATATATGATCGATGACATTGACAATTTACTATTATTGGTAAAATATTTTACCTCATAAAAATTAAAGTTTCTTTATATTTATAATGTTTTGGTAAATGCTATTAAGGGATTAAATTTTAATTATATTTAAGTAACATAAAAATAATTAAAATCTACTTACAGTAGGAAATTATAACTTCGCGTGTTTTATAATGTGATGTTACATATAAAGTATTACAATTAAAAATATTATTTGGATCAAGGAAACGTGATTATAGTACTATATGCCTTAATATAAGTTTAAATGTTACTGCAACATCAATTATATTTAACATATAACTACTGCCAAATCAATCATCAGAAAGCGCCTGGTTCTATACATGTTATTGGCTTCGTATAATCCTATCAAGGGAGTTCCAGCTGCAGGAGTAGTCGATTTGGAGGTGTCCATATCGAGAGAGGTGGAAATTGTCGGGAGCTGCTTTCGGCATCGGCCGCGCCCAGTCTTCATATTCTGGCTGCAAAGTCTCATACGCGTAATGATCGTATGCTTCTGCCATTCTATAAAATGTAAAGATATAATTAAAATTGTCTTTATTTACTTTTCTCTACGTATATGTAGATTAAAATGTATCCATAATACTAATTAATCAACATTTATGTAATAAAAAATATATAGAAATAAACGAATTGTATATAAATAGATATCTCAATCTCACTCACGGCCAAGTTAAGGTAGGTGAGCATAGAAACTACATTTCTTAATATATACTTACATCGTATAATTATACAGATGTATGTATATGCATTCTTTAATTGTTACTCTCTCGTCCGTATCAATACATGATCATATTAGATAACAAACGGGGTTTCTACATTGTGACTTCGCACTTAATTGTTGAATTACGACTGTTTTAATTTGCAGTGATACAAGTTTATGTAATCAATAACCTAAATGCGTTTTGGAATAAATTAAAGACATCAACTTAAACATTCTTAGTACTTTTCTTGTTTTAAATATAAGATAACTAGCGGGATACGCTTCGCTGGGCACACTATTAATTTGGATGTGAACTTAGGTTGCTATGGTAACCTTTGTCGTCCGTTGTCATCGTAACCGTTGCTATAGTAACTCTTACCCCCGCGTTAAGTGTATATCTCCTACAGGTTTTAGTGGAAGTCGACGACTACGACGACGACTAAAGAAGTAACTATCTAAAATTTTAAGTTAATCGGACAGTTAGTTTCGGAGATTTCGTGATGTCAGAAACGAGAGTGAGTGAGTGGTAAATCGCTTATATATATATATAAATTTGTTGTAACAAAAGGACATCTCTTGTCTATCTTCATTACATTAGAGATACAAAATGAAAAGTTTTAGTAATTAATATTTTAATATTTTGATAATAAATTAAACCGATCAAAAGCTAATTAATATCTTTAATCAGTATTTTATTAACTTGTTTCAATGTATTTATGATTAATTATAAAATTTGCGATGTAAATTTAATTGCATATATTTCAACGGATGCATGATTATGTAAACGATGCAGTAATCCAGAGGTCAATGCTAGGAACAAGTTTCACTGTGGGCAAGAAACGAGCTGTATTCTCACAGATGCAACTTTCATTTTATACTTTGTATCAACAAAAACAAGTGTTCACACGACAGATAGACGGATGGCTCTTGGTATATCATTAAACAAAGAAACTAGTGTATTTGTTAGCCCCTGCCTATGAAAATAAAGTTAGTTTTTTTAAATTGTATATTTCCGCGTCGTACTAATAATGGTTACTTGCAAATAAGTGCTTTGATGCTTATATGCATATAAGTGACTTGCTTTACATGATACTTATAAAATCATTATATAATTATGTCCTCTATAAGTCCTTAAGTAGATTTCGTCTACCAAATACTACTCTATTAAATAATATTCGATATATTATTATTATTAAACGTTTATTAGTCCTATATCATTAAAGTCAGCAGCGCAGTGGGACAATGGCGGTTAAAAAGGTAGCTAATGTGTCCATTGTGCGCGTTTAAGATCTGATAAATATCGCGTGTTAAGTCTGAGCACAATATGTCTTACCTCGACCAAGACAAATATTAGAAAATAAATCAGAAGGTTGTCTATACGTACAAGTATCATTAGCGTAATAAACAGATTTGCGTGCACATCAACAAAACTTCTAAGAATTAGGTGGGAATCTCTACGCATACTACACATCCTAACATGTTTATGATTGACTGGTAATTTATTCTGTTATTTCTACATTCGTGTTTACGACAAAATGGAGATCTGTGCGTCAACCTTAAGTATCTGTTTATCAATTTCATTTATAAAACAATTCAAACATTATTTACGATAAATGGACATTAATTATTTTTATATAGAAATTGTATTTCAAATTGTGATTTATTTAAACTTTCACGTAGTATTATGAAACTTATCAAATGAAATCAATGCTCATGGACAAATCGTACGCACTTTACATGCACTATGTAACAGACAATCACAGGTGACTATTATATGTTACGTTAGTGAGGAAAGATACTATAGAAACATAAGTCTATGTCATAACTTAATCTATATGAAAAAAGAACATTTTCTAGTTGACTATAATATTCTGCCTATCCAACTATTACCTCTTTCACGCAATTTTTTCTTCAATTCGAATCAAATGTATCCGAAATTTGATAAATTGACTAAAGAACATGAGAGAGAGAGAGAGAGAGAGAGAGAGAACATCTATATTTTATATTTAGATATCCTACTAATGTTTGATGAATACCTCGATTGTCGTCTCTGTTTGCCGTAATGGTTCGCCATAACATACTCCGGATGATGCTGCATGGACATGCGTGATCTTGAAGGTGGAGGAATATATGGATGCGGTGTTGGAGCTGATGCATATAAGGACTCATACACCATTGGATGTGGTGCATATATTGGCTCCTCTATGTACATAGATCTTCTACGTTCCGCTGTAAATATTTAGATCAATGTCAGCGAGATCTCTCATTTGAATGATAATTTTATTTAAATTAAATGATTTTTTACGAGCCGTTATGCAATTAATTATCTATTATATCAATAATTTTAACTTTCTCTGAATATATTAGTTGTGTAATACCATGACATCTGTGTTAGTAGTTAGTTAGTTAGATTTTGAAGGAAACATTCAGAGATTGTTATCTTGAATTTAAATGTAAGTTTGATATCAAGATATAATTAGAGAGAAAGCACTAATTATTGTTCTCATCTACCTACCCACAAACAACAGTTATGCATATTATCCAATTAATAGTAATGCAGTGATGAGAATGATATTAAAATTTAATAGATTCAAATATGTTTTTAATTTACAATATTTTTTATCGAAATGAGTTTATAATTTTAGAATGTAAATTTTGATTTTTGATGATAATTTTGGGACCCAAACTGCCAAATTTATAATTTTGGAAATAGTTTTTAAAAGTATTAATAAATAAATGATATGAATAACTTACGCATTGGTCGGTACCCGTATATCGGTAAATCATGGTAATCCGGCACCATGTTATGGTTGGAAGGTCTACGACCGTATATAGAATAGTCAGGAGTAACTAAATCTTCTGGGTAAATAGTTCTTTTAGTGGGCTTCGGTTCCTCCCCTGAATCATATGTCTTGGTGGGGACGTAGTAAAAACTGGCGCTGATCGGTTCACCAGCAAACGAATCCACGTGCTCTTGACTGGAATCTGGTGATTCCGGTTGAATTGCACCAAACGCATCGTTATCCCAAGGGTCCAGGTATACTCTATTGCTAGGTGGTATGTTCCTATCTTCATCACCTTCGCTGTCAAAGTCCACGGCTGCCCAGTACGGACTACTTTCGTGCCCCGGCATATTAAATACACTATACAGTCTAACCACTAGAAACGACAATATCCGAATTTGGGCACATACCCATTAAAAGTCTGCACGTCCTATCCGCACATGGTCTTGTGTGTGTGCATCACTAGCAACTTATTTTTATTCAAAGCACGCGGGAAGATTCAACAATGCGCAATCGGCTGCAGAAATGATCTCAGGCACACACGAGTGCTCGCTACGGCTTTTGGCTTCAGAATAACCGTGCGTGGGGAAATAATAATACCTAATATTATAGTCCCAATCTATCGCGACAGGTGATCCCAGATACAAGACATAATTAGTTCTAAGATATTAATTTGGTTTCGGTAAATAATTTAGCGTATTTTTATGCGAAATAGCATTCAATAATTGTAATTGTAAATAAAAACAAGTAGATAGAGGATAGTTTATTTTCTTATCTACTGTTAAAGTATATTATAATTGTATGTAATATAGAATATTAAAAACGTAATTTACGTAAAGCGAAGAATAACTAAATACGGGATAAATAGTGATAATTACCTTGTATATTTAAATATACATCGACCACATTTAAAAGGTTTTTATGAATAATAATACCACATAAATATATTTCAAGTGTGATAAAAGTCATTATGTTTAAATTATCTACATATGTATGTATATGTATTATATATACTATACGTTAGAGATGTAAGTGATCTAGAAAGTGATTTTTACATTATAGACTGATTTAGAATAAAAGTTTTTATATTATTGTATGATATCTCTTTGCACGCATCGCGTTAAGTATTGTACCACGCAATCCAATCAAAAGATAAATGTAATTTTATGAATTACGACTTATCACCACTATTTTTGCTTAACAATATCTTATGACGTATTATGATGATTTGTAGTACCAAGTCAGATGTTGATTTTATACTTTTAATTACACATATAAAAAAACTATATTAAGTTGTAGGTAAACCAAATTATTAATGTAGTTAATTAGTCACTGTGTCGTAAAAGTTATAAATATATGTATTAATACAAAGATTGTGTGGAGACAGGGTCGGCTTTAGGGGGGCTACTGCGTCCGAGGGGCAGGGGCAATCAAGACAAAATATATCTTAATTTCGATGTCAGAAACTGTAACTTTTTCTCCCAAGCATTTTTTTTTATTGAATTTTTACCAAGAATACTCCTGGAAACGTGGTTATTTTTAAGAAACCCCTAATTGTAAGTATTTACAAGACATTTTTAGTTTGATCGAGCATATCAGCGGCAATACTTTTTTGTAATATGTAGTTTTGTATCCATAAGTTAAAAATAAGTAAAAACTCCCAAAAACAATTGACCTACTACCCGTAATTCTTAAACTTCTAACTTCTTCGAGCTCAAAATTAAAAAAAATATTTGATAAAATCACTGGAATTGATATTTTTAAGGGACACTATCTAATGATCGCGTAAATTTTCGCCCGTTTCCCTATTTCAGTATTTATTTTATCGGTAATTATAATTTTGTAAAAAAATATATTAATACATTCTTTATTGAAATAATTTAAATAGCTGAAAATAAAATTTTTAAAGACTTCATAGAAAAAAAAATATTGATTTTATTTAGAAAATAATTCCAGGGCCTCCAGAATTCCAAATTCGGTCCTGAATGGGTATATATCTACTTCAAAACTACTTCTCGAATGTGGATAATAATATAATATTGGCTTATTACGAGTAAATTTTTTCAATATCTCGGAAAAACACATTTATTGTTTTAATAAAAAATTTTGTTCCATCTAAACGGGGTCCATCCAAAAAGTTTGAGATATTTTTTTTCATATAAGCCATAATAAGCCATAAAAAATGTTAAAAGTCATAAAAAATAAACATCAAAATGAATGAAATTAAAGATTCTTGTAAAAACTACAAAAATAGAAACTATTCTCCTACTACCGAAGTTAGATGCATACAGATTTAAAGTATTACGTTAGTAATAAAATGCCATAATATAATTAAAATATTGCATATTTGCTATGCGATATATCTTTAAGTACTAGCTTTATTAGTACTTCCAAATAATAAAACGTGCATTAAATTCAATCTAATAGATATCAAATAAACATATCGGAGAACATCTTAAATAGATAGAAGATTTGTTATTGGCATGGGGCGGAAGAAAATACGAGAAAAAAATCTGAATTAATTCTTCTTCGTTATCAGCTTTATTTTTTTTTTAACTTTACTGTATTAACCTAAAACTAAGGAATACAAAGGGCGGACTTAAGCCTATTGGCATTCTCTACTAGTCGACCCGCGGTGGTGGTGGTGCACACAATAGACGTTAGTAACTAACGAAAATTAACTTAAATAAAAATACTAGTAATAATAACAATAATAGTAGAATATTATAAAATAATAATAATATATAATAAAATATAATTCAATAATAATAAAATAAAATAAATATAAATAATTAAACGTAATTAATTATATCAATAATAATAAAATTAAATATATAAAATTAAATAAATAAAAATAAATAATAATATTTTTTATGAAAATACTGGAATAGAAGTTAATACATTACTTTTTTTTGTTACTTTTTCTATTTTGCTAGTCCTTGCTTGTGTTTTTGCTTTTATATTATATTCAATGATAGCCATTCGTTCATTCATTTGAATTCAGCGATTGAATTAGGCAGGAAATTGCCTTTTTTTAATATACTCGCTTGGCATATCACGATTCTAACGAAATGATACCTACGTACTAGATATCGGAGACAATAAGTTGTACAAATCGAGTCGAGTCGCCTAAAAATTAAATTAAAAAACAAACATATATTTATTCTTTATTTGTATTAAATTAACCAAAATGGTTTTTTATTATTTTTTAAAGTAAAATTCCACAATCATTTTCTCAAGCCCGGCTAGTTCGCCTATAGCATTTTGTATCTACGCCTCAAACTTATATTCTGTAATATAGACTACAACGACCGCTAGACGACGGCTGCTGGGCAACGACTACTGTCAGCTGTCATAGTTCGCGCCAGATTCGCTAAAAAATGAATTTGTCAAAATGTGTAAAACTGTCGTTATGTTAAGAAGATAAACTGATTCTCTTGCGGTATTATTTATAGCACGACAAATATCAGGTAAAATAGTTATACATTATAGTAATAAGTGTTTAGACTCAAATAATACATTTTCTATAATCACTCCTGCTGTATAAAGTTGTATATTGTAAAACCGGTTACCTGTTATCCGTGTTCTTTTGTTTCATACTGTAATGCGTATATTCATGGCATGTAATCCTCGTATAACTATGTTTCAGTTCGGTGTTGTGGTTATCACAAATAAGTAAATTAGTGTATATGCTTTTCAGACATGCCTGAGGATCAATCCGTCACAAGCGTAAGCCTCGAAAGGCTGTTAGATAATATGGAGGATTATTCCTTACAAGTTCAAAATTATCAAAGCATACAGAATGCTTTGGAATCAGCAGACAATATTAGTGTTCAAGTTATGAAAAAAATATTATTAGTTTGTGTTTGTGATCTTAAGGATGATATAAAGTGTACTATTAATGGCTTGAATATTTTAAGTACTTTATTAAAGAAAATAAAGGTAGATAATATATTTTTATTTGAATTGGTATATGTTTTTTTTATATATTTCACATTATGACTTTAATATAGCTTAGACTTTTTTGTGATAACATCATTTGTATTGTCTTTCTATTTTAAATAATAATTATATGGTTCTATTTTAAATAATAATTACATGAATTTACATAACTTCTAGGTAATGCAATATTCCCCATTACCAGACTTAGTGCCTTCAGCGGTTGTAGTACTGCGGATATTAAAAACAACAGCATTATTCAACAAAGTAGAGACTCTAAAGATTCAGTGTTTTGAGATTATGGGCTTGTATCCCGACGAAACACTCATATCTCTAGCTGTGGATCAGTCTGATGAACTAATGGAGCTGTTCAATTTGTACTGCCATCAACGGATACCAGTGGACGTTAGAATACAGGTATTGGTGTTAAGACAACTACTTAATCATTATAACTCCTAATTCAAATAATTGATATATAATAATTGAATAGACTGCTACTTAATATAAATATTGTTTATTTTCCAGCCCATCTGTTTAGTTACAAAATTTTTGAAGATATTGCCACCGGACAAAAAAACAAATTTCGTAAAAGAAGGTCTTAATGTTTGGTTTTCAAAAATAATACCAACAGTGATAAATTGCTCCACAAACCAACACAGTTTAGAAGCTTTAGAATTACTTACGGAGGAGCTTACAAATATTGATTATGCCGATAATCCACATTGGAGAAATGTTTTGGCTTGTATTTATACACCACAAAAGTAAATATTATTGTTATTATTTTTTATTTTGAGACCATTTATTAAAGCTTTATAATCTCTAATGTGTTAAAGATAAACTTACATATAGGATACACTTATCAGTTCAGTTATCAACTTCTATTGACAGATAAGATAAGTTGTATATAGTTGTTCTAATAGTCTACTTTTTTTATGTTGTATGACCAATCAAAAAATAAATAATAAATATATATGCTTTCATATATATGTATGTTAGTTTATTAATACTAATACTTTGAATAATGTTATTTTAGATACCCGGCTATCATGAAAACTTTATTAGAGCAAGGCAGCGATACTTGGCACAGACTATGGATTGTTTTCATAAAACTTTTAAAAACCCAAATAACCAAAAATACAAATACAGTCGGAAGTCCTATCAATTCAATGCTTCCCGTCGTTGAAATGGCATTTAAAATGGACATACCGAATAGATGCAGAGCTTTCAGATGCTGGAACATACTAATAGACAACTTTGCGACAGAAACCAATGAAGTTTATATCAATAAAAGATTAAAATTACTCATAATACCCCTTCTATCAAATAACGCTAAAGTGGAGGAGACGGCATTAGCCAAATTGGATACTTGGTGGCATCTAATATCGTCTTTTTATTCGAAAATGGATAGTTGTGGTCCGAGCATGTTGTTAACGTTTTTACATTTCTGCTTCGGCAAACCTGTCTCTGATAAGCCGGTGATTATACCTGGAATGATATCAGATAAAACAAAAACGGAATGTGTGAAAGTCTTCATAAATATATTAGGACATGTCGACTGCAACGGTTGTGTGGATTATCTGAAATTAAAAGGAAAACTAGTCAACACCAAGTTACTTGTCAGCCATTGGTCCGACTGGATACATGCTCTTAATACTGCATTAAGGATATGTAATGAGAAAGAGTTTAAAGACGAACAGATTTCATGTGTATGGAAATCATTTGTTATGACGGTGGGTGAGCTCCCAGAGAATAATGTGAGAAGAGATCTATTTAATGAAGTGTTGGGGATTTTGGAAAAGTTGTCAAAGGTATTTAGATATAGTATATAACACACAATAACAAAAATTTACAGCAAAAATGTACAAATTGTAAAAAGAATTGAGTAAATATATTTAATTTAATTTCAGGATTTAAACAATAGGCATGTTGAAGTAATAATCAATATATTAATTCCAATATTATTTGAAAATAATGAAAAGATCAGACCGTTACTTAAAACCAACACAGAAATAAATTCTCCTGTTATCAAAATAATTACAGTGCTACTGAGGCTTCCACTCGCCGACATTGAAAGCAGGTAAGGTTTACTTAAATATATATTATAAATTTATATATATATATATATATAAATTTAATATATATATGTAATATAATATGAACAAATGCGGCGTTGGGAACCGCCAACCAACACGCCATGTTCCGAACGGCGGAAGGTGGAGGACGGAGCTACAAATAGCTACGTGGAATGTAAGAGGAGGAATGGAACAGAAGATGAATGAATTATTAGATGTGATGGATGACAAAGATCTGGATGTTATTTGTGTGTCTGAGACCAAGCGAAAAGGCAATGATACGACCGATTTGCCTGGCAACCGGGTCGCTTTCTGGGCTGGGGTTTCAGAGGGTGAGCGAGGTTGCCAAGGTGTAGGCGTATTATTGTCCTCTCGAATGGTTAATGCAATGGTAGAATACAAGGCGATTAACCCGAGGCTTCTTTGGGTTCGCTTTAAGCTGGGGATAACAAGAGTACTCTTGTTAGCCATGTATGCGCCAGTATCCTCAGCTCAAATGAGCGAGCTCGAGGAGTTTTGGGAGAATGTCAGGGGTGTTCTAAGTAGTGTCAGAGATAATGAAAAGTTGATAGTATGTGGAGATATGAATGGATGGGTTGGAACCGCGCGAAGCGGTTACGAAAGCGTGCTAGGCAAATATGGTGATAAGAGGGTAAATGAGGCTGGAAAGCTTATTTTGGAATTTTGTAAGGAGAAAAATTTGTTTGTGGCAAACACGATGTTTGATCACAAACAAATTCACATGTACACATGGGAGCGAGCGGAAGAAAGAAGTATGATTGATTTATTCCTAGTGGACCAGCGTATTCGAAGTCAAGTTATGGACACGCGAGTGTTCAGAGTTGCTGATCTGGGAACGGACCACTATCTAGTCGTTGCTAGAATAAGAGGTTTGTTCGCAGGTTGGCGCAGCCGCACGACGTGTCCAAGCTTGGCGTCGAATTATCGCATAAGAAGCTGGAAGCTTCAGGATCCACCGATCAGAGAGGAATATCAAGAGAGGGTTTCCAAGAAGCTTGAAAGCTATGATTCTGGAAATGAAAGTGTTGAACTATGCTGGCAGAACCTTAGGAATGGTATGGTGAAAGTAGCGACAGAAGTATGTGGTAAAAGGAAAAGAGGTTTTAGTAAAAAGCGCGATGAATGGTGGGATGATGAAGTGAAAGACGCTGTAGAGTTAAAGAAGAAAGCATGGCTGGATTATAAAGCCTCTGGTAAGGATAAAAGTATGAGAGAGATAAGAAAAAGAGCGTACAAGCTGCAAAAGCACAAAACGAAAGCACTTATAAAGATGAAGCGTGAAAATTCTGAGAGAGAAAGGGATGAAAGGTTGACGAACAACTTCCGGGAAAACACGAAGCTTTTCTGGCGAGAAGTTAGTGGTTCCCGGGGTTGTTCGGTAACCTGTAGAATGAAAGGGGTGTTTTCGAAAAGCGGTGAAATTTTAACTGAGCAAGCACACGTTTTGCAGCGGTGGGCGGAATTCTATAAGGAGATGTATGAACGTGAGGACGCCTCGGTCTTGACTACCAGTGTAATGCTGAGTCAAGATGTAGCCGATGGTGAAATCAGTTTAGAAGAAGTAGAGAACGTGATTCGAAGTCTGAAATGTGGTAAGGCTGCGGGAGCAGATGAAGTTACTGCCGAGATGATCAAATATGGTGGACCACGCGTCTGGGACTTTTTCTGGTTTTTATGCAATTTATGCTGGAAATCTGGGGAGGTCCCAGACGATTGGCGAAGTGCAGTCATCGTACCTTTGTATAAAGGCAAAGGTTCACAGATAGACTGTGCAAGCTATAGGGCCATCAGTTTGATTAGCTTGGGCGGTAAAGTTTATGCTAAAATTTTAGCGAGAAGAATGCAAGAGAGATCTGAAAGGCTGTTGTGGGAGGCACAAGGAGGTTTTAGACCTGGAAGAGGGTGTATAGATCAGATCTTTTCCCTCCGCATGATCACGGAAAAGTTTTTGGCCCTAAACCAAAAGGTTTTCTGTGCTTTTGTGGATTTGGAAAAGGCGTTTGACAGGGTTGTGAGAAAGAAGTTATGGGAGATACTGCCCCGATACAATGTGAACGGACCCTTGCTACAGGCTGTAAGGTCTCTTTACCGAGATCACTCAGCCTGTGTGCGAGTAGGAGCTGGCATGTCGCCCTGGTTTGACATCCAATCGGGTGTTAAGCAAGGTTGCGCTATGTCAGCTTGGTTGTTCAATTTGTATTTGGATAGTTGTCTCCAAGGAGTGAAAGATAGTGACATGGGAGTGAAAGTAGGTGACCTTAAGGTCAATTGCTTACTATATGCAGATGATGCAGTGCTCATTGCATCATCAGAATGCAATTTGCAGGCATTGGTCACCACTCTGAAAGATGGGTGTGAAATTAATGGTCTTAACCTGAATGTAGATAAGACGAAGGTTCTGATATTTGAAAGAAATGAAGAAAGAACAGAATGTAAGATCAACGTGAATGATAACATAATAGAACAAGTGAATGAAGTGGTATATTTGGGAAGTATGTTTAGCAGAGACGGAAGATACGAAATGGATGTGGAAAGGCGTATTGCTGCTGGTAACAGAGTCAATGGTGCTTTGACTGCATTGTTGAGACGGCAAAACGTCAGTATAGCTGCACGTTTGGCTGTACACAATGCAGTTTTGCTACCGACACTGTTATACGGCAGCCAAACGTGGGTAACACAGAAGAAGAATGTAAGAAAGATGAATGCTGTGGAGATGCGATCTCTTCGCAGAATATGCGGAGTCAGTCTAGCTGATCGAATCCGCAATGAAGAGATCCACAGAATGGCAGGTACTAGCGAAGATGTCACGGTGAGAATGAAGAAGAACGTGCTCAGGTGGTTTGGGCACGTTGAACGAATGAGTGATGAAAGAATGGTAAAAAAGATTTATATGGGAAAAGTGAGCGGTAAGAGAGACAGGGGGAGGCCTCGAGTGACCTTCGAAAACACAGTAGCTACGATACTGGAGGAAGGTCACGTAAAAAGCATGAGGACCCCCCGGAGGGCATATATGAAGAAGTTGATGTCTGTGGCCGAGGCGAAAGAGGTATGCAGAGACCGTAGCGTTTGGCGCTCCGTCGTCTCTGGCTACCCCGCAAGGGATATGGCGTGAAGGTAAATAAATATATATATATATATATGAATTGAGGCGTATATGTGTGTATATATATTAAAACAATTTATTTTATTATATTCATTAAAATATATCAATGTTAGTATTTAATCATATACTTTTATAAGAATAATAAATAATTTATAAACATATTATTTCAGAGTAAACATGAATAAACTGAGAAACATGACAGATTATCTTGTGGAGGATGCATTCAAATCTTCAAGTCACACCATTGAGTGGCTTTTAAAGGACTTGTCTTCAAACAATATGTTACTTTGGATTGCTTTGTCTGAATCAATATGTGATAGAAAGTACAGTTCGTGTCCTAGACTGTTGAGCAAAACTATCCTTTGGCCTTTCAAATATATGGATATATTTGTCAAAGTAAGTCAACTATATATAATAAAACAATTGATTTTGATATATATGATGATTTTATGTATGTAAAGAAACAAAATCTATTAAGAAATATATTTATATATTATATATAATAATAATTTCCTTACAGAATAAACAAAGCACATCGTCCTGGTTGAAGTTATATAAATTTCTCCATCCATTGCAACACATGACCACAATAATCAACGACGTACTCAATACATTGCTCTCTTTAAATCTCTCATCAACACATGCCTTTACTTTCGACATCATACTGGCATTATTGCAATCTAAATTTGACGGAAAACAATTGAAAAATACAGAAGGTAAGGTTTCAGAGAAATAATTTCTGTATAAACATAATAATCTAATTACGAGCAATAAATGATTATAAAGGCGTCCTGAAATTAGTCTTTCAAAAGTTGTCTAAGCTAAGACTCTACCCGAGACCCACTCTCTGTAATCTTGGTGGCTCCAGCTATATCTAGAGATCATTGTAAAATCAGAGAGACAGTAATGATAAAGGAATTAAATTCTTGCATTCATATATTTTTATAATTCTCTTTAATTCTAGTTGTAAATATTTATAATTTGTGCATTTATTGTATATAATGCAATAGTTTAGTTGTTATCTGCATTTTTTTATCAATGAGTCTGTTATCAAGAGAAGACAGATTTAACATAAAAATGTACATTATTACCTCAAAAGCGGCAACTCGGGTAAAGCTTAACACTTTGTTAGATCTTTGATGCATTCTTTAGTAATATGATATTGCTCCAAATTAAAAGGAATTAATTATGATATTTGTATGGTGATATTTCATATGAGTATTTGTTTAAGATGACAAGTGTGTGAGAGAGGTGCAGTTATTATATAAATCTACAACCAATCTAAGAGATCTGGATCTAAATTCAGTTCTACCAACATTGTCGGACATTATTGTTCTCATTTGTAACAATGTAAGCAGTATGGACGAGACGGCTATTAAAAATGTTGTTTTAAGTGTTGCCAACATATTAGAGACAAGTCATACCACATTAGAAAAATCAATTGCAGTAAGTGTCATATGTGTCAATGTGTGTGTGTTATATTTATTTATTTTGGCAATAATAAATTATTTTTTTTAGAACAAAGAAAATATCATACGACATTTGAAAGGGATCTTGGAATCAATGGAAATAATCTTTAAAAAGGATGCGTATATGGAATTACATTTGCGGCTTAAAGAGAATTTGGAAAATCTCAAACCTTTCACCAAAGACGACGAAGGTTTTAATAAATTTACATCCGCTATTTATAAAAAAACAGTGGTATCTAGAGAAGAAGTTAAAGCGTTTGATAATAATCTAAATACTGATAAAGAAGGCTCAAGTAAAGATAATTTTACCGCACCAAGTAAAGTTACAAAAAAAGAAAAGAAAAAAGAAGCCAGTATAGTGAATACTGTTGTTGAGAATGGAGAAGAATATGTAGTTGTGAAATCAAATTGGAAATTCAATCCTCGAAAATTAACAGACAATCAAAAGGAAAAGTTACAACGAAAGAGGGAAGATATACCGGCTCTGTATCAAGATCTGTCGCAATCCCAAGATGAGTTTAAATTAGCCACATGGAAGAGCGACTCAATGGATACATCGACCAGCAAGTCAGCCAGTGTACAAGGTAATGAAGACGCAAACACAATACTCAAAAATATACCAAATTCAGAATTTGTACCAAAAATGTTAGAAAATATGATCAATAAAGAAAAGAATGAAATCAGTAAAGAAAAGAATGAATCAAAACTCTCAAGTGAAGGTGATTCAGATAAACCCAAAGATAATGAAAAGGATTCAAAAGTAATTATCAAAGATGCCAAATCGCCGCGTCTAGCGTTAAAGGATCGTGTATTCCGCAATGTTCGTAATTTAATAGAAAAATCAAATGCATCTGAGAATGAAAATACTAATGTAACAGATGTTTCCAAAACACCTAAAATGACTAAACCAAATCCTGTCGTATATTTGACTAATTCAGCTCCATCGCTCATTAATGCGGACAGACCATCACGTGTTAAACGGAAACCAAAGAAGTTTGATGATTTACAATTAGTTGCCCTTAAAAAGAGACGCTATTCGGGTACCAGTGACTCTCCCTCCGATGGTGAAGTAACTGATAGTCCAATTGAAGAGAGTACCGAAGCTGATAACAATAAAGTTATTGACAATAATGACTTAAAAGATAATGTAAATGAAAGTAATGATAAGATATTAACGATTGCACAAAGCAAAGAAAGTGAAATACCAGAACAGAAAACAGATGACGGAAACGAAACGAAATCCGATGAAAATGGAGATAAAATTACTGCGAGTAAAGTTGTTACTGAAGAGAAACAAGCAGAACTGCTAGAGGAAGAGGCATCTAAAACTTTAGACACAAAATTAGATGCCACACCGAATGTTTCTGAAGATACTAAAATAGTGCCAAAGTCATTAAAAAAAACTCGGATCTCGAAAAAGTCTCGAATCGAGAAAGAATTAGCCATCGACACGGTCGAGGGTCACCCATTTTTAAAAGGGCATTCAGAAAAAAGAATTACCAGAAAATCATTCTCAAATTCCCCGTGCACCAGAAAAAATATTTCTCTGAAATCAAATAAAAGTAAATCTGAACCAAAGACTTCTCCAAAAGGTGAAAAGAAGGGCAAAGACCTAAATGTTTCTATAGAACAAACTCAAAATTCTGAAGACATTACGGAAACCCAAGATATTATTGAAAGTTCCCAAGAATCTACCGTGACCACTTTATCTGTAAAATCCACAAAAAGTATTACTAAGACGCCGGTCGTGACACTGGAAAAAACTATATACCCAACAATCGAAAAACAAAATGTATCAGAAGATACCCAAAATGATAATGATATCAAAGAAGACACTGAGTTTTCTTGCAATAAAACAGCCGAAAACGCTTTGGTTGATTTAACAGAAGATATGGACACCGAATCCATAGCTATTAGTCCAAGATCCCAAAATGTTATTGTTATTGAGGATGAATCACTGAGAGAAAGGAGTGATAAAAGTGAAATTATACAAGAAACCCAAAACACTGCTCTGGCTGACACACAATCAATGGACCCTAACACGTTTGTGGAAGTTGCAACATTAAAAACCGATGAAATTTCCTTAAAAATAAACCAAAATACAAGTAAATCAGACATTAACATGACAGACGCATCCATAGTTGCCACGCCTGATGATGTAACAAAAACTATGACGGAATCTGTATTAGATGTACAAAAAGCTTCCTCATTCAAAGACGAAGAGCAAAGAAAAAAGGATTTTCTTAATAACACATTAGAAATATCGCCCATCAAAACCCTAAGCCCCGTTAGGGACAAATCTCCGTCACCCGAAACTAGCAGCGACTATGTCGTTGTAAAACTATCATCACCGGTCCAAATCAACGGTGAACCGTTTGATAGATGCGAATCGCCCGAGATGTTTACGGAGGATAAAGTTGAGATACGTGATGCGTCGCCGCCGAGAGAAGTTGCCAACTCGAGTCCTAAATCTTCATTGTCATTGAAGAAAAATAAACCGCAAGTTCGTTCTGGCGGCCGAGCGGCTCAAATGCTAGGATTATGTATTCCAGATAGACAAATTACAACCGAAAAATCCAGTGATGACGATATCAAAAAATGTCCATCCGTGAATACGACTGCGAGGCGCAATTTGAGGATTCTATATAATACTTCGAACGGAGACAATGATGTCTCTGAAGCTGATAAAGATAGTGAAGGAAGCGCTACGTTTTTGAAATTCGAGAGATCTCTACCACCGGTTGATTGTAGTCCGTCTGTACCCATATTGAAGAGGAAGTTAGCTGAAATAGCAGACGAAGCAACCGCTTTACCGGCCAGCAAAGTGAGTGATATTTTAGTAAATATATGCTAAATATGATATTTTTTTCTAATTTATTATTTATATTTCAGAGAAAAAGAGTCAGTTTTCACGATCCCCCCGTATCTACAACTATATGCGTTAAAAAGTATATAGAACCCAGCGGAGTTAGATCTCCACAGAACTCTTCAAATAAACGCCAGGAAAGACAATTGCGTCCATTACCTACAAAATCACCAAAAAGACTCGATAACGTTTTCAAATTGGATTCAGTATTGACGAAAACAGTAGAAAGTTTTACAGATAACAGCGAATTAGTGGGAATGGAAGCAACTGAAGATACAGAAATAAGTCCTCTAGATGAGACTCCAAACGTGGAAATTATTACAACTAGTGATCTAAACGACAAAGATCCTATTTGTTTAGAATTAATCAATTGTGAAGATCCCATACTTAATATAGCTGAAAAATTATCATCTCCAACAATGAAGGTTTTGTTAGTTAAAGAATTTGAAGGGAAAATCAATACAATAGCAGATCTCGCAAAGATGACTGAAGTGGAAGTAAACAGACTCTGCATTAAAGCCCCAAAAGTGCAAATCGCTAGGAAAGTGTTAAACGACTACTTCAAGAATAAAGAAGAGATAGAAGATATAATATCAATGGATTCCACAAACGAGTTATTAGTACCTGATAAAATTTTCAATAATGAAAATATTGTTATTGATACAGACAAGTCGCAAGATAATTTGAAGGACACACAGACGAACCAACTAACAGAGTATCAAACAGAAAACAGTACGCCGGAAAAAAATAATTCGGAAGAAGTATTTACAATAATTATATTAATTAAATTTTATTTTTATATTATTATACTAAATAACATTTTTCGTTTTCAGATAGATATTTATAATCTGTGCGACAAAATGGACGACGCAAAAAGTATAACCGACAATTTGTCTTTCAATGCTCTAACCGAAGTTGTAATGAAGAAAATTAATTCGTCAAATCGTAATGATTTTATAAACAGAGTAATTCATCACCAGAGGGAAAATACTACAGTCAGTAATGACAATAATGACACGAGATTGTCTGTGGTAGAGGATTATCTGTGCACCACATTCGATTCGAAGGACTTGATTTTGTTCTGTAGTAATTTGTTAAAAAAGATACACGAGAAGCCATTATAGTTGAATTTACAATATGTATAATTATAATATTGAATTAAGTCTTGAGGCTGGGCTTGAAAGTATTTTAAACTTATATTTAGGTATGTTTTAACTAAGTTATAAAAATGAAACGAAAATACGAGTTTTATAAAAAAAACTAATTTTATTAATTATAAAACAATTGATTTATTTACAATATTCAGTCGTGAGGTGACCTAGGTCAAAGGTCACGGGTCATACGTGGGAGTTGGTCGAGTTTGGTATGAACGATTTTTGTAATGGTACATGGCATCAGAAATGTATCACAAATCTAAAGAAATATCTAAAACAGGTAAAAAGTTAAAGCTTCTTGAATCAATGGAAATCTTATATATAATTTAAATACATATTTACACAACTAAAATACTCACCCTACCCCCCCTTACCCCCCAAATTAATACTAGTTATCACACTAGAGGTGTAATTTGATTTAAAGGTTACATTTCTCCCGGTTAGATAAAATATACAGTTTAAGCAAAGTCGACTGAAGTAGTTAGTGTAATTCACATACATTTTAGGAACTCGTAAGTTTTAAATAAATTATTATAAAATGTATTTTGTTTTATTTGTTAAATCCAATAACACAATGGTTTTGAGTTGGTTTGAACGGTTTTGTCTGTTAATAATACTACGCTTAATGTCTTTTAGCACCCCTTGCTCTTAATCTCAATCTATTCCTAGCTTACTGCATTCTATAGTGGCGTGTTGAAACGCTATTCAAATACTTATCCTACTTTGACTTATTCAATACTTTCTCACACAATAGTTCGTAACCCTTTGGTCCACAATTGAGCACTTCATTTAAATTTTTAATAGAGGTTATTTGGCTAATGTCAAGGAAAACGCATTTCTCCAACATAATTTAGGTGTTCGAGGTTGTGGGTTGAGTTTGAGCGTCTGGGAGCTCGAGGCCTGTGGAGGTTGTGATGAGAGTGTGTTCGCGTCACCCTGTACGTTCCCTCCGTGACTGGACTTGTATCACTCGTTTTCCGAGTGAAAAAGTCTTCGTCCTTTTGACCTGGTCTCTTATAGCTGTCTTGGCTTCGATAGTTTCGCCTCTTCCACTCTCGGCTTTGCTCACCATATAAATCTAACTCTCCTGAAGGTTGAAACTGACTTGTGCTTTGATAGCCAAATTTCTTCCACCCGTCGTCGTATTTCTTTCTAGTATTCTCATCGCCGATTTGTCGACGCTGTGACTGATTTGAACTGCTTTCACTCGTGTCTTCGCCAGATGTTCCGATGCCTAGATCCTTATCGTCCCCGTATATCTTGTAGATTCCATTCGGATTTATATTCTTTCCGTTGTAAATTTGATCGTTTAGAACCAATTGTGGATGTGGTAAACAGTATGGATTAGGGTAAATTTTATCTACCTTTGCTATTTTAATGTCCTTCTCTTCCCTTGTACACGAACCTGGACCGAAAAGGGAAAGCAGAACGGGTAGAAGGAATAGACCGTGCATCGCTCCAAAGAAGATAACCATGAACACCATTTTAAAGAAGACTGAGAATATATAACTGTCTGCCAGAAGTAAAGCAACGACTCCTAGAATCGTACTAAATGAGCCTTGAACAATGGGCAATCCCAAGGAGTATAGGCATTCGCTGACTCTTTCTCTGGGATATTTAGCTTTAGATGCCATGTAAGCGTAACAGATGTGCGCAGTAAAATCGACCGAAAATCCAATACACATTATGAGGTTTATCATTGATATAGAATCCAAATTAATATCCCACAAGGCCATGTAACCAACGACTCCAATTTCTATAGAGATTATACTGAACGCCACCCACAAGGAGCACAGTATATTAGGTATAAATATGAAGGATGTTATCATCATCATCAAAGCGCCGTAGCACAGATTTTGGATCGATGTGGGCCTCACAAGCTCGAACTGAAAGAAAAATTACAAATGTGTAAGCAATAAAGAATAATTAAGTATTATTTAATAGTTGAAGTAAATAAATATGTTTTTAAGTATTACAATTATAATAAAAAATGGTTTTACCTGGTCGAAAAATACGAAATAAGGATGAAATACGGAAGCGTTCAGAGGCGATTGAGCAACAACCTCCCTGAGAGCTTTAACCATTTCCTTTTCGTGATTTGTGCCACTGATATTAATCGCCTGGATAAGGAATCTCGATGCTAAAATTTGATCTCCAGCCTTGTTGAATTTGACGTCCAGTGAAAATGGATTTGCCGGAAACAGCCACAGCTGTAATAATATAAAATAATATTTACTATTCAAAAATTTTTGACAAGGTTAATACAACATCAGCAGATTTAATTGACGTAATACCTCCTTCAGATTCTTAATAAAATCTTCTTCAGAGTCGATTGTAATGTTGAGGTAATCGTTATTTCTGTCGACATAATTCACAAACGTTCGCAACCACGATTCGGTATAGAGAGAATTCGATATGTACGAAGTATTTTCCAATTTCTGTGTCAACATCTCCACTTCATCTTGGATTTGTGGATCGGAGTAATTGTAATTGCCACTTATCACGACCTGTAAAAAATTTACAGTTAATTAAGTATCGCTTACTTAAATAATATAACATGGTTTTGTTGTAAATAATAATTATTATATATTAAATTACCTGAATTCTATAAGGGAATTCTCGGTAATAGAGATCCTCACGGTCGAAAAACTCCACGGAATAAGAATCTATTTTCGATAATTTTCTTCTCTCTAGACCTTCTTTGAGATTTGTCACTCCATAGCCGGCGCCGGCCAAATACGCTAAGAATATTACTATGACTAAAGCCTTGACTAAAGTGTTATTGAGCAAATTCGCCATAGTGGTGCGGAAGAATGCCATAATACAGTGCTCTTTGTTGTCAATAGGGTTGTCTGGGTCAGCTCGGTCTATACCACCGCTGCAGAAAACTCGATATAGCCACGATTTTTCTTCTGTAAATTTTTAGCATCATTAATTTTATTATTATACATGAATATTATGCAAATAAGTTATTTACCTTTTCTTGCTCTAGATTCTGGTAATACTTTCATCCACGTGATTGTGTGACGATTATTTTTCTCCCGGTATCCGGATACGGCTACACAACCCGCGAAGAAGGTAAGGTGCCATACAAATGTAAAGCAAACGGCAAGACCTGTAAAAATAAAGAAAATATATATGTATATTATTTATATGACCCAGGTGAAACAGAATTAGTGTCATAATGTCGAAATATCCGTAAAGTCTATACATTTTTTAACATTATTTTACATGTAGCAACAGTAGCTTTGATTATGTTAGTGGGTATGAATAGTCTACACCCGTCTTTCATGTAGGTACATATTTAAAGGGCGTTTCTAAGATGCAGGAACTCAGTTTAGATCGTCGTTAGATTTTGGATAGACAATTCAAATATTCAAATAAACAACGACGGTCACGTAGAGATCTAGTTTGACTATTAGATATCCGACTTCGTTTTTCCATGAAAACGGTTGAGTCAATAAAAAATATTTGTCTACAATCTGTTGACTGTGGTCTTTTTATAATTTAAGTTAAAATTTTAAGAAGGAAACAAAAATTTCTGGAAAAAATATTCGCCCTTGCCAAGACACTGGTAATTTTGAAAAAATACCAGAATCTAGCATATCCTACTAATATTAATGATGCGTTAGTTTGTGAGGATGTATGTTTGTTACTTGGTCCCACAAACAGAACTTAACAAATTTTGATGAAACTTTACAGGGTTATTGCTTATACATCAGGATAACATATAGGCTACAACAACAACAACAACAACAACGGGCAACAGCTAGTAATTAATATTACACTTCCTAATGTAAAAAGTAAAAATTGTAACTTGCTCCTTAACAATGAAGTGTTAGAATTGATTGACTCAACAAAATTCTTAGGTTTAACATTAGATAGAAAGCTCCAGTGGAACCCCCATCTCTCAACACTCGCAGCCAAACTCAGCTCCGCCGTCTTTGCAATTAGAAAAGTTAGACAATTAACGGACATAAATACGGCTCGACTTGTTTATTTTAGTTATTTTCACAGTATTTTATCTTACGGTATTTTATTATGGGGCAGTGCTGTCGAAATTAATTCTATATTTATTTTACAAAAAAGAGCTGTGCGGGCTATTTATAACTTAAAAGCTAGAGATTCTCTGAGAGATGTTTTTAAAAAAATAGGTATTCTTACAGTCGCTTCCCAATACATATTTAATAACATTTTATATATACGTCAAAATTTAAATAGTTATATAAAAAACAGTGACAGACACGCGATAAATACGAGAAATAAAAACAAACTCGTAACGCCAAAGTTTCGGCTTCAAAAATCCTTCATGGGTTTGAGTATACGCATATATAATAAAGTTCCACAAGATATCTTAGACCTTCCATTTCTTAGTTTTAAATCTAAAATCAAAAGTTTATTGCTAAATAAAGCTTATTATAACGTTCAAGAGTTTTTAGTGGATCGAAATATGTGGAACTTAAGTTGTTGAATCATTTGCAGGATTTATATTATATTATAATATACATCACCTATTGTTATATTTCTTTTGAAAAGAGCAACTGTTGAGTTTCTGGCCGGCTCTTCTCAACAGAGCAGCATTCCGAGCCGGTGGTAGCTTGCTTACGGACGGACTACACTGACCATTTTTTGTATTGTAATAATTGACGATTCAAAAGTGCGTGTAAATGCCTACTTGAATAAAGATATTTTGAATTGAATTGAATAAAGTTTTAGGTGTTTCTCACCTGAGTACATGCAAAAGATCTGCACAGACGGGAACGGGGAGAAGATACCAATGAAGAACGACAGCATGTCAGTGACCGATGTGATGGTGATGGAGACGGCTGCCTCGGACAACATGATCGCCATCCGTTCCGGCACCGGCAACCGCGGGGACGTACGACGCCACGCCGCTAACATCACGAATGTGTCATCTATACCAATTCCTATAAAAACGATTGTTTTATTAGTTACTTGTTAAGTTTAGTATTTAAGTTGTTATCACTATGTCCTTACCGATCATTAAAAACGGCGCGGCGAGGTTGATACCGATAAAAGATATGCCTAAATAAATGGCACCCCCAAAAGCCGCAACGGTTGCCATCACGGCAGAAATATTACCGAGTAAACCCAACCATGGCTTGGACCTGACCCAGTCCCCCATCATACAAGTGACTATGGAAAATATTCCCATAAGAATAAAAGTGGAGCTAAAGAATGGTATGACGGTTTTGGTGTTCTTTTCCAGTTCGTGGTCTAAAGTCCGTGACGCGAAACGCGCAATGGAGATATGTTTGAAACGTCCCGTGTCCTCTGCTACACCGACAGCATCCAAAAACGCATCTTCCCAAGCTGCACCTCTGTTAAATAATAATTTAAAATATCTCATTAATGTTTTATATTGTTGAATTGTTATATATTTCAAATTGATGTTTTTCTATCACCTACAAAACCTTTCTATTCGTATTCTCGTCCAACACTGCGTTTGTATTCGAAACTATTTCCCAAACCATGTCAAGATCGGTCGCTATTATCTAAGATATTGTATCGCCTGTTTACTAAGTACCGTGCTATTGAAATTGAAAACAAGTCATAAAAATCTAAGTGTAACCGAATGGTCGTAATCAATAACAATAAAACTAAGAAACGTAAAATGTTTTTCCTTTAGAGCACAATCACATAATACACATTATTGGTTTCCTTAATGTGTTGTAAGAATTTAACACTAATGTATTTTATCTATTACATTTATTTTATTTGGTTTGGTTGTATTAATGGAGTTTTTAGATAGAGATTTGAAGTTTGAGTGAGAAAAGAATATAAGAGAATGGGTTTTTGATTAGGAAATACTTTAAAAAGCCTACAGATATCGTATTGGTACTTCATGAATATATATTACCATCCTCAATCCACAAATTACTTATTAAAAACTTGTTTATTTACCGTTGTTCTTGCAGTTTAGTGTCCGTCCTAACGAACCACACCAGCTGCACTGCGGGAACTGACACAATGATGTCATCCACAACCTTTGAACCGCCGAAAAAGACGGGAAAGGCGTGGGCCTCCCACGTAACAGGATTAAACATTATAGGGAATGTCAAATTCAATTCGCCGCGCTCCACCTTTGAATGATAAACCATAATTAATATTACATTATGCAGATACATTGCTTATTTGAAATGTTTTTCTTAATACTTTACTTAGCTTATAGTTTTACTAAGTTTATGCCAGTTGCAAGTAAGGAATGAAAATCATATCAACATTCACAAAAAATTACTAAGGTACATCCATAATAGAAAACTATGGAATTTACGTAGCCGACTAGGATCTTATAAATATGTTTTCCTATGCTCTAAGAAGAAGAAGAGGCAAAGAGGCTGCTTTTATGAAGAAGAGGTAAATATATTGAGTAGTAACTTCTGTAAGATTCATTTAGCCATTATCATTAAACATTATCATCGACTGTATTCGATTTTGCTCGACTAGTTTCAAACCCATCCCGGGTTTCACCCATGAGCTCAAAGTAACAGTCCACGTCGCACTTCCGTGCGTTATTTATAGTCAGTAAGACATAAAGTCGATAAACTTCATTTGTTTTGGCGATCTTTATGACTAATAACTATCTATTGTTTAAAGACTGCGGTTCACGTTTGTTGAATCACGCTTTTATTTCGTGAATACAACTTGAGGTTAAAGGTTTCTTGGATTTATATGGTTTTCCTTTAACTCGGCCCTTCAATGGCACTTGACATGAATTTTTTAGATTACATTACTAATATTATGTTTCGTAACTCTAATTTAATTAAGGAAAATGTATTCCTACGTGCATTATATGAATGTTTTTCGTATAATCACATCGTTACAGAGAACCACCGAAATAAATTTATATGTAAACCGTAGTTAAAAACCAGTTTGTGAAACAGTTTAAAGGTTACTTACCTCTCCAATAATTTTATCCAGATTCAAAATATCATTGACGAAACATTGGCCTTCCCAGCGCGCGCATTCTTCTTTATACGTGAACGTCTCTCCGTTGTCCAACGTGACTGTTACATTCTGTACGTACTCGTCAAGTTGTCGTAATTCTTTAAAAACCTCAGTTCGCAGCATGTTTGTTATGTTGTCCTTCGCAACTATTATCACTCGCCCGAATCTACCTGTACATGTTAGATTTATTTTTAGTAACCTGTACGTGATAGATAGAAAAGCAATCAAATTAGTACTATCTAAATAAATAAGTTTCTCGTGGTAGTCACTTTATCACAGTATACCTACAAATATTGTAGTTTCAAAATTACCCAACTGTACCTACATATGGTTTCAGACCAAAGATTTCAACTATTTTCAGTAGAATTTTTATGAAAGGAGATGTGGAAGAAATAGCACTATATCATCATTAATACAAAAATGAATTTATTACTCATTAGAAAACATAGATTTTGGGGAAAAATTTGAATAACTTGATTGTATATATACAGTCCAACAGTATAACAGTTTAGTCATTAAAGAACCAAAGTAGTAAATATTGTAGAAACCAAGAAAATATTCAAAATTTAATAATAACAAACTCACCTGCTCTGGTAATTCTGCCAACATTGAATCTATGACTGTAATTGACTTTAAAATTTTCTTCAACGATCCGTCTCTCCAATTTCCCTTGTCCACTGACCGGTGAGAACAGATACTCTGGATCCATTTCATAGTGCACCCGTTGGTAGCCAGTGGCCATGAGCAGGGTGAGGAGGACTGGTATGATGATGAAGTATCCTGGCTGTTTTCCCACGATAATACCAAGCTTGTAAAATGATCGGTTCAGAATATCGTCGACGAAAGTTAGTTTGCAACCCATCTGAAACAAATGGTTATTTAGTATGTTATATATATATATATATATATATATATATATATATATATATATATATATATATATGTGTGTGTGTGTAATTCAATACTTTAGTAAAAGGTTTCCTAATTATAATTGCATTACTAGTATTTTATATAAACGTAAGATTTTAAATAATTTATCATTAATAAACTAAAGAAATCATTGTTAATGGAGTCATTTATAATATCATTAATAAAAATAATCCATTAATATAAAATAATATTAAACTTTTCTGTATTGTTACAATGAAAATACTTTATAGTATATTTAATTCGTCGGCCATGCGTGTCTAAGTCCTAATTTCGTAATAAGAAAAACTCGTTTTTCTCTGGATCATTGCATGCTCGTGATTTCTTGGTCATAACACACTCATATAATTAGGGCTCTTTTTGTGTAATGTTTGTAAATACAAGTGTAGGTAATAGATGATTGCATTAAAGTTATTTTAAACAAAAGTTTTGCATTTGAGTTATTTTTAGTTAAAGTTGCTCCTCACAGACTAAAATAACTAAATAACTAGTCAATAAGGTAAAATAATATATTATAGTCAACATAAAAAATCCGTTTCATCCTTTGTCTGTAACACCACGTACTTGTTAATGAAAGTATCACAAATTGTTATTTGCAAAATGACCGTGTAGAATAAATATTTAAAAACACTTGCAAATTCCTTTTGACTCGGACGACGAGCGGAACAAATAAAAATGACCCCAATAGTGTGCCGCCTTTTAACACTGAAATCGATTTATTTTTTCGACACTTGGGTTCCTTGGAATTTTTACATTACAATTGGATAGTAATATATTTTTATTAGAGTGTATTTATACTAATTCGTCTTGTATAAGGAAAACAGGCATATTTTTTATATAAAAAAGATAACCCTTACCCAAGCTGAGTATTAATAAAAAGCTTGACAGATATTTTACCGTTATCTCAATAAGTAAATGATCTCATAATTTAAGTGTTTAAATAATACCAAAAAGAATATTCTGTAGTCACTAGACAAATATTATATTTATTAATATATTATCAAAAATATTATATCAATAGTTTAGTTTATTGAACTGCTATGAATTGTTTGCCCTCCCCCCATCTTTCCGCACCATCATCTCAAAATATAGTAGTATGTAGTAGGTATAAACACAAATCAAATATAACAAAACGCTTTCTTGTATTTTCTAATAAAATTTTTTATTTAGTATATAAAGTATTCTATGTCCATCGAGGAAATAAATATGTATAGGATTATATACCCCTAAAAATTTTTTTCAAAATAAGTCCAATAGGTTTTGCGTCACGCTTCCATACAAACAAACATACAGATAACAATTTTCAAGACTTGTTTTGCGTTTTGTGTCGTGTACTGAATCGTACAAAATTATCTTTAAAGAAATATATAACTAAAAACTAAAAAAAGGTATGAAAAATCTAAATGATCTATAGTATAAGTATTACTCCATATTTAAAATATGAACCTTCGCGTGATCCTCAATATTAATTGCATAATTAAAACAATATGAAGCATTAAGTAATACGCTAGAGCGGTCTGTATGTGCTGAGCGCCTTGACCAACACCTGACCACCTTTCACTTATTTATATCGAACTTTATATATATATATATATATATATTACGCAATTCATAAATAGTATAAAAGATGAATAAACTGTAAGACTAAATTTATCTTTGGACTAAAATATTATAAACACAATTAATACATTTTATATATATGTTTAAAACGTAGCTTTAGGAACGACCTTGTCAATATTACAGTTTTCGAGATTCCAGATTACTCGGTGTGATCACAAGATACATCTGTTGGGAGACTTCTATCATCTGCTGGTTAATATATAATTACATAAACACTGCCAATGTCATTGACTTCATTTTCCCTTATTTGTCGAGTTTTAAATTATAAAGTAAAAGAAACATCAAACATTTTAATTTAGTAAAAAAAGTAAACTTGCATGTTTGTGTTATGAAAAAGAAAGGGAATTTAAGCTTCCCTTATAGTTGTACAAAATGTTTTATTAGATTTTTCGTTATACAGTATAGTATATTTTGTTGTAGGTGTATTCATTGACTAGATCATTGCCAAATGCGTGGATATTCAGATATAAATAGGACTGTTACTTTGTAGAAGATTCCAAAATAATTCGAAGCATACTTGGGCTGGTACTTTCACTAACACTCCGAGAATACTTTGAAACTAATTGGTTGTCATAAAATTTTATATTCCCTCACTATAAATATGAAATAAATTTATAACATTATATTTTCATATTTATATATATAGAATATATTTATTGGAGTTGTTAATTATCCGCACTCATTATCCAATCAGAAGTACACTATTTGAACAAATATAGTTCAACCAATCACAACTCACAAACAACCTTTTGAGTATTCGATATTAGTATGCCGGTTGACCTAGCGCATGGCAAGTTGGTATAACGATAAGGCTCTATACGTATATATAGTTCAAAGTTCAAATAAAGTCAATTACGAAAATTAATTATAAAAAACTTAAAAGTAAAATGGTAATTTTGTTAAAACGCTTAGATTTATTACACATTTTTTCTATCAACCATGTTATATTGACACATTCTTCAGAAATGCTGGCCGATAACCATCATTGAGTTATAGGATATTTACCATAGAATAAGTATAAATTAAAGCTTTCAAATAAATTTGAATTTCTTATCTTAAATCTTACTTTACGATATTGTTCCGACTATAAATCTTATATTTAGATGCTATACGTGTAACATTTAATGATCATTTATTATTGAAGTTGAGAAAATAAAAGCTTCATAATAATGAAACAATAACACATAATACCGATAAACAGTTCGTTGTATAATTTATCGACAAAATAACTTACTACCTCTCTCTAACTTTCTAAGATAACATTTTAATTTTAACTGCGTTACTAATTACACTATTGTTAAGATGGCGTCAGACTAGCGGATTCTTTAGCAAACTTTAACTTTCGAGTTTATGTATTTAAAATTGAACGCTTTTGCATTTATGGTACCAATATACTATATTTCTGCTGCTTTGCTCGTATACATCTTCATACGCTGTGAGTCCACGATCTTTCTTACCCCGTCCCGGTGTGGTCCTCGGTGTGGTCCCGATTGGAACTCATGGACTAAAATATGAATATAATAATAATCTTTTTAGATAATTATCTGTCTGTTTGTCTGTCTATTTGTTCGACCCGGCTAATCTCTGTAACGACTGGACCGATATTAACAGGACTTTCACTGGCGGATACTTTTATTTTACATTTTTAATCAATTCATATGACAGCTAGCGTGATATAAATTTAACCAGCAGTTCCTAAATTTACATTCTTACAAACGGATAGATAGAAATAATATATAAAAAGAAAAAGGGAAACACTTAAAGCTTCCCGTAAATAATAATTAACTGTCATCAGTACGATCTAGAACGAACACGCAACGTCTGTGAAAGTAAATACACGAGTGGGTCAACGACACCACCGAATCATATTGACGGCATAGTGACCATTATCTAAATATATATATACATATATATATATATATATCATCTAGTGTAATGCTTTTAAACATTCTCTATAACTAATAACATATTTTGTTTTGTCATTTTGACATTTGCGCTGGTTTGACATTTGACATTTAATCACAGACTACAAATACTAAAATATAAAGCCATTGATACATTGATTTATTATATTTAAGTCAATCTAATTATTGTGTACTAAAGAATATTGTGTGACAGCACTCTAACAAAAACATAAACATAAAAATAAACAATAATTTGAATAATTTATTCAGAAACTGTATTAAATAGTAATCTTATAATGATTGCGTAAAACAAAAAGTTCTGTTTCCTTCTCGTTCTGACATAATCATTGTTCTAGTTTCCAATGATGATAATAGACAGGAAAAGTGGAGGGAGTTTTTTATATGTTATGTCTTAAAATAACACTACCTGTTACCATATTATAAGCCTTCTTGTATAACACATATTTAGTTTTAAAGTCGATAAATATGGACCTATATTTTTTCTAAATATATTTAATATACAGATTTTACTAGTTTAAGTTACATTTTCATGGTTTTACACAAAAATATAACTTTCAACAAAAACCCATTTATTTATTTTATAGTAAATTACTTGGTCAACTAAATTGTCATTATATTTTTAACGTTCACAAACAATTTAAGACATATTAGGGTCACCAGAAATGTAACTTAAAACCTTGAACAATTAAGTTTTTCTGGTATAATTTAGCGTTTAGTAACAACCCTATCAATTGTATATTAGGGACAAGTGTCATTGCCAATTTGCAAGAAGACCTTGACATGGGTCAATTTATTTTGAGTTGAACTCGGATTTCGTAACCTGGTATCTTTTTTCATTAAAAACATATTTATATATATTTTTATTATTTATTTACTAACTATTATATCGGGTAGGACTTCTAACATGTAAAGTTTCTAATGCCACACGCAAGTGCGTGGAGGTAATTGTGTTTATTAACATTCACTATGCATATATTATAAATGTTAAATTACACATATAATTATATTTTATTTAAATATTGTATGGGTTTTAGTTTTGTATGGTAGTAAATTTAAAATGTTTCTGAATCATTACAAATTATTCACAAAGTATTTATAAGCCGTATTTGTTTAAATATATTGTCTAATCTGCATAATTGTCCATGTCCAGTCCATGGACAAGATTGTCTTACTTGTTTAGGCATGATAGCTCCAGACTGTCCAGAAATCGCAGTCCCGAATCCTGCTCGTATCGGTAAATTTTTCATTCAATATTTACTTAAAAAAATACTATTGTATATGTTTTCTTATGAATATTTTTTTATAATACATAACCATATCGGTCCATAAACCAATATGTATCAAGTCATAGTTCTCAGAAACGTACATATTTATTCAAGATAACGATTACTTAAACCAACTCAAAGATTACATCTTCAAAGTACAAAGTGAATCGTTTGAATAATAATAATAGTTCAGACTTAATAAGATCGTTGTGTTCGATATCACGTGTAAACATCACTTAAATACATATTAATTTTAACCTCATATCATAATTATTAAACCTAATTATCGTCTAATGCAAACTTAAAACTCCTTTGTCTTGAATAAGTGTCGTCCATTTTGTTAAGGGATGATTATTAAGACAATGATTGTCAAATGTCATCTTTACAAATTATTATTATAGTTTTTAGTGAAATATATTTCTTTTTAAACAAAATACAAAAAAAGGCTTGTAATGTGTTTAACATGTGTCTGTCTGTGTAGATATATTAACTGATGAACCGATATATTTTTGTTTGAAAGGTGACTTCATTTAGTTCTGAGTCTTATCATTTTAGTCGTTATAAGACTATCACTAAATATATTTTAAATGTTATGCACTGCTACTTTCATTATTATGTTAACATGACCTCATGATACTATAATATTACATGTTCTACATTCTCAAGGATTACAGTTTCCGTAATTATCAGAAATTACACATAATTTATTAATGTAAGATCTTCTATCTGCCCTCTGTTATAGATGCTACGCCTCTGTTAATTAAAAAAAATGAAAAGAAATTAATAGATAGTTACAAATATAAAATGTAACCTTAATATCATCTTCTTGCTCTTATTCCAATTTTGGGATCGGCACAGTATGTTTTTTCCATACTCTCCTGTTACTCGTCATCTCTGTACACACTCCCTTCTCCTCCATATCGTCTTTCACGCAATCCATTCATCTTTTTTTCGGCCGTCTTCTACCTGTCCAATCCTCCACTACTATACCTAGCACTCTTTTGGTCACATGCTTTTTCCTTAAAACATGCCCATACCATGACAATATAATAATAATAATTAATTAATATATTAATAATAATGTTCTTGATTTAACAAATTTCTAGAAATCCCAAAAACTGCCGTCAAGTTCATACAAAAAATTTTTCATTACAAATAAATTTGTCAAAATCCTTTTTTATAAGTATTTTTCAATCAATACATATTAATAGAAAGTAAAATTTGCCTCCAGTTAACGAATTTTGACAACTTATATATATTATAGATTTAAACTTATTTTGCGACAAACAACTGTATTAACTATTTTTAATAGAAAATACGATATTTTTCGTTTCTTATAAGTGAAGTAAGCAAGTTAGTAAATGCCTAAAATGTAGATTATTTTTTTTAATTTTGATATAACCAACATTTTCTAATCCCCCTCTTGATGGCCAGAATCTCGCAATCAATTTCAATGTTAATTTATTTTTATTATATAAAGTTACAAACAAGGCCACGGTATATCGTATGTTTTAATTGATCACGTAACATTAAGACACGAATAGCTCAATGTCCTAATCGGTATTAATTTGTTTGCGAGTCAGGTGTCTGAGTGTATCTGACTGTAACCTTAATGGTTATAGAAAAATTAAAACTACTCATTATAATTATATAAGATTATTTATTAACACTAAACGTACCAAGTCCGGTCAAATTGACCGTTCTTAAACTTTTGTAAAACTTACACTTTTTTAAAAGTTATAATATCGTTATCAAACTACATGACAATTCTTAGAATATGCATATAATATTTTCTACACTCTTTACTTTTAGTTATTTCCATTATTACCTGCGTTATATAATTAAATAACTTTTAATTACCCGTCAATTTGACGGCGTGCGGTAGGAACAGGTATACAAGAATTGTCGGTAGGTTTAGTGTTAAATGAATAAGTTTAAAATAAACCTCAGAGCATTACTGGATCTCGCATATTATGTATAGATACTGAATTTCTAATTTTTTATTAATACTATAAAGAAACAATGTGTATATATATGTTTATTAATATTAAAATTACATTTCCTATGTATGTATTATATTAAAACACTTTTATTTTAATTTGTGTGAACTTAAATTCATAAAGTCAAAAGTTAAGGTCGCAATTCAGTTGAATTACAATTACTATCCTTATAACGTGGTAATACCGGTGTATTTATTATATCATGGTCACCCTAAATGTGAGGAGGAAACTATTAAACATTTATAATTTAACATTGTCAAAATAACTTTACGTTAAAAGTTATTGCAACTAAATGATAATACTACTGAACTTATGGCACTAACACTTGATCATATATATATATATATATATACGTGTGTGTATAAATTTATAAATTGTTATTTCCCTTACTCTAAAACGTTTTAATGTTTATTGAGCTGAGTAAGCGAAGCTCTTAACCGTTTGGGAAACTTCTGTTTGAAGCAACGTCATATAAAAACTACTGAACCGATTTGAATGAAAATTGGCAGAGCTGTAGAGCTTGGGAATGGGTATATTAAAAAAATAGAGTTAAAATATCTCATTCCATTCAGAAATGATGGTCAAAAAACTGTTTTTATTTAAAAGGGGAGGGGGCTCAGCTCAACTCCGCAGCGCAGGGCGGCGAATCCTAGTAGATATATATATAAATATTTTAATTGAAAATAAATAATTATACAGTTTTATTATACACTTTTTTATTTTAGGGATTAAGTTTAACATATTTTAACTAGAACAATATAACTTAAACGAAAATATTACACTTATTATGTTACGATACCTTTTATTATTAAATATTCCTACATAGAGATTTATTATTTATGTATATTATTTGATAATTAATAACAAAATCATTGCTAAAGACTACAAACACGACAATACTATAACATTTATATTCAAAAGTATTCATATTCGTTGATATGCAGAACAATGCATGAAAAATACATAAAGTATCGCTCGCGTCTCTCGCGTTAACCTCAATCATTTGCAATAAATATTTATTTATCTCTAATATGACTTTAAGTTATACCTTTGACCGCAGTCGTAAAACATCACATGTATGTATTGCCAATTAGGGTAACCACCACTTATTTAAAACCATGAATATGTATGGATATAATAATGAATTGTGTTTATAATTAACATTGGAATGGTACTCAAGAGTTTGAGTTTGAGTTTGAGTCACACGTTTTGATGAACTTACTATCAATTCCCGATGAACGAAAAAGTTTATCTAAGTACCAAAAACTATGAAGTTGGATTAGTTTTCTATCTTTAACTAATCAACGTATATTAAAATATAATAATTCTACCGAAGAATACACTGAGGTCATATCAAGGCATGGGTGAAGGTGATGGATGAGGTTACAGCGAGGTTACAGGACTTTCCTTAAGGGATCTTCCGGACTAATATGTGGTCCAAATACTAATAATGTTAGACTTAGAAATATGAAACTAACATACAAAACATTTCAAGAATACGAACTAGAACCTGCTACCTCTGGGGGTCTGTAGCCAGTGCACAGCCAACTGATCCATCGTGTCAAAAGCTTTGGTTAATAGCATTATAAATATATATTTTTTTTCGGCACATTTAATAATTATTCATAGATAATCAAATATTTTTGTAAATCTTAAAAATTTATGATTCTTATAAATACATTTTTTTGCATAAATGAATGACGAAATTGATCATAAAAAGATATATTTTATTATTTTTATTTACTGAAATCTTTATATTTTACACATAATTTAGCTAAATTGGAACAAGGCTTGGATTAGCCAATATGTCTTACTAACTATAGATATTCTAGATTTATTTTCTTAACAATATTCGTACGCTTCATCTATAAATGGTTTTTATCTATCAATAAATTAATTTGAAAGATGACAGTAAAAGTAACTATGAGGAAAGTCTGATGTAGGTTAGTAGTTGATACTACCGTTATGTAGTATATTACGCAAATATTGTAGTGATGTGTTATTTCAAAATAGAGATTTATGGGTATTGTCAATGATTTTATACAAGAATGATTGATGAGTTAAAAAAATATTTTTTTTGGGTTATTGGAACATATTTTATTAAAAGGTATATGATGTGCAATTCGTTGTAGTCATAATGAATTCTTAGTACAAATCTGTTGTGCGCACGCGCAGGTGTTTCGATGCGTGCAGCGGTGAAAGTCGTTCTTGACCTACGTTAAGTTCATTCTTACAATTGTACATCACTATTATTTATGTGTTATAAAATAAATAAACAAATATTAACTTCTTTCTTCTTCTTAATTGTCAAATGTTAAAAATATGTTTCATATAAAAGTTTATCAAGTTATATCCAATAGTACCGCTCTACTTTGCCAATCATATCATTATGGTGACATTATTCAATTGCGACGAACTATTAAGATGTAATCGTCTTAATGTACTTAGGTTTTTTTCAATTACTTAATACTCGCCCACGTTAATCATCAATTGCACGAAAGAACCAGATATTACGATATTAATATATCCTGAAGTGAAATTAAGGCCTTTTTATATAAGTAAAAAAGTAGAACCTTTGATGTTTGTTCAATTTTATTATCTATTAAATTATTTTATTGTAAATTATTTAATATTTTTTTATATATTGTTTGATGCTGACTTGATTGAACAGTAAAAATTATTTGTGTTATATTTTTTTTGTATATTTTCCACTTTGAATCGATACCAGTGATCACTTGTATACGTCATATGGAAGTGTCAGGAGGGCTTATTTTGATACCGAAGGTACGTTTTGAAATAAGCCCTTCTGTATAGACACTCTCCAACCTAAAAAAAGACTACGAGGGTCCAAGCGCGCTGCTCTGAGAAGATCACTGATCAGTGTTTCACAAAGGTCAATATTCTTTTAGTAATATACGAACGACTGGACCGAAGAAGATCGATGGAACTAGATCGAATGGTAAAAAAAAACATAAATTTTATTACCTGGTCTCTCCAGTCACTTCTCTATATTCAGTTAAATCAATAAAACAAAAGAAAAAAAAATCTTAAATGTTTTAATTATTTCATAATATGCTGCAATACTTAAAACTTTAGTTCAGAGAGTCTACTTAATAACTTATGTGTAAAGTTATAAACATGTAAGCATCGTAACTGCGTGACGATGAGTTATATGGTGGTACCATTAATGTCCTTCCGCTAACATAATTTTCTTGTTTCCATACAAATATCACAATAGCCGACAAGACATCAAGGAAGCAAGACAATTATATCACTTCCCGATCATTATTGCATTATATAATTTTGGAGTTTTTTTAATACATGGAGTGAAGTGAGAGATTACACTACTTACATAACTTGCTATATAAAATAGAAAGATTTTATAATCTAACTAAACAGTGGTCAAGAAATCCAATCCAATCCAATGTAGGTCAAGAAAAGAACTAAATAAAGTCAACAATTTTCCTCATAAGGGGAATGACCAGTGTCGCAAGATTCTGCAAAAATATATATATGACTCAACCGCTAATACTTCTATTATATAAGTATGTTACGAGCAAAGCTGAATCAAAAGGTAGTATACTATTAAATATTTTAACAACATGCCATTAATATATTTTTACGTTTTCAATAATTTCAACTCTTATTTATCAAGGTTGTTTAAAAAATATCAATCAAATCAAATCCGCCTCGACCCATTTAATATTTAACAGTTTAATGAAACTTGTTTTATAATGTTTAATGAAACTCATGCAAAACATTCATTATAAATGAAATAGCATTTATTGTACATATGGCTATCAAATACATGTATTTATAATAATAAATAATTGCTTAATCGATTATTTTTGAAGTGTCTAATACTAATAATAAATTTTTATTATTAGTACAAGCTGTGCCCACGACTTTGCTCGTGTAATGTGTTTTAAAATAAAGTAGCATAAGTAACTCCGCTACATTAACTATAAGCTAATGAAAGTCTTGTTAAAATCGGTTCAGCCGTTTCAGAAATTAGTCGGAACAAATAAACAGATTCGGATACAGATTTTTTTCAGATACAGACAGACATTTAAATTTTATTTATATATATAGATTACATCATAGCATTTAAATGTTATTCAATGATTTCACAAATATATTACTAACGAAAATATTTATTTGTAATTGAATAAATATATATATATATATATATTTTTTCTGTAAACAATTTCGTATGGTAAATTAATTCATATAATGTACCGGAAGTAGGCTGTAGCATTGCGTCACTCCTTACTTGGCCTTTGTGTGCTCGAATGAGGCTTTCATCAGACATTAGCCTTTGGAACCCTTAAAGTAATTTTACTTACTATTTTCAAGTAATAATTTCATTTCATTATTAATTGTTAGTAAAATATGAAAATAAACAGAGAAATTTTAAATTATTTAAAGCTGAAGAAAACTATCCCAAAATGTAAAAAAAATCGGTTAGATTCTAGATTTTTCTTTCATTAAGAAGAATACTATTTAAAAAGTATTCATTTGTTTTTATTTAACTTTGAAATGAATTTGTAGTTTGCGTTTAATATTATCTAAATTACATCTGGTCCGAGTGTATGATACGTGGAATGTAATCACGAGATATATTATTGTTATTTTTAACATAAAAATAGTATAAATGTATTTGTATATTTGAACAATGAGTTACGAATCTGAGCAAGCGAGCGTGTGATTAACGATCATTCATTTGATATTAATATTATTAATTTCAAAAAGAAATAAATTAAATCAAATAAATGAACAGAAAGAAGAAACTTTTCTTGGAAAAGTAATGTTTTGATAATATTATAATAAGTTAATATTGTTTTACCCTTTCTTTAAACGTTTATTTCAAATTAGACATTTATATTACTTGATTAAAATTGTGTTGATAATAATTTTGTCTTTTATTTTCAAGTAATGTGAATTGACTTCGCTTGCAGCCTTCCTTTTTGTCCTTATTTCATGAATTAAATATAACAGCCAATCTATCTAAATCTAAGTGATTTACCACTCACTGACTCATCACGTATACTCCGAAACTATCTGTCCGATTAACTTAAAATTTTACATAGTTACTTCTTTTGTGACGTAGACGTCCATTAAGAATAGATTTTACGGAATTCCTATTCCAACGGAAATCAACTTTTTGCATTTCGCCAAGTTTTAAACCTGTAGGATCTATAGTCCTAACGCGGGAATAAGAGTTACTATAGCAACGAATTCAATGACAAAGGATATTAAGACAATGGTTACCATAACAGCCTAAGTTCACATCCAAACTTATAGTGTGCCCAGCGAAGCGGGAGGAAATAAGCTAGTATAAATATAAAAAAAGCAAACATTAATGTTACAAGGGTTTCAACAAAAAATCCGTAATAGATTGAAAGTAGTTATCCTTCGAAGTTCGTGCACCTGCGTTCAGTTTTATCCCAATCTGCGTACTTCCTACTTCAGCTTCCGTCAAAATATCTTATGGATCTTTGTTTAAAGTTGGTACAAAAAACGTGCCCATAATGGTCCCATCGTTATATGGAAACGATACCCATTGGCTATAGTCCGTAGACATAACTCAGAACCACTCCTTAAACTTTATCGAAACGCAAATTAATTATTAATTAATTTAATTTATGAATGTTTTATACATGTGTATAATGTATAGACTATTCGATTATACAATTTATTTATACTATATTTGCTTTTAAAATATTTGTCTAATATAAATGAGAATCTAATATTAAAATTGCGTCTTATAAGTGCTTTAAAAACTATTGATTGATAGTTTTATCAGCCTTGAGAGTAGATTTTAAAATTGTAATAGTTAAATTAACAGAATCGCTCTCCAATTCAACCTTGTTCAAGTCACCGACTTTTGTAATAAATCCATCGGACTGTATGCGTCTGAACTTTTAACTACGTCGCCAATTATACAAAAACACACGACACGCATACTAATTGCTTCTGACATTTATAAACGCTTTGAGTAATGAAAGAGAAGAGAAGAGAAGAGTAGAGAAGAGAAGAGTTATAATTGATGTTATATTGGTATTACATTAAAGTGGATTAACTTGTTTTAATCAATCATATACACGATATGTAAACCAGATTTCCATCCATTGTTACGATCGCATTGTTTACATAATATTATTATCTAATCCGCTATCGAGTTTCTCATACAATAACCCATACGAATAACTTCACTCGATTATGTGAATCGGTAAAAAGTTATCGATGTTTTCTATCGATAACTCTTAAAAAGTTGACATGATTGTTATAATGATTACGTAACATATCAAATGTTTTCTCTGATAAATGTCATATAAAATGCTATTCTAGATTATAATTAATTAATAAAGTAACTTTAAATAAAGTTATTAATAAATTATGAATATGTTTATTGCATTCTTGGTTTTATTTAGGTTAAATATGACAGTTGACAAGCCACCATCTTTAAAGTTGCAACAAGAATAAATATTGTAAATATTACTTACTACACTTTAAATGAGACATATAAGTTATTATTTTTTTTATATAATATATTAAAAATAAAGTATATCTGTGCTTGTGTCAGAAGTTTCTGCTACATAAACTATGTGTGTAACTTTATTCATTTTGATTAAGTGCTAAAACTAAAGCAAGGCTATATCGTAAATAAGTTTCCGGTTAAATATTTTTTCTTTAACATTTTTCGGTAAAGGTTAAATTAAAACAAAGTTTACCTCCCTAAACATATTTTTACAATTATTAATTTTTAAATAAATACATTTGGTTTCTTTATTGATTAATAATAATAATTGTGACCAATATATAGTTTTTATATGTAATATTAATTTTGGTTTGAAACCTTATTTTCTTAAATGCAGGTAACCCGAAAAGGTTTTGTTCAAGGGGAATCCCCGTCGTAAATTTTAAATCTTTTTTTTGATTGCAACTTTCCAAAATTTTATTATGAGAAATAATAATATAAATTTAGTGGTTACTACTGGTTGATAACGAGATTTTTATAAACGGTCAAGACCAAAAACGCATTGGACTCAACTTATATTATGGGCAAGTTAATGTGAAGAACTTGCCTATAATATAAGTTTGATTACATCAAATTTTTGTACCTAAGTTTGTATAAAATATGAGAAAAAATGTTAAAGATTATTAATATTAGATAATAAATTAGTAGCATTTATATTACAGCAATATATTGACGTTTGTGAAACAGTGTTCACAATAAAAAAAATCCTGATTGAGTTTGTGTGGTTCTCAGAGCGTTGGAACCTTTGTAGCCTTATTTTAAGTTGAAGTGTGTCTTTACTGGGTTTATTTTGAAATAATAAAAGAAAAAAATATTATTCATATGAAAAATATTATTCATATAACCATATGGTTATATGAACAATATTTTTCATATGAACAAAACCTTTTCGGGTTACCTGCATTTAAGAAAATAAGGTTTCAAACCAAAATTAATATTACATATAAAAACTATATATTGGTCACAATTATTATTATTAATCAATAAAGAAACCAAATGTATTTATTTAAAAATTAATAATTGTAAAAATATGTTTAGGGAGGTAAACTTTGTTTTAATTTAACCTTTACCGAAAAATGTTAAAGAAAAAATATTTAACCGGAAACTTATTTACGATATAGCCTTGCTTTAGTTTTAGCACTTAATCAAAATGAATAAAGTTACACACATAGTTTATGTAGCAGAAACTTCTGACACAAGCACAGATATACTTTATTTTTAATATATTATATAAAAAAAATAATAACTTATATGTCTCATTTAAAGTGTAGTAAGTAATATTTACAATATTTATTCTTGTTGCAACTTTAAAGATGGTGGCTTGTCAACTGTCATATTTAACCTAAATAAAACCAAGAATGCAATAAACATATTCATAATTTATTAATAACTTTATTTAAAGTTACTTTATTAATTAATTATAATCTAGAATAGCATTTTATATGACATTTATCAGAGAAAACATTTGATATGTTACGTAATCATTATAACAATCATGTCAACTTTTTAAGAGTTATCGATAGAAAACATCGATAACTTTTTACCGATTCACATAATCGAGTGAAGTTATTCGTATGGGTTATTGTATGAGAAACTCGATAGCGGATTAGATAATAATATTATGTAAACAATGCGATCGTAACAATGGATGGAAATCTGGTTTACATATCGTGTATATGATTGATTAAAACAAGTTAATCCACTTTAATGTAATACCAATATAACATCAATTATAACTCTTCTCTTCTCTACTCTTCTCTTCTCTTCTCTTTCATTACTCAAAGCGTTTATAAATGTCAGAAGCAATTAGTATGCGTGTCGTGTGTTTTTGTATAATTGGCGACGTAGTTAAAAGTTCAGACGCATACAGTCCGATGGATTTATTACAAAAGTCGGTGACTTGAACAAGGTTGAATTGGAGAGCGATTCTGTTAATTTAACTATTACATATTGTAAATATTACTTACTACACTTTAAATGAGACATATAAGTTATTATTTTTTTTATATAATATATTAAAAATAAAGTATATCTGTGCTTGTGTCAGAAGTTTCTGCTACATAAACTATGTGTGTAACTTTATTCATTTTGATTAAGTGCTAAAACTAAAGCAAGGCTATATCGTAAATAAGTTTCCGGTTAAATATTTTTTCTTTAACATTTTTCGGTAAAGGTTAAATTAAAACAAAGTTTACCTCCCTAAACATATTTTTACAATTATTAATTTTTAAATAAATACATTTGGTTTCTTTATTGATTAATAATAATAATTGTGACCAATATATAGTTTTTATATGTAATATTAATTTTGGTTTGAAACCTTATTTTCTTAAATGCAGGTAACCCGAAAAGGTTTTGTTCAAGGGGAATCCCCGTCGTAAATTTTAAATCTTTTTTTTGATTGCAACTTTCCAAAATTTTATTATGAGAAATAATAATATAAATTTAGTGGTTACTACTGGTTGATAACGAGATTTTTATAAACGGTCAAGACCAAAAACGCATTGGACTCAACTTATATTATGGGCAAGTTAATGTGAAGAACTTGCCTATAATATAAGTTTGATTACATCAAATTTTTGTACCTAAGTTTGTATAAAATATGAGAAAAAATGTTAAAGATTATTAATATTAGATAATAAATTAGTAGCATTTATATTACAGCAATATATTGACGTTTGTGAAACAGTGTTCACAATAAAAAAAATCCTGATTGAGTTTGTGTGGTTCTCAGAGCGTTGGAACCTTTGTAGCCTTATTTTAAGTTGAAGTGTGTCTTTACTGGGTTTATTTTGAAATAATAAAAGAAAAAAATATTATTCATATGAAAAATATTATTCATATAACCATATGGTTATATGAACAATATTTTTCTTATCACTATTAAATTTCTAAAAAATTTTAATTAGCTGTAACACTAAATAATGAACGTAACTAAAATACACAATACAATTTGGCACAGTTGAGTTAGTTACATATAAAAATTCCAAGTATTCTATAGACGGACACCTGAGCGAAATATTTCAATAATAACAATAGTTTTCAAGTCAATACCAATCGATACCTCAGTATCTACCTGCTCTATGTTTGTATTTAACTCGACGTTCCTTTAAAACTCAAAAACTGTGACCAAATAAAGACAACTCTATAGTTAATTTTGTATTCAGCTTTTATTTTGTCAATGTAATCTCAATAATAGCATACTTACTTTAGTAATATATAAAGAGAAACACAAAAACACGATGATTTGTTAGTAGAGCGATAAAACTGACTCTCAGAGGTCGCAGGTTCGATTCTTTTATTTAAAATAAGTAATAGAATATTAATAGATAATTTTATTATAATATCATTGCGAGGTAAGTATATTGAGGTTGTTACGCACAGAGCGTTACGTACTTTCTCTGTTCCTAATGACCACTGGGATATAATGGGGATTGGTGTTAGACTTTATATAAACATACATACAAATATATATAATATACTATATATAAATATTAAATTTATATACTAAAAGTAAGATATTTTAAGTATAATGCTTTCTCAAATATTTCATTAACAAATCGTTTCAAATATCGTTAGATAATGATAAATTTTTAATATTATAACTTGTTTTAATTAATTATGCGAATTAAACTCGTTTCGTCTATTTATGGTAATATATATAAACTATTTCAAAATCTTGTTTTACGTAAAATGGAATGTAATGTGACTTTGAAACTGCGAAAATCATTGCGACTCGTAAAGGCCGTTTAAATAAAATATTCTATTATATTAATGTTATTATTATTAATTGTTATTATTAATATGTTGAAATAAAAGGCGTGAAATTGGGAATATGGTTCGATACCATGAAAATGGGATTTAAATCGCTCTGTACGAGCAATACTGTTTGTTTCAACAGTTTTAGGAAACGAGGTGAATGATCGTAAAAATTTGAATTTTATTACATATATATGTGCAATATTCTGACATAAATAAAATTTATTTATTTATACGTTTTGCCATTCTCCGTGAAAGTACGTGCCGGATACGCGTGTTGAAATTAGGTACCTGCAAACGAAACCGGGCGTCGCAATAGGTAAAAATAAAAAATACCTTGAAAGATGGAAGAGAGAATTCGTAAATTAATCCTTGATAACACTATAGCACTATCACAATAAGTTTTCACCTCGACACTGAATGAAACATATTTTGTCGAACGTGCGCGGGCGCTGCGTCGTCAGCTGCGGTGGAGCGCGAAGTGCGCCGTCGCCCGCTGCCCCACTCTGACGATGTTGAAACTTTTGATAAGGACCACCTCCACTTGCGGCTTCCCGTCGAGACCCTAATCCTTTATGAGTCTATGAACTTTTTGTCGTCTGTCAAGCCGGAATCCGACCTATCCCATCTACCTACCTTATAGTGTACCATAGTATTTCGTGACCACGCTTGTGATACATATTTTTGTTACAGCATCAAGTTAATTTGTTACAACTAGCCTCTACACGGGCAGAAAAATTGAAATAGATTTTCTATTTTCGCTTTTTTACATTGTAAAGCATTACATTTTAGTATGTAGTATTAATTATAAATATATTTATATACGACACGTGTTGTTTTTGGCAGTAAGAAAGAAAAAATTAACAATGAACTCTTTAGTAACAGTGTTCAAAGTGGGTAGCAACATGATACCTTTTGTTCAATACTGCTTTTCAACATCGTAGGTGGTAAAAAGTAAAAACCATCACCCATATGATAATATATGTATTTATTGGCATTATACATATTTTCTAGATACTATTTTTATGAAACACTTATTTTTATAATTAGATCTTAGAAAAATTATATTAAAATAAAACAAAATATATTTAAAAATTTAATTTAGTTTAATTACCGAAAATTTTACAAAAGTAATGAAATCCGGAGGAACTACGAGGATTTTACGAATTTAGAAAGAATATATGTTGCACTATAAACAAAAATTATATCGATATTAACAAGGCTTTATACCTAATGTATATATATATATTATGAAAAAAAGAATCCAAAGTCAGTAATGTTAAGTTACCTGTGTCATTAAGTTGTGTCTTTTCCGTATTTTTGCTTATTATATTAATAAAATTGTGTTTAAGTACTTTTTACTTTTTATTTTTTGTTTAATACTTTTTGGAAATTAATCATCTTATTTCATTCTTTAATATCAGATTCTATTTATATTATATTTAACCATCGTCATTCATTATCAGTTATATTTTACTATTTTGTCTCCACTTATTAACCGCTTTGATTTTTTTAATTTACGGATCCAGTTACATTTATTACAAGGTGATCGAGTTAACCGAATACCAATATGTCATGGATTAATATAAGATACATGAAAATGTATTAAATAACGATCTTATATATATATATATATATATATATATATATATATATATATATATATCTATTCCACTTGTGTATCAAATTGGAGTGACAGGAGGGGCTTAAGTCCCTAAGACTACGGATGTTCTAAACGCGCTGCTGTAAGAATCACACAAACTCAGGGTATTTTTTTATTGTGATCACTGTTTCACAATCGTCAATTTATTTGGGAGTGAGAAATTTATAGGGACATATAATGCAGCATGAATAGTATGTACCAGAGAGTCTTAAGTAAGAGACAAGAGAAGAGAAAGATAAAAACATGGATGACGTCAAAATTGATATGATAAAGAAGCAAGTCTCCACTGAAATGTATGATAGTATGTATGTCATTAAGTAACATAACAAGAAATGTCATTATAATGAAACATCACTAAGTGTAAAACATATTTTTATTTAAACCACTCGTTAAAGATAAGATAAGATTAAAAATTAACTTCAAAGATAACTTAAATTATGTAATTACTTCAATTCCCTCTTCCTGTCTTTCATATCACCGCCGCCCGTGACCCATATTCTGCTCTGTTCCTTCATTTAGAGACTATAAAAATTCTTCTCATTGTCCTAAACTGTTATTGCAAATTTTAATAAAACTTGACCTTAAGGCCCCAGATTGGACAGTCCTTGGTTTGATAATACGAGTATTACACCCACACCTAATAGAAATAGTTTACGATGAATTTGTACACGACCTAGCAACTGATAAGTTAAACTGTAATAAGACAAACTCGATATAGATATTTTATATCAAATAAACTTACCAAATATTGGTTGTGATCGTATCCTGTTTTAGTTTCAGTATTTTAATCCACAAATTTATTTAATTTTGAAAATTTCCATTTACTTATTTCGGCGTTAATAAACGTTATCCACAAATAAACATTTCAATTTATTATCATCTCATATTTAAGTACAGTATTGGTTGGTATTTTATTGTCAATGGAGGGAGTGTTTAAAACATTTAGACATTATAAAGAACTTACTATCTTACTTGACTTGGTTGTAAAGATAAGAAGAGCTTACACCTTCTATTTAATTGTTTTATGATTGCTATAAAAGATAAAGAAAGGTAAGTCTTTGCTAATCTTGTAGCTTTATTGTACATAAAAAACAATAATTTATTTATCTACGCAAATAAGTAGCCAATGACTGGAACGCTTCCGTTCTGTATTTACAAAGACTTACAATTGCGTGATTTATTTTATAAAAAACAGGGTTTTAATATTTTTTGCGTTATAACAAATTTCCGTCAGTTAATATCTTGATGCACAGACATCAAATAAACAGCTATTTATTATATATATACTTGATATTAAAATATATGAATACTGATTTATAGGTTTGCCTTCAGGAGTATTTCCAGACAGGGTCGCCTTGGATAAGAATCTCTGCTCACCATCAAAGGTCTGCCACAGTGTATCTTCTGATGTTGCATAAGACATTGGCGACTTTATATATATAAGAAAATAATTCTGTCCGTGTTTATATCACTTTAAAAATAAATTAAATTTAAACACTTTTTATTTTAAAACTTTTATCTGAACAATAATTAAGTGTATACATATTAATTCGGTCCGTGTTTATATCACTTTAAAAATAAATGTAATTTAAACACTTTTTATTGTAATAATTTTATCTGGAGAATAATTAAGTGTATATTAAATTCCATTTAACAAAACGTTGAATTGTCTATTTTTAATTTAAACACAAAATCAGGTATTTTAATATGTAAATTAATTTTATGAATTATTTATATGGTTAATATATTTTTAGTAATAGGTATAATTTTTTTTTATACATAAATATTTTAAAAGAAATATTTAAGCCTATAGCAACAGGTATTCATTTTAAGAATGTAGAGAATCATGTAAAGTGTTTAAAAATAATATTTATAAATTAATAAAATCGATTTTGACATATTATATATATAATAAAGATTTCACATAACATATAAATATTGAAAATATTATCTTAGATATTATGAAATCATGCAAAAATATATTATTGATCAATAGTTTTAATATTATATTAATTTATTCATATAATTAGAAACACTTTTTGTTAAAGTGTTTTGTTTTGTTAAAGAAATAATTATGTTATTAAAGAGTGTCATTATTATTATTATTAAATAATTCAATTATTATTATAATTGTAGTAGATTGTACAGTGTGTAGTTGTTGGTGCGTGGGTCTGAGATATATCTGTTTATAACCTCTTCCGCCGCATCCGTCACCCGAAGATATTACATCATTTTAATGGACTCTGTAGATGAAGCATATAATAATTTTAATATCAATCTAAATAAATAAAAGATCACTACAGAAAGGTTTTCGTAATTAGTTTTATTTTTGTCTTTAAAAAAAAAGATTTGAATAAAATCTTGAATGTAATAGAACAGTTAATGTGGAAGAAATATTTATCAAACTGCTCGCATGCGAGCTGGCTCGACCGGGGCTGTACCTCTCCCATGGAATTAGCTATTATCCAAATACCTTCATCCTCAAAAACAGCATTATGTTAACTTTCTGCACTTGTAGTCCATTACGAAACTTAATTCTTTGAAAGATAAAATTATTTGAAAGTGCTGTTCATATTTTTCATTCCTTTTATACATTAGCAAATTGAATGTACGATGCCAGAATAGGCTATAAAAATAAACCTATTATTATTACAATGCTATAAAACTAATAGAAATGTCTTTTACATTGTTAGTTTGTTAAAAATGAATATTCTTTTCTAAATATTCTTATATGTTAAACCAATTAAGTTATTTAATCTCACTGAATGATATCTAAGATACATATTGCATTTAAATTCCAAGTAATGAAGACATCGATTCTCTTTACATAATATTTATATAACATGTTAGCAATGTATTGAGAAAGATTAAATTATGATAATTACAGGTTGTTATTTTGAGCAACTTGTGGTTACTTGTGATAGAAAATTTAATTATAATAAACATATAATGTTGATATTAGCAAAGTAACAAAAATACTAGGATCCGCCAACCGTGCGCGGCGGGTGTTGAGCTGAGCCCCTCTCCTTTCTTATTTTCTTGTTAACTTTTGAATGGATGAACATTTTTTCAATCTCTTTTTGCTATAACATCCGCGTTCGGCTCAAACATACATGAGAAAATTTTTAGCTAATTATCTATTCGTATTCTGGAGACAACGAAACACAAAAAAGGTCTCCGAAACGGTTAAGAGTATCGCTTACGCTCAGCTCAATAATATTTTAATATTAAATATAAGTCAATCTAAAACTTAAAGTAATTTTTATTAGTATAATCTAAATATTTAAAAGATAACTTTCAAAATCTCCTGACCAAATGTTGTTACAAAATATTATGTGCATAGTAAATGTATATAATTAAACCACATCTTGAGTAAGATGCGGTTTGTACAACTAACACACAGACTACATTACTATTGCATATTATTTACGACTCACACTGGGAGGTGGTTGTATACCATCTTATACATCTTATCTAAAATGATTATACCGATTTTGATACAAATCTTCCTAGGAATTTTAGAGCCCAGAAGTATTAACAATACATTTTTATTTCAGTATTGATGTTAGAAATCATATAAATTGTTATACACAAACAGATTACATAATATAATTGTATATAAATATATTTCTCAATCTATATAGTAAATATATCGGTCAGTTGGTTGGCTTATTAAAAAAACCTGTACCATCCAGAAAGTGCTTTCGGTGGATGCGCAGGCGCATCGTGCACAGTGAAAGTATGAGGAAAATCCCGTCGCCTTTCTCTGAGCAGCTGTTTTATTGCGAGTATTATAATTGCGAAATTAATTTCGAAACCTACACGGCATATTGGTTTTTTTAATATTGGTAAAACCATAATGATCTCGTTACATGTCTTCACAGTACAAGACGTGCATATTATATATTAAATAGTGTAATAATATAAGTGCGCACGCGTCGTTTCTCACTTGCCAAATGCAACAAAGTACAGCACGCAAGGCCGTCTATAATAATGTTATTTTAGTACAAAACATGAATATTTCAACATGTAAATTGAAATTATTATACGTTCTATATCAATAAATATAGTTTAAAAACATACATACTACTAAGCTACTAAGATACACTACCGATGTTAAACTTTTCTCTATTATTTTTATATTCCCATCGGGTTATGTATACAGCTTAGGTTATTTAATATCGATTGAGGTTACTATGTCTAGTAATAATGTAGGCAATGTGGGGCGAAAGTAATATCATATGAAAATGGGTGAATACCTGACACAGAATGGTATTATCTAAAAGTGTTGGTGTTCCTTACCGTAACACCCGTGACGAATTTGTATTACGTAAAAGTTATAAAAAGTCACCGGAGTTAACTAGGCTTGTCTGGACGTAAATGAAATACATTTTAAATAAGATTTTATTATAATTCACAATATTATAGCTCATATAATATTATTATTGTTAATTTGTTATAAATATTTTCTATAATTCATCATATTGGCGTTTGTGAAAGCCTGAGTTTGTACTGTGGTTCTCAGACCATCACTTTTGGAACCCTCGTCTCCTTATTTTAACTGGGAGAGTCTTTACTGTAGGGCTAATTTCGATGAGTATGGTATCAATAGTCCTGGCACTCCCTTTGATAAACAAGTGAAGTATTGATTCAAAGTGGAAAAGATATAAAATAAAGATAACAGTTTACTTCTGTTATATTTAAGACTGTTACTACAAAAGAGTGGGAATTCTAGTACATCTGTTCTTTGTAATACATAATAGGAGGTGTTGAAAAAATTGCCGACACTATAATCAGAAGCGGGTCTGCCATACGTCCCCGATTTTCATCCGAGCGTGAAGTTGCGTCACTTCGGACATCATTCTTTGGTAATGTCTGTATAACTACTTTTAGAATTATTATGAATATACTACCGTACTAAGTATTGTTAGTGTAAGATATGTTTCTTACACTTAAGACACTGGTAACAATTCTATTACACTGAATTATTGTTTGGTATAATGTTCGTTTGTACATGTATATAAGAAATCTTTGCGTATAACCTGATATGTATAACGTGTTCTCGACACATATCAAGACCCTAAATAAATACAAGAATCGACAGGCCTCTGCCCTCGGGTATTACGTAATTATTAGATTAGGGAGAGCGGATATGCCCAATTTGCCAAGACCCTCCCACTATATAGTACTATATCACTTTTATTTGACACGTGTAACATAACTATAATAATGTAAAGTTCAACAACTATTGGTCATATTGTGTCTCTTCTAGTGTTCTTTATTAAAATAGGCCCAAGTGAAACTGAGAAAGTAAACGAGCCCTTAATGATTTTGATATAATAATGATATCATATCTTAAGACTTTTACTTCACTCCATAAAAGGCAAGTGAAAGTGAACAATCTAGATTTTCTAACATCTATTTCAATAAGTTAATTATGGAAATATCTGTAATAATTAAATTTATTTATGATAATAATAAACTAAAAGATTTATTTTCTTAAACGTGTTACTTTGTATTACAGTAAAAGATATCTTTGTAAGAATTTATATTAGAAAGGAAAGATATAACAATATGCCTAATAAAACATATATCAAATTGAGATGTTATAAAATTTCGGCAAGAACATTTTAAGAACTTCAAAGAACGTATGTTGAAAAAACTCAAAGGCCAAACGGTACCCACTTTTAAGTTTTTAATTTATGAACTCCATTTTGTTTAGTAGTTTAAGAAGTCATTCCAGTGTTTGTAATACCAGTTTTGCAATAAGATATATTTACATGCAATATATAGTATATATATATCATCATACCTAACTGTATTTGGCTATTATTTTTGACGTTTATTTTAAACTGTGTCGGTCAATGGCCGCATTTTATCCTTTGAACGGTTTGGAAGTTCGATTTAGTATATCTTTTTTAAATAAAAGTTATTTTACACCTAATAAATGTCAAATATTAAGCTACTGTTTGTCTTTCTGTTTATCATATATATTTTTTATATTTTTTTATAAGTAATTAAGTATACTTACAAGAAGATAAGACATAATTATATTATTATAATAGTCACAGTGTAATATAAATTGTAAAACGGAAGTTACAACATATATTTACACTGTGTCAGCTTGTAATTGTATGAAAATTGTTTTGTATGAACGAAAAAGGTAAATTTCGCTTTAAGAATGAAACCTTCTTCAACTTGATGTGCTGTTATTACATGTAATAAGCGAGGAAGTTTTGTATACTACAAATTAACTTACAACTTAAGCTACTCTATATACATACGGTGTCCCTCGGATATTATTGAATTTTAATATATATAACAGTGAATTCTTTAAACTGACCTTTTAAATTTTAAAAATGTGACTAAATGTTTAGAATTTATCAATAATGTGTTTGTTAATTATGATAAGTGCTGACGTGTACTTGGAGTAGTGTAAGTGTTACTCAAACGCGGGCCAACGTCCGGTCATTGTGGGAAAATTACTAAGACATTAATATTTATATAAATTGCATATTATATTTTGTAAGATCTTTAGTTTTTTTTAATGTAAATTCAGTATAGTATTTTGATTTAAGCGTTCTAATATTACCTTTACTATGATTGGTGTACAGTTGAATTTTAATAAGTTTGTCTGTTTGTCTCGGATTTCTTCATAGATAAGGTTTAAACGGGGTTTTAATAGATAAAGCCTTTAAAATATTTCAATTGTTTATTTTACTGACTTAAAATTGAAGTCTCAAAAAATAGATAAATATTATTGAGAACTCACATTTGAAATATCAACAGCAGAACTATGTCAGAATCATTACCAAGATACTTAACGGTACACACACACACACACACAGACACACACACACACACACACACATACACACACACAAACACATACACACACACACACACACATACACAAGTAGGCAGAGAATGTATATTAAAATATCATAACCCGCATCTCTATCCTTGCAAATAATTTCCAATAAAAATTGTATAAGTTAACCAATCGTAATATTTAGGGCTAAAATCTCAACAAAATACACAAATAAACAATGAAATGTTTAAAAAAATATCATGTACTATGTTTTATATACGAGATTCAGATTTAGGTTAGATTTTTTTGTATATTTGCTTGTTCTCACATAAATTAAAAACTTATTGTTTTTGCCTAGTTATTCTATATGTTATATCTAATTTAAAAAGTAATATTACTGATAAAAATCATTCATCACTGATAGATACACAAATAAGTTTAGATTAAAATTAAACTAAAAAAAGCAGAGTTAGTTATGGAGATGAATTTGTAGTAAGTTAGTTTATAAACTCAATTATTTGTAATGTGTATCAACGTTTAGTGTTCAAAGATATGTTCATAATTAGGTATAGAGTGAGAAAGTATTTGATTTAATAATATTTTTATCACTATATATAATAAAGACGGCGGGTGTTGTGCGTTCGTTCGTTACACAATCATGTTTAGTTTCCAAGATCACTATTATAAAGAAAACTGTCATATTAACAATAATATATTACCTTTATAATCTATTACGACCGTTTCAGGTGTTTTAAACAAATATAAATACACACACACACACACACACACACACACACACACATACACACACAATACACATACACCCAAACACACACACACACATTGTTTTTGTACTATCAAGAAGGAACGGTTATAAACCCATCTTCTTCCTTCTCATTTGTCTCAATTCTTCCTTGGAGTATAATAACGTGTCTGCAAGTACTGATGTTAAAAGATGAGTAACAAAGATTACCAAACAATTACCATGAAGCCTGTTTCAGTGTATCCTATCCCCAACTCTGTTCCTCCAAATGACAGCACTGTGGATACCATATATTCCAGCTGTGCAGGTCTCCCTCGGGAAAATGTCGACGAGTGCCGAAAGAAACTTGTGTCTTCTATTGAGACCTACCTGGAGAATGTCTCAGAATGGGGTGTCTGAACCTCGTTCATTTAATCCCTCAAAGACAAAAGTTTGCGCGTTTACCATTTAAAAAACCCATTTGTCATATCGATACTCTTCGAGAGCACTTCTCTCAAAACCTCGCCAAGTATCAGAATACTGGGGCTCCATATTTCCAGCGATTTTCGGTTTCTTTCTTATCTGGAGAGCAAGGACAAGTTGGCCTCGATAAAATTGGGGGTATCCTATAGAGTGAGGCAGTACTTCAAGCCTGGCCAAAGACTTGCAAAGGCGCAAGTCTAGCCACACATGGAGTACTGACCTTTGACCGCGTACAACAAAGAGGCGTTCGGGTTGGTGAGGACCCGGTGCTCTGCGTACGGTTGGGCTCTCTTGCATTGCGTAGAAACGTGGCCTCTTTGTGTGTCCACTACCGCATTTACAACAGAGAGTGTTCCGAAGAGCTATTTGAACTGATATCTGCTGCCTAATTTCGTCACATCACTGCAGGTCATTGCCTGCAATATCATCCGTACCACTTAGAGATGGTTGTCGTACCACTTAGATGGTTGCCGATCTTCTATTGAGTAGTTTTTAAAGACACTAGGATGTGGAACGACCTTCCTTCGGCAGTACTTCCGAATCGAAAAGAAATTCCCCTTTAAAACAGGAATACACTCCCATCTCCAAGGCCGGCAACGCTCTTACGATTCCCCGGATGTTGCTGCAGTTTGTAGGCGGTGATCATATGTCATTGGTGACATATGATCACCGCCCACGAACAATGAAAATAAAGTAATTATGTAATATTCTTTTAATAATCAATTGAAGCGCCATTTTTTGACATTACAATAGTGGTTTAATGTAATATGAATTATTTAATCCCAAGAGTCATGATTATCATTCAATATAAAGTGAAGCCGATCGCCTTTCACTATCCGTCCATCATTACCATTTTGATTGATTATATTCCTACAAATAATACTATAAAAAGCTAAATCACCAACATTAACATATTTTAACAAGTTATACTAAAATAGTAAGGCAATAAATTATAATTATAAATTTGATATTAAATGTATATTTTATATTTTAATATTAATCACGTGTCACGGCAATTTATTATTTGTATAAAAATTTTAAGATCTACCTATCTTTTGATATATATCTTTTTATCTATCTTTTATATGTATTTATGTAATATATAAATAAATTAACCCAAAAACTAAGTGAATGAAAGTTAAATAAGCCGATTTGATGACTAAACAGCTTATAAAAGTTTATGTTAACGTCAGGAACATGACATAAAAATTACATAAAATTGACAGCCTTAAGGTCAGAGGTCGGTAACAAGCAAATGTTCTAATATTCAAGTGATTCGAAATACTGCTAATTACATTAAATTATTATAGCATTAATTAATGTTATATTAACTACAGAAATCGTGATTTATAAACAATATTATTTAATGTTAACAGAGAAATAAAATAAAATTTAAATATCTATTTGTGGTTACAAAATAACCGCTTTAACATCTTACATGTGATTATTTGAACGTAACCAAAACCCGAAAGCGAAAGGCTTAACCAATCGGTTAAACACACCGACAGACAAACTTACTATTTATTAATATACACAATACAAAAAGATAAAAATACATATATATATAAAGAGAAATTGGAATGATTAAACCCGGACCATTAAATTCTTTATTAAACAAGTTTTATGGAAAGTGATAAATGACACGGAAAGGGAAGTCGACTCGCAAGTACACGGTACTCGCAAAAACAAGTAACCCTTGTCAGTGTATTCATGTGCGCGGGCGCATAACAAATTGTTTGACAATCCAATAATAATTCTTTCCAGTTATTTTCACTATTTTATCTATAATTTCCAATTTATTTTTAGTATTTTAAAACTATTATTAACACATAAGTTTCTGAATCGATAAAAATTAATAACTCGTTATCAAAATTATTAAAAATCATTAAATAAATTTAAAACAATAACAATTCAGTTAGAATGTCCGCAATCATTAAACAAACCAAATAACAAAGGTCAATTATATTATATAACCTACAGTATACCAACGATACGAACGTGGTTATTCCCTCCCTTTCTCATCTATATAGAAAGAACGGGACAGATATATGAACCCACTAACATACTTATATTTCCGTCAAGTCATAGTAAACAGTTTTATTATATAACCCGAGCATGGACCAAAGAATTTCGTGATAGAGCAAATAAATCACTGTGACGTCACAAATGACCGTTACAAAAGAACTATTCAGTCGTTTATCTTGAATTGAAGTTCCATTTTCAAATGTTTTTAGAATATTTATTTGAAATTGTTTGTAGAACATTGTTGTTTACGTAATTCTAAATAAATATCTGTAATAATATTTCCGTACTGAAAAACATTTGAATTTATTATTTCAAATTGGTAAAGGCTTCCGCTATAATATATATATATATATATATATATATATATATATATATATAAAAGTGATTTACCACTCACTAACTCATCACAAAATCTCCGAAACTATCTGTTCGATTAACTTAAAATTTTACATAGTTACTTCTTTGGTGACGTAGAAACCCACTAAGAACGGATTTTTACGGAATTCCTATTCTAATTGATTTCAACTTTTTACATTTCACCAAGATTTAAACTGTAGGAAATATACACTTAACGCGGGGGTAAGAGTTACTATAGCAACGGTTACGATGACAACGGATAATATAACAAAGGTTACCATAGCAACCTAAGTTCACATCCAAATTAATAGTGTGCCCAGCGAAGCGGAAGGGAATAAGCTAGTAAATATATATATATATAGAATGATTGAACTCTCAGTTAATAATATATTTATTATCGCCTATTTACAATAAAGAGACAAAAAAACAATAATAAAGCAAAACATTTAGATTCAATTTGAAAGATTTAAATTAAAATGACTACTGTGGCTGAGTTTCTTTTTTGTGTTCAACAAAAGTAAGAAGTGAAGTGCTTTACTTTTTTTATGTAAAAAGTTTAATGTTATTTTTAAAACTTTTGTATGTTATTTTTAGCAATTAATATTGAGTTTTGAAATGAAATACGTTTTGTTCGGTTAATTGCTTTGTATTTACGTCTTTTACATGGATGGTTTTTATGTATTTCTTTTAACATACATACATACATACATATATTTATTTAGTATTTTATTTTTATTATAAAATATTCCTCTAAATTATTTATTATTAATTATTTTTTAATTTCATTTACAGGTATAACCAGATTTGTTTTTCTCTGAAAATTATAACTTTCCACGGTTCCTATTTATTAAACCATAAAAGAATCTAATACAATAACAAAATTCAGTCAAAATAGGACAATTTTTTTGTTATTATATTTAGAATCAGTTTGTAATTACTTTTAAATATAAAAAAGTAAGTATCTTTCGTGTTGGTTCAGAAAATAAACTATAAACACTCATTCTGACTATAATCTGTCCACTTTAGCGTAACAGAAACAACATTTTTGATTGTTAACAATATATTAATCTTTGTAATGTGTTTTTTTTTCCTTAAAAGAAGATAAAAGAACAGTAATATCGATTTACATTATTTAAAGGTCTTACTTTATACGTGGGAATTAAGATATTAAAGATATTTTTTGCACCACATCTGTCACTTATTGCACAGATTTATGAAGAAATAAAAATTTGTATATGAAGCTATCCGACTGTTCCTGTGTAGATTATATATAAATTGGGATGAACCTTTAAATTCTTTTGTCTTAATAAACTCATTTTTAATATTAAATATTATAAATACTTAAAACAGATCTATCGATACTTATCACTATAAAGCATGGTGTACATTTCAGTTTATGGTCCATTGTTAACACAGCAATGTAAACGTCATAGTATCAGGAACCTACCGCAGAGATTACTACGATTAACAAGTAACACTTAACAAGTAACACTTAACAAGTAACACTCATCGTGTTATCTTATAGATTACAACGTAACAAACATTTGTGACAATTTTTATGTGTACATAGCTTACATTTCTTGAATTCTTAAAATGAATCATTAGTATGGTTGAAAATTTTTGTTAATATTTATTTATAATATTTAATATTTAGTTATTTTTTTAAATTTTGTGAATATTTAGTTAATACACAAATTATCATAAAAATAATAATAAATAAATAAATAATAAACGTATTAATAAGTAAATTAAACGTATATAATATTGAATATTGAAAATATTGAATATTATATTGACTGCAATTTTTATTTTACAAATTATTAATGTACTCTTACAAGTATATACTTAATAGTTAAATACACTTTAATAAGGATAATCATAAACATTTATTAAGAACATTAAGTTGAAAGAAAGTGTTGCATAAAGCAGAAGTCGCTTTACGAAATGTTAGCGCCGGTGCTCTTACGTCACGTTTGTGTCAATACGAGAGGTTATTCGCTACTTTTATTATTTAACTATTTTTTTTTTGTGTCTCTGCTGTTAGCCCTACTGGTCATGACAGCGTCACCGGGGGAATGGACGGGTGCAGAGACCCGCCCATGAAAAAGGGGGACCTGAATGGCCCCAGGGGAACGCGCGTCCTAAGGGCGCCTCCTGTGAGGCTCGGACCACGGCTCAGGACGCCGTTAGCTGGGAAGTGAGGGTTGGATGTGGGTTAGGATTTGACACTAACGTCCTCCGACGGCAGAAAGCCGGAGCAACGTGCTTGGATGGGGGCCTCGTCTTCGCCGGCGAAGACGCTGTGTGTGTGTGTATGTGTAGTATTTATGTTCGGTTTGCCGCTTTTACGTAGCGTTCCCTAACGTAATCGCGTCGTCCGAGTCGAAAAGTACCGACTTGGGTCTTCTCTTTCTGACTTTAGGAGTCTTACGGGCCGTGTATCCTGTGGCCTTAACCACCAGCGGGTTTGGGTGTCCCACAGCATTGTCAAAGTAGCTTTTGGAGAGCCCCTTGAAATACTGTGCGATCGTCGGTAGGTTATTTAACTACACCAATGACCCGTCCTACAAACGATCAAGATCTAGAAACATTTCAGAGCTTCGCCAACGGTAGTTGTATTTTTAATTAAACACAGATTAACAAAAGATGTTATAATTACTACATTGTATTTACTAAAGTAATGTTTGTATAAAAATGTATATACCTAATGTATTAACAATTACTGTTTGGATCTGGATCCTACTGTAGCGATAGGAGCGTACCCATATAACCAAATAACCGTAGATAAGTATTATAGTATATCGATATTAAGAAAACGTATGTCTAAATCTGAACTAGCAACCTTCTCTTGTAATTACATTTTAAAATACCACTCCCATTTACCTTGTGTTGTTACTTTGTCTTTTTTTTTTTTTTTTTTTTTTTGTCTCTGCTTTTAGCCCTACTGGCCATGACAGCGTCACCGGTGTAATGGACGGGTGCAGAGACCCGCCCTTGAAAAGGGGGGCCTGAAGGGCCCCAGGGGAACGCGCCTCCTGTGAGGCTCGGACCACGGCTCAGAACGCTGTTAGGTGGGCAACGAGGGTTGGATGTGGGTTAGGATTTGACACTAACGTCCTCCGACGGCAGAACGCCAGAGCAACGTGCTTGGATGGGGGAAAAATTCGTTTACCCCTGGTGGGACTCGAACCCACAGTCCCCGGCTTAGGAGGCCGATGCCTTATCAATTAGGTCACAGGGGCGGATAGCTACTTTATGTCACCCTTACGTACGTCTTACATCTGTCAATGACTCAGTATTTCACTAATGTTCATTGGAGTATGACGTAATATTATTTAACAATGACGTAGCTCTGACCTTAATTATACCATAATGATATAATATGATGAGTAAAATATGAATTTGATAATCTGTTTTTCAGTTACTTCAACAGAGCTGAGTTATAATTCAGCGAAGCGAACGAAGTGAGCGGAGCGTTTTACTGGAGACTTTTTACATTCTTTGTCACGAATTGGCTCGAAAACTACACGAAAAATTACGAAACTTTGCTATCAAAAAGACACACAGTTGATGATTTTAAAATAAAGAAAATTAAAAATGTCCTCAAAAAAAAATATTTTTTATTTTTTTTATTATCATTGAAAAAAACTGATATCGCATTCAAGTCAATAGGAAACGACGAGTCAATACACTGGGTTCGTTTCGCTCAATATGCAAACGGCACCCGAGATTTCGCGAGCGCAGCGAGTCGAAATTGAGGGTTTCGTTGGCGCCTCTAGTTATTAAAGTTACTTAAATATCTTCAGTATGTGTTTGTGAATGCACAAAACTGTATTTACTCTGGATAACATATTATATATTACATGTAATGATCATTAAAACTTATGGTGTTACAATAACTTATGTAAAGTGACTGTGTGACGTAATAGTTGGATATAAATTACGTAAGATATATGTAACATCGAAGTCATTAAGATGATATGACATAAATAATGTGTCGTCAGTGTGATGTCATTGTTACATACCACCATATATTTTGTATGTGATTTCAAATTAAGGTCATGTATCGGTTTTTATAAGAATTTTCAGACTTTTTTTTTTAATTTTCTTTATAGCGTTTATTTTAACAATATATTCACGTATGTTTACAGAATATAATATGGTGACGTTTTGCTCGGCTAACCTGTATGTATACCTTCCTACTTCAACGACCTCAATATAAGATTCCTCGTATTGGTTTTGACACCGTTACGCATTACTAGAAAAATATTATATATGAATAAATTAAATTACTTCTCAGTATCGAATATCCTATTTTAATCATAGAATAAAACAGTATGTGTAAGTTTCTGATTGAGAAATACCCATAAGAGTTTTGTATTAATTGTTCTATTGACATATATATATATATATATACCTGGCTTTTTTTGTACATTTTGAACATTTTGTGTGTTTGTTATTTTTTTTTGTTCTGTATCTTTTACAGTGGATATTAAAGCTTATAGAATTCGTTTATGATCTTCAAGGCCCTCTCTGCATCATCTCGGGTTGACGTTCATTCAAATTCAATATATTCCAACGGTAGGTAGAGCCTGAAAAAGATGTACATTCTGGATCATTTCAAAGATCCACTTCTGATACACTTTCATGGACAAATATTTTAGTATTAATTTTCATACTTACATATTCACTTCTCTTTCCCTGTACTAGGCAGAGACCAAAAACTTCAATTTGCTACGATTCTGACATAATTCATACTTCTACTCTCATAAGTATCCTCTGCCTGCTCGTCGATTTCCGGTATTGACCCGTATTGTAGAACGTTTATAATACATCAATAAACATATTACAAATATAATCTTGTAAATATGAAATGGTATTTTCCAGGAATCCATATTTTTAAGCAGGAACGAATAGATCAATTCAGTGAATCCACACATAACAAATAATTTGTATTGTCAGTATTAATACTAGGAATTTATTGTCACAAAGGAACCCTTTTCCAAACGATCATCTTAAAAATTTTTTTTTTTTAATTTTGTCCAGCAATGCACTTCTTTTTGATATTGAGATGATAAATCTGTATCTACTGTACAACCGTTTTATTTCATAGATTGCCTGTTTGACTGTTTTCGTGTGTTAGAATTATTTGATGAATGTAGGTACTTCCAGTCAATCATCCCCTCCCAGAGCATAGATTTTAATGGCAAGGATTAAACAAATAGCATGAAAAACAAATCACTGATTTTATATTATGGTTTTTTGATCTACTTACTTATCTATGACTAGTTTTGTGGGTTCTGGAAGCCGGAAAAATCAGAAACTTTCTTTCGAAGATATGCAAGTCCTAAATTAAAAGTTCAAAATCTTTTTTTTCAATGATGTTTTTTTTAATACAGTTAAATTTAAATATATACATTATTTATATACTTGCTAACTTGCTGCAATTGGGAAGCAGGTTTTTGGGAGAAAGCTATTTAGTATCGATTACCGTTTGGTAATCTAGTAGGGCCCAGGCCCCAAACGTCCCCAAACGCAGAGTCCTTTGCAAGTGCCCGAGTGCCCAGTGGGAACGAAATCAGATTGTGGCCGTCTTAATTTTAAGCTACTGTTATTAAGTTTAGAATTATTTTTTTTTACTCTGTAACATATTGTAATAATAAGATTTAAAATTAAATAAATATTTATGTATTTTTTTTTTATTTTGAATTTTCAATAAACTTGTATAATAGTTCCATATTACTTGAAATAGGAGAGGAGCAGACGAGGTCGCAGGTAACAACTAGTCCGTAATAGTTACGTATTCAAAAGTGGTTGATATCTAAAATCGAGCTATACCTGTTTCATGAATAATAAAAATAACACACATACATCGTAAATTAACTAAAGGAAATCTATTCCTACATTACCCACCGTCAAATAAAATTTATTTTTTATAATTTAATAACATAATTATTAATAATAATATAATTTAATCATTTCATGCAACTTTGGGTTTAAAATAATTTATTGCATATAAATCGTTTCTTAATTTAATATATAATATAATTTATTTAATCACAATCTAATATTTATATTTTAGATTGTATATATTTGTATATATAATTAATAGCATTAGCATTTTTTTGTCAATATGAATAAAATAATTTTATTCGATACCTAATGAAATTTAAAACAGCGCCATCTATTATACCAATTTAGAACCAGTATTCGAGGGGTAGGAAGTTTGATTGAAAAAATTGTTTACTGTTTTCAATAGATGGCAGTTTCACTAAATTAGTTGATAAAATAAATATTCAATTCATTTATTCTCTAGGAGAGCTGATTTTTGTGGCATTAAGAAACTGGTACTTATTTAAATCTAAGGTTTTTATTTTTGTAATATATTTGATTGTGTTATGAGTCTGGGAGTTATAAAAGACTTTTTAATATGTTATATTATCATGTATGAAAAATATATAATTAATAAAGGTATTTTTATTCTCTGTTCTTATATTTCTCTTTAGAAAGTTGTTTTTTACGTTTCGTATCGGTTGAATAGCGCTTTCAAAATAATGACGATGCTACACTTAAGGGTTTGCCATAAGAGGACGACTAGAAAAGTACTGACATTATACAACGCGCTGTAATATATGTAAATAAATTTTAAATCTTTTCCTTTGACTTGTCCAATTTTCGTTTTAAAATACAAAAATGTTTTAACATTGAATGGATATAATTCAATGTAATTGAGGTAATTCAGGCACCTGTTATATATGAAAGCGTACTTCTAGCGACCTCTAGCCGCGGGTAACGAACGCGGTGACATTGATAGGACAAGCCTCACTCCACTGAAATATGCCGATGCATCCCGACCCCTCCCAACCCCAACCCCAACCCCTATTAATACGCAAAAGACCAAACTAGTACTTTATATTATATTTTCTCTCTAAAATTAAATTTTATATTTGTTATATAAACTATTATGATGTTGCTCTTAGATGGTTCTATTGAGATGAGTGAATTCTTTGAGCGCTATTGTATAATATAGCAAATTATTTTTATTCTTAGCACCAGAGTGAGCTTCTTACAAAATTCTTTGTTATCTAAGACATTATGTTGATGGAGTTTTGTATGACAAAAAGTATTGTACTATAAAAACCTTTATATTTCTATTCGAAATACTATATCATATCACTAATACATAAATTAGAAGATTTTATTAAAATACAACAAACATATTAATCCTAATCCAGACGACTATTTTGACTTTACAAAAAGTCGTCCTTTGACCCGATTAAGGAGATTATGCGACCCTAAAGCCCTGTTTGCTAATTCTGTTTTTAATGTGACCATCAAAACCACAACAATAATGGTTCTCATTCAAACAATGTTGTGTTTAGGGTTGGTTTAAATAAAATGCGTAGCTCAACGTCGATATATATATATATATTTGAATTGAAAACATTAAACTATTTGAAATGCACTTATTACTATATTTAAATAGTTTCCAGTACATAGAAGCAAATCTCAAATCTTGAATTCATCCAGGCACAATGTGTATTAGAATATCGAGCGCCCCCCTCTCGTGGGGGGTAGGTCGACCCTTCCAAGGTCGTAGACGCATGTACCTGACCGTTCGCACTCAGTTCGTTACTCCTTGTCTGTAGGCTCTATTTAGTTACATTGGAGTAGACAATTCAAAGTGCCTGTTACTTTTAACGTCAAACTGCATATAAACACTTGTTATATTTATATAAAGTTTATCATAAATGTTGTTTTTTACACAATATTAAGTTTTTAATTCATATAAGCTTACAACTTACTTAAAATATAGTTAAAAATTATAAAAATTCGTTTACCCCTGGTGGGACTCGAACCCACAGTCCCCGGCTTAGGAGGCCGATGCCTTATCCATTAGGCCACAGGGGCGGATGTGGATACGACCTAAATATATCGTACTATAGTTGTTGTAGGAAGTTAATATATATTTTAATAAAAATACTAAAATAATATAACGAAGATATTGTGCTTAAGTAAAGCATTTGATGGTAAATATATCCTATATGTATAATTGATTTTTTTAAACTTAATTATGATAATTATGCATTGATGATAACATTGTACATAAATTTCTATAAAATCATTCAGTTCTGCTGACGTCACGCGACCCAAGGGCGCTTGTACCATGGAGGGTCCTTATCTCACAAAGCATTCAGGTCAATCAATGAGGTTTTATCTTGAACCTACGTTTTTTATTTTTAATTTGCATGTAGTCTTTTTCTTTCATTTATTATGCCTTGCAGTTTTATAGCAGTCCGTTTTAATTTTTTTATTTTTTTTTTAACATCCATATTTAATTTGTTATCTATACAATATAAATCTATAGTTATTTTTTTATTTTTGTATATTATAAAAAATAGTAATACGCAAAAACTCTTAAATTCTGTTAAATATTTGACTAATTTTTAGGAAGGTGAAACCAAGGTGTGATTGAACACGATAACAGAGTTCCATGACCTTTGAATTTACAATTAATTAATTTAGAGTTTTTTATTAAACTGTTTTAAATTTTCAATTGTACCAACTTTTAATAAGATTCGCATAATTAATTGGCATTTATTTTATTGTCAAAATTTAACGCGAGATTGATTATTTTATCTCAAAGTTAGCCATAAATTATCACAATTAGTAGACCTTTAGATTTATCTTTATATACTCTTATAGTGTTATTCCGGTGTCTGTCTACTTTAATACTTGTTATATCTTATCTCTATAATATAAAGTGTGTGTTTGGTATAAAATCACAGGTCACGTGGCTACAACGCATCCGCTCGTCACTGCTCCTCTCCACGGTACACGGAAAACTGCGTGCATAACAATGATTGTGTAACAAACACTGTGTCTAAGTTTTTGTATTGCTTTTTATGCACGGTCGCCAGTTGGAAAACGATCGCATTCCCGTACTGACTATCACTAGGGATTTACCACGCATTTAGCATTGGAAATTGAAGAATTTATATTCCGTCTGTCGTTCACACAACGCCTATGGTCTGATATATTTATTGTGTAAGGTTGATTCACTGTTTATTCAAATCTACTTACCGAGACTAACACGGAAATAAACCTAAAATAATATTTAAATAATTGAAGTTTCTCAGTTTTCATCTTGTCTGATTTTAGTTAAAAAGTTGCGTATTTGGCACCAAAAAATCCTTTGGTGCCAAAAAACTTTAATGACATTTTAATATTTTTTTCAAAATGGCTGAAATATGTCAAAGTCAAGGTTTTTTACGTCAATTATAAACCGTCAGACTAGTTGCTCTGTTCCAAAAGGTTAAAGGACTTCATGAATTCTCTTTAAATTTACTATTAATTTTAAATTTTTGGTAATATTTTTTTACTCCTTCAACTGTCATTTTAAAAACTGGCCAAAAAGTTAATAAAAAAAACGCCCTATAAAGTTTCACGAGAATTGTTTGTGAAATGCGACCTCTACATTGGAGAACACTTGGACTTACGGAAAGACAACAGAATGACAGAAGCTAAAATGAAAACACTGTCCTTAACTTCGCTCGGTCAATTAAGGAGAGAATTTCGTAAACAAAAGATAAAAGGAAAATTAATCTTCAAATATATTCAAATCAGTTTCGAAACATCAAAAAGGGACATCCTTTATTTGTAGATAGTCAGATTTAGTTTCCCTCAGATGTCTTACAATTGTAACTTTGTATTTTTAATTAGTTACTTCGTCCTAAAAATTCTTCTTCTCCGAGTGTTGAATAAACAATACACGATCCAGTACTCGTTAGTATCTCCTACACCGAGATAAAATGCAAATGAGGTGATTAAATATCTGTCCTTTTATTGGTCGGCGAGATATAAAATGGCTCCTATTATACTTTAAAACAACCAGAAGTGAAAAAAAACTCAAATCCAATCACAGATTATTATTAAGTCAGTCAGTTTGTTGTTCCCTCTCAAATGTATAGCACATTGTAAGTCAAAACACAAAAATAAAATATAAATCACAAACGTCAAGTGTCAAAATGTAAATGTTAATCGTTCCCGCGATAAATAATTTTAATGCGCGTTCTAACATTTTTGCGACGCCATAAATCGACGCCATCTTTAATATTGTGAATGTAGATTTCTACGGGTATTGTTGTAATTTACGATTTATGTTTAAGAACCGGTAACCTTATACCAAGTGATTAAAAACGATATGTTTTTTCAAAATAAGTTTCATAAGATATAGTAAGTTGAATATTACTATTTATATTGTAATCCAAAATTATTTAACTTTTAGGTTTCTTTGTTTTGTGTTATATTGACATATTTTGTATTCTGTTTCCACCAAAACTTTAATTGTCGTCCATTATGATAACAAGCGAACCTTGTTGTTTTAATGTTTTGTGTAATGATAATTTCTAGGCTTTAACAACAATTGCAGCTTCAATTTATCCTTTACCATTCGCTCTAAGCACCGCCATTACACCTCGTGTCGTTAAACGTTGTTTTTGTGTTCGTTTTGACGACTAAAGAAACGTTCTTATAAATCATTATAATGGCGGTTGTACTGATGTCTTCAAATTACACAAATACTTACAAAATATATATTATATTACGAACTTAACGTATAAATAATATTCAGCTTTCGTATTATATACACTGCTCTTAAATTATGATTATATATATATTATACAGAGAGATACGTGCTAAACCTCTCCCTCTCTCTGAGTCCTGGTCTTCCTCCTCATTTTCAAAGAGTGGAAATGCATCAACACTTACCATCACAACAAGTACCAATGTCATAAAAAGGCCACTAAACATTTTATTACTTTTAGATCTAGACAGATGGTAAATGTAACTCAAATTGCACAATTTGTGACCAGTGTACGGTTAACAGCAACCCATATTAGGGAGATGCTCATACACCTACATTTCGACACTACAAAATTCTTTAACTTTGGTTTATTATATTATACTTATTTATACTTCACCTATGCGTTTTATATTTTTAAGACCGGTATGGCTGCCAATTCGTGTCTTTTTGGATACTTTATAGAGCTAAGCGTAAGCGAAGCTCTTAACCGTTTGGGAGACCTTTCTTTGTGTTTAGTTGTCTCCAGAATGTGACAAGATAATTAGCTAAAAATTTTCCCATCTATGTTTGATTGAAAAAATGTTTAGCCATTCAAAAGTTATCAAGAAAAGAAGAAAGGAGAGGGGCTCAGCTCAACACCCGCCGCGCACGGTTGGCGGATCCTAGTTTAAATTATGAACCTGGATATTTCTTATTTCTTGAAAAGCTATACTTAAAATGTAACTATAAATATATTTTTTACATGATTTATTATAAAAATGGTGTGTACGTGACATGATTTCTAGTTAAGTTTCTGGTTGAGGTTTCTTAGTTGTTGCATATAAAGTAAGATATTCATATTGCGTGGTTTTACTTTATATTTAGTTTAGAAGTAATGAGCACGACTTGTTGATTAATATTCATTAGTTTTTTATACGAATTATACATATTTTACGTAACTAAGATATTTGGGTGTTTATTTATGTTATGGTTCCTTTAGAGAAGAAAAATCCTGTTTGAAAGAGAGTGTTACAAATTATTTTTCTATAATGAAACCAAAATCACCCCAAATCTAACAATAATATGTATTACACAAACGATTGTCACAATCGAACCCACAACCCTTGGGGAGCAGGCAGGGTCACACTAACCACTGGACCAACAGACCAAGAATTGAATACAATTATTTTTATTCGGTTATAAATTATTAATTAAACACATTAAAAAGTTATTTTCCTCATATATATCAAATATTTCTTAAGATAATATATCACGAAAATATTATTCTGTTAGAGAAATAGTATTAAAAGTATAAAAAATCAATAAGTTATGCTTTAATATTACATACAATGATAAATGGCCGCAGGTAATATATTGTTTTATAAATCCCAAAAATGTACAAGGCAATAAATAATCAGAGGATAAATTTTAATTATAATTAATTATGTTAATTCCTTATAATATTATGAGGTGTAGCATCTTAATTGCAAATAGTGATAATATTTTAAAAATAATTCTTAACTAAACATTTCTTAAACTTATTATAATTTTACTTTATGTAGAATGATTTTCCATTATTTCAGTTTTATTCAGTAGATATAAGTCCTAGGAGATCTAACTTATGTGGGAGGAGGATGGGGCGAGTTTTCAAGGTCAGGTCTAGAGGCCACAGTGGAATTTATACCTATCCCTGAGATCTGTTTGTCTTTGAATCCCCCCCCCCGCACCACCCACGTAGGAATACGAGTTATAGTTTTTAATTAGTAGGTGATTTTTTAAATAGGTTTATTACTACATAATAAATTTATAATTAACAGTCCAATTCAGGTACAATTTAAATTACGTTTACAAAAACGAATAAAAATGCATTGCTTTGTAAAACTAATACTTTAACGGAATAAGTATTTAACCAATATTTCCATAACTAGAAGATTTAAGTTAAAATTCTCATCTGAGTATATCTGTTTAAGATACATTCCTAAATAGTATTATCATTAAAATTCCCGACACGTCAAAGACACATGAATATTCAATATTAAAGTCATCGACTGAAACAAGCCGATTTAGTCTGGGTATTATATTTATTAACATCAAGGACTAAGGACATGACAACCTACTTTATAACCGACTTAACTTGGATTAAGGAAGGCTTGTTATAATAAATATTGATTTAATTTAAATAATTATACATAAAATATAAGACTAAACTTTGAATATATACACTTAAGTGACTACAATTTAAGCCACTTTATTCGCGCTATAAATTATATAAGTATAAATTGCTTTCAATTTAAACATTGTATCTAAGAGATGCTTAATGAAACGGCTATGAGGGACTTTATAACACCTACCAGGCTTATCCGTGCAGGTATTATCTAATATCCGATAGCGGAGTTCAAGGTTGGTCGCTGAAAATCGTATCCTACAGTCCCCGGTCTGCCCTTTGCGCTTTTATCAATACCGCTGACCTCAGCGCCGCCTGCCGGCCGACGCCAGTATCACTCCGGCCGCCACTGCGCACGCTCCACGCACATTGCCGCATTTATTCTCTGTATCTTTCACCCAATTCAATCCTATCAAAATAATCCCGTTTCCAACCAAAATACGCGATGCACGATGTTACCGTGCAATCAACGTTCGTAAATAAAAACCCAAACATTCAATACCACCCATAAAACCCGCGCTACCGTACTATGTTTACACCTCAGTGTATATTTTTGCCCTAAAAGTGTCGTTTACACGGACCTTTCAGACGGTAAGTGATTGTGTTTTCGAGTGATGTTGTGGTTAAATGTTTATACATGGATCCTTAGTGTTATTGGGATCGAGTGTGGTTACTTTCGCTGATCGTATAGAATGGGGTTACAATCAAAAATAAACAGTGTTTTTAGCGCGTCTGCAATATGATACACGTTCCCATTCTGCGCATGCTGATTACATTATTAAACAAATGCATCAAATGCAAGAGGCGCCGATATTATTGTGACCTGTATTTCATTGATCGAATTACAGATAATATAATTATAATAACGTTCAGTGAGTTGCATTTTATAACACAATAACAATATATATATTGATATATTGTTGTCGGTTTGTGTTACTGATTTTATTATAACCTGGTTATATATGCAAACTGGTTTATGTTGCAATTATTTAAGTTTTATAAATAAGTAAGTCTGTAGGAATGATTTTTATAAATTTTTGATACATTTAATTTTAAAAGCAACAGAAGGACTACATTTTTACAGATAATGTAAGATACAGCCATATTGACCTTATAAATTTTAAACACCGATTTCGGCAAAGACAAAGACGAGACTGGTTTGAAGACGAGAACAAAATAATAAACAACTGAAATAAAGAAAATAAAAATTCTAAATACATAATTACAGACACTCAAATCTATATATATATTGAAACTATTAATACAAATAAATTTTACATACACTATACATTTATACACTATCACTTAACACATCTTTATACCAACGAATATCCAACATTTCACAGATCAAAATGAAAGATGAAGTTATATATATGTCATGGTGTTAACATATAAAAGATGGCACAATTGCATTACAAGGATTCACCAGCTTCTGGTTTGTGTGGAGTCAGTGTAAACTATCGAATCAGTAGACGAGAATAGCCGGGTGATATAAACACACAAACAGACCAACCACAGTCCACACTCTGCATTAGCATCCAAATTGCTGATCTTACAAGAATTTTGCTACATCGCTAAACGAATACTAAACAAGTTTTGATGAAACATACGAAGTACGTAAAGATTGTAAACTGAGAAAAAATGTATTTATTTATTTAATACAATTATTTACTATTCTAGACCCATAAATAGGGTTTAATAAGGGAGTTTTTATATAACCTATTGGGATTTAAAAACACATTCTTTTGTATTATTCGTGAGAAAGTGGGCCAAGTTCAGAACCAATGCAGTTATTAACGAGGGTCCTTTAAACCAGTTTGGTTGTGAGAAACTACAAATAGTGTTCGAGTTATTATAGAATATGGGATATATAAGATATAAGTTACAAGTCAATGAACAAACCCAGAGTGCGAAATAGTACTTTTATACTTTTTATGATAAATTTCCAGAAATAAATGCAATAAAACATAATATGATAATGAATGTTCAAAGAAAGTGAAATTGCTAATAAAATTGTTTACGAATTCAAGAGTGCAAGGACTTGGTATAATTAAAATGTCGAAAATAGTGTTAAGGCCGTCCGTATGACAATGGAGTCAGTATTATTTTATAAAGACACTTTAAATACCGGGTAGTATTAATATTATTGTGTGTATTACTTTTCTAACTATTTGAGCGAAGCGGGCGTAGCGAGCGGAGCGTTCTACTGGAGACTGCACATTCTTTGTCTTGAATAGGCTCGAAAACTACTTGATGGAAAATTATGAAATTTTGCAATCAAAGAGACACACATTAGGTGATGGTTTTTTAAAAAAATTGAAAAATGACAAAAAAAAAATATTTTTTTTAATGTTATGTCAAAAAAACTTATATCCCATTCAAGTCAATGGTAAACGATGACTCATTACACTGGGCTCGCTTCGCTCAATATCTTAACGGCACACGAGATTTCGCGAGCGCAGCGAGTCTAAATTGAGGGTCTATTGGCGCCCCTAGTTAGATTAAGTAAAGAACTTACAAAATTACTTGAAACTTCTATTTTATATACTCATTAGTAAATCTCAGAAGATAAGAAAAAATTTCATAATTGCAAGAAATCTTCACCATTCTTTATAGACAAATTCTAGATTTAGAGATAAATAAAGAATAATAATTGACATAGCAACAAAGGCAAAATGTAATAACATTGACTCTTGCTTGTATTGGCTTTGACAGCGTAGGGGGGAAAGGGGGAGGAATAATATAAGTATTTTTTCCATCCCAACTTCTTTAATGTAAACAATCATAATCCAACGGTATTGTTATTTATCGTTTGTTGTTTATTAAACCGAATAAACACAAGTTATTTCATTCACAATACGAATCCCAGCACAATGATTCCGAAATAACCGATAGCTTTGATGTAAAATGTCGTTTTCTAATCAAAGTTTTATTGTTCGGTAGTTGAGTTTATATTCTAAGTACCAATCTATATATATTTAAGTGTTTTACCACTTCATTCATCACGAAATCTCCGAAACTATCTGTCCGATAAACTTAGAATTTTACATGGTTACTTTTGTGACGTAGACGTCCACTAAAATCGGATTTTACAGAATTCCTATCCCAAAGGATTTCAACTTTTTGCATTTCGCCAAATTTTAAATATGTAGGAGATACACACTTAAAGCAGTAAGAGTTACTATAGCAACGGTTACGATGACAACGGATAATATGACAAAGGTTACCATAGCAACCTAAGTTCACATCCAAATTAATAGTGTGTCCAGCGAAGCGGGAGGGAATAAGCTAGTATGTGTATAGAAGTAGAAGAGCACTATTTATAACTCTAAAATATTCCCTAGATCATATTAAACATTTATGGACGCAGTTTCTAATGTTTAGATTGAATGTTGATGTACCACTCGTTAACTAAACGTTAATTACAAATGAAGTTTGCTGTAGTTTTAATTTATGGGTTTATTAAAACTAACTTTACAATCCTCTAGTTAATGTGTTCCATAGTCTGTCACTCAAGACTTCTAATTTCCCTGACAAATGTTGCGGATAAGCCCATGCTATCAATCTCTGGTGAATAGCCTAATTGGATTCTACGAAGGGTCCGAACAAGGTCAAGGGCCCAATGATATATCAGCACGTTATTGGACACGAGTTCGTTTTGGCTACACGTGTCCTTTGTATCACCCTACCAATATAATCTAATCGTGAGAAAACTTGTTTAAAACAATCTAAGATCTGTCTTAAGACAAAATTTCTATATATATAAATAAATCTAAACAAAAATCATACTCATTAAGTTGTAAAACCACAAAAATAATAAGACAACAAAAAAATATGGTATAAAAAGTTAGGCGGTTCTTCGCAGATTGAATAGGTTATTTTGGAGGACGTTATGAAACAAAGTCACGGCACGTTGTAGAGCTAGATTGTTAGCCGAGCCATTGACCGGGTATAATGTATTCCTTTCAAATTCAACACCATTGCGAGATAATTTGTCAATACAAAAAGGCAAAGAAAAAAGAAACGAGAATCGTCCTCGAGACTGGAGTTTAAATGTTGATACCCAAGACAATGTGAGGCGGAGGCGATCAGACGTGTTTTATAATTGAAGTTTTGACTTTACTCGTCCTTATAAAAATAAAACTAACATCAATCATTAATTAAAATGATAAACATGGATGTTTGTTGTTATTGCAGAAATATGTAAGCAATTGTGGTTTTTGAGTAACTTCACAGATGGAATGGTTTTGGTAATATTTACATTAAAAAAAACATTTTAAATTTTTTGTGCCATTGGGAAATATCTTGTAATTAATCATAAAAAATACGATGATATAAAAAAAAATCTTTACAATTTTAATGGAGTGTATAATATAGAATTGTGCTCTAGATTCTCCGTGCGTGCAAAAAACGGCCCGACCTATTTACGAAATTGGATTTATTGGCTATAAAAGTGAGAATTGATTTACATAGATTTATTTCCTTCCGAGATGATATATTTTTAACAACTTATCTTAACATATTTTGTCTCTTTCTAACATAGTTGAAACATATTTCAATAGTAAAATGAAACAACGTCGCGTCCTTGCTAATTATATGGACACTAACAAATTGCTTTGACAACTGGAATCTAGGTCGAAATTCTTAAAATTTCACCAACACTTCAGAATAAGTGACAATATAACGCGGAACGTGAACCGACGAATGGAAAAAGAAACGCGTTCTCTAATATAAGATTGTCTCTTGAATATCAAAACATACTAAAATAACTATCAGAGAACTGGGAAATGACTACATCATTAGGACACTTTATTATAGTAATTAGATCAGAAAATCCATTGCAATGGTACTTTTAAATTCCACACATGCAGATTATAAACAGATGTTGTCTGTTTATGATTCTGGTATCCCTAAGTCAGTAGCGTTCATCAGTCATCGGCCCCAACTTCCGGCTTCATAGTTCAATGCCTCTAAGATTTGCTTCGACGACCTTCATTACATTCGGCGCTTAGATATATATATAATATATACATATGTATATATTATCTTGATATCAGTTTTCAGTAAACTGACTCATGGACCACTGATCTTATCAGGATCGTATAATATATACACATAAAAAGTGTAATTAGAATCTGTACCGGTTTTTCGTTATCACAGCTAAATCATTTGCGTATATTTATATATTTGTAATGTTGATTTCGTTCTAGATTAAAATATCGTATAATTAACTAAGAACTACATAAAATACTCAGCACAGAAATATTTCGTGTCTAAAATCAGACACAAATTCATTATCACTTACCAGAGCTGACATTGAGTTTTGAACGTTGAGATAAATTGAACAAACTGACATGACATTGCTTACAATAAATACATAAAATAATTGTAGTATGTAACAGTTTTGAATATTCTATCGATATTATTTGACAGCCCTAGTTCTGAATGTAACATACGTGATTTAAACGATGATTGACGATGAAGGCGAAAATTGACTTAGTTATCTGGCTCATCGCCAGCCAATTGAAGACAAAAACAGTTCAATTCTCTCCCCGGCGACACGTCTCCCGTTGGTAACCTCCAAAATTTTAATTTACACAGTCATCATCTTATTTACACAGACGTGAATAAATTATATTTTTATTGCACTGCAGTGCAGCGGCCGCTGTCGATCATTGGTTTGACATTCAAACAGTCTAGCGACTCATTGCACTGAGACAACTACAATACATTTTAGACCTTATCAGAAGTTAGGAGGTCCTAATTTCGCATATATCTTAGGTCTGCGAACAGCGCTTTCGGTTTATTACATCGCAAGGGCAAGGGTACACTGTCTGTTTTTATTTGTACAAACTCATATATCAAATGTATCTGATATAAGGCCGCGGTCACATTGTTTCTCACCCATTACTTTCAATACGAACAATACAATGAAGTGCTGCGCTTAGATTAAAATCGGCCGCAAATTTGTGGTTCCACGTTGTTTTTTGTTTATTGTCTGAACAAATTGGTTATTGTTTGAAAATGATATCTATCTTATTTCAAAATTATATTTTTTTTGGTACTAAATTATTTTTTTGTTACTTTCAAGGATATTATTTACTTATAATAATGTAAAGAAAATATAATATTTATATTTTTAACAGCAATTTAATATTGATTTCTTTGTTACAGATAAGTTTGGGGAGTGGCTCGAGTTTAGCACATAATATAAATAAAATAGTCTTAGTAATAATATAATTACTGCCACCAGCAATAATAAATTAGTTTTAGATTATATTTGTATAAAAGTGGAGAATTTAACGACAGCCAAGAGAAACACCGGGCTCACCCCGGTAACAGACAGGTGAGGATATATGTATATATATATATATATATATATATATATATATATATATATATATATATATACTAATATAATAACAAAAAACATATAGGTATGATTAATAACATATGTATTAAATCTACAAAATTCTAATAATTTTGTTGTCAGAAATCCACTTTGTGCATCTTAATTGGTTTTGACGGAAACTGTATTAATAATTGTAATAAAAATAAATTTATAATTTAATTGCAAAATAAAATATTCAATTATAATTAAAAGGAAATCCGGGACTTTGTCTCGGGTGTGATTAATTAGTCGCTTATCCAGCTCATTATCTAGTCTAGCACGATTTTGCAGATCGAAAAAAAGATTTGCATGTCTTTGTGTCCTGTACCGATCGCGGACTCGAATTAATTAATACAAATTAGTTGGAAATACTCGGTTAATTTAAATATATTGTATATTTTATTAAATGATTAGCAAATTAAAACAATTTATTTGAAAATAATTATATTATGAAATGATTGCGTGAATATAATTTATAAATTCGCCTAAAATCATAATATAAGAAAAATATATTTGATAATATTGAATCAGAATTCTTACACAAGGTCACCTTTTCAATATTTATAAAAAGAAGTGGAAAAATATTATATAAATATCTAAGATCAATACGTAATATACAAATCGTCTGGATAAAAACAATTATATAAAGAAAAAACGTCAAAATCAAGGTGAACACGGTAGCTCAGTTGGTGGAGCGACAAAGAATCCCATAGGTCGTAGGTTCAAAACGGAATGAAATTTTCTTTTCAATGTATATACTTTGAACAAGCTTCGAGTAAACGTTGAAATTTTAGCCTTTAATTTAAGGAACGGATACTTATAAATTGATTATAAATATAATTTAGGTATAAAGTATGACTTAACACTAAACCTACCGACAATTCTAGTATACCTGTTCCTACCGCACGACGTCAAATTGACCGATAATTAAAAGTTATTTTATTATATAACGCAGGTAATAATGGAAATAACTAAAAGTAAAGAGTGTAGAAAATATTATATGTATATTCTAAGAATTTTCATGTAGTTTGATAACGATATTATAACGTTTAAATATGTGTAAGTTTTACAAAAGTTTAAGAACGGTCAATTTGACCGGTACTGGTAGGTTTAGTGTTAAAAAGCTGAGTTTCTGTAGCTAGCTCGTCTTAATCAGTGGCAAATAACTTTGAGCTTTTTTGATTGGTTTGTCGATTCCTTGTAGTATTCTTTACATTGTTTACGACATCTCGCCTCGTAACTTCATCTCCACAGCATCCGGACCTGACTGTAACTGATATTAGATTGTATGACATCTTTTCAGTGACAGTTTCAATTTAACCTTCATTTTTAATTTATTGCTTTCGTCTAAAGGAACTTAACTTTATATCATAACTTATTGTGAAATAGTTAGCGTTATTTTTACTCTATAATATATTTTATTAAAATTAAAATAACAAAAACTGTGTAGAAATATGTAAATGTTAAATAAAAAAATTGTTATTTTTATTTCATTTACTTTACAATATATAAGATTTTTTAGTTTAAAAGTCGTTTTTATTGGATATTATTAATTCTTTATAATTCATTATAAAGTTTGTTTGTATATAAATATTTCATAGTATTATAATCTAAGATCAAAGAGTATTATATTTATTAATAAACGATATTGTATTTATTAATGCGAATTCATAGTCACTGTTTCATAGAACGTATTGATTACAGCTAATTGGAAAGATTTGATATATACGTAACATCTTATTCCTGTGTATCATTAAAAATATTAGATTAAATATCTCTGGGATTAAACTGAAATGTTTTAAAATAATTTTAATTCTGTCTGTCTGTTTCGTCCGGCTAAACAATTTGAACAGGGCTTTGAGTAGGTTAGCTGGTGTTATAAACAGTAACTTAGGTTTTTATTCTAAGAAACATGGGCAGAAAAGGGTAGAGCGAGCATAAAATAAATTTTACAAAAAAATCTGTACTAAAATATTATATTAATTTTATATTTTAGAAAATATTCTTATATAGATTTATCTTGAGACCAACAAAAACTGTTATTATTTTTCTAGGTTTGATTTTATATATATAAAAGTAATGTAGGGATTGGGCGTATTTTTATAGCTTGTTTGATCGCGTCAATGTTATGTCAGGGCTCGGGGTCGAATAAAAAGCAATATTCCAAATATCTTAATAGGAGTTTCGCACAAAGCCCAGCTGCTTTGAAAGAGCCCTACTGGGTCGCTATTAACTTGGTGTTCATCACGTGTTCAGATTAAGGTCACGGTGACCTATATTCAAAATGTTGACACGTTTGAAAAGCATTAATAAAATCGAAGGTTAATAATGGCTGATATGTCAAATAATTATCTATAGTTGAATGCATTACATAATTTGGCATCAATATAAAGCACTCGGAATAGATGCACACAAACAAAGGTCAGATGCCGACGGCCTAGTTTCCTCGAACACAAAGGTCACAGGCCCGGGAAGCGTGATAAGCAAGGCTGCACGCATGATGGCGGCCATTACGCAATATATCAATACACGCGATGTATGAATTAAATTTAATTCGATACGCTAATGTTTCGGACGTACTCGTCGGTACACAATGGAAAAAAACATGGCGCTGTTGATTTAGCGTGACGTCTTTGTGGGATGCAAAAAATAAATTAGGATTCTCATGGCGCTGTTTTTTGTGTGTCGCTAATTAGATTACATTTGTGTCGTCACACGTAATAGAAAATGAAATATAATATATATATGAATAAGCGCTATGATCATATCTGTCTGTAGATAAAGAGCTTTGGAAATAAATAAATGTTTGATGAAATATTGTACAATAAATCATATAAGAAAAGGGATGCGATATAATATCGAGTGATTTAATAGACAATTATTGTATGAAGTTACGAGAACTGCAATTGTCTTTGCCCTCAATAGTGATATTTCCAATCATAAACAATAAATCATATATCAGAGAAAGTATCTACTACAAATTTAATATCATTGATTTGTTTTGTTTAGAAAAATGTTAAATTATAATTTTAAAATTTAAAACATATATTATCATAAGTGCTGTATTATTTTGTTTTAAAGCAGTGTGTGCCAACATTAAGCCATTAAATTTCCATATTCCAGGATAATGTTAGGTTGGTAGTATTTAGGGCGCGGGCGGGGCGACCTACTTGTAGTGACCTGGTCACTCTGACCCCAACCCGATACCGAGAGCAAATATATAACTATGTTTTGTGACACTTACTTTGATTTCATTATTGTTATGTTAAATTAAAATACAGCTAAATTGAGTTTCGATTATATTAACTGGCTGCCAGTAAAGCCATGGCTTTGCGAATGTTTTATAAATAAAAGTAGCCAAGTCGTCCTTATAATTTCATCTATGCGCCAGTGAAACTACTGTTAAAATCGGTTCAGCCGTTTCAGACTTGCCAGACCACACAGACAGACAGATAGAGAACAATGTTAAAATAATATATATATATATATTTTTATGTAACTTTCATGCGCATTTACTGAAAAGCTGTTAATTTGGAATTACAAAGAGACACTTCAATTTAATTTAAGAGCCATATCATTTTATATTATATTTATTTGTGCCCATATTCAAATACACACACAAGTGAAGAGTTAATTAATCCGAATCTGATGTAAGTCAATGCCGGATGCTGAAGCAATCAGTGACATTCACGGTCCAGCTGACAGCGCGCTCTGAACATCAGATACTGATTAACTCTTACATACAAACAAAATATATAAGATATTTCATATATATATATATATATATATATATTTGGTATTAACATTGTTATTATGATTATCTTGTTATATTATAATTTTTGAAAAATATTTTAAAGTTAGTTGATACATTTTTGCTCATTAATATCGGTTTAGAACCAAAAAAAATATTTTTGTTGTTATAATTAATAGAACATTTTCTTGAAACACGTATAGAGTTCAATTATTTGTTAAAATAAGTTATAAGTATCCGATCAAATGTAGTTAAATTTCTTATATAACCCTATAGATTTGAAGGCAAACGTAGCTCGACCAAGTCCTTGGCGAATGGAGAGTGACTCACTGTTCTATTTCTTATTTCCTAAGAATACAAAACTGCACACATGTAAAGCTGGGGGCATTGACCCCGTACATTTAATGCATATTCATTTAATAATTAAATGTAAGTTGAATCATAATATCAAGTTTCGTAACTTTGAATACGATAATTTGCATTCAAAAATACGAATGAATTTCATTTGACTTATTAGTCATTCATTCATACATTTTCGATATAATATTATATTTCTACCTTAATAATACTTGGATAACGTCTGACTTTAAGACAAAATTAATAAAGACACGTACACACTGTCAAAACAGTCACCGGTGAAGTTGTAATTTAGTCTGCACTCCCCTAATTATACAGAAACTTTCCCTAGAAGTCATGTCCGACAAGCTGGTATATAAACTTGTTCTAAGCTCGATTTGTGGTAATCTAAATCTAGTTATATTAAAAATATTTAATCTTAGATAACTTATTATTTTACGTATACGGCAGCCATTTTTGAGGTCTGCCAATTAAATGAAAGTAGAATATAGGTACTATGTATAATGATGGTTTATAACTTCATTATTATTATTGAAGGTTCCATTGTAAGTTTCAGTTTATTTTAAAGAACCTTTGTTCTCTGAAAGGATTGTTTTAATAAACTACATGTTTCGTAGCGGCCATTTTATTTAGTAATTGAATTGAATGGATGAGCGCGGCTTAAACGGAATCCCCTATTAGATAAATGTACTTTTGTTTGAATGTAGACGGAGCTGCGGTATAAAGAAGTTATTTTAATTAGAACATTATTTCGTACTTAATATCTATTTTGATAAGAATATTAATAAATTTATTTACCAGTATCGTGTTATAGTGAGATTCATTATTAGTTATCCGATCGCAGTTGAATCATTCTATAAATTTGATTATAAATTATTTCTGTATTAAATTTTAAATCAATTTGAAGTATTATATAAAAGAAAATGTTAATACGTATGGGAATATATTAAATAAATTTATATTCAAGCACTTACTTTGTCTAGAAAATTTTATCTAACTTCCATTATCAAGTACCATCGATGACCTTTCATTCGGTACAGTGTACCACACATCAGTGCTGGACAAAAATATATCTTACGTGTACGATATAAGAGATGCAGGTGTGTTGCCGTGTGTACATCCTTAGGGAATAGCGCATTTTGTCCTCGGAAAGTCTAATCAAATGAGATAACCGTGCATCCTGATTTCCCTCGCGAGGAATGCTAAATTCCCTTAAAGGATTTTCGTTAAAGTATATTCTTATCAAAATAAAACAACAACTGATAACATTATGAGGTTATGCAATTATTTGTAATCATATCTAAGCTATTCTAGTAAATTATTATGAAATATTACATATACAAGACTGGAATCTAGGAAACGTGGGTGCCTCCGGCGGTCGTGCATAGCTTACTGATTTTACACCATATTAAGAACAATTGGTATATATATATATATATATATATATATTAAGACAATAATTGTGAGCATTCTAAAAGATGTTCAAGGACAGAACAATGGCAAGGATTTTTCCCGAAGCGATGCATTAACTTTCTGCTTCTGCTGTAGAAGCACAAAAGTAAATATAGCCCTTAGCGATTTGAACGTCTCCCATTTAATGTAATGTTACAAGTAATCCAATTACTACAATACAATAGAAGATAATATTAATTAAATACCACTATATTCTGAATGTTCACGATATTAAATTCCACAGACCGACCGACCGTCTCGTTGCACTCAAAGAACGTTGCGCTATTATTTTCCAAGACAATAATTGTCAATTTTCATGTCGTTTAAAACGTCTTAATGACATAATATTTAAAAATACGAATTCACTTACAACTTTGCCTTTCAGTGAATGTAAGAAAATGAAATAACATCAAAGAGACGTTTATGTATCGGGGTTTGAAATAAAACACGCATATCTGTTCAGTTACAGATTACAACGCATCCGGCGCACGCGCATCCAAACCAGAGTAAACAGTGTAGTCGCTCAATTATTACATATATACTTATAATTTTTTTTTATTTCCACTGTCCTTGAGAAGAATTTTTATATATTTTAAAACATTTTTATATATCTCCCACGTTGTGTTATGATTTATTGCTGTAACACACACCTGTGCGTATAAATCATTCATGTCCGTGTATATTATAGTAAGTAATGATCAAACACACATGTAGTGATGTAGTTAAGTCTTAAAATAAGCAATATAATTGATACCGGACCGGTCCTAAGAGAAGGTGCGAATTCAAGAATCTTGATAACAAAGGCAACGTGAGTAGAATTACAATTACAAGTGCAACTAATTTGTATGAAACGGACATACAGAAGGAATGTTTTGAATATATTAAATATTCTATGACGTATTACAAAACTATTTTTGTATTAAATATGGATTGTCTTTGTAACTTCAAAAAGTACTAAGTTTTAGTTAATTATAATATCTAATTAGGAAATATGTATTTGGGAGAATTCGCATATAAATTGCTATAATTTACATATAGTTTGAAAGATATTAATAACACTTTCAAACTTAGACAATCCAGTAATGAGTTTGAAGATGTTTGAACTATACTCAAGTTCTAAATGATTTATAAGATCTTATTTCTGCGATTTAATAATTTGTTTTATATATTAATTATAATTGTAAATGTAGAAAAGGCGTTCAAGACATTAATAAAACAAACTGGTATCAACTTTCCAATAATTAAATCGCCTAATTGCTTTTCGATTTTATTAATCTCCGAATGAGTGTTCCGAGCACGGAGTTGATTTACATTATATTTGATTAGAATTAAAACAATTATAATATTAAATTATTAAAAGTCAATAATGTCATAAGAAACTTTATACCAACCAGACGTATATTGTTAAAAATATAAAAATGAGTTTTTATTTTGGTATATAAAAATGTTCATAGTAAAAGCTTCGCCATTCAATAATAATTTCCTTAATTTAATAGATCTATGAAAACCAAGATTTTAATTCATGAAATAATTAACTGTAATGGCGATCGGGCGCCATCTTTGCAGTGTAACATAGGTAATGTGTATTTGTATTGGTAGAAACAAGTAAGTCATCGCGCCCTGACTTTGCTTGTTACCCGATACCCCTGTAGATCGATAAATTGTTTGTTTGGTAGTTTGTGTTTCACCTGTCTCTTATATTTTAATGTTTAAAATTTATTATATAGTAATAAAAATTCATTCATACCAGGAATCGAACCAGAGACCGTTGTCTCTCTAGTGAGTGTCATTTATGTAATTGAAAGTGAAATATATACATAACATTAAAATCAAAGTATTGACACGATAGCACAGTTGGTGGAGCGCCCGGGACGGACTATTAGTCACAAGTTCGAAGTCTGCTTGAGTGTTTTCTTAATGTATATAGAATATAAATATTCATCACAAGTCCAAAATATTATTAATTTCTAATATATTCTAATGTTTAATACATACACCCAATATTATCAATCAAGTTAAATGTAGATTATGCGGTAGGTTTGTCCTTCTCGCGTCCCTTGGGATATGCAATACTTAAAGGATAGCTATCTCATTATATAATAAATTAATATAATTATTTTACTTATTTAATTCTCTGTAACCTAATTTATATTTTAAGTGCATTTATTACTGTATTTTAAAAAATCATATATTATTTATTTCTTTCAGATACAGTGTTATTCTGACGATTTCTACATCTTCCGACGGATTTTCGTTAATTAACGGTAAGCATTTATATATCACATTCACACACACACACACACACACACACACACACACACACACACACAGGTATTGTAACTTTATAACATATGATTTGGGAGCTCGAAAAAATATTTAACATATTATAAACAAGTCAATGACCTGAATTTAATATTATGAATCAGACCCTTCTTGGTTATCGTCATTGATGTTGCCGCTTATTGAGTTTGAGTTACATTTAACATATGAGAAATAATTAACTAATATATCAAACTTTTTTTACATTTTAATTAATTATTAAAATACTACGAGTACAAAGACACATATAAAGTTAATATATGAAATTAAATAGCTTATAAAAGTTTATATTCCCTTAATAGACTTGTCTTCTTCAGACTCTGTGTACGGACGGAGGAAAATTATTAGTGTAATAGAAAATACAAGAGCAATATCCTTTAGCGCTTTAACTCGAAACAATCTGGAGGAAACTTACTTTATAATATCTACAAAGTAATATTAATTTAACGAAAGATATTTATATTAATATTAAGTTTATTTTAAAATTAAATAATATATGTGAATAAAAACGTCGAATAATATATTATTTTCGTAGCAATCACATTACAATGCTGAAACTGTAGCTAGCTATAAAGGCGGCTTTGGATTTGAGGACGCGACAAGGACGACGAATGTCAGACGGTCGCTCGCCCGCCTTACTCGCCTAATTGCGAACTAATCACAAATTTTAAGTAGTAATGAGTTAATCGGAGATATGATTGTTTTAATAAATGTTTTCATTACATATTGATGATTTCATATAATGAATTAATGTTAATTGAATGATTTAGATTTTTTAATTTCATTTTCTATATAATATACATCTAAAGTTAAGTATTCGTATTTAGGTATAACATGAGACAATACTTCTGTCATTTTAGTGTAATATTAAATTTACATAACAACTAAGACACGTGTAGGACAATAGAGAGCGAACATATTCACAAAAGTCAGCGCGTTCGACTAGTGCAATGGAGGGGAGCGTCAAGGTCACTGATGACGTCACACGCGCATTGACCTCCCAAAAAGTAATGGCCGATGAGTTGTCGCCTGTCGCTACATCAATGTCGGGCTTTAGTAAATACTATTACATTGTATACTTCCTGAATTCACGTATTTACTTACGTAACTATGGTAACATTCATGGTTCATCAGAACATTACTATTTCAAAGTATTATTTTTGTTTCATTTCTCCATATAACAATATTTAATACATATTGCTTTGATTATAATCAGTTTTAAGTTTAAGTCTAGACTGCATCTAACTTGAACCAAAGTATATTAATTTCATGTATATCTTGTGTTTGGATCATTTATCATATTAATTAATTAATGAAGATAGATACGTAGATACATAGATATACATATGACTCAAAATATCATACAAATTTATGTTAAAAATATTTGATATAAAGAATCGTTGGTCAAATACTAGATGGCGCTAGTAGTTTTTAAACTTCAAAGATATATTCTAAATTGAGTAACGCATTACATAAAGTAAATCTCAAATTAATATTATAATTTACAAGATGTAATATATGTATTTAGTATAAAAACTAATTAAAAATGTTCAGTGGTGTGATGCCCCTTTAATTAAGTACAGGCTCGTAAAATGAGATAAGGTGAAAATGAAGAAATTACCTTATTTTCACATATCGTTGACTGTTATAATGGCACCTCGTTACAAGGGTAATAACATTTTTAATAACAATTATGTAATGATTTCGTCTTGAATTAAAAAAATATAATTCTTTATGAGTACCTCTAATTGGGATTTGTCTTTTATATGTATGTATGTTAATGTACATTTAGTGTGTGTTATAGTGAACTTCTCCGGACCGTGTCATTTAATTTAAATAAGTAATAGAGCTGTATTTTAAGTATATTTATTGTTACATTTTCATTATAAAATTCGAGAAGTCTTCTAAGAGAGAGAGAGAAAAGAAAATTATAACCTTTTTTACTGATTTATACAATTTTAATTGGTTTTTGAGAATTCTTCAAAACGTATAACGTTCTTTTGATTAGTCAACTTTAATTGAAATTTAAAATAAATATACTAATTATATACTAATAGTGTGTGTCACTTTGAAGATATATATATATATATATAGATGGATAGATATACACTTTCCTCCTATTATTCTCGATTATGCGTTTGCTTGTACCCAAGGCACGACTTGTGTTTTATTACCGGCATATTTTACATCGGATCTTAAGTAAAATTCCATTCAGTCGGTTAATAAAAGTGCTATTATAATAGCGCTCTGTCACCTCACCTCACCTCACCTCATGTTTAAACCTGAGGTAATCCAGTGCTTGATTAATCGCCCCCATTTGAAACATCACAATAGAAACTCATTAAGCACCGGACATACAGACGAACTTTTTTTAGTATTCGTTTCATATTTTCTATTCTTGTCCATAGATTCATTTGCTAAAGAAATATTCGTATTGTCATCAGCTTTGATGCTCACAATTGGCGGATTCGTTTAATAATTATCTTAAAACAAACTCGAATTATTTAATATATTAATAAGACAAAGTCCAAAAAAGGTTATTGAGTGAGTCAGCTTTATCACGAAGGATTACAATATGGTATGAACAATAAATTAATTTCACTTTTAGGTATTTTATATAACATTATAAATATATTTTTATGTAGGTTATATTTTTAGACTATTTTGGGATTAATATTGGGAATTTCATACCCTCGTTAAGTGATTAATCGTGACTCATGATATGATACCAATCCATCGATCATGAGCTCATGTCATTTTGGATGTAAGCCTTTGTACATGACATGCTTAACATCTTTGTAAGGTTGTCTTAATGATACTAATTGTTTGATCTTGTACGAGATATTCATATATTATTAATATATACTTAAACATAAGAACTGAATAGAGAATAACATTATCTTAAAACGTATTTATACAATAGCTGTTCCCCCGACTTCGTATGCGCGGAATATATTTTTTTAATTATAATATCAGCTACCCGCTAGTGAAAGTCCTGTTAAAATCGGTCCAGCCGTTTCGGATATTAACCGGAACAAGCAGACAGACAAAAAAACATTTTTTTTTATCAAAGTACTATATATACTTTCATATGCAATAAGAGAAAAACTGTTAATTTGGAATTACAAACAGACACCTTTATTTATATGTATGGATATAAATATTTTATACAGCAATGTAATAATTTTAATTGCCTCCCAGTTACGCAATGGCACGCCGCTGTATCTAACTAAGGATTAAATTCTCATTACTCCATTGATTCCAAGTTCAGTGACGTTTAAAACTTATTACACCATCACTTAAGCTAGCCTAAATGATTATTTTATTGACCTCACCTGCCATCGCCGACAGCTGTAACTTCTGGAAGTGTTTTTTATTTGGATATATGTTTAAAAACTTTAACATTTAGTATTCCGACAGACACACCAATGAAATCACCAATAGCAATCATAAAACGCATATTGGCCACCACATTGTGTGGTTTTGTGAAGTCGGGTCACATAACATGTTAAAATAGTTACCTCACGTAACAGATGACCGATAAAAGAGTTCAAATTAAACAGTGAAGGTGATACACTTTATCGCATCATTGGACAACAATTTGATGGTGTAAGCGGCCATCTTGTTTTAATTTGTGTGCTTAAATACAAGGTATTCCATGGCCTCAGGCGTGGTAACAAAAATGGACAGCCCAAGTCATCAATAAACCGTGGATATAATTTCATTATTTACGATACCATAGAACGTAATGATTGGTCTAGGAGCAATGACCGACCTTGCTTTCAAACTAACGTAACTCATTTGAAATCATACCATTTTGTCACGCACCGTTTGACCACACCGGTGTTACAGATATCAAAACATCTAAAATATATTCTTCACATAATATAATATATATACATACATAATACATAACACCGTCCAGTCACTCCTACGAGTCGATTATGACGTCACGATGCATTGCTATTTTGTGGGTGCAGCAGCCATTTGCACCCGTCAATTGCAGACGACCCGTCGGATGTTCCAATTGTCGGATCACCCACCGCACCCAAACATATGACTATTACTATATAACACGAAATTGCTGCAGCAATTTAAGAACTGTTCTTAAATTGCTGCAGTCATTTAAGAACACTTGAATGTTTCAATGAAAGTTTTGTTCATTATGATTGATGATATGAATTCAATAATATCACAATTAACGTTAAAGTTGTTTAGTTAAACATGGTTGAGGTTTTTAAGTTAAACTCACTAGGTAGGAAGAAATAAACTGATCTTCTAATTAACTGTCAACTAAAGTCTGTGTAAAAATCTTGGTGTTTTCTCCTGTAAAATTTGATTAATTAATTTTTATTCTAAATAAAATGATTGCGTAATAGTAATTTACAATTATTTGCTTATTTAAAAGTGAAAGATCCTGTAATGGATCATACCCACGTTTGTAAGGCTCATTTGAACACTATACTGGACAGATAGACTAGTGGATCTTATGTCTTAGGTAATAAAAGTTATATTACCAAAATATACATAGCCATTAATTAACATTTGAATTCAAACAATAATTTCTTGTAATCATATTTGTAATGATAATGCGATAGAAGCGGAAGGTGATAACATATTATTATATGAAGCAATATTTATATGAAGCAATTACAATGTAAGGAGCCAAAATATTTAAATAATTTGCAATTAAGCCTCTGTCACACTTAAAGCTAAATATGTTCATGCAAGAACATTGTATACATTATATTTGGGTTGTACATATTTTCTGTTATTATGTATAATATAGCCTTCTCATACGACCTTATTCCGTTCATTGATCACACACACACACACACACACACACACACGCACACACACACACACACACACACACGCACACATGCGCACACACACACACACACACACACACAAACATCACATTGTCCTAAATTATTACGACCGTATATAATTAATTGTATCTTTAGCATAATAATAGTAATACTTAAATAAAAATTATAACATACTTCATATGTATTTCATTTGCCCTGTATACAATATCTGGAAAAAACAGGAGCGTGTTAGCCTTAGATCGGTCAATGTGAATCAAAATATTATTTTTAATATTAAGAATAGTCAGTCAATATTAAACATTTTCAACCAAAACTATAAATCTATGGTAACATTCTCTAATATGTGAAAGCTAAGAATTTTAATGAATAATAATTTTACAACTAACAAGTGTTAAATTTATAGCTAAATTTGTGCGAACTGCCGCCCGTCTCTTTACTCAGTTGTTCGGTTTTAATTTATTACAAATGAGGTTTCAGTTGTTGGGAGTCAATTTTAAAGTATTTACGAGTCGTAAATGAGATACACAGCCTCCTACATTAATTGGCAATTAGGAATGCGATACTTAGATATAGACACACAGACCGGGATCAAATTGAACCTTACTTAGATTAAATCAAATATATTTGGTGCAGTTATATTTGCTAGACTGAAACAGACCAGGATCAAATTGAACCGTACTTAGATTTAATCAAATGGATTTGGTGCAATCATATTTTTCTAGACGGAAACCGACCGGGATCAAATTAAACATTATACAGATTTGATCAAATTTGGTGCATTCATATTAAATAGATATAGATTGAAACAGACCGGGATCAAATTAAACCTTATGCAGATTTGATCAAATTTGGTGCATTCACATTTACTAGATATAGATTGAAACAGACCGGGATCAAATTAAACCTTATTCAGATAAAATAAATTTGGTGCATATTTACGTATGATGAATATATATTAGATATATTTTATTTCAATGTATCAACGGAAAAAAACAAACTAATTATAGACATACACCAAAACGAATGTCACTGAGTGTCCACGAATGACACCTTTGATATAAACGCAGTACGTAAATAAATGTTTTTTGAGTGTCACATAAATATATCTGGGAATTTTTTTCCTTTGTGTTATCCCGTTTGATCCCGAGATAAGTTATCATTCGGTGGCAGTAATCCAACTTTGACTCATAACAAACACTATCCCGATACACTGGTTTCGCTACTTGTTCGTCTATAAATAGTGCTGTGTCATCGACGAAACGACCTACATCAATGTCATCGTGAGCTAAATTCTACCTTATCTCCCTTATTTTAAGGCTTATTTTGAAATGTATGATAGCAAAGTGTTAAGTTACTCTACAATTTCCGTTGCATGCACACTGGCCCAGTCGCGAGTGGAATGAATTTTGTAGACTACTTGCACTTTCGATAACTGGCTATCTTGGATTCATTATTGACTCTCTCCTAATAACTTTTAGATTGGCTGACTACTGCAAGTTAACATCGAATTTATTTGTAGCTAATACTCCAAAACTATTATTAAAGTAAAAAATATTGCAAATTGATAAACAATTACCATATATGTATCAAAACCGGATATTATGTTTTCGGTAGTCCCGAAACGTAAAATTGATTATATTACGATATAATTTATTAAATTGCATGTTTCCGAGAAATTTGGACCCGACATCAAATTGTTTGATATTCAACACCGCTTAAATTCAATAACCATCTTAAACGTCGGTTATTATGATAATAGAATGCAAATTGAAAATTAACTAACATATAAGTGCTACTTTTAAACTACCTACCTACCTACATTTATATATGTATATATATATATATATATATATATATATATATATAAATGTAGGTATATACATCCTGTCTGTGATTTATTTGTTATAAAATTAGTAACGTCTCTTGCTTTTTATGTATACACATATCTTGTATATTAATATATATATATATATATGTATATTGGGAGTTTTTGTACATATGATTACTCTGATTGCGTATTTTTTTATTTTATTTAGACCTTGATATTTTTTCATGAATATAAATAAAAAATGAGTTAAGAATGTGGTAAAAAGTGTAAAATAATTTAATATAAGATAAAAATACAATTTTGGAGAACGTTTGTATGTTGTTTAAAATAACTATATAATATAAAAGTTAAATTGTAAGTTGTACGTGTTGTCTGTCTTTATATCGTTATATTTTTTTCTTGGTCAAACTAGTTTAAAATTCAGATATAGATAGAGAGGTCATCGACCTCGAGTCAGTTGACAGCTAACGTCAAGACATCGGACATTTTGGCATTATGTTTGTTTAATACAAGCCAAATTATAATATCATATATATAAAATCTTTTTTTTTGTTGGTTGACATATAGTTCTAATATTTTTTTAATTACCCTTATATTAGTAGTACATAATGATGAATAGTTAATTTATCGCGAGTAAATCCACAGGCAAAGCTAATATTAATTTAATATAAAGAGACTAGTGTAATAAATTCACCCTGAACCAATGTTACAAGTGCAAATGAATGGTGCTTTGTTGAACCACTTGTTACCACTTGTTATGCGTCTTCAAATTATATGTTAATAAGATTTGGTTTTTACCATTCTATTTTACACTAAAACTGTATTAAATTATTAAATAACTGTCTATATGTCATTGTTACTATTTACTGGGATTATATTCTTTTAAGCTAATTTATCCTAGTTGTATGATAAATATAGGATCAGTTGATCCCAGAATTCTAAGAAACAGGGATACGTATACAGTATTGTATAACTTATATTGAAATATATATAGAAGAATATACATTGAATATTTGTAAACAATTTAAAAGTTACATAAAATAACATTTATGAATAAAAAAGATGTTTATATCAAAAAATAATTATGGAAGCGTAACAACATTTAGAAAAATATTATAAATTATTCAAAACGATTCGTGGGTCACGGCGCTCCGATCCCCCGATCCCGTTACGATACGGAGATTAAAATTTAACCTAACGAAAGATGTTTCGAGAAGGCTGACTGCATTCTTTGAACCGTTTTTCTATGTTACGTCAGGGGTCATTAACCTAACACTTTAAAATCGGGTCAAATATAACCGAATTTAGGCTTTCTAAATTTATTATTTATATAAGACATTAGCGAAATAGTCAATTTGGCAGCGAAACTATAATGGGAGGAAGATTGTAACCGCAAATCGCTTTTACCGTGAAGATATAAAACTGTTAACGACCCCCGCCTACCAAAACTAGATTACGAAGTGATTAAAATGTTTTTGTTTACTTGAAATTATATCAAGTTATATCTTAAAAGATTATGTGTACGTATTAAAAAGATATCGTCTCTCCACTCTAACATCTGTTATATGGTATATAGAATTATTTCATGGTTTCTTAGGAATGTATTTAGAATTACAGACATGAAAACACAAACATACAAATATTTTTTATATATATTTTATATATAATATAAACATGGACAGTTGTAATCACATAGGAAACATTAGAGTCACCCTCGCACACTGACCCAATAGACGAGGAATGGTCTAAAAAGGAAATCCTACTTGCGCAAGCGCAAGAGATACGAGTCCGCGTACAACAGACACTTCAATTATTCTATGAATATAATTATCAATCGAATATAAAAAAATCAAAGTTTATAAAAATGTTTAAACAAAAATAACTCGCATTTCACAAACATATATATTTCTTATATTATTTATTATCATATAATCATATAGCTATATTATATTTAATGTATATCGATTAATAATAAAAAAAACACATTTGTAATCCGTTCATCCTTAAAATAATTATAAATTTAAAAACCATTAAAACCCACGCCATTCCTAATACGATACGATATTTCATTACAAATTAAACTTACCAAAGGCAGGCTGTGTACAAAAAAATATATAACAATACAAAATAAATAAATATAGGGATATAAATCATATAATGTAATTATAAAGTGCGTTTTTATTTACATGTATTGATTTGTAGGATGTATCCATTGAGGTTAGATTTGGTGTGGGCGATACCTTAGTGTTAATGTACACAATATGTATATATTATAGACTCAAGGTAGTATATATATATATATAAAATTGTTTTAAACACAAACGAATAAACCGTCTTTATGTTCAATTAATTTTATTATCTTTATCTAAGAAAGCTAAGCTTTTTAGTTTACATAAATATAAATTTAAGAAGCTAAATCTTATACATACTTACACCAAAATCGAATAAATGTTTTCTTACATTAAAATGGTAATACCATATCTGTATTATTAATTATTAATATTAAATATTTTATCACTTACAACTAACCAATCCCAAAAAGGTGGTTTAATGATCACATTTATGGAATATCAGCAGACATTGACCCCTCAACTCAATACTAATCGAATACGTCTGATTATGTTTGGAGGTCAAAAAGTATTACCAGGAGCGTTGGACTTCCCTAAGGTTCTGACAATGTCAACGAAAATTGACTGTAATATTGATTTGTTCAGCGTCCACTTAAGTCGGTAATAACCTGTCGGTCTGTTACGACTGTTTGTCGCGGCTGAGAAAATGTATGCCCACAAAAAGATCTAAAGGTTTATGTCGCATTGTCCGGTGCTTTCGTGCTCATCTAGTCTTTTGTAGCGTCCGAGGAGCCATAAATGTGGGCCCATTCAAGACCAGTTCCAGTAGGAGACCACACCGATTCCTTTTCTCCATTTTAAGGTATGAAAAACAAAGCCGTTAATGTTTTGTTTTAGATTGTGAAGCTGGCTTGTTAGGAGCGATTCACCATATGCAGTGAGGGCGCTCGCCCACCGCGTCCGATATGTATCCGACAAAATATACTCGGACGAACTGGTCTAGTTTGAGCGAACCATTCGATCCAAATACGAGAAATAGATGATATTACAACATTCTCTTCAAATGTTATATAGTATATGTATTCGGCTTTTGTTATCTTTGAATGGCTACACACTCCTATCTTACACTTTCCGGAACGCAGGAAAAATAAGAAATTCTGGATAATAATATATTTTTTTCATATTAACTTTGTTTCACTCTTAACCTAGGTTAAGAAATATTATAAAAAAGAAATATAAGTTATTAAATCAATTTGCAAATACAATCAATTATTACTTTAAACGCAGCCGAATACCAAATAATTGAAACATAATAATTTTTATAATGCAATGTATATTTTTAAGATAAAAAATAGACTACTTAAACAATAAATAATTTTAACATCTTTCTTCATACAAAGAAATTAAAGAATAACAAATTTCAAATTAAAAAGTTTCAATGAAATGCGCAAACATTCATACAACAATTTGTATGAATGCTTACGCATTTCAATTTCTTACGCATTTATTTACAATTCGAATTACAATTTCTTCGGACCGTTTCGGACTGGAATCGGATTCGGATCGGATGCGGTGCTAATGCGCTCTTCTGATTGGTCCGTTGTTAAGTAATACAGAAAAAATTTAATCCAAAATGACACTAAAAATATTTTTTTTTTGCAATACACAGACGTCAAGTTATTTTTATAAGTATATGTAGTGTAGTGTTAGGAAATGTTTGTTTTTAAAGTAGGTGCTGAATTTTTATCTAACACTACTCAATAGTGATGTTCCGTTACATAAAAGTATCGACAATTATATAATATGGTCGATGCTTTCGCAATATTAATCGGATATATTGTAAATTAATTAAGCCAATAACGTGAGTCATCAAAGACACTTGAAAATAATAATGAAATCAAGATTTTAAAGTAACGAAATAAATATTGTAACTTTATTATTAATACCGAATCTGTATTAATTGAGTTTTTATTTTAATATAAAAAATGTAAGTTAAAAACTAATAAACTTAACATTATATTGTTTTAATTATAATTATTTGCGTAAAAGCCATCCTTAGATTATATTACTTTACCTAAAAGATCTAAAATTTTGCAATTTTTAAGCTAGTCGCTGATAGTACCAATTTTGTTTTGTATATAAAAAGTCTAAGTGTAGACTAAATACCGTGGCTTTTCCCCTAAGTGTTCTGGCAATGATGCGGGCGCCGGCGGAAGTACACTGTCCTAAACGACCACCTCTGACGAACAAACACGACGTTCAACCAACGGACAAACGGATACTTTGTATTAATGTAAATTTAGACTAAATTCTACCAATAAAGTATCATTTTTATTTTAAAGAAAGTTCAAAGAAGAAAGTAAAATAGTTCATAAAATTTTTTTTATTCTTAATTTTTTATATGTTTATCGTATCATGTTAAAGTCCTTTGATATAAGAAACGAAAAAATTAATTACTTTCAAGTGCCAATTATTCTCGTTGTTACATTTCACGCCAATTTGGCAAGAAAGTGTATGTTTTAACATTATATAAATTAAGAACCCCCAATATGTGTACGAACTCTGATCTGCGTGACAGCGGCGGGCTCATATCTTTACGTCACTCCGCTGTCACTCCGACCACTATTATACAAAAATAAATGATATTTTGCGATGAGCACTCCAAGTATCAAACGTCCGTGATAAATTTTGGCAATTTTAACGTAAAAATGTTTTTGATCTCAAAATTTATACACAACTCTGTTAATAAAAGTGGTGAGTAATAAAGCTATTTATTAGTTTAAAAAATGTTATTTAAAATATATGTAAGTATGCGTTGTTATTTAAGTGTTAATTTGAACGTTAAAACTTATTTAACAAGGACGTAAGTTAAGTCATTTATCGAATAGAATCGCTGTAATTTTCAATTTCATGACGTTGAAATAATCTCATTCAAGATTCTAGTAAGATTTTAGAACGCAGTCCGTGACGACTTCGCGCCGTACGTGTTCTGACAACCTTGAGTTTGTTCCAGTGTATGCGGCTAGTCGAGTAGACGCTAGTGGAGTAGACGCTAGTAGAGGAGCTCGACTCGACGCCGCACGCCGCACGCCGCCCTCACTACGCTATTATTAAACGAGTTCATTGGAACATCTATTTGCGCAATTTGTAACATCGCACCTAAAGCATTCCGATGACCTTACTCTGCCTCCGCGTGCATTTGTATATTGCTTTGTTACTTACTCCAACTTTTGTAAAAAACGACGCCTATTATGTTTATATTACTATCAAAATGTTATTTTTATCTTTACAACATGTTATTAAGTTATTAAAATAATATTTACGTTAATAATTTAAAGATAATTAAAAACATCGTGTCTGTATTGAGACGGGACAAGATGGAGACTAAATATAAACTTGTCATAATTAGAAACAATTGTCTCGATCAACGACACTTAATAATAGCATTAGTGACGAAGAAACACCATAAAAATATGCATAGCGCATGCGCTCTCTATGTTTTTGCACGCGTCGTTCATTCAGTGCGCAAGTAAGTCTCGTCTCGTCCCGTATACATCGTATACATACATGTACCGCGTCCACGTTTAGGTAAATATTGAAGCTACTGGTCGGCGTCGCTTCGACGGACGGAGATTTTAAAGTCAAATTTGAAATGAAAATATTGGTGGTAAATGCGTTCGGCGAGGCGCGAATGTAACGCGACGCGAGGCGAGCGGGCGGCGAGGCCGGCGCGAGTGTGTGTGTGTGTGTGTGCGCGAGTGCGCGTGTGGTGGTGAGGCCGGGCTCGTCGCGGCGCGCCCCGTCAGTCGGCGGCAGCGAGTCACGCGCGTCGTCTCGTTCGACTCTCGGAGCGGTGTCGCTGCACTTTTATCCGCACACCTGCTATTAAGGCTTCGTCGACTCTCACGCTTTCGAGCGTGGAAGTCGCTGCGACCTCGCTCGGTTTCGGTTATCGGCGATTTCACCTCGAGCCTTGACGATCTGATACACTAGCGAGCGCGGTGTTTGGGGCCGCGTCCGTCGGATCCACCGGACGCCGTCTGTGACAGTGAAATCGTGATTTTCCTATTAGTGCGGATGTGCAGTGATGGATGAATAAGACAAAAGCGCGAGTGCACGCGCCACCAGCGTTCTTTTTCTCCTCGAGTGGGACTGGGGATCGTCAAAATTGAGCCCAAACTGTATCTAGGTTGGTATCTTTTAATCAGGAATACCGGCGCGGTGAGAGCGCTGGCTTCTGGCAGAGCGTTCGCTGAATATTTATAGCATGCGAGTAGCAAAGTGTCGTCCGTGTCGCCCGTGTCGCCTGAGCGGGCGGCCGTAGCGCGGCAAACCACGAGTCCGCCGACCGCTCAGCTGATCTCGTCCTACAAAACAAATTTCATCATGTTGACAAAGCGACTTATATTTCGTTGCATCTTGATTGATGTATTTAGTCCGTTAATTGTGTAACTACTATTGTTACTATGCGTTCGTAAGTAGGCGATGGTAATTTGTTATCTCTTAACAAATTTGTGAGTTGAATATTATTAATACAAGAGGTAGTAAACGTTCCGCCCACGACATAATATAACACGAATAACCTATTTTTAAACGTTTTAATTCGACAGGTAAATTTAATCAAAGAATATATGTGGTTTTAGGGTTAAGGTTAGCTATAGCTCAGTAATTCAAACATTATAGACCTGATTTATTAAACGTAGTGAAAGAAATGTGTGTTAATTTATAATAATTAGATGCGAATAATAGTAATTAGATTTCAACTAAATATTTTAATTTTTTTTCTCTGGCAATTCCATATTACTTTGTTGATGTACAGGTAGGTGTAGGTAATGTGTTATTTTTGTTGTAAACCAAGTAAGCTGGAGGTAGCTGCGTCAGGTCAACAACATGCGACTGTAAACAGCTTAACGTTAGCTGCTGTGCAAATTGAATTAGACTCGCTCAAGTCCAATAAACTACCTGGTATTAAAAATAATTACATCATTATGTAATGACTGCATATATTATTGACAGGACCCCTCAATGATATTACATATACACTATTGTAACTAAGTATTTTAGATAAACTATGTTTCATTGTGTTTATATAACTTGTTATGAAAGTGACTTGTCTTATATATTTATTTTCTCTTTTATCCTGGAAATAGTAAGTTTCATTTTCAAAACTAACTCAACTTGAGTAGGAATTCAAGATCGCTATTAAGTTTTCGGTCTTAAATAATCTTGAATGTCCATTAATATTATTATAATTTTAGATACTTGTTTTGTACAGACACAAGCACAATTGATGCTCTTATATAATATTTGTGTGTGTGTGTGTGTGTGTTAACATATGTAAGTGCACTGTTTCTGTTAGATTGACTAACAAGTGTAACATTTCTCGACGTTCAACATCAACACTAATGCTGAATTTATTTAGTCAATTGGAAGTGGTTTGTAATATTGATCTAAACATTTCTAATTACGAGCGTGTCGTTTCTAGTCGAAATTACAAGGTTGGCCGTGATTCAAAAATATAAAAAAAAATGTGCCAATTATTCGGGACAAGGCTGTGTCCTCAATCTCCACAGGGAACATAATAAGACCAGTGTTTAAACACTTCGGGACTTCTCACATTTCCAATATATTTATAATATCTGTACCTTCATATTCAACTGTTTATGATTAAAAACATCCGATTCAGTTTTTAATAATTATTTAATTATCTTTTTATATTATAATGAATTTTATGAATTTGATTTATTCTTAATAAAGATGTACACAAACATACATATATAACAAAAAATGTGTATAACTAACTTAAATTGTCGTATTACGAGAGACGCTCATTAGAATAAAGACAAAAAACATTACCAGCTTCAAGGCTAACTAACTTATTTTTTAACCCGATATTGATGACGTAAGCGTTAATTTACTTAAAACTTACTTACTTACTTTTTATATAAAAACATACTAAATCTCAAGTATTGCACCGACACTCATTATCACTTGTCGTGTGTCAATAGTCGAGGCGATTGCAGGTGGCGTGCGGTCATTCACCCCATGCCAGATATTTGGCTACCACCAAAGATAACGGACCCACATCGGGAACCTGGACTTTATATCGATTTGACGACAATTTGACATAGATCTTCACATATAGACATATTGTTATATAAAATATGTTATAAAGTGTTTTATTAAATATCAGATTTAAGTAATAACCGGTAGTTTAAATCTCGTTTAACCTGAAATTGACATATAAATAAAGCTTTTAATATTTCTTAGTTCTTTTGACTCATCTATAACTATCTATAACTAAAGATGATGTGTAACTAAACTTGTTTGTTCCGATCGGTCAATCACACGAGGTTAAAATTCGGGTCCGAAGATAAAAACGGGTCGCTTCGGGCCTTACGTAACTGGGACGGGTTATTTTCGCGTCCGAATTTGGGGCGACCCGTTAACTTGAACGGAGCGGATATTTAACGGAAAACATTTTAACCACTAGTCAATGTTCGGTTTGAACCTTGAACCATAATCAAAGTTATTTTAAATTAATTATTATTAATTAATACAGTTTTGTATTGAAACCGGAATGATAGTGACACAATCCACTTAATATCGGCCCTTCACTTTTGGTATCAACCCTTTAATTAATACCTGGTATTTTACACATCCAACACTAAAGAAGTTCCAGAAGGAAGCTTAGACCACCCACGTCACATGCCATCGTTAAAATCCCTTCAATACCCAATTAAAAACATTGCGCTAATTAAAACTACGCGTTTCAAATTATTTACACGCGTGACATATTTATAATGTTATGACATATATGTATATATATATATGTGTGTAAGTGTCGTCTGTCCGGTTTAACTTGTTTCTACTAAACTATAGTGAAGTCGCTAGATTTATATACGTATAAAGATATTTTGATTTAATGTTTACAGTATTTGCGTTATTAGATATTTTAGTATTATTTAAGTATTTCTATTTATTTGTAATTTATTCTCACTTATCAGTTATGAATAATTAATAATTAGTAACAAGTTATAATAACTATAGAGTTTTTTGGTGGTTAGTTTTTCTTTTCCACCTTTTGAAGGTGGTCGGACCTTTCATTAGTAAACTTTATTCCTAATAAAAAAAATACCTGTTGTACTAGCTATGCCCATGACTTCGTTCGTTTGTTTTTTTAAGTAGCCTATCATCAACTATCCGCCAGTGAAAATCTTGTTAAAAACGGTCCAGCCGTTTCAGAGGTTAGCCTAATCAAACCGACAGACAAAAAATTTTTTTTTTTACCTATATACATTCATATGCATTTAGTAAAAAGCTGTTAATTTGAAATTACAAACAGACACTTGTATATTATTTATGTTAAGCGTAATGTGACCATAGATGGAGTAAACTGACTATATCTAAGTATATAAAATATTTGGTGTTAACATAAATTATACTAAATACTTGTCTTAGTAACAAATTGAAATACTCACGAGACCTCGCGACTCTAATGATTTTTAACCACTTGTTTTTTAATCCTAATAAACAATATAGATAGATAGATAACAAACATGTTGAGAAAATAAAATAATATTTTAGGAAAAAAAAAAATAATTGTTCGTTGTTTTTAGTACATTTTTTTAAAGATTTTTAATATTGAATATTTAGTATCAATACCAAAGTAGTTGACAACTAGAATCTGACGAAATTATTCATACGTCTCTCTGTATCTTGAATAAAAAGTATATTTTTTGTAGGGGTCACCATTTGCGCGTGCGGTTCTTTATGTATATAATATGATAATATGATTATATACGCATATCAACGACTGAATTATAAATCATAATAAAACCATATAATTATGAGCAATTTGAAGTTTGGATTAACAAAAAAAAAGAATTCAAACGAACGTGTAATTTATAGCGTACGTAATGAGTATTGTTAGTTTAAAATTATAAGTTTGTAAAAAAATAACCGACGCATTCGAGAACTTTCAAATCACGTCCTATGCATTCCACAACTCGCTCACCCACAGCACTGGACCGGTTCGATTGTATGAAACTATTAAACGGTTAAGTTGCGTAGCCGGGCGGTGCGTACCGAGCGGTACCGGTCGGGTGCCATTTTCACCGGTCGGGTTATCCGCGGTTTCAAGGTGAATCGCCGCGGTCAACACACGCGTTTCGATCGAACGCCTAGACCAAACATTGCCGCGTGTTCCAACTTTAAATATTTAAAACAAAGACTATATAATGTAAAACAAAGTCATTTTAGATCTTAATTATTGTTTGTTACTTTATATATATTAATATTAAATATTTTAATGATTTATATAATTGTATTATAATTATTACAACTATTTTAATATGTTTAAAAACTGTCACTGATAAATTAACATTAATTGAAAATAACATTTTTGTCGTGACAATAGTTGTTGCCGCCATTACATTATTTTGTATTACCATTTAGGAACTCTGTTAAACGATTTTATAATTACAATTATAAAATCGAATTATATCAAATCATTAAAATAATTGCATATATGAATTATGTTACATCATACCGAATAACACCAAACAAGAACACGGAACTTCAAACCCCGATTAACGAGTGAACGTTCAAACAGATATTCATTAAATAAACATAAGATGATTAATCGTTAACGTGACCGACATACTCGGGTTAAAATTCCCATTAATAAACACTTTTTGTTAATCTGTTAAACGACTTAAAATAAAACGTTATAAAAAACGGCGCGAAAAACTCTTGGCGTGGGTCGATCGGGACGGCCATAGAAATAATTTAATTTGCTATTTAAAATAACTTGAATATATATTTAGTATAATGTACTATTATATTATATACATAGTTCGTTTTAAACTGGTTTTAAATATAAAAGACTAGTGAGTAACAAATGTTGGCACGTGTTGTTCGACTTGAATGGTTCTGTTAAAGAATTAGTTTAGTTCATTCTAACCCTAAACTAATGTGAATAGAAGAACACAATGAGCAGTCGTTGAGTGTAAGGGTCGAGTGACTTAACTGGTACCTTTGTACGGTTATTATATATATATATATATATATATATATATATATATATATATATATATATATATTGAAATGTCTGTTTGTAATTCCAAAATAACTGTCATTAAATTCGTATATAAGTGTACACCTAAGTCTGTTTTTACACGGAAATTGGTTCCAGAAAAAACCGTGTAAAAGAAGACATTGATCGTATGCAAAAATAGGTGATTGGTTCCTAATCTCTAAAACCTATTAAAATTAGTGAAAAACAAGGATTTTTTAAGAACAAGTATTCATGTTTATTTAATTAAATCACATATACAATGTTTATTTTTACAAGCATAGTTATTGAAGATAATTCACAAATATTAACACATTTCAATTGCTCTGACCAGTAAATTTGCTTGTATGCACAAAAAGGGAATTCCCCTAAATTTGTAATATGAACATATTTCGCAGAAATTAAATTTGACAAAAAAAAATTAAGTACAAAAAATTTTTAATCGTGCTAAATGGAATAAAATCGTGTAAAAAAAATTAAAAATATTTTATTTTCAAACCGTGTTATTTCAAAACCGTGTAAAAAAAGACCGTGTAAAAACAGACTTAGGTGTATATTGTAATAAAAATAATAATAATTTTCTCTGTCTGCCTGTTTGTTCCAATCTCTGAAACGGCTGGACCGATTTTTACTTGTGGATAGCTTATAAGTATTGAGCTACTGTTATTATAAAAAAACATACCTCGTGAACGAAGCCGTGTGCACTAACATAGCTAGATATGTTAAATATACATATTCTTAAATGTTTTCAGTTATGTTATTCAATAAATAGTTTGTTCAAAATGGTAAAATACAATCAGATTTGGATAATCTTAATTTATGTGGTGTCAAATATCTGAAACTACCTTTAAGGATAAAATATTATATATTATATTTATTATAATTTAATATATTTTATTATAAAAATATTCATGTTCCTTTTTGTATTATTTTTACGTTAAAATTAAAAATAATTTTGATGCTATAATTATTTATAATGTTGTGTTATGAGAACTTTTCCATTGTCAGTGTTTTTCAAGTTGAAGGTTATGGTGTGTTAAAATTTTCCTCATCCTGAATCACCTTATCATCGGGGTCACTGAACTCTGCGTGATAAAGGCTGTTACACACGCGACACGAAACACATTTTGAAGGAATTAATTTTAGATTTATTCGTGTTTGTAAATGTGTTTTTTATTTATATAATTTTGTATTTTTCCCTTATTTTGTATTCTGTATTACGTATATAGCTAACAAATATTTCAAAAATTATATATAAAATATACATTTGAAATACGTATCGAAAATTTTAAAACATAATTTAATCGTCTAACCAATAATAATATAAAATATTTGTATAATTAATATTCAAGACATGTATAATGTGAAGATACCTTAACATCCCTGCACATTCCAAGAACAGGATTGTGAAATTCTTTTATTTTTTATACAACGAAATGTCGATGCCATCACAACGGATTGAAACCCATCTACCTGATGCACAGATATACTTACAAATAATTTTTAAATACTTTTCCTTATTCGACCCTAATTAGCGTACTAACTAGAGATGTGTGTATACCACTTAATAAATACTGTAAAGTGGTTAACACACGTCTTCTGATATATAATTATATATAAATGATGAATGCATAGCTAGAGTTGCGCAAGCGCATTGACAATGGTCATCGGTCGGCCTACTTGACCATTGTAGCGGCAGATGTGAAATCCGGCCAAGGTGCTTTTTTATTACACCCATTATTATCCTAAAAAAAAAACAAAAAATATATAAATAAATCTATAACCAGTTGTATTTAATCAAAAATGTATGATATAAATAAAGAAGGAATTTATATTAATATAAACAAATGTTAATAACTTATTAATCAACAAATAAATTAATAACCAATATCTATTAACAGATATAAACGTATATCCATACAATAATTGATGAAAATGGTTGTAATAATTTTCATACAAAAACACATGTAAATAAATATAAAATAAAAAAAAAACTTCAACAGGAAACACATTTAATAATTATTAAAAGTATTAAAATATTAATAATGTAATATTTAAAAACAAAACAATATTATTAACATTTATTAAAGTCGGAAGCAAAACGGACACGTGTAAACGTCTTAGAAACAAAATGGTATCGATCGTGAACCGGCGTCCATATAACATTACAATACACCTCATACATTGCTGGGTTTGTTTGTAACTAGCTATTTTAATACACACTACACATTACTTGGATAGCGAAGTGGAAATATCGTCATAATTACGTAATAACTCACTACAATGCACGAATATACTATACATGTTTATATGTGTGTGTCATATGTGTTTGTGTGCGTGATAATTTTGAATTAAGAATATCTTATTTCGCAATTAAGCGCCATTTACACTCTGACCTCTGGAATACATTTCCCGTATGGTTGGTTTGTCGATTTAATCTTATCTTAATTTAGAATTTAATTAGAACAGCACGCGACACGATTAATCTAATTGCGAATGAATGTTAAATAAAATATATTTTATTTTATTATAGAATTCTAAATAAAAATTATCAATAAGTTTTTAATGAAGGGATCCGATGTAACGTAATGAAGCCTTAACAGGAATGTAGGTAAGGAGTATCAGAGACAAGAATAGATTATCAAATATAGCTCATCTATATAAATATTGGAAGCTATTGATCAGAGGAGTGGCGGGGGGGTGAGGGAGGAGGGGTTAGGGGTGGGGGGGTTTGCGGCAGAGACGCGGCTAGCTGTTTGGGCGGGATGCGTGAGGTCAAGGGCGGCGACCCATTCAGTTCACACGTGCACAGAGTAAATATAGTATTACGTTTTTGCTTCGAGTAAATTTGTTTGAAATTAAATTTAAATTTGGAACGCCTAAAAGACGCTGATATAATAGTCTTAAATGCGGTCGTGTTATATAATGTGTAAGGCGTGTATTCCGGGTTAATGAACTCTGAACAATTCATTACGCGAGGTGTAAGGTTTTCAGATAAATGACTTATATTGTGACTAGTATTTTTGTATTAATTGTTAGTTATAAAGTAAAATTTCGTGTTAAAATACATTTTTGACAAGAATCGCCGGTTCCCAAAATAAACTTTGAGTGCCTTATTTAACTAGGTCACAGCGTATAAATCGTTTAAGAATATTTATTGCTCAACTTTAAGAAACTTTTCAATTAAACCTATCACAAAAATGCTTAAACATTATTTTTATAAAAACTTTTACGAAGTATTGCACAGATTAAAACATAATTACTGCATATTTAAATTTAAGATTCTTGTGAATAGGTAAAATAGTTAAATTTGAAATTTTAGGTGTTATTTATTCATAAAGTAAAATAAAAGATAACAATATTCTGTATCTAAAGTTACAGCGAATATTCTGAATCAAAAAGCCTATGTAGCTATTTATGTGAATCATTAGCTGAAGTATGATAAAAAAGCGCTGCAGCGCCGCAGCTCCTAGATGATATCGCACGCATTGTACACAGCATGTTTTTCAATAAAAAAAAAGTACTGTAACAAGAACAAAGCTATCCCAGAATTATGTACGTAGTGTTCAAAGGAGCCCTTATACGTGTTCTGGTATAATCATAAACGCACAAAGCCTCTCGGCGTCGCGTCGCTGTCAGATAAAGTTGTTGCATTTCTTTTGCTAGACGCGGCTGAGGACCGCGGGAGGGAGAGGGAGCTAGCGTGCGAGAGAGACGGCTGCCGCGCCGATCGTTAGCCCTGATCTTCAGCGCGCCACAAACACACAGCCCTGTAGAGAGCGAAATTGCAGCGAGAATGCACCTAGCTGTGTTATTACCGAGACGGTTCTTATAAAACGGCCTTATCCATAGAAAAGATATGCAAAAATGCACCTAAATATAAAACAGTAAGGTGCATTATCGCTCGCAATGAAACCGAAACCGGTTATTTGCATTTCACAAGCAATAGTAGACGTTCGCGATTAGGACATAAGATCCATTATTGAGTGCTGTGATATGGACTCTGTATATTTAGCCCGCATTGCGAGCTCGTAGTGGGTGTATTGGGTCGCTCGCACGCACTGCTGAACTAGTCGGAGGGCTTCCTATTATCGATTTATGTTGCCGTAGGACGGACTCTTTACGCTCATACCGCGGGTTTTTTCATCGTTTTCCACGGCGCAGCGCGCGATTTCTCTTTCATAGAAAACTTAATTCAAGTGAAACTTATAAACGGACAATGTTGCTTTCACTCGTGTGCCTAGATATCTTTGTGCTCTATTAAGTTACGGCATCGGGTGTTTAACATTATATTAATTCTTAGCACGTAAGAATGCGAAGTTAAGTCATTTGTTAAAAACATTTCAAAGGATATATTTGGAATGGCTTGGCTGTATGGAGTATGGAGTAATGGAGCTATGATCACTTTTAACCACAGACAAACAAAAGGAAACCACTTCAGATAGTATATATACATTAAAAACAGATATAACATACAATGTAGTTATAATTATTTCACTTATGTTAAATTTTAAATTTTATTAAATTATATTTAAAAAAATATATATTTTTTTACAGGAACTAAATATATAATTTTTTTAATTAATAAAATATATTAATAAAATAATAAAAAAATATATTAAAAGAGGCCACAAAAAAATTTAAGTGTTTTCATAGTTTTTAGTATATCTCAGTTTTATTATATTACTATATATTGTATGAGTATATGCCAATATACGCCTTAATATATATGTACCTTTGTATTAAAATATATATATATATATAAATATTTCAAACTAATCCCTACATGTCAATTAAAAGTAATCAACACCAACATATAATTAACTGATACTTTGTAAGTTTTGATTCTCACAGTTCATTGTCTTAATAACAAGCCAGTCCAGGATTACAAGTACCTCGCTAACCTGCAATCATTGTATTGTATTGAGTTTTTCATTTGTTCTAAACATTTTTACCACCTAATATATCTTATGTATATATAAATAAGGTATAGAATCGCGTATCATTTAAAATAACCAAAGATTCCTTGATACTCTGTTACATTAACATGTCTCATACGAAAACACTGAATTATTGACTGTTGATATATAAATTAATTTTAACAATTCACACGTACAACCCGTTCGATAAACAAGTATAGTGCTATGCTAAATATAGGCCGTCGGGAAGCAAGCCACCTAGTTGTGCGTGGTCAGGGATACCCCCCTCCTCCCACTCCCCCCCTCTTCCCACTTCCCCCCACCCCTTATCCAGGGCTGAAACCCACGCCTGTAATTTCAAATCGCATTGCAAAGGATTACGTCAAAGCCTCCCTACATTATATATACTCATATTAATATAATCTTGTTTTAAGTTTATATTAATGGGAGATAATTATAATATTAATTGCCCTAAAATCCTGTGTTGACACACTTTGCCGCTACGAGATTAGAAAGTGTGTGTGTGTGTGTGTGTGTGTGTGTGTGTGTGTGTGTGTGTGGGTGTGTGTATGTGTGTGTGTGTAGAAAGTTCACTGACTGATAAGAGCGCTTTCTTTACGTATGATTTATATAAGATTTCTTTAGAAGTAACAAATTTAAAATTATCATGATAAAATTAAGTATATTTATGACAACCCTGAATTTATTATACAAGGGAAACCGTATACATGTACATGAGCGCGTCTGCACTTATGCACATTCTGCATAGTGTAAACAGTGTATTACACCATAGCACTTATTATCATACACATAAAAGCTATATTGCTATACACATATCCTTTATTGTGGAGTAGTTATTTTATGTAAAAACTCAGCACGGTCAGTGGGGAACCAAATGAATATAACATTGGGTTAGGTCAGGACTTAAAACTGTTAACTTATTTTACTAAATAAAATACTTTTTACAACAGATTAAAATAATTTATACTGAAATAACAGTTATAAAGTACTTATTAACTAAAACTTACCGTATAATTTGTTGTTACATATTAAATTAAAGATATTATAGCGTATAGCACTTCCTAATATTCAAATTTACTTTAAATACTAAACCAATTCGTCCAATAACATTATATTCTTTCTTGTAAGTGTGAACTGTGTGAAGACATTAACACACGCACACTAGCACACACGTGTAAACACATTTGCATGTTCTAGATTGTAAGCAAAATGGCTGACAGAATTTTCGATTATTATATGTTCTAAATTTAAATCTTGTTATTATTTAATTAATATATAATATCAGTTGAGAAATTGTTATAAATAAACTACTTTAAATTATTAAGTTTTAAATTCGTTTTATGAAATAGTTGTAAAACGGTCATTTTTGAAGTGCCATAGTATGTACCTAACACCAATATGATTGAGCTCCTATTCCATATTGATAACACAACCGGCCCGGTCAATATAAACTGGATTAAGACCTACATTGCATAAGAGTGTCATTTACCTCACTGCCTTCGCAAATATTTTATATGGTGGTTTAGAATTACGCAAAAAGAAAATGAATAAATTAGTTCTAGTTAAAGATTTATATTAAACTATAAAAAAATACGTTTTATTTAGAAATCACAGTCCTTATAAGTAATAAAATTATATTTTTATAATAAAAAAAAAAAACAAATTTTTACTTAAATAAATTTAGAATGAAAAAATCGACAGGACCGGGACTCGAACTTGTGACCAAATTTTCAATGATTGTCCTCCATATTTGTATTACAATCTAATAGTGTTGTTCCTTTGTTATCAGATTACAACGCCGCCCCGCTGTTCGCCTCGGAAAACGCCTCCAGTGGTAAGATAAAATATATCACATTTACACCCACCATCACTAACTACACCCACCATTACTAACAACACCCATCATTTACACCCATGCTTTAAATCGAAGTGACGAAATATCCAATCTTATATAATTTATTGATGACATTTCTTTATAAACAAACAAAAACTCATTATTATCATTATATTAACATTTATTTAAACAATTTAATATACATCTCTAAATATTATTAATCGCTTTAATTTGTTTATGAATATATGAATATAGGTTACCAGTTAATTAATGTATAACAATTAAATTTAATTATTAATTGAATTAATCATCCAAGTCTTGGGTTATTACAAATATAAGAGACGGACATATTTAAAATAATAAAATAATTATTTCATTTAGCTTTATCATATTCAGTATCAATAAAGGATGCTGTGATAACAATTAAATATATTATATAATTAATTAATTTAATATAAAAAATATATTATAATGTAAGTAGGTAGTATATTAAGTGATAAAGATTCCACTGGAGCACTGATAAGAGATACTCATTACTTGGTTATAGGTCATTAACCCACAAAGATAAACACGGCGCGTCCTACATCCGACCATATATTATATATCAATCAAGGTCATAATTATGTCATAATAAAGTCACTTATGTTAAAATTATTAAGTCTATTAAAATGATGTATCTAAATAAATGTTGGTCCTGGATTTTTTTTTAAATTAAAATAATGTGGATGATGTTATGCAATATAGTGCAATTAATAATATTAATATAACCGATGGTGTTTTATTGCATAATGTCGTCATAGTATAGTATTTTACTGCGTCTGCGCATGTCAGAGAAACTAACCGGCTCTTAACAGCATACTTAACATTTTAGACCCGAGGTGGTTATTAAATGAAAGTCGGCGGTCAATGACCTTATATATATATTATAAATATATAATACTTTCTCTTATTATAAACACTAGTTTTGTATCTATATATATAAAATAAAGTGATGTCTGTTTGTAATTTCATATTAACAGATTACTATGCATATGAGTATATAAAAATATTTTTTTAAATGTCTGTCTTTTTGTTTCGGCTTATCTCTGAAACGACTGGAACGTTTTTAACAAGACTCACTGACGGATATATGTTATGAGGAGTAACTTGGTTACTTTTAAAAACAATCCACGCGGACGAAGTCGCGGGTACAGCTTATATTTGCATCTATATAAAATAGATAAGAAAATTCTAGAACAATCGACACTCAGTAAACAAACATGGCGGATAACCAAGTAGGTACCTAACCCTTAAATAATAATTCCTGTGACATTTGACTTTGAAACCATCCAGGTGTCGCTTATAAAGTTATTTTTAACCGAATAAATATCAGTCTGTACGTCTTAAACGAAATCTCATGAACCTCATGAACATTGCATTTCCTGATGTTAGAATATTTTAAAATATTATATTTATATATCTTAAAGGAAAGTAACAAAAAATATTTTTCTTCGATCAAATAAAGAAAAAAATAACTTCATTTTTATACATTTTTTCGTTTTACAAAAAACAATAAAAATAATTTCAAATTAAATTAATCATAGAAAAGATTTTTAAAATAAAATATATATATATACAATTAAAATAACACGTAACATAACAAATAACAAAATAACACTCAAATAAAAATGTAATTTGAAATCTTTCCATATCTTTTATTCATACACACACATGTATGTATATGTTAGTGTGTGTTCCTTATAGAGAGATGTTAATACAGAATCAAAGAAACATTTATTAAAATCAATATTAGTATTATATTTTGTGACTTTTCTTGTATAAAAGAGACAATTTTTTATATTTCATTGAGCGAAGCGAACGAAGTGAGCGGAGCGTTCTACTGGAGACTTTTTCACATTCTTTGTCTCGAATTGGCTCGAAAACTACTTGACGGAAAATTATGAAATTTTGCAATCATAATGACACACATTAGGTGATGGTTTAAAAAAATAAATAAAAATGTCGCCAAAAAAAAATAATTCAAAAATATCATGTCAAAAAACGAATATTCCATTGAAGTTAATGGGAAACGATGAGCCATTACACTGGGCTCGCTTTGGCTCAATATGCAAACGGCACCCGAGATTTCGCGAGCGCAGCGAGTTGAAATCGAGGGTCTGTTGGCGCCCCTAGTATATATATATATATATATATATATATATATATGAATATAGTTGAAGTGTCTGTTTGTAATTCCAATTTAACATATTTTCAATGCGTATGAAAGTATACGGTACTTACATAAAAAGATTTTTATAAATCTGTTTGTTCCGGTTAATCCCTGAAACGGCTGGACCGATTTTGATAGGACTTTGGCGAATGTTTAATATTATAAGTAAGTTAGGCTACTTTTAATTTAAAACACATTAATAAGTGAAGTCGCGGTCACTGCTAGTATAATAATAAAATTAAATAAAAATTATTAATGCTTTCATTGCATTTAAAAGCAAGTGATGAATGGTCATTGTAAAGTATAGAAATAAAATGTATGTCACATATTTTTGTGTATTATATCAGTTCATATATATACTAGCTCATTCCCTCCCACTTCCGCTAGGCACACTATTAATTTGGATATGAACTTAGGTTGCTATGGTAACCTTCGTCATATTATCCGTTGTCATCGTAACCGTTGCTATGGTAATTCTTATCCCCGCGTTAAGTGTATAGCTCCTACAAGTTTAAATCTTGGTGAAATGCAAAAAGTTGATATCAATTAGAATAGGAATTCAGTAAAATCTGTTCTTAGTGGACGTCTACGTCACAAAAGAAGTAACTATGTAAAATTTTGAAGTTAATCGGAGAGACAGTTTCGGAGATTTCGTAATGTGTCAGTGAGTGGTAAATCGCATATATATACTAATTTTCAACTATACATATTATATACGTTATTAGTTTGTCTGTTGAGAATAATTGATAACTTTGAAAAAAAAATTAAAAAAAAAAATATATATATATATATATATATATATATATATATATATATATATATATATATATATATAACACCAAGCGAAGTCGCGAGAAACAACTAGTTAAAACGTCAGATAAATGCAAAAGGTAACCAAAATATATTAATAAATATTCAATTGTATATTCCTCATGAGGCTATAATATTTTGTTATATATGTATATATAAATATTAAACGTGATCGTGCCAACACATAATGGTCAGGGGTCCCGGTTGTTGTCCCGGTGTCAGTGTCTGAAAACTCCTGACAAAGGTTCGTTGACCTTTAATAAGATAATGGATGTTTTTCTCATATCGTATAGCAGTTGCTTATAAAAGCACTATTTATTTATTTATTTAAATTCTTTATTGCACAACAAGGTACAAAGGGTGGGCTTAACGCTAAAGCATTTTCTACCAGCCAACCCAAGACGTGCAAGAAAATACTTAGGAAGGCGGAGTGCAAAAAAAAAAAAGAAAACTATACAAACTAGATATCGATATATAGATATAATATATAAACTGTATACATACATAAACATACATAAATACTAACATACATACATACAAAGCTACAAATATATAAATAAATAAGTTTTATACATATACTTAGATATACTCAGATGGGAAAATAAAAGATTATAAGCTGTTGAGGTAGAACTGTTTCACCTGTCTCTTGAAAGAGTTTCGTGAAGGTGCCTTACGAATGTTTTCAGGCAATTGGTTCCAGAGTCGGACAGCAACAACAGAGAAGGAGTCAGACATGAAACCAGTGTGATGAGTGGGAACAGTAAGGAGTTGGTTTTCACTCGAGCGCAGAGGCCTATCGTGGGCATGCGTACGAAGTAGGAATTTATTTTGAAGATATTTGGGATAAGAGGGATTGTAAAGGATAGAGTATAAGGTGCAAAGAATTCTCATGTACCTACGTTCGCGAATCGGTAGCCAGTTTAATTGAGAGCGATAACGCGAAACGTGGTCAAACTTTCGAAGGTTGAAAATAAATCTTATAGCAGTATTTAACATGCGATCAAGCTTGTTGAGCAATTCTTCGTTTAAATTCACGTAGCAAACATCACCGTAGTCAATTATCGGCAACAGTAGACTGTTAGCAAGCTGTATTTTAGTTTTAATTGGAAGAAAATGTTTGAGGCGCATTAGTGAATGTAAACTAGAATAAAATTTCCGAGACACTTCTTTTATTTGACAGCTCCAACCAAGACAACGATCCATCATTAGGCCAAGATTTTTAACGTGGTTACAAAACGGTATAGAAATATTGTTTAGTTTTAATTTAGAAGAACAGTCATTAATTTTGGCTAGTTGCTGTCGGCTACCAATTATAATCGCCTGACATTTGGAAGCGTTTATAGATGTGCCAAATCGATCGGCCCATGAAGATATGCGCATAAGGTCAGAATTAATAGAAGAAATAGTTTGATCGAAATTAGCAATAGTAGTGTGTTGATATAGCTGCAAGTCGTCAGCGTAAAGGTGGTAGTGTGAATGAATAAAGGAAGTAATAGAATTAATAAATGTCGAAAACAGCAAGGGAGATAATATTCCGCCTTGAGGAACGCCAGTAGTGATGTCACACCAGTCAGATTGCTTCTGTCCAAAGCGTACAGACTGCTTGCGCCCTCGAAGATAGGAAGAAAACCATTGTAGGGCAGAGTCTGAGATATTTGTTCGGGAGAGAAGAGCGAGGAGAAGATCATGGTCAACGGTATTGAAGGCGTTACTAATATGTTATATATATACAAGCTGTGCATATGACTTCGTTCGCAATATGTAGCTAAAGTTATATAAGAAGCTATTTCAGAGATTAGCCGTAACAAACAGACAGAAAAATGCGTATCACATGCATTTAGTAAAAACCTCAATTTGAAATAACCTACGGACACTTCAATTTAATTTATATGTATATATGTAAAAACTAATACAAAGCCGATTCCCTTGTTGGGGTAGGTCGTGTCGAGTGTCCCGGGCGAAAATGAAAGTTCAAGAGCAGATCAGGGCGTGACCCGGGTCAAATAAAGCGCAAGGAAATATTACCCGGGGACAGTTAACCGGGTTATTGGTTTAAATAAAAATTTTCCATTATATATAAGCAATATTTACAAGTATATGTGGTCAAGATATTTCTTGTATATAATGTCGCAACAAGTGATAGTTTGGTTTAGTTTGGTTTGGTTTGGTTTGGAGTGCTCGCTCGTTGACCTCTTTACTAAACGCAATTAAAATATCTACGACTATATATAGATATTACTTTTTACGTACGTAATCTGATATTTTTTATGTGTACAAACATACTAATATATATGTATATATATATGTATATATATATATATATATATATATATATATATATATATATATATATATATATATATATGTATATATATATATATATATATATATATATATATATATATAATTCTGTGAACTCCATTCAAGCAATTAATGTTTCACAACTGATTATATTTAACAATCATTATTTGAAGCATATGATATATCTATAAATAACCTGTCTGGAGGGTCGTAGGTCATGGGTAGGTCATCCCGTGACATTGCAGACTTAATCCTCAACCTTTTTTGATAGGTAACATTATGTAATGTTACAGTTCGTCCCGGTGAGCGGTAAGCGTATATCGATTGTGGCTCGGATGTAGGTCACAGGCGGGGTCAAAGGTCACGGGTAGGTCAGGCCTCCTATCACCGTTATATTCATATATTATATATATTTATATTTTTAAAGTAATTTCACTTTCAATACAATTTTATTTCATTATAATCTTGATCTATATTTTTAACTTAAGCCAAAGATTTAGTCAAAATAATTCTAAATTCTGGAATATCTTGAAGACTTTTTAACGACAATTTAATACGTAAGTACTATAACAAATTAATTACTTTACTTCAATACAATGTATTTTTAATGTATAAACTATAAACTTACTATTTATCACTTGATATTAAATATTAAGTGCTTGTTTTAATATTAAAGATATAACACAGGTACATAACAGGTAATTAACAAGTAAAACCAGCTGAAAGTTATAGTCTCTGATAAGCAAATGCTATATAAATAAATTAATTTAATTTAATTGCATTATTAAATAAAAATTAATATTTAATGTGTTTTTGACAAATTTATTTGTCATTAAAATATTTGTACATAAGTACTTATGTATTTGATATATTAAATATAATTATTTCGTTTTTTTTTATAAAAGATAAAGATAAATTTTAAAATATATATCTTTGTTTATTATACATTATAATAGGTAAATTCTTAAGTAATACTATAATACGAAGTATGTGTCTAAAAATTAAATAAGATTTGTTCAGTGCGATGCAAACTTTTTTCTGGAAGACAGGAGACATGTCGTTATCAAAAAGCACACATACAACTAAGTTACTGACTAACTTAACTGTAGATTTAACTGTTAATTATTGAGTAGTTGCTTTTCTTGTTTTGATCTTAAACATAATCTCAATTTTCTAGGTATTAATATCGAAATAACACAAATAGCTACCAGGTATTATTTTACAATCTTCATACCTTCAAATAACCAGCCAGCGATGACCCTTGCCCCCAGAACAAGAAACCAGAGATCAATTTACACTGGTGGTTAAATCTATTGTACTTTCTCACGCTTCGCGGAAAGCCAATTTTCATTAAATTAATGTTTTCAATGATAGTTCAATTTTATGATAAACAAAAAACAAAGTGAAATGTTTAATGAATAAAAGAGATGGATATATTTTTGTTGGTGTGTTTCGAAAATAAATTTATATATATATCAGAATATTGTATAATATATAAATTTTATAAATTCATGATATAAATAGAAAATATAAGTACATTTTTATTAATTGTTGAAATACTAATTGATGTTATATTTATCTGTCAAATGTATGTATGTCGGGAGCAGAAGTATTAACTTATCTTCACGCCATATCCCTTGCGGGGAGCCAGACGACGGAGCGCCAAATATTGTGACTAAGCGAAATGTAAATTATAATGAAAATCAAAGAAAATTACAAAAACTATTTATTCGTTTGAATAAATGGGATGCTAAAATTAAATTAAATATAAAAAAATATAAATAATTTGTTCGTAAAATAGAAACAAAATGAAAGAATTTTAAAAAGTTTAAATAGAATTGAAAAGTCAAAATAGTAATACATATAACATCTTAAAGTTATGTTATATATATATATATATATATATATATATATATATATATATATATATATATATATATATATATATATATATATATATATATATATATATGTATATATGAGTGTAATCGCAGGCGTAGTTAAACGAGGGCGCCGGGTCGATACCGCCCCAGACACAACACGCCCGCCGCGAGCCTCCGCACAAACAAACACACAACTATTTTACGAGTGCAGCCATCGCAATATTCAATATACGTAATACTGGTAACATTACAATGTGTCTGTTTATAGTAATCGGTGCTTGAGTGTGAAATATATATATATATAATAGTGTTACGATGTTCGTCTGCGCTAATCTCCGAACCACTTAACCGATTTCAATATAATTTTGTAGATCCCTATTGTTTGGTTCAACTTTACAGATTATGACGTTGTTAATAATATAATTTTAATTTATTTAATATATATGAAGAAGCAGACAAAATCGCTGGCAAAAGCTAGTGATTTTATATTTTTAATACATGTATCTACCTATTAAAAATATTTATGTTGTACACTATATAAAAATATATTTAATTTGAATAACATAGATAAATTAAATGGTTTCCAAAACAATCACATTACCATGAAACTGAAGAGTTATTAGACAAAAATAATATAAATTTAAGATAACACTCGGATGCACAGACATACAGTCGATTTAATATTATATATACCGGGAATATTCCTTTGTTCCTTAAACATTTGTTATATTATTCTATCGTATAGAAATTTTATATCGCGTAACTTCCTTGCATTGAGGATGCAATATTTTATTCACTTTATTTGGAATAATACTTACAAATAGTAAAGGATAATTATCTTAATAATATATTACTTACTTATATACGTAAGTAAGTAAGTAAATAGTGTGTATTACTTTTTATCTTGCTGTAAATTTGTTCTTATGGTTCTCTTTCTCTTATAGTGTCTTAGCGTTAGATGGAATGCGCTGGTGTCGCTGATTGCATATTTGTATGCAAAATTCAAGTCGCAAGGATGACGTGGAGTAAAATAGCAAACGATTCAGTCCTGAATACAAATTTTTAAATCTTGCTGTAAGATAGTAAAATCTTATGGAATTTTCCAAATATTGCAGTAGTGTTTTAAGAGATCAGTTTTTTGGGAATGTAAAAGAAATATTTTAAAAAATAGATATATAAAACAAAGGATACAAGCAAAGCGGATGGTTATGCTAGTAAAGTAATAAAAAATCTAAGAACTGTTGTCAAATTCAACATTACATTATTCAAACAAATATAATGTTTTTTGTAACTATTTCCACTTAATCATCATCACACAATCATCATTCATCACCTCGGTTATTTGATTCCATTTAAATCATCCTGATAATAACTTATAATAACTTATGATAACTTATAATAACTTATCCACCGCGTGGGTTACGATGTACTGTATTAGATAACTAATTAAATTTCTACATAAATACAGCACGAGGTGGAGTGGGTGGAGGTGGTTATTTACGATGCCATCAGAGAGAGAGAGAGAGAGAGAGAGACTAAGGATACAAGATAAGATGTAATTAACAACTGCTGATTACGTGTAATACAGTTGTTCAAATCACAACTCAATAAATTACAACAACTATATGTTTGTTATAAATTTCGCGAACTATATCATTGTATAAATTCAAAAATTCGTTCTTTGTAAAGTGCATTTGAATAGAAAAATACTAAAGTACAATTGAAGACAGTTCAATAATATCATGCATGCACGTACATACATAAATATGGATAGATAATAAAAGTTATGCAAACTGTGAAAGTTGCGAGTTGTTATACGAATTTGACATTGGAGCTCCGAGTTATTATGACTTTCATCTCGCTTCAACTGTTTTAGACGAAGTTCGTTTAGTATTTTTATGTTTAATTTTAAAATTATTTGCTCTTGATCACATGTTAAGATATTGAATAAGTATTGCTCAATGTGTATTATGTCTTGCTTAATCAGAGACATTGTTACTTTGACACAACTCTCGATCGTCATCTTAAATTAATCATGTCAGTTCGTGCGAGTTATTTCGTAATAAACGACTCTGTATCGAGCGTTACTTGTTAGGACTATGATTGAGTCCTATTTTGGTAGTAATCAAATAGACTTTAGATATATCAGATGGTACATGTTTCGTCATTGCATTACAAGGGAACTTCCCGGCCCTTCGGGCCAGGAAGGGTCAAAGGTCACGTATGAGGTTGGCACCTACCCTATTTTGTAGCCTGATTCAATAGCTTTTTTTTGATGTATTACACATTATTGTGTGATTTGTGGGTGATAAGTGATGCGCGTGCATACAGAGTCAATTAGGTCATTATTATATAGTAAGGATATTATATTATTTATTTCATCTTAAATATCGTATACGATACAGTAATACCCCGCTTTACGCGACCCCGTTATACGCGGTTTCACTATAACGCGAATGCAAATTTCGCGCTCAAATGCCTCGAATTACGCGAAAGAGTGTGTATAAATATAATGTAGTCATCAACAATAGATATATTTTTCCGTAAAAAATAAGAGTATGTATTGCATAAAGTGTTCCTAGAATTAAAGTGATTGATTAAAATGATTTGTATTTTTTTGTAATAATTTTTGACTATGTTTAATCATAAACCTCGTTATACGCGAATTTCAGTTAACGCGATTTTTTTTGGAAGGTATCCCTCGCGTAAAGCGGGGTAAACGTAATTTTATTTAGTAAACTGTATTTAAAAGAAATCCCCAGATTTTATTTGAGTTTTCTTTATAAAATATAATCTTTAATACAAGTGATAGCGAAAAGTATTTGAAAGCATACCGCTGCTATAAAAGAGCGACGTGATTCCTTCTGAATCCTCAATCTTTTCATCTCCCTTTTCGATCGTTTCGAGCACAAGACGCAGTAAACACATGGACCGTCGTCTGGTGGGAATTTTCAAGGATTTTATATTCCGACCGAGTCTAGAAATCGTATTAAGCGCTCCCTAAGGTATGTCAGAGATGTATTGCTAGTTATTTACGTCTATATATAGTATCTATTGATTAAATATAAATCAAACTTAATATAATTTATAAAATTCAAATGTAGACAGTTCTGGGACGCGACAATAAAACTAAAGTGCTTGAAGTTTAACTGACACGGTCCTTGAATTTCTCTTGGGCGTTGCATTTTATGTAAGATTTAACTTTTTAAATTATCAAATGAATTATTTTTTAATATCAATATATTTTGTGTATATCCCTACTTATTTAATACCAGTTGATGTGTTCGCAAGTTGAATTATTTATTAATTACGAAGCAGTTACATAAAAATCATAAATGTAATATTTATAATATGTAAATTTATTATCAATAGAATTACATCCCGTGGGAATGATAAGTCGTAACTGAAGACCCATAATGATATCAATAATTCATGTTAGAATGCCTAATTATGACTGATAACAATTCTTATGTATCGGTTATCGGACCTCAAGTTGATATTACGTATTCACGTAAATTGCGAACTGACCTCCGAATATATAACTGGGGTCGAGCTGCTAACGAATTCTATTTCCGCATCAGCGACAACTAATGTCAAAGGACGATTCACTTGTTTTACATATAAATGACATAACATAAATGCAGAATTTCTTTTACCGCTTTTAAAACGCTCAATTCCAAAAAAACTGTCAATATTATCGAAATTTAGTAGCGGTACTTCATATAATATTTATTTAAAGTGATACAATACATGAAGGTGAAGCAAACCATGTATTTTTTGTATATCGTATTTTATTCTAACGTTATCTCGATGTGCCATAAAAGTTTATCGCTGGACGTAAAAACACATCCTCCGTCTGGACCCGAGCTGTGATGCGATCGGGCGAAAACGTTGATGTAACGACGTGTGTGGTGCAACGAATAGAATCGAATAGATAATATACAACTACACACACACACATACACAAACACAAAGACAGAAGATTAAACGGAAATTGCGGTTAAAGAAGGATGATTTCAAAATAGGCAACGTACCTATTTCATAAAGAAAACAATGTTTATTTAAGATATAAATTATTTAATATCTTCTTCCTATCAGAGCATATTTACTTGTCATATCTAGATTTTAATAACAATTTGATTCTAAGAAGAATTACTTAGAGAAGCTACTTTATTTGCTACTACTGATAATGGTAAGACTAGTTATTATCAGCGGTTATCTCTCGACTAAACTGCGATCATCCAGATCAGCGTTAGTCTAGTAGACTTGAATAGCCGTAAGTGAAGAGAAAGCTTGACATTGGGTCGGCTGAAGTGGGTTGCGTCGAAGTAGGTGAGCGTGTCGAGGTCGTGACGTCACGCGCTTTCTCTGCGCCCGCGCCGGTTGTGCAATGAATAGTGTTCATGATGCGTTCTCTGTACCCTCTATAAGTGCATTGTAGCTTCGCTGTACCCTCTATTAGAGCATTATACCATCTCTGTATCCTCTGTAAGTACTTTATACCTTCTCTGTACTTCTCTAAGGACATTATACGTTCTCTATACCCTCTATAAGTGCATTATACGTTCTATGTACCCTATATAAATGCATTGTACTTTCTTTTTACCATCTCTAAGTCCATTATACCTTATCTGTACCCTCTATAAGTGCATTAATCGTTCTCTGTACCCTCAATAAGTGCAATGTACCTTCTCTGTATCCTCTACAAGAGTATTATATGTTCTCTGTACCATCTATAAATACATTATACGTTCTTTTTACCATCTCTAAGTGCATTATACCTTATCTGTACTTCTATAAGTGTATTATACGTTCTCAGTTCCCTCTATAAGTGCAATGTACCTTCTCTGTATCCTCTATAAGTGTATTATACGTTCTCTGTATCCTCTATAAGTGCATTATTCGTTCTCTGTACCCTCAATAAGTGCAATGTACCTTCTCTGTATCCTCTACAAGAGTATTATATGTTCTCTGTACCATCTATAAATACATTATACGTTCTTTTTACCATCTCTGAGTGCATTATACCTTATCTGTACTTCTATAAGTGTATTATACGTTCTCAGTTCCCTCTATAAGTGCAATGTACCTTCTCTGTATCCTCTATAAGTGTATTATACGTTCTCAGTTCCCTCTATAAGTGCAATGTACCTTCTCTGTATCCTCTATAAGTGTATTATACGTTCTCAGTTCCCTCTATAAGTGCAATGTACCTTCTCTGTATCCTCTATAAGTGCATTATTCGTTCTCTGTACCCTCAATAAGTGCAATGTACCTTCTCTGTATCCTCTACAAGAGTATTATATGTTCTCTGTACCATTTATAAATACATTATACGTTCTTTTTACCATCTCTAAGTGCATTATACCTTATCTGTACTTGTATAAGTGTATTATACGTTCTCTGTATCCTCTATAAGTGCATTATTCGTTCTCTATACCCTCAATAAGTGCAATGTACCTTCTCTGTACCCTCTATAAGTGCATTATTCGTTCTCTATACCCTCAATAAGTGCAATGTACCTTCTCTGTATCCTCTATAAGTGCATTACATGTTCTCTCTATCCTCCATAAGTGTATTATACGATAGAATTTAATTGTTGGCATCCAAATATTCGTTATTTATTTTATGTTTTATGTTATGAATTGGATTTATTGACTTAGTGTAAACACAATCATGTTGTTTTCTCCTAAAGTAAACAAATAGATCTGTTTAAATAAGTCGAAGCCATCTTTGCTCGTCCAATGTACAGTGTACACAAAACAAATTGAAATATTCTATTGAAAGTTATAGTTTTGTTTCACAATAATAAATCTTAATTTATTATAAAAAAATGTTAATTTTCTATTTCGTTGCGCAGCGCTCGCGGCGCGTTGCACTCAAAATCGCGTGCATCGCGCTTCCATTTTATGTCCAGTCGTAAAATATTTAAAGCAACAGTTTATTGTTGCCCATAAAACAATGCATGGAAACCTAGTGCATGCATATGCAACTCATTTAAATGTTAACAATAAAAGTATTTTTGGTTTCATCAATCATGTTATTACAAAATTTATAAACAGCATGAGATCATTTAAATGATGACAGGAGTCAGATGAAGAAAGCGTGGAATACCTAAAGTGGGATAAGGATAGAAATAAGTTTTAAATATACAGGAATATTCTTTTGAGTACAAGATGGCGCTGAATTGACTTTTATTACATCATTTATTTAAATAATTGTATTTCTATATATTTCTTATAATGTTTCGTAATTTATGTGTAAATCTTCAAAGTCGGATAAAGTGTATATTTTGGCGGAAAATATTTGAATAAATTTAACGTGAACATTATTTTTATTCAGCACGTTATTGACGTTATGGATTTTTTGTGTAAAATATTCAAATAAAACATCAAAACCACATTTTATTGAAAGGATCCAAAAGAAAACAAACCAAACGATGTCGCGGTTGGGAGCTTTTAGTGCTTATTTTTCGTACAAATTTATATATAAAATATATATTTTTTTAACATGACTTCGGGTATGTCTGGTATAACTTTTGAGATTATGTATGTTTGTTTGTGTAAGTTAAAAGTAAAAAAGTCACTCATCGATAGGTAAACAGCGGTTAGCATTCTGTAACCTTCAGTTAAAAAGAGATTTGGTAAAGTTTTAATTTTATAGTTACCATGATTAAACTTATTAGCCTACTTCGTGACAAGGAGTAGTTTTAATACGGTCCAAGGCTAATCATGTATCAGGTAAACTGTAGTTTATGTTAACTGGAGATTATTTTGATCTTTCAGACCAATTTGGATTTATTATAATGATATGAAACACGACATATATTTTTAGTTAAAGAAAGATATATATTATATTTGTATCTTTTAACTTAATAAGATATCTTTTAAAGATAAAAGACAACATGATTCCCAAAGTTACTTAATCATGGATTTTCGTGGCTCATGACATTGAGTAGACAGATTTACTTAACAAATTTTTAAAACAAACTCAATTTACTCACGCGACCTCAAGTTAAGATCTCTGTAATCTGTAATAACCTTGTTTCAAGGAGAAAATATAAAATAGAGAGAGAAGACATCAGACTAACGTCTTTTCAGTTAAACTTTAGGGGTTTTTAAAATTAATAAAATACACACACACTTACAAAATACTTATTCAAGTAGGTATTTTTAAATCATTACACTAAAAAGGTCAGTGTTGTTCATGACTAAGCTGATTTTAATATTTTTAACATCCATTAAAATATTATAATTGGTATAAAATCGAATTTAGATTTTATTTTGTGTAGCCTCTAAAAATAAACTATATTGACGAGACGGATCATTTGTTATTCATTCCCAACGAACGAAACATCATGAATAAAACAAAAATATATAAAATACATACCTACATACATACATATATGTATATATATACATTTAAAAATCCTGCCAATAAAAGTGAAAGTAACAGTTATCCAGAGTGAAAGAAAACTGAACGACTAACCATGTAACTTTGTAACTAGTTATCTACTTCGTTTGAAAGATGTTTTTTTTTTAAAGTAGTTGTAGTAAGTTACTTATAACATTAGCTATCCGACAGTGAAAGTCTTTTTAAAATTGGTCCAGCCGTTTCAGAGATTAGTCGGTACAGACAAAACAAATTATGATTATTATTTTTTTACTTTTTTTCATATGCATTTAGTGAAAAACTAATTCGGAATTACAAACGGACACTTTAATTTTATTTATATGTATATTTGATATGTTTTTTAATAATATTTCGTATATTTTATTTCTTGTTCTTTTCCTACTCTATTTTTACAAGCGTAGGTCAGGATGGCAATAAAAAGTATGCTACTATGCTACTCGCTGATAATGTAGTTTTTGATTTGAAAGAGCTTATATCGGTTTAGCAGTTTTTGAGATCATTAAGAGATGCTAAGTCAACATGCTGTCCACGTGCAGTAAACTTAGATTGAATGAATCGACTGATAAAAAGATAGAACAACAAATCCATAACTCCGACCAGGAGTAGATTGAAAAAATTAAATAGCATATTTTGGTGATGGGTTTATGTGCTTTCGGATGCTTAACTCTTAAGCGTTCAGGAGTTATGAAGGGTACAGACGGAGAGATCCCTGAAGATTTTATAAAGCAGCTCTCGCTACTTAATAAATTAGTTTATCTCATGTCTACATATTGTCCTATTTTAGATAATAAATATACGTTAATATTACAGAAGTGTGGAGCGCGGGCGGCGAGGGCGGCGCTACAGCATGCGGTAACAGCATGGACCTGAAACACGAGGTGGCCTACCGGGGGATCCCCAGCCAGGGTCTGGTGAAGGCGGAGCCCGGGGTCAGCCACAACGGCCACCCCAACGGCCACGCCCGGGAGTGGATGGCGGGGGGCGGGTCCCCGGCCGCAGCGCAGCCCCAGCCCAACGGGTACTCCTCCCCGCTGTCCTCTGGGAGCTACGGTCCTTACAGCCCCAATGGAAAAATAGGTAGGTCTATTAAATCACTCATAGATGATAAGCGGACATACACACATAGTCCCGTCGATATCCTGGAAACCACAACTTTACTTTGAACTCCTTGCAGATTTGAAGTGTGGGAAGAAAAACGATTATTCTATAATGAGGTAACCGTTTACGGAGAGATTATAATAAATACATCTGAATCATTTTTAATTTCTAAATTCAATACTTAATCATATTTTTAATACACAATATATTATAATAAGATAATTTATCACTCCTTATTGGGAATATGGATTTACTAATGAAATATAGTTTGAAATAAGAATACTTAATTATACTTCAGATTAGGGATTTAAATTTTTCAAAAATTATTCTAGAGTGAAACTAAATTTATATTTTCAAACATCATTCTAGAATCAAACAATTTTTTTTTAATTATTCTAGAATCAAACTAAACTTTTTTTTTTAAATTATTCTAGAATCAAACTAAACTTATTTTGTTTTTAATTATTCTAGAATCAAACTAAACTTTTTTTTTTAAATTATTCTAGAATCAAACTAAACTTATTTTGTTTTTAATTATTCTAGAATCAAACTAAACTTTTTTTTTTAAATTATTCTAGAATCAAACTAAACTTATTTTGTTTTTAATTATTCTAGAATCAAACTAAACTTTTTTTTTTAAATTATTCTAGAATCAAACTAAACTTATTTTGTTTTTAATTATTCTAGAATCAAACTAAACTTATTTTTTTAAAATTATTCTAGAATCAAACTAAACATATATTTTTTTAAATTATTCTAGAATCAAACTAAACTTTTATTTCAAAAATCATTCTAAAAACAAACTAAACTTATTTATTTTTAAATCATTCTAGAATTCGACCACAATTAGGACCGGTGGCACATTCTTTTAACTGAAGCTTTTACGAAATTGTAAATGAATGAATGAATAGCAATTAAAATAAATAATAGTTATGATATGATAAATAACAGAGAACGTTAACCTTTACACAAACCATTAACACCGGTCACGCCACTCGTATACGTGATGTTAAAAACGAAAGCCAAGTAATTGTTTTAATCTGTCCATGTTTTGGGACAATCGATAGACGTTAAAGATTCAATTATTATGTATTTTATTTATATTTTTGGATCAAAAGTGATCACAAGTATCAAATTTGAGTTTCAGGACCATTTTGATACCATAACTATGGCAATGAATTCTTCTAGAAAGATTGTCCAACTTAAAATAAGGCTACGAGGGTTCCAAACGATCTGAGAACCACAAACTCAGTATAACTTTATTGTGATAACTATTTCACAAACGTCAATATTCAGTGAGCATTGTAATAAATATAATTTACCACTAACAAAGTATTTGTTAATGTAATTGTTTCACTGCACTGTGGGATCGGCTCCGTCCCACATACAGCACAAAGACATGCTTTTGAAATCACTTTGATTATTAATAATACTTATTTATAGACTTGGCATCCTTGTAACATTTTTTTCATCTATGAATAAAAGTCGAAATACTAACACAATAAAGATATGTATGTCCGTTAATTTTAATTATATAATCGCCATTTTATTTTAACGAGCTCAAAGCTTCCATAAAATTGCAAGCGTCAAATTGAGTGTATTTAGTCACGCTATGTAGTCTTTAGCGTTTGGTCCGAACTACTCCATTTTACCTTTTCGATGGTGTGGCTTTTATTGGCTTTTGTAATATTTATGTAAGACATATTGTTTATATACCGTAAAATGGGGTGGATAGGTACAAATTTCAACTTCAACACTGATTTTCTTTCATATTTTGTAGGCATACCGTTAATAAAGATTGTGTTGTGTTGTGAGTCCCGTTGTAATTTACCAAATAACAGTGCTTGAAATATCCGAATTGTTGAGAAATATTTGTAAAATAGGAAAATATAGGTGATTTCTATTTCCCTGAAATCTGGGGTCAAGAGATACGAGAATGGGGTAATTAGAGAAATAACGCAAGGGCTGGCACAGGCAACATTTATTACAAATGTAATTACTCATAGTAGATACCTATGAGTAATTATATTTTTCAATCATAATGAAATTATGTTAACAATATAATTTATTTAAATCTAATGTTAATTCAGATTATAGCGATGTTTTAATACAATAAATGGTTTGGGTTTGACTTGGTTTAAATTGACGATATTTTCAATCGGAACATCACTAATTGAATTTCTTAATTGTTCAAAATACTCATTAATAGTTTCTGAAGAGATCGCAGCTCTATTTTTTTTTCATTTTGTGATACCCTCTGTGATATCTTATCACTGTGCCTTTTCAAGAAACTTCGGGCAAAGTCTGGCCCAGGCATGTTATCTTTAAACCTTTTTTCGGTAATGCCTAATTTGTCCAAATAATTTTTAACTAATAACCTTAAGTCATATAGTTCCAGGGGGTATCCCCATTCAGCACATATATTAATATACTTTATAAATGCCAGTTTCGTCTCTTTTGATAGCACTGTTTGCCCTCCCTGGGTCTTCATATTTTTTATAGTATGTCTATAAAGGACAGATTTGTTGATTTCAAACTTTTTAGCAATGCTATTCAATGAACCGCTACTTTCATTATATTCACGAACAGCCTGCTCAATGATTTCTTTGGAATATTTTTTATACCTCTTACCATGAGGATCCGGCTTGTATATCCTCGGCATGGCGCATGTAGTGCAATGTGGGGTACCTGTTTAAATTGTGTAATAATACCAATTATTAACTAACCCAGAATAATTAACATTATAATTCAACTTACATGAATTAATTATAAAATTTACGTTACAGTCAATAGTGGGGAATTTAAATAACCATGTAAATAAAAAGTAAAATTTAGTATATCATACATTATATTTTTGTGAAATAGGTCTGCATAATATTTTAATTTATTAATATTGTGTCAGAATTTTTTAATTTAAATAAAAAAAATCAAATTGATAAAACCAAAAATAATAGTTATATTGACAACCCTAAAAATTATGTGTCTATAAACCCCTCTCTCATTACTATTAACCCCTCACTGGTATCTATTAACCTCTCTCTTCGTGTCTATTGACCCTAAAGGCGTTTCTAATCACCCCCTACGCGTATCCATTTACCTCAAATTCAGAAAAAAGTGTCGATGTTCTGATTTTACTAAAAAATACAAACAAAATGATTGATTATTAATGCTAACCTTTTTTTTCCTAAAAGATGAGAAAATTAACAATCCAATTATATAAAATGACGAGGAGATAACACTGAAGAACTTTGAGTTTTTTTAAAAGTTTTGCACAGTCAAAAATCACTCGTACACAGACGTCCACTTTAACCGCTTTTTTCTTTATGTCCTTAAACTTACCGAAAGTTTAGAAGTTGCCAGAATGAAGAAAAAATATTGCCGTATTATTAGAAGTAAAAATAAATATACGTTAACAGGTAATAGACAAAATAGAGAGAATAATATATAATTTTCAGTTTTGTTTCTAATAACCCCGCGATTTCTATTCACCCCATTTTACGGTAGTAAGTATTATCACTTGTTATAATACTAAAAACTATTATAATTTGCAACAAACTCATTTGATTGATTTAGCAATATTAGATCATTTTTGTATAGATTTAGCTAATATTATATCTATTTATTTATTTATTTATTTATTTATTTATTTATTTATTAACTTTCACGCCATATCCCTTGCGGGGTAGCCAGAGACGACGGAGCGCCAAACACTACGGTCCCTGCATACCTCTTTCGCCTCGGCCACAGACATCAACCTCTTCATACATGCCCTCAGGGGGGTCCTCATGCTTTTTACGTGACCTTCCTCCAGTATTATAGATACTGTGTTTTCGAAGGTCACTCGAGGCTTCCCCCTTTCTCTCTTACCGCTTACTTTTCCTATATAAATCTTTTTTACCATTTTTTCATCACTCATTCGTTCGACGTGCCCAAACCACCTGAGCACGTTCTTCTTCATTTTCACCGTAACATCTTCGCTAGTAATATTATATCTATTAAATATAAAAAATATAATACCCAGAATCATTTTAGCCTTTGGTCGATCAATAAATTATTGATACAGACGGTCAATAAACTTTATAATATATAAAAATATATTAAACAAATTTAAGTTTTAGTTAGTGTACATAATAACTAAAAAATATATTGAAATATGTATGTACGTAACCAAAACAATGGTTGGACAAGGACTTTATATTTAATACATCTGTTTCCTAAGTGGGGTTCATTTTATATTGTTTTTGTTTCTTATCGCATTTAAAAGGATTTTTCTATCGCTATCGTGGCAAATAATGAGGGTGATGACCTCGTGGCGTGATATACTCAGATAACAGAGAGGTTTTAATTTTCTGTGAAGACGAATATTAACATATATATGTGTAATTAAAAACAAATACTATACACAAAGATACGTGTGTGTGTGTGTGTGTGTGTGTTTTAATCATTACCTAACAATAAGAGTGAAATCTGCCGTCTTCTTTCTTCTTATTTCTATCAGCGCTACAATATTTTTTCAAAACTGGAGCCAGATTCTTAAAAGATATTTGTTCTAGTGCTAATTGATTGCGATGCTTCTAGGTTCGTACATTTGTCACTAAATATTGATCACAATAAAAGTACACGGCTGAGTTTGTGTGGTTCTTAGAGCAGCGTTTTTAACCCTAGTAGCCTTATTTTAAGTTGGTGTTTACGGAAGGGTTTATTTTGGTATCAAAATAGCCCCTCCTATCACTCCTATTTGCTACACAAGTGACCACTGGTTTTAATTCAAATTGGAAAATACATAAATCAATAAAAATAAGTAAAATTGTTATTGGAATCTCATTGAATGCTTTGTTATTCACGAACTGATCGTATTTGTTATTAAGGTCACTTAGACGGACTTGGACTAGGACTGTAGGATTAAGATGTTCAGACGTTCTTAACGACTGTCAGTTCATCATATTCTATTTATTAATGTGTAATTTTCCACATTTATTTTGTTTTCTGACTTCTTTACCATCCCTACCACCTGGATGCGTGGCGATCCTCCACTGTGCGGTTCTCAAGGACCTTTTTTCCACGTTCCACTCGCTTGTGGAACGAACTCCCTTCGGCGGTATTTCCAGATCGGTACGACATGGGTACCTTCAAAAAAGACGTCTACTTTTACCTACAAGGCCGGCAACACTCTTGTAAATCCTCGGATGTTGCAAGAGTTCATGGGCGGCGGTGATCACAAGTCATCTGTGACCCGCCAGCTCGTTTGCCCTCCTCTCCCATAAAAAAAAAAAGTTTTCAATAACTATCCAATACTAATAAATATAGAAATACAACTTTGAAAAGAATAACATCTCTACTTTATCAGATGTCATCGAATCGGGAGGGGGGAAAGGGGATTTTATGTACCTTATATATATAGTATTCTGAAGTCATGTTTCATTGCATTGTTATACTTAAATTAGTCGGGACACGCTAATGACAGACAACAACTGCTGTTTGACTATCAAATTACACTGCAATGTTAATTTTAAATAACTAGGGGCGCCAACAAACCCTCAATTTCGACTCGCTGCGCTCCCGAAATCTCGAGTGCCGTTTGCATATTGAGCGAAGCGAGCCCACTGTATTGACTCATTGTTTTCCATTGACTTCAATGGGATATCAGTTTTTGACATGATATTAAAAAAAAAAAATTTTTTTTTGAGGACATTTTTCAATTTTTTTCCTTTTAAGAACCATCACCTAATGTGTGTCTTTTTGATTGCAAAGTTTCATAATTTTCCCTCAAATAGTTTTCGAGCCAATTCGTGACAAAGAATGTAAAAAGTCTCCAGTAAAACGCTCCGCTCACTTCGTTCGCTTCGCTCAAATATTCTGCATAATTCACTTGGTTGCATAGCAACAGTCTTACTAGCTCACTCCCGCGACTCTACCTTTCAAAAATCTATTCCGTACATATGACTTTTTTCTTACATACATACGTTTTTATTCCTATATGAATTTTTAAGTTAAAACCAACTCAACTAAACTCAAAATTTTAAATGAGTTATTAAAAACATTAAAAGTTCAATCGATTTCGACTCATTGATTCTACAGTAACTTAAATATAATGATAACTTTAAACACAATTAAGCTAAATATATTTTACACGCAAACTTCACACGAATATTTTTTTTGTATTATTAATGTCCAAAAATGAGTTCCGAGAACCAATTAAGGCAACTTGTCTCGAATGTTCCGCTAAACCTTTATACCCTCGTTTATAAGTATTAAGATTTATTTCATGACACCGCGTTTATCTCATTAGTGAGGTCTTTAATACTGATATAGAAATAGAATTTAATTTCAAGTAAAACATGGAGTCAATGTTGTATTTCTTCCATTATATTAGTACTAGCTGATTCCCGCCCGCTTCGCTTTGCGCACTATTAATTTGGCTGTGAACTTAGGTTGCTATGGTAACCGTTGTCATCGTAACCGTTGCTATGTTAATCGCGTTAAGTGTTTAGATCTTACAGGTTTAAAATTTGGCGAAATGCAAAAAGTTGAAATCCGTTGGAATAGGAATTCCGTAAAATCCGTACATAGTGGACGTCTACGTCACAAAAGTAACTATGTAAAATTTTAGTATAATCGGACAGACAGTTTCGGAGATTTCGTGATGAGTCAGTGAGTGGTAAATCGCTTATATATTTATATGTAATATACATTAAAGTCAATATCAAACAAAATTTTTACAAAGATATAATGAATGTTTCAAAGAATTCACATTTGATGATTACGGATGCTGTGTGGGATGCACGAGAGATGATATTTTAAAATGCACTTAACAAAATATTAACATCCGACCGAAATATATGAATGCTTTTAGCGAAATATAAATTATTTTACACGTTTTTATAAAATTTACAATATTTTAAAAAATGTTACATTACTTAAAAAAATATATAAATAGTTTGAATGTGTGTGTGTGTGAGAGAGAGAGAGAGAGATAAACATTTATAGGAGGAACGGATGAAACAACTTATATAGGTTAATTTAATTTTATTATTTTATAACTTACATTGCATTGTTTAATATTTTTATAAAAAATATTATTTATTGTACACTTAATTAAATATGTGAGAATATCTTTAATTAAAGTCGGTAATTGGCAAAATATTTTTTATTGTTTCGCAACTCGCAGATTCGATGCTCGGCCGTCAGACCTCACGTTTGGGTCTCGATAAAAAGTAACATGTCCGCTCGCAATGTTTCCGTGACTTCTGAATGACACACGTGTGACGTTCAATACCTATTATGTATTACGAAAAAATATATATTTATATTACAAAACATTATATGAAAAAAGCAATAACATATTGTTATAGAAATCAATTTATTATAACCAATATAATGCAATGAGGCTAATGTGAAAGTTATTTGATATATACGAGAAATATCTTCCTTTGATGAAAGTCATTTATGCGAAAATTTATATTTAATACTGTATTGAGTAATATATATATGGAAAATATGTTTATTTCTATTCAAATTATATTACATTTGATAAATACACACACACACACACACTCATATATATTATATTTATATAAAAAATACTCTCTTTTACGTCAAAATGTATCATTTCTTTCTTTATAATTAGGCTTTCTTAGTATTTATATTTTCTATCCTCTGATTGTAATCACAGTATTATTATAGTATATTTAATAATACTTCAAAATACCAAAAAATACTCTTCAAGTCAACCGCCATTTAAATGATAATACATTAAATTTGTAAAATTTTATTTCCCATAATAAAAATATACTTTTTACCTTTAAGGGTTGAATTTAAGTAAATAAACTGACATACATATTACTATAAAATATTTTTATTATGATATTTATTAGTATATTTGTTTATTTAAATTCAAATTATATTTATTCAAGTAGGTATTTATTCGCACTTTTGCATCAATTATTATATTAAAATGTCAGTGTAGTCAGTCCGATTAAGGTACCACCGGAATGCTCTGCTCAGAAGAGCTCAGAAGAGCTCTTTTTAAATGAAATTTAACAATGTTTGATATTATATCAAACCTGCAAATGAGTTAGTAAGTTCCACATTGTAGTTACATAGTTGTGTACTTTCCCTATATTTCATAATCTATTGTCTGTGCGGAGGCCAAGGCCGGCCTCTTGTGATTGGACCCCGTGTGAACCCCGTATGAACCCGTGCGAACCCCGTATTCCAATGTGCACATCGCCTAATCTGCACCTCGTTAAGCTGATTAGACCCTCATAAAACGTTACTGATTTTATCACTACTGATCTTTTAGCCGAGCGGTTTTTTACGTTTTAAATTAATTAATTGTATTATTTTAGATATATTATAAAATTTGTTTATAAAGTTTTATTATAATTCATAATATACATGATATATTTGAGAACTGATAATAATTATGGATTGGAATGAACTGATGAAGGTTGTTATGATCATCAGTTTCATTGCTGTATATCCTGAACTAGTAAGTAGGAAGACTCTATTATAATGAATCTATAATAATGGAATAACGTAAAGAAATGAATAACATGAAAGTTATGGCATGTTATTTCGCTTGAATCATAATTACACCCGATTTCGCGATGTTTTAAATTATGCTATAAAACAATAATTTTTCAAAATTTTTTATTTATTTTTCACGAACAACAATAACTGTAATATCAAGAGAACTATCTATCTATATATTCACTGACTTAACATAAAATCTCAGAAACTGACAGATCAAAGATTGCTTTTTACTTTTTACTTTTAATTGCTTGATATTCATATGACTAAACGCTCTGTAAAAGGGGTTCTGAAAAACTAGAAGATACATTGAGGGAAAGTAAGGAGTACACTCCGCTGTTGTAAAAAAGCCTTAAAATTCAGGTTGTATGTTTATATACTGGCGCTGGGTGTTAGATAATAAGAAAAAAAATACAATATTTTGACGCCATTAATTCGGAAATGTACATACAAACATACAAACATGGTATCCGTACGTAACTTTAAGAGAGTTCACAATAATAATGGTCTTATTCAAATATACTATTTTCTTCTGTTTTTAATATACATAATAATTTGATTTAAGTATAAATCCAACTTGATCAATCTAAGGAGGAGACTCCGACTCATTACTTTTATTAATCGTAAAAATAAGACAAATGTATCAGTAATTTTACTTGTTTGTTACACTAGCTGTTGCATGTGACTGCGTCTACTTTTACTAAAGATAGGTGTAACGTTATTTACATTGTCCGTCTCTAAACAAAAGGCACTTTATAACACTATTTCAAATAAGTGGTTCTAGATATTACTTCAATAAACAAACCTAAAATATTACTCTAGTTACTATATATATATATATATATATATATATATATATATATATAACTTATTTTACAATAAAAAAAATATGAAATCTGTTAATTTTCATGAATTATTGCTTTTATTATTATCATTAATCGTATTTTAGTTAAATTATTTTCAAATAAATATGTTTCTTAATAGCCTAATAGAACTGTATGTTGTGTTTGTTGTGTTTCTCTTTGTTTGTGTGATTTTTCCTTAAATATGGGTAACATTCATGTGGTTATGTAACAAGAATAGTTGAAGTATGAATGTATGAAAAAAAGAGAAGAGAGAAAGAAATAGATGGAGTGTATGAATTATATAGCTAAATCTCCACTGAAATGATAGGAGAGCGTGGAACAAGGTTATATAAGATATCAAATAATGAGTGCTTTAAAAACTTTCCCTAAAAAGAGTGACTAACTCTAACTAGGCTATCTAACTAGATGTGTTGCGCTAACCTTAATATAACGTGTTTATTATATAGCAACGTACAACCTTTGAAGTTACATATTCACCATTATCCCAAACCCCTCGTTATTTATTTTATATTATTTATAACATTACATTTGGTTCGAATTACAATAAAAAATAAAATTACAAATAGTTTTTAGATTAAAATGATAACTAAATAATTAATTAAAATGATAACCAATGAGAGGAATAATAAATGGAGTATAAAGGTTGCAGATGTAGGTCGTGGGGTAGGTCACGGCTGGAACCGGGAGACCGGGACGCCGGGACGCCGGGACGCGACTCCCATTTACATTGAAGGTTCTATATGTATTAATAATTGATATCACAAGTATATCTTATATGTGTTTGATAATTATTATTTTTATGACTTTCATAAAATTATTCTTAATATTATTTTAAGTGTATAAAGATTATTAGAATTGAATTGAAATATATATATATATATATATACAGGTTCCATTGACTTCGTTTGTGCGGAATATGTTTTTTAAAATTTAACTCTAAGTTACTTATAACATCAGCTATCAGTGAAAGTCCGGTTAAAATCTGTTCAGCCGTTACAGAGATTATCCAAAACAAACAAAAAGACACAGAAAAAAAAAATGATTCTTTTTTGTTAATACCGTGTATATTCATATACATTTAGTAACGCTGATAATTTGGAATTACAAACAGACATTCCTATTATACATTCCTATCATGACAATCCCGCTGAATTTCTGTCGCCAGCTCTTCTCAGGTCTGTGGAAATAATTTTCCGAGCTGATGGTAGCTTTGACAATGAAAAAATGTTATGTATGAAACTTATTTTCAATAAAGATTTTTGATCTGATTTGATGTGTATATAATAGAAATGTATATATATATATATATATATATATATATCTTAATCTGTCTGTTCTATATTCTAAATCCATCTGATTGTCCCACATTGCGTTATAATAAATATTTTCTTGGTATTGTGTTCCATGTAATGCTTTACACTGTTGGCAACATTTTAAAACGGAGAGCAAATGTTTATAGTATCTGATTTAAACTAAAATTTATGAATAAATTATTAAAATTTATTATTACTGGATAAACATATATATTTTGTCGGTCTGTTATATTTATTTTAATATTACACAAATATTATTCATAGTATTTATTAGTCGGTTTCAGTTATTTGAGAGAAATTGTTTACAAATAATTACAAAAAAACAGTGGCCAAAAATTTTATCAGTAATATTTTTTTTTATTATTATTATAAGATGCAGTTATTTTCCGAATACTTTGAGATGAGATGTAAATATTTATACTTTTATTATTGAGCTGAGCGTAAGCGAAGCTCTTAACCGTTTGGGAGACCTTTACTTTGTGTTTAGTTGTCTCCAGAATGCGACGAGATAATGAGCTAAAAATTTTCTCATGTACGTTTGAGCCGAACGCGAATGTTATAGCGAAAACAGATTGAAAAAATGTTTAGCCATTCAAAAGTTATCAAGAAAAGAAGAAAGGAGAGGGGCTCAGCTCAACACCCGCCAGGCACGGTTGGCGGATCCTAGTGATTTACAGTTTCTAGACTAAATGTAACATTGAACATCAGACTGTTAGCTACATTTAAATGATTACCATTATCGATTCATAATCGATTGTATTGTGCAATCGATATCCCAAAACTCGATTCGAAAACATCGATGCTTTCACTATATACATAAGACATATGTATTGTGGTCTGTCCAGGATAATGACGTCATCAACTATATTCTAAATGTTTGTTTATAATATTTAATAATCAGTTTCAATCAATTTAAATGAAAATTATTTAATGAGTTGTTGTTATTGTGCAATGAATTAAACTAAACAATTAATCGTGGTTTAGAACGTAAGTTTTACGAGTTCTTACAATAGAAATTTAACTGTCAGTTAACGCGGTGTTAACGATCGTTTATAAGGGTACTTTTGACCTTGTGTAAGAATGATGAAAATATTATTTTTATGTATATGAATTTCATTTTCGCAGTACACTGTGACTTGTTTGTAACTTAAATTAAATTGTAAGTTTGTTCTAGATATATTGTTGGAGATATTAATTAATGTTTTTTTTGTTTCAGGTAAGGCATATAACTGTTATAGGAAATAAACGGATAATGGTAAGCGTTTATATATTATGAAATACAATATATTATAATAATGTAAAGACCCACTTCTAATAACACTAACCGCAAGAGAAAAGCAAATATTAATATCGTTAGAAAGTGTCGCGGTTTTCCGCAAATGTTATTATAACTAAACTATCCTTTTATTTATATATATATTTTAACTTACTCTTAATTGTCTCCTTGTTTCCCTGGAACTCTTGTTTCTCGACCTTATTCAAGAATTTTTAAGTCTTGTAAAGATTTAGAATGTAACTTACAAAAATCACAAAATAATAGACTTATAAAATATTTTTATTTGCCACTTTCATTGGTCTATTTAGGTATTTGAGGTTGTTAGAAATAAAGTCAGATTTTTATATAAAGTAGTCCTAATCAATGAACACGCAAGCTATACATTACAACGATCTATATATATATATATATATATATACACACACATACACAATACATTTCATTTGATGTATTTTTTTTATCTCAGTATTATATACGTATATAAAAACAATTAGGGAACAAAGATGGTATTTTGGTATTTTAGATAAGTTTGCGTGTTATATTTAGGTATGCATTAAAATATACATTATATTAATTTATTTTTATATCCTTTTTTTGCATTTTATTATCTACTAAACTGCATTCAAGTAGCTATCAGTTAAAACATTAACACCCACATCTGAATACTGCACTACGGATATACAAAAATACTGCTTAATTACAAGTATGTAAAGCTCAAAATGCCTAACCTCGCATATCTCAGTGGCACGTTACTGATTGTACGCATCGAATTTCATTAGGACAGTTTAGTTGACGGGCAATGAGTAATGACCCGATGAGATCATTTTCAAATGCTGCTAATTTAAACCACGCAGACGACTGACAACCCTGGCAGTCGTTAAACTCTTGTCAACTTACAAACATAATCAGTCTTAATACTAAAATATACTTATATCTTTCAAGATACTTCAAAGTAAACTTTAATCAAAATAATTTATAATTAACCTTCGTTTTTGAATGTATTAATTATTCAAGTACAATTAAAATTCAAAATAACAACGGAAAGATATGTTTGTTATACGTTTTTTTAGGTTATTACTTTAGTTTCAACATAATTTATTAGTATAGCGACTAACGCCATCTGTTGTAGTTTGTCGAAACCCTATAGCGATAACAAGTCGTGTCGACATTGACCGCTAGATGGTACTACTAGTACTTGTTATGAATGGCGCGCGGTAAACGAACGTTCTTGACTGAGGCACTTGAGTTCATTCTGACACAACAGTGGAAGTCGTGCCGCATTGAACTCGCGTGAAGTACGTCATACTTATATTTAATACATAATTAATGAGTCTTATATTTTATTTTTTTACAGTTTTATTACTTAATAGTAATAAAGGATAACTAAATAGTTGTTATGCTACTTTATCATTTTAATTAATGATTTGGATTCCTAAATATACAATACTATTTTTATTTATTTTTAGTACTGCTATTATTTAAACTGTAACAAATTGTCTTAATATTAATTAGAAAAAGAAATTGTTACAAATTTTAAAATGTTTATAAAAACTAAGTCCATATATAATCTATACTTACAACTACTTATGTAAACAATATATATATGTATGTATATAAAGATATAACCTAGGTATGACTTTCCATCACTATTTATTTTAGAGCACGTTGATTGAATCGCTTGTTTAAAACCAGACTCGTTTATTTTATTACAGAAAAGTCGTGAGTCCGATTTCTGACACGCACATTACAACTGAGTTAAGTTAAATATTTCAATAGATGGCGCTGTATGACATTCGACGATCGATATTGAATTATTGTGTGACATCTTGAAAACACGCCGCCATCTTAAACTCGTATTTATTATGTTTTAAAATGATGAAAATTGTTTCAAAAGTTTAACTTTGTTTTTAACAAAGTAAATTTAAATCAGTTTTAAAAATGTTTTAAATTCTTATTTAATTATAAAGAAAGTTACATCGTATTTTATTAAAGTATAACTAAAAATAAAATACATGAAAATGTCTTTCTGAGAGGACAAGATAACTTTTATAAATTGTCATATATCATAATTCTGTTTTATTATAACTATTAAGTGCATTTATGAAAATGATCTCATCGCATTCTTATTATTTATTATCTGACCGCAGTCTGTCATCGTTTATAAATTATCATCGGACTTTATCCATTGATCATTAATTGAAGGAATTGTTGCAATTTGTAGTCCTGACCAGAATTGAGTAATTAGCGAATCCTATAAAGAAGCAATAAAACTAAATAAACTTCAATGTTTCATAAGTCATTTTATACAAAAATATCGTGCATCATTATTTTTAAAATTATTATTACCGAGAATTTTTTAAAATAATGACAAAATTTCCGTGAAACGTTCTGGAAGTCAAAGGTCAAAGTCGTATGAAGTTTTTATTGTCTATGAAATTTATTTTATCTTAGAAAGCATGACATGGCTTTTAACTTTTCATACAGTTAAATGAAAGTTTAATAGATAGTGCAATTAGACATAGGTTTTATTTTAAAATAATTTATTATTTATATATATTTAAGGTTTACGACTATATCTTGTAGTTTAGAACATTAAGCCAGTAATTGTCTATAACGCAGCCAGACCAGTTAAATAGAGCAGTTAAACTGACAGTTAATTTTATCTTCGTCATACGTTTCTTTGGAATTACAGTGATATGACAAGGAACCGCCCGCCATTTTGAGCATAGACTCAAATAATGAGTCATCAAAAATATTCTCACGCCTTATGTGGATTTGTAAACACTAGTTTCCTGTTTTAGTATTTAGTTATAATGATTCTAATAATACTCTGGTGATATTACGATTAATGGCGTAATAAATTGATTAATTTGATCATTATGTTAGCCATGGCCTCAAGGTCAAACTAACTGGTTAAAGAACCTTGACATTTACTGAAAATGTATAATCTTATGGAGTTGGAAACCAAATTATTTGTACACACAAGTAAGGGCATAAAAAATGTTTTTTTTTGTCAATATACTGAAATATATGAGTGTTTAACCAACACCAAACATAATCGAATACTACCAAAAATATATTAAATTGTGTTTACAGTTCACTTGAATACCCAAATTCGCGGATTCCTTGATTCCTCGATTGGTACCAAGGACCGTCCAAGGTCAGACCACTCAACAAAGTAAATATTAATATCTAAAGTAAATAAATTGTTTGCCGTCTGTCCCTGCGTCCACTTGGCTTTTTATTCACACGTTATTATAGGCTGAATTTGATTTAGTACATATATATATATATATATATATATATATATATCTGATTTCTTTGTCTCTATTTGCGAACAATTTTAGATTTACATTTTTATCATAAAAATCATGATATTATAATAATTTATAATAACAGCGTATTTGTTATATTTGTCTAAAAATATAATTATTTACTAAGGACATGTATACATTCAGGAATCAATGAAGGTCTGTTTACATGTACGAGTAGCTCGCACTCGGTTCTCGATTGTTCAAACACTTGAGCGAGTCGTCTTACAAGTACGAGATGTTTCTTGCTAACACGTTTATGGGAGCAAAGAATGTAGATTTTATATTCAAAATTATTTATTTTTACATAAAAAAATATGTAAAATTCTAAAATTATTTCTTATTAAAATTTTCTTTTTTATAATATATATATATATATATATATATATATATATATATATATATATATATATATTGTTTTTAATTAATTTGACAAAATATTATAAAAAAAATTATATTAAAAAAAATGTTAACCGAAAAAAAAATATGTTAATTTCTATCCCTTCTTTATCTATCTAAAACTTAGAATTATTTTTTTAATAAAGATATATAATCAATGATTCACTTGACAAATAAACAAAGATATCTTGTTTTTAAAAATGCAAAAATTCCATAACTTATCTGTTTGATGTTTGAAGATAAATAGTGCAGTATGAATGCGCACGCGCAGGGAGAAAGACGTTCAATGACCCCGGCTAAATTCGGCCAAGGTCTGTCTTAACATCACTCAGGAATAAGGAAATTCGCTTACTCATCAATTTAAATTGTGTATACATATAAATCATAAAGTATTATAATAATAATAAATCTTTATTACTGTCCAAGAAGTGAAAAAAACGGTTATTTATTGTTGTCGAGAAAAACATATCTTATCATATCTTTATTTATAAAAGATAATCGTCATTTGTAGGTCTAAAATAATAATAATAATGTTTTTTAAGGCATTTATGGTTTTACAATAATGTTAAACACAAAAATAATCAATATTTTACACATTCTAACGATGTGACGTCACTATCGTTTCAATAGTTTTCAATTTAGTGAAATTAGTTAAATAAGTTTTGAATCTGACATCCCATTTATAACGTACAGTGAACATCGCCTGCGAAACGTCTAATTATAATTTATTAGTCGTAAAATATCTGAGCGAGGACGTCAGCATCGTTTCAGGCTTTCTCCAAATATATTTCATAGCTTCAATAACACATACCATCTGGTGTTTATAAAAACTGGTCGTAAGGAAACAATTGAAAAGTTTATAGCCGAGCCGGAGTTATAAACGATCGGCGATCCGACCGATCGTCGAACCTTATCAAAATCGGCCAAGGTCTTCCAGGTTGGCGACCTTAGCTAGAAATAGATAATTTTCAAATATCGATTATTATTATGGATTATTGGCGACATAATGCAATAAAAGGTAAAGATAAAAGAAAAGTAAAACGTATAGCGTAGAGTTTGTCGAACCGCGTCTAAATGCAGCCAAGGCCTTGAAGGGCGCGGCGTCCGACCGCCTTTGGACAGGACGTTTACACCGACGTCTCCCCCCTCTCACCCCTCTCACCCCCCTCCCCCTCTAACTAAGGGATTGTACCTACTGACTTATAAACTAAATATCACCATTACATCATATTTTTAATATAATTATTTCAATTAATATTTATGACACAATAATCTAATATAAAACGTTGATTGTCTGTCAGACCACCTGTTGTGATACTTGGAAGATGAAATTAGTCTGAAAATAATACTTAACTCACTTCAATAAATATTCCTGCCAGTTTATCCAGAGCTCCCAGTGAAATGTCGTGTTTATTAAATATTAGCATGTTAAGGAAAGTAAGAGGGAGTTGTAGATCAAGGTATAGTGGATGTATATATAAATATGTATATATATATATACATATACACATGTCTAGACGTGGTTTTGCTTGGTTGATCAGGGCTGTGGCGCTTGTGGTGAGCCCCTGCAGCGTTCCCACAGATTTGAACGCGCTTATTATAACAAACACACCTTTTTTGAAATCGGATAACTCCCATAATAATAACACGCACGTTATTCTATCTATTTATAAAACAAATAATTCGTTGATGAGCCGATAAAGGGCGTTAACCCCGACCTGCCCCAATGTTTTTCGCGTCGCTGATAAAACTCAGTACATTGTGCTTGTTACGCCATGTTTGAAAGCAAAAATTGCTTCACGCACCGTAGTCGCGTCCCTAAATGACCTATATTCTCCCCCATCACTTAGGGCTTATAGAATGCCTGTTCCTGACCTGCCCCAACTGAGACGTACTTGTGAATTCCAGACTAAAATAAGCGCGCAACTCAGCTGCTCCGTTTCCGCACTTTCGAGCATTATTTAATTAATTCAATAATTCTTATATGCTGTGAGTAGAATAGTACCTTATCTTTAGATACCGGTATGACGTTAACATTGAAACTTGCACTGAAATATTTATCATGTGTTGCTTCCAAGGTCAGATATCACGAGTTCGTTCACCCTGTTTATTGATTTATGTACCTATAACAATATGTTTAAACAATATATAATAATGTTGTGAATTGTATATAATATGTGTTATCCATAACTTCTAATTAACTTAATTTAAGTATATCATAGGGGACAGATGTTGCACCAAATGTAACCCCTATACTAATTATCGTTATCCTTAATAAAAACGTCTGTTATGTGAAGATTAAAATTACTCAATGAATAAAATCATTAAGCGATATTCAGCTACAAATATTCACATTAATTAACATAAAATATACAGTTATATATATAACATAACATATATTAGTTTATAATTAATAATTATCAACCGGATGCTGACAATACAAGCGTGTATGATTTTAAATGGCCTCCCTTCCAATCGATTGGCAAGACATTGTTAGAAGGATCGTTCCTGTCTGTCGTTCCCGCTTCTATTTTTACCGCTTCATTGCCGACTCCCCTCGCTGTCTGTTTCCTGCCTGTTATTAAACTATCTATATGTTAATTAAAACTAGTGTCTGTTTATTTATTTTTGTTAAATTCCATGAATTTGTTATAATATTCATATTATTATATATGTTTTTTGAAATTCATCATAATATTCCGGGCTGTAATGTCGCCTACATTTTTTACGAGACCTTACCAACGTTAATTAGTGTTCTCCGCGCGTTGTCAAACCGAACGGTCTAGTCCTTTCTTTTTCTAACGTAAGGAATAGTTTTATCTTTGTCTCTTTTTATGGGGGCATCTGGTGTACATAAACCTGCGTCTGTTTACTTTGTCTACGTGTCATTTGTGTGTGTGCTCTTGGGGTGTGAGCATGTGTTGCTCCGTTACAGCTGGTGTTTTTTCTATGGACTTCTAATTTTATGCATCCTCATGACCTACGCCCCAACTTTATATAACATTATAAGGCTGCTTTAAACTCTCTAGACGTTCGTTTAATACAACAGTTCTTTTGCTTTATATTTATTATATTTAATCGTAATCACATGAATATGACCGCGTTCACATTTACGAGTGAGAAGAAAATAAGAATGTCATTATTCACGGCTCTTTTGTTCCGGATCGTGTGTACGGGTGTATCGGAATAGTTCTTACTAACCCATCTTACACTTGCCACAATACTTAAACAGCTGCCACCGGGTCATTGACACTGGGATGGTGCAAATTGTATAGATATACTACCAAGAGGCAAAAAATCATCAGAAGAATGCCTTTATTTGTATGGAGGCATCTAAGCGGAAAACAATCAAAATATTGTATTACGTAAATTTAATTGTTAGGTTTAATTCTAATTATATTTTAAATTCACATTTAAATTAGTTAATATTTTTGAGTTTTATGTTCTCAAGTATAAAATATATATTATATAGATTATAAATAAAATATTAAGGAGAAAGTTAGTTGCTAAAATCACCATTTTACGTTGCGCGTACGCTGGCTAAAGTATGACGTCACTCAAAAACCCAGGGGTCGTTGCTCGGGACCCTACCTGCATTTTTTATTGCATCCCTTTGTGACGCATTTCACAAAGGGACAGTCCTAAAGGAATGAGGCCTCAGATTTTATACCGCTCGGTATACCCTCCGAGCATTCCTTTGGGTGATTTTTTTATTATTTTTATCATTCGAGTGCATATTGATAACTAAATTAGTCAATGAAATAACGTTTCAAAATTCTTACAAACTTAAAATCTTAATTGTAGGATTTTTTAAAACTTTTAAGCGGTTTTAAAGGTTTATAAAGTATAAAATTAGAAGAGAATCTTGAAATAGAAATTTCCAATTTTATATCTGATAAAAATACATACAGTTATATAATATACAATATAAGGTCATATATTAATAAAGGCTTCGATCGATTTATCATTTCGGGATCATCCTTGTCCCAGAGCCCTACTTGAGTCGTGTTCCCGTTGCGCAAGCCGTCCAGGTCGCTGATCCCTACAATTGGGCCGACCAAAAATGTGTCAAGTTGAAATCAGGTCATTCACCTCTTTAGAGACGAAATGACGTAAGGATTTTCGATTGTAACTAACGCATTTTAATTGTTAAATTCAATTATAAGTAATTTTGTTACAAAAATTATTATTATGTACTATAATAATCTATTTATATAATTCATTACTGAAGTTAAAAACAAGTCCAGAAGCCGGTTAAAGAGTCGGGTACTTACTATTCAAGAGTTACCTTCAAGAAAAGAAATAATTGTAATAGTCTACGTGAGGAATAAATAATTCATGGAGATCTTTTGAAAAATATTATGGTCGGTCGGCGCAGGCGCAGGGCATTATACTTTTAGATTCCTACATGATCCCAACGCCTCATTGCTATAACATGTCCGTTGTAAAGGTTACAATTTTATAATATTTATTACTTTGGCCACGCGACAATTTATCAGACATTTATAATTCGTTTAATTTTATCAGATATAATAGTTTTACAAGTTGTATATATTTCTATATAGAATAGAGTCTCTGAAATATATTTATTATCAGTGACAAAGTATATTTTAACAAAATAAGAATAACGTATTTTTATCTTATGTTTTTAACTTTTTGACGTCTAATAAATATGTTGTAATAATGGTCTTAAATTAAATGTATTTGATTTAATTAAATTATAAAACAAAAAGTAATCCAAATGTTAACAATTTATTATTATATTGTAGTATTATTGGTATTATTACTTTTGTTGTGGGGTTTATAAAAGAGACGCATTTGAACACAAATCTCCATCGAGCCCCCCATAATGTCAACATTACATTAAAATAGATATAATCTATTCAACCGTATTACGTATATTGTAATTTTTTTTCAATACTACAATACGATACAAAGATAGCTCACGTCGCCTCTGGCAACGGTTGTGGGGATGACGCCCTTCGCGGACCCACCAGAAAAGATCCGTTTATCACATGCTAAATATCGATGCTTCTCATATTAACTTTTGGAATAGGTTAGCAAAAATCTAATCTAAACTCAAGTTTAAAACTAATCTCAAATTATAAGACTGAAGCTGAAGCTGAAACGATTTTAGAGAATTTCTCCACAGATTTGTTATATCAAGAGAGTGGTCAGACGCGGTGACTCAACTTGTATTGGAACATTTAGTGTAAAAGTTCGCTCCAGACAAACTCGTATCGTGGAGGTGAAAAATATAAAATGTATGAAGCTAGGAAAGTTTTGCTGTAAAATGTTTCGCATTTACGCTTCGAGAGAAAATTATATCGTCACAGTCTCAGATAATATAACAGAGTTTATTTTTTAACTTCATACTTTTATGTACAGTAAATTCTTGAAAGATAATAATAAAAATGAAACGTATGTCCTCGGTATTAACGCTCAATATCCCATAAACCTAACAGGAACGCCTTAACAACAAAAAACTAATCTAAAATGCGACGCGGTCTGCACGGAGGATACAAAACAAAGCTTATGCAACATCCTGCACAGAGGGTTAGATATAAAATTGTATGGCCGAGCTGAGCTGTGTTTGGTCTGTCGTGGCCTTGATTTTTTCCATCGAAGCCGGCCTCGAGCCGGCAGGTGATTAGGTTACATAAACTAAGTCCTTCCCCACTTCCTGCTGCGCGCTTTGCAGTTGTCGAAGGCTTCTAAGAAAAAGCCGAATTCATTGTTTTGTTCGTGTTGCTTTTTCCAGTTGTACGTAATTAAGCTCCACATCCACAGGCCTCAACTAGAACATATTCTTGTATTGATTTTTTAGTTTATTATCACTATTATAATAATTTACCCTACATTTAAATAAAAATTGATTATCAAACCTTCGTATTTGAAAGGGCAAATATTAAATTGAATTGATCAGTGGCTTCTATACAATCTTTCCAAAAGTACAGAGTTAATCGGAACTGCTCCATTAGGTATACGTTTTTATCTTAAAGACTTGAGAATAATACAAAAATTATAAATGTAATGTGTATATTGCTTTATGTTGAGTGGAGACCAGCAAACTGGTTTGGCCGCACGCGATCCGGCTCCAACGAGGGACACGCAAAGAATAAAAAGAAACCGAAATGCACCTCTAGGAAATGCTGACCTTGGACGCAAGGGGCACCTGGCGTTTTTATCTTCTCGTTCGCAATATTTGCAAAATATTTGACAACTCAACTTCGAGCGGCAAAGGATGCGTGAACTCTTCTTTTATGAAGTATGAATCTGTGTGTGTTCGTTACTGTCACAAGATAAGCCATGAACAGTGACAGTGCGCTTTCATTGCACTGATATGTCGGTCGGAGTGGTTGCGTAACCGGTGTGGAGTCGTGAGGAAAGTGAATGCAACATTTCGAGGTCGCGTAGAAAGTAGCTCCCCCTTCCCCCCTCCTCCCTCCTCTTGCATAGACATCTTTACTAGCGAGCTCCTCACAGACGTTTCTTGAATTCATTAAAACTTCTACATCATAATTCCATTTGTGTACCCAAACTTCCTTAAAGATTGATTTAATTCTACTATGGAATGAATGGCTGACTATATAATAGGTTGCATAATATTGTTCCGAAGAATGTCAAGGAGTTTTCGCACAAAAAATTACACGTGCCGACCGACACAAACGCTCGGGCTATTAAGATTTTGGTTGCGTCCAACCCGGTTCACGATAAAGGGACACCAGTTGCTTCTTCCCGTGTGTATTAAACAACGTCACAATGGTCACATGGTTTAACATTTAGCAGTATGGAATATGTTTATTATTAATTACATTGATTTCAATATTTCATTACCTTCTTCATTATCTCATCTTCATCTTTGATTATGTTTAATTTCAGAATTAGCGTTTAATCTATTAAAGTTTGATATTGTTAGGAATTCTTTTTAGATCGATGTGTTCGTATGTCGAAGCCTTATACCACTAGTGTGTTGTATATAGTTGTATGTGTATCACGCTCACGTAGTTCAACCGTTTTGTATGAGACGGAAGATATTGTACATTTTGCTCTACCTTTTTTAGTCTGCTTCAAACCAAGGTTTTCTTTAATCGTGAGTCGCTCGTTACTCGCAATTCAGACTTCTGAGAATTACTGTAGAATTGTCATGAAATTTAAGTTTTGTTGCTAAGAGTTTTATTGGTAATATAAATAGAGATGTGTCGTTCATACCATGTTCTCAAGTGCTAGAGCCAGGAAGGCGTTATCTGTGGAGTCTCACATCAAGTGTCCCGCTTATCTCCCCACATGTTTGATCAGGTGCCTCTGAAGCGTATTACAACCGGGTACTAAACCGATCTTATTCAAGGTCAAATTATGTAATATCTTTAATAAAATATTTAAAAAATACATACATTATATATATTTTTTTGTCCCTTCCAATATAATGTACGTATTGTTTTGTAGACGTGTATAAAAACCGAAAAGATAATCAGATTAGAAGTGACTGACGTGGTATTATTTACATCCCATTCAGGGATTTATAACTAAGAATATATTATGATACGATATTTCGTCTTTCTGTTATAAAGAGACCTTTGAATTAATACATCTTTTGTCCCTTAACAAAAAATAAATTGAGAAGAAAAACTTTAATCAATTTTATAATGAATTAACAAAGTTTACGATTATATTAGTATAATTCAATTGAATCAAACTTTTGAATCTAGTTTTTTTGAATAAATTATAGACCATTTGCAAGTAATAAAAATTGATTATACAATAATTCACCTCAATCTACCAATCATAGTAATTACAATCATTAAAATTAAATTACAACCAATAAATGTTTAAAAGTTTCTTATAATAAACACAAAAAGAACGAGGGCGCTCGTGATTCAGCCGACATTCTCAGTCTTCACTTGAGGAAACTTCTTCCAATTTCTTAGAATTAAAAAGAAATTATAACTCCACATCCTGATACAGAATAACATGTGACGTAACCGCTGCGGGATTTGATCTTGGTTTGACATTCAGAAAGCAAGGGCCGACTCGCCATCTGTTACGAATTTGACCCTTTGCTTTGCAGCTTTGAATCTTAAAGTATATGTAAATTTAATGCAAAAAAAAAAAATTAATAAGTTTTTTATATTTCCTGTTATCAATTACAATGAATCAATATTTTCTATAAAACAATTCTTTAACGAAGATTAAAATTCAGACATATATTAAAGTATACATTTAGTTTAATATTGAATCATCACGACAATAATAAATCAATGATTAATAGAACCGGTATCTTAAACAATTATATTACAAATATATTTTCCTATGACAGATTGTTTCTCTTGCATTTTAATATCTAACAATAAATGCATCAAATAAATTGTGTTCAAGAAACTAAATCAAATATAATGAAACATAACATATTTAAGTATTTATATAAAACCTCATTGTAAATTAAATCGTTGATATAATATCAAACAAATGTAACGAATGGTACCACTTTAATATTAATATAAATTCGCCTCTCATAACTCATACACAAAATGTTTTAAATAAGATCAATCCGGTTACTAAACAAAAATAACGATGCCTCATGCCATTAGCTCGGCGTATCGGTTATCTGATCTGTTGGAGAGGAATCCAAATTTGCATGACCCAAATTAATGTTAAAATTGCGTGTTCAATATTCATTTCGAGTTTTTAATTATATTACTAATTATATCACTCTACTGGGATAGTTCCTCCCAATTAATTGGAAAAAGGGTTCGCTTAAATGTATTTCTTCTACGCTCTTCTATTATAGGTCATGTTGGTGGATGTTTCTCTGATATATGTTTTCTTTAGTCACTTTCTTTTATGCCTATCCACATTTATACTTAACCAACGCCAAGACTGAATCCTAAATAATTGGAATAAAAGTTGCCCTTATCCCAGTTATTTAGAATAGTAAATTTCTCTCTCTTATATTATAGGTCATGTTAGTGAAGGTTTCTCTGCTGTATGTCTTATTCTCTTCTTCCTTCCTTTCTTCTCCTCTTATGCGTATCCACAAATACTTACACATGGATTATATTAATGTACTACATCCCGGAAGTTTTCAAATCATCCAGATATAAATAGCAATCGATAATCACTTGTATTCAATAGATGATTGTCACTTTTTGTTATTCCACACGATTTAAACACGTTTTTACGAGGTGTTTATCGCATTAAATCTTTTCCTTATTAACGTTACAAGGTCCTTGACTTATTCTATCTTTCGGCTAATAACATTCTGACAACGCCATTGTATTGTTTAGATATCACTACAGTGTTCAGGTGGCTGGCTACCGGTGCGGAAAAAAATATCACGGATCCGCAATCATAGCGAAGAACTAATTGTGTTCTCTGATTAAAAAAAACCGTACTCACTTCCCATGACTGGAAAACATATACGTTGGAACATTAATATTAATTTAATAATAATTTAAAAAAACTCTCATTCATGTTATCGTTTCTATTAAATATAAGATGTACTTGTGTACACTTGTTTGGTTTATTAACAAACATCTCAATGTCAAACGGCATTCCAGGAGGTTTTTTGGCTCGGCCCAATAAATATTTTTCCTCAAAAGTTCTCCGCGCGACAGATGACGTAAAGCAACGTGACACGCACTCAAATGCCGATTTAAAGTCAGAAGTAGAAACCAGATACAGAAATAAACTTGACACAAAAAACTTAAAAAAAACACAGCCGGCCAAGTGTTAAGGTACGAAATAGCTTTTATAAAGCACTCGATACACCACTTGAAATGATACAAGTACTATTGATAAGCATTTAACGGGCTGTAATTGCAGAACTATTTCAGACTTTGAAATACAAAAGTAGTAAAATAAATAAAATGATAGTACACTTGGTACATTTGATCAAAATATAAGAATCTATTATAGATAAACAAATAAAAACTCGATTGTATTTCACAACCTATCAAAATTATATAGAATTGTGACTTCCTACTTGTAACCTTGATAATGGACCTTGATCAAAAATCCGTTCCTACGAGCAGTCTACCACAGCGTTCACTAAACTCGCTTGCGTCACTTGTTGTCAGATGAACAGCCTCTGTCTTAAGTTCTACGTTACATTGCCTTGTGATTTTGTTTTTTTTAATTATTTTATCTAAATTGTGGTTGTATGTTAAGTTAATAAGTTTTCAATTTTATTCGTTAAACCGATGATTGCAGACAAATATTGTATATTAAATTTAAGATCAGTAAAAAGCTTCTTTCTTGTGAATTTATATTACTATAATTAAAAGATGCACCACTGAAAAGAGGTTTTATCTTTTTATTTTATTGCAGATCAGTCAATGTTCTGTTCAGATCATAAACTTATAAACGAGTAACCATGTGTCATAACTTTTAGTACAATGAATCTGTTAAGTTAAAATTTATAACAGCTCTATATCTTTTTATAAGGATTAAGTTGTCACAATCGTGAATTAATAATACTATTTGACAAACAGACATAAGTGTATATTTTTATATATAGTCAAACATTTACTGAGAACTAAAACAGTCGTAAAAATATACTTGTATGAGAGATGTTGTCTATTGTTTATGCGATTAAAAATAATCTTGATAAAATTATTCCTCTTAAACCTAAATTGCCTAACTCATCGTCGTAAACATGCTTCGTTGCCTTCTCTCATTCTCACTCGGCTATGCTGTGTCCCTCTCAAGCCTCGTGGACTCATCTGGAACTCCCAGTGACCTTCTAACATCGCCATATTTATATTACACTATAGGGCGAAAGAACGGTACGTTAGTTTTTTTGACGTCCATTTAAATCAATCGCTGCGGCTTCTATTTGTTTCATTGAGGAATCTATAGCTTTCACAAATTTACCTAACTTAGGTTTAAATGTAACTAATATTATAGTTATAGTTGCGGCGTTAAGGAAAGTAAGAATTAATAATATATTTTCGTGATCCAAAGCTTTTTCTAAAACAATTGTGGTTATTTTTCTATTTATCTTAAATGTAGATTAATTGTTAGTAGAATTGATTATTTTAATTAGAATTCGCTTGAAATGTATCATATTTTCAAATCATCATCCTACTTTACCTAACTTCTACTCCATACACACTATCAAACAAACATGGTAACACAGTTTAAAAAATAAATTACGTCAATAGAAAACAAAACCATTTCATGATATATGATAATATCATATTTATTTACGAGCAGTTATCAGCTATTTGTACTTTGTCAATGTCACCGAGTTGCTGAGGGAGCATTGTACTCAATATACGCGATTATTTAATCACAAATTGAAGTCTAAAAATCGTAAAGAAAATTAGCTGAATTAAACATTTAATACATACATAGCCTGGGGCCAGCATATGTACGATTCTAAACTCACTGATTGACATCGAGACTCGCTCGACAACCGTACTCTTTATGGACAAAATAATTCGTCTGCTGTCATTGTTTAATTATTTAATCGTGTCCAAACAATAACTAGCTGTTGCCCCCATACCCGCGTGGATTATAAATATATATAATAAAATAGATATAATAAAAAATAATATATATAATTCAAAACGTTGTGATACTTCTTGGATATCATTTTTTATATACTGTTGGAAGGGACATTAAATGAAGTTAAATATTCTACATATATGGAAGAAGATATCTTTCATATTGTATTTCATCCTAATAACACTGCACTCCAATCCAAAGATGATTCTCCACATACAAACTTACAAAACAAGCTCCCCATTACATTAGTATAGATATCACTAACAGCGTCACTTCATTTCGCTTAAAATATATAAGTATTTACTGATATCCTAAGCATTCGCGATACTGATAATATGGGAATTATAATTCATTGCCCTTGCTTCTTATCAGTAACGTCTACTCACTTATCTGACGTTAAAAATATTTATAGTTGTGAGTACTTCAGTTGAATTTTCATACACTTTATACAAGTTATAATAATTTTCAGGTGCCTTTTCGATGTTTTACTGCTCTTTAGATCAAAAACCTTTATGGCCAGTATAATTCTATTGTAAATCTTCGTACACCACGTGTCTCGTTGGACCGAAACGGAGAGGGCTCGCATAGTGGGTCACGGCGTGCGCTTGCGCAACCTGGGCCGATTTCTCTATTAAGATAAACTTAACTCATTTATCTTAAAATTTTTAAACGGAAAATTAATTTTAAAATATAGATCCGATTAAAAACATGTATTATTTTTATTACAATTAATTTAATTTATTTATCGATGTGCCCAAGTATATTAATCGAAAGAAATGATTTAAAACTATTTCGATGACCTAAAATATAAATGAGAATAGATTCGAAGTCGTGTTCTCTGGTCGTGCTGTAATTTGGAAGCAATTGCCCTCAGACAGTGGTACCGTTACCGTCATTACCACCATGAAGCATTGCATGTGTGGAATTCTATTGAATCTCCATAACAACCTCAAAGTTCTGAGGTCTAATTGGCAAAATACATTTATATGTTTAATTTGCGCTCAAACTTATATATAGTTTTAATATATATATATATATGTGTGTGTGTGTGTGTGCAATGTCTTAAACGACCGTTACACTGTGTCTGTATGTATGTAGTTGTATGATGTGGATGTCATTCACTCTTAAGTGTAATGATTGTGTTGAAGTCAAATACATAAAATTGACGTAAATATTATAAAAGTGTATGATGATTTTGTTTTGTTTCTGTTTATCTTACGAACGTATATAAATATTTTGTTTAAATTTTATTTAATTGTTTTTTTTTTATCGCATTTATGTGATTGTTTTTATATACACGTATTGAAATGAAATAATATTTAATATTTTAAAGAATATTTGAGAATTAATGAAGGACTCTATTACACTGAAAATGTTAGCATTATTTTTTGTATAAATTAATTATATATAATAATAGGATGACATTCTACTTGGTTGTAACAGACAGCCGTTGCTATTAAGAATTCCATACAGGTGGTAGAGCAGCTGGCGCATTGTCCACTTTGGTATGACCTTTGCATAAGAAATATAGTTTCGCACTACGTACTAATGTAATTAATTAAATGTTATACACTGTATAAAATATAACTTTACATATCTACAATGTAATTATACATTGTATAAAATTTTACAGCTAAAACTAATTGCATCAGATTCAACCAATGGCACGAGTTTGTTTGATATAAATCAATATTTCTACAAATCATTAATATCCATATTTCCGTCTGCGGTTATCATTGTGTTTTTTTGGCAGTGACGTGTACACTAAAAAACACAAGAAACGAATCACGTTCCGGTTGGTTTGTTTGATATTTTATTCTATTATTTTTGTGGTATTAAATAGAACATTAGTTTTTTATGTGAAAATCGATTCAAAATATACGACTCTGATATTTGAAAATGAGTTAGTTAGACTAATTTTGAAAAGGTAGTTACAAAAGCTAATATATATTATAATCTGTACATTATAATTTTTTTTTATAAATTAGTGAATTAATATTTTAATATTGAATACAAAATTACGCATTAAGATAAGTAAGACTAAAAAGTATTACTATTACAAAATATAATTGAATTATTTGTTTCATTATTACAAATCAAAATATACATAAATACACCACTTGGATATATTATTCAAAACATTATTATTCGTAAAGTAATACTGAAAGAATAATATTGAAAATAAAGTCAGGCGCTCGAAAAAAATTAGTGTCGTTACAAAAAGCAAGTTACGTAGTCAAAAATGAAAATTTAACTTGATGAAATTATTTTAAAACTTATTGATAGTTTGAAGAGATAATATTATTTTAAATATTTTCTTTGTTTTCACGTGAGAGTCGGAATTATCAGATGGCGATGTGTTATCAGTGTAAGTGGACCAAGGGCACTGATAACAAGGTCTGAGTCTACACACAACCTACTTTATATAAGGTTTAAATTTAATGTAAACGAACTTCTATGAACAGTTCTGCAACCTCTATGTAATTAACTTTCATTATTATAATTAACATTGGAAGGAAAATCTCTCGTAACAAACGAATATTTCATATGGGTCTCATGAATTTGTTTTTCCCAGAGTTAATTTATGAATTAACATATAATTTCTAATTTAACCTTTAAAACTAGAATCTATCTACAATTTTAATTTTGTTGCTTTACATATTAGTTAGTAATTAGCGGTGTAACAAACTTCAAATGACCCAAAAACTCAATGAATTATTTACAAAAAAAAAAAACCCATTCTCCCAACTGTTTTATGAACAAAAGACAATTTGTAAGTTACGCTCATTTGTTGGTTCTATTGTTATTTAATTTTCTTCGGTCAATCACCTTTCATTACCTGATGTGTAGTTTCTTAAAGTATGACACATTATATACATGGAACCGGAAACATTTAACATTAGAATAACGCGAAACTATGAAATCTTTTATATCCTTTAGTTCAAAATAATAAAGATTAAAAAAAAAGACTTTGATAGATTAAAAATCAATATTAAAATCCACTAAGGGCTGAATATACTTACTTTTCTTGACATCAATTGTATCAATAATAAATTGAAATGTTCAATCCGTGTGTTTGGGGGAAGGACGAATGATAAGCGAAGCGTCGTTTGAATCTGATAAGGTCACCTGATAACAGATGACCTCGCCAACGCGGAAGAAGACGGGCTAATGTACAAGACTGAACAAACGTCTGTCTACAATACGCTAAGTTTTTGTCTCTCTGTAAATATATCTCCGTAACCGAAGGTCGACCTCGCTGATAATTCGGGACATGTTTGTCTAAAGGTCGGATAAGGATACCAAAATTCACCTTAGATCTGATCTATACTATAATCTGGAAACCAAAATCTCTTGCACTAAGGATTTTCAAGTTTAGCTGTTATTTCGGTGTTTCTCAAACATTTTTATCGTATCATTATTTAATAATAGATATAATTAAGTAATGTTACTAAAGCCTTAAAAACGTTAAGGACAATACATTAGATGAGTCGTAGCTCCGTAAGTAATTGCACTACAAATAGCGGGCGGGGGGGCGTTAATAGAATAATGCCCGAACCTTGTCCCCGTTCGGTGACCCAGTTGCATGTCCTGATCAGGATGCTCTTTTATGACCTACAATTACTGAGACATGGGAACACTTCATACCTGTACACTACTGTATCCCAAATGTAATTTATTAGGTTATTGCCCTGAATAAGTAAATAAAAAATCAAATTAAATTCTAAAAAAGGATATATGAAACTAATTTATTATATAACTATGAATTTCCTTTAAAGTGTTATATAACTAGTGAAGAGTTTCATAGTTATCAAGTAGGTACTTTGTATATATTTTACAGTCAATAAAGCCGGTGTTGTCTGCGGTAATGGTTTCGGTTATCACTTAACTTTTAAATGCACCAAAGTCACGTATCACTCATGACTTTTAAATGCACCTATCATGTTATAATTATTAAAGTTAATAACTATGCGTGCTGTTTCTTATCTCTATCGCTAGTTTATGGCACTTGTACTATAGAGTATTGTAAAAATTATAAACGGAAAGTGTTAAATAATGTGATGAAATAATATGCAATTGTAAATTAAACTATCGAATGAAGTACGTAGTGAAGCACGCGACACTGACTCAGGGCGGGTCAAGGCTACAGCGCCCCGATTCGATGACCCGCTTACAAACGCTCTCGATTCGGTTCTGTCTGATCGCTAGCGAGTTTAGAAGGTTATTAATAAATAATATACATTTAAATATAAATCTACGGTTTGAGGCTGCTTTTGTTTTAAGTAAAAGAGCAGATTAAACAAACGATCCCAATTAACTTGATTACCGCTCAAGAGAATTGGTCACGTAACGTCTATTATAAGAAATCTCTCTGAATTCTCTCTGTATTTTGCTGCGACCCAAATTGCTTTGAGGTGTCCGAGAAGAATACATTTATAATTGCTCGTTTCAGTGATCGCGTATTTGAGATGAATATCAGAGTTATACAGTTATTTAAAATATATTTCTGGGATTCTTATAAAGAGCCTATCATTTATGAAACTAATAACTTAATGGTGCGGAAGATTATGAAAATATAAAGATGACAGAAATACAAATTACATATAATTTATTAGTCACGAACGTCTAAAGAATATACAAAATTCAATATTAAGACATACAGGAAGAAAACTAGATAAAATGAATTACAATGTATGAAAATCTAATATGGCTTATTTAAATTTAGTATATGTGTGCAGCTACCTCGTTGCAGGTTACGTAATACAGACAGACACGACATTTGTTATCGCTTCACAAGGACGACTCCAAGTGTACTGTCGTGCATTCCATAGATAATTTTTATGTGATCTCTAATTTGCTCCAACATAGGAACTTGGGAACGAGGAATTTATAAATAAAAATAAGACTTCTCAATATCATCTCAATTGAATAAGATTAAAAGTATACAATGATTTCGCGTGGGCTGATGTTATTAATTATGCGCACCTCACTTCCCACTCGTGACAAGAGTATTATTTATATAAATATTTTAATATATTTTAACTCAAAACTCCTCATAGAAAACAAATTGACTATTACAATTTAACGTTCGTTTAAAATACGATCAGTAATAACAAAGACGTTAAACAGATGATTTACAGCCGCGGAAGCAGTTTACTGCGGGAACAGAGGGCGCTAACAAAATATGTGCTGCATGTGCTGTGTGTGCTGTATTGATAGATGTCAGTCCGTCACTTCCGACAGATGAAGGATTGTCCTATTTATGGACTACACGGTTATAATTTTCAATTTGTCAGAAGTCAAAAAAGATAAACATGACTTTACAGTCACATTATCCAGTATTTGGAGTATTCTCTGCCTTTGAATTTAATTGTTTAGTGTGGGAATAAAATATAAATATAAAAAGTATCCTGAAAGGACAACAAACATACCAACGACAATACACTAACTGGTATTTAATAGGTACTATACATGTGAATCATCGATAAAATATTTTAAATTAGTAAAAAAACAAACGCCTAGCATATAATAAATGTAACGAGAAGGGCAAAAAAATAGTATGTGCAATTAAGGAGATAGTGACCGTTGAAATGTCAAACTTAATGTGTTGTATAAAGCAGTAAAAACGGCTCATGTGGACGAGACGTGATCCAAGTCTTTACGACGCATGACAGAGAAAATACATTGTAACAAGCCCCCTCCATTGCTGAGACTTTTTAACATTCTCGAGTTTATGCGATACCGGTAAGAAATAATTCAAACACCAAGAACACATGTATGGTGAAAAGGTATTCGTGTTTAGTCATACAATCTTGCAAAATGATATATTTATTATAATAACATCGTAATAACCAATATCAATAAATGAGATCGAAATGAATTATGAGTTCTTATTAAGGAGACTCCGAGATTTTAACTTAACTCGATTTACTGTTGTACTGTGTTCGATTACATTTATAAAAGACAATGCTCGTTATTCATGGTTCACTTGTTGTTTCTTTCTCACTGTAATTGTACTTTGATGGCATCTCTTATTAACTTTTATGTATTTCCGTTCTATTCTATCAATGATTTAAACGTTATATATATTAATATTTATGAAATATGACCCTGTTATAGGAAATTCTCCGAGATGGTAAAGGCATGCCAAGTAGTTTTATGCGCGGTAGTAAAATTATCGCATAATTCTTGAGTTTCAAAGCTTTGAGTAAGTTAAACAAGTGCACATTCGCTGCGTCGGGCGTTCCAACTATTGCGATTTTATTTTCACTAAACAATAGGCCCTCTCGTAATACTGGTGGTGTTACCGTCCTTCGATCATGGCGACCAGTTACGAGGCAGTTTGGTATGCCACACTTACTTGTACCATACAAGACTTTAACGTGTACTCGACCGGCTCTAGAAATACGATACATGTATACACTCGACTATTTTTATACTCATATTTGCAGGGACATTTTATAGTTACATTGAGGGTGTTGGTTCGTGGTACGTGACTTTGGTCATATTAAATCCTTGTTCATTTTATATATATTAAGATTTAATCTTTAAGTTAAATTCTTATTTTGTAAATGCATCAACAATGAGTTTGAATATGAAAGATCAATACTTTATATAATAGAAGTAACATTTGTCGGTGATAACTCAGTAACTAGGGCAAGTACTCGTAGGTGTCTATCGGAAAACAGTTGTTGGCACCGTCCATAATAGGTTAGCTTCATTGGGTATTCGTTACATAATATAACTTATATTCTTTAAACTACAGAAACATTGAATTGGTGAACAAGGTCTGGCAAACAATAAATGTTTTTCGAGGTAAAAACTGTTAGCACATAACTCTATCAGTAATGATTCAATTCCTATTTCTCATAAAGTCTGTCATTTTACATGGAAATGAATTCTAGAGTTGATAAAATATATAAATGAGTTTTTAAGATGAAGTTGGTTCTTGAAGACTTTTTACTCGTCTTCTCATGTTCTTGCTTATTGGCCATGACCGTGACTTGCCATTAGTTATAATTATCTTCAATTTATACTTTGCCAATGTTGTTCCTGCTCTGACATTCATACAATTTAATGAGTACTAAAATAACCAATGAAAATTATTCATGATATCATGTATTCTAATACTATGAAATACATCTGGTTTATTCTAAAAAAACTATGACCGTTTTGAACACATGTAATAAGTTTTTTGTTTATGTAAGCTATCATTATTTTATCTAATTATAAAATTGGCAAAGAAGCGGATATGTTGGCTGTCAATTCGTTCCCATAATAAACTCTTAAACTTAGCTTTTGGCAGAATTCCTTACACCAAGGAGTCAACGCTTCCTCTGACAGCCGACACGGTCCATGTCAATGGAAAAAAATAAATAGTTCCAAAGCATTCAAATATAAAAGTCTACATATTGTTCCGCTGTGATCATGACAAATGTTCTCCGCCTCCGCTAATTTGTGTTTTAATTCACATCTAATGTTATACACTAAGTGTTTTTCAGTTGCCGCCTCCATGCCATTATTTACAATATGCTAATGACCTCCAATAACGCTATTCTGTGATAACAAATGCAAGACTGTAACAAGTGTGTCCGAATTCCATGTATTGTCATCACTACCCTACACTGAAGCAATGCGTTATGCAACATGCATTGTAGGGTAGGCGACTAGAGTTGTGCATTTGCCTTTAGATTTATCCTTTACGTGTATAGCATCGTGCGAGTGCGGTTGTAGGACTAATTGAGCATTTGCAGTCGACTCACGCCTAACGCACAACGGTCGACGTCGGTTGGTACAACGATGCCTGACCTATTTTGAGCCTAGCAAGTTATTTGAATCCTTATTAATTGTTTAGCTTTACTGAAAATATTTTTCTTCTATACTTTACAGCGTGTTCGTTAAGTGGTTTCTGACCCTGACGTCTGAGTCAAAGGTCTTTGTTTCTCTTCCCACACACGATCTCTTATATGATCCTAACTATGTATATAGTTAGTTGATTCAAGCCCAGGAAATCAGACCGCGAAAGATACAAATATATCTATTTGTATGACATGTTCTTTAAAATGTCTGCAAGTGTGTGCGGTGATTTTCTTACAATGTTGCCTTTATTATACGTAGCCGCATTTAGGAGCCGAAAATAAACACGTAAAACAAACATCGACATCAAGTTTTACAAAAAAATAACCTGTTCTCGCGAGAAAACTCGTAAATAAGACCATAAAGTACTGCCGGTCCCAATTATTTCTCTGACTTCCATGATTGATGCTCTTTGGGCAACTAAGTTGTAAATTGGTACAATCTAAACTAAATTAATATTTGATACTTTTATATAAAAAATATTTTATGAATTGTCAGTCAGATTTTTATATTGTTACAAAATAAATGGATACGAGTCTAGAATATGCCAGAAAAGTATCTAAGCTATTTTACTAAGAATTCATCTAATAGTCAACGCACTATGAGTTGTTAAGATCGTCTCAGCAGGTCACCGCAGTGCGTATGACATCATGACTGCCAAGTGCATCGGAGTCAACGAACAGGATTTAGGCATTTCGTATGCAATACCTTGACTTCCTCTAGCTGTATCTAATGGCTTCTAGCCAGTAATTATACATATACCTATGGAATTCCCGACATGGAGATCCTGATAAATATAAATAAAAAGGTAAATGTCATCGATTACAATATCAATTAAAGTACTGGTCCTATGCACCGCGTTGACCCTGGTATTATCTTTTAATACCATCGTCTTTATTCGCTACATTTTTTGCTCCGCATCGCTGCCATCGCGAGTCGCCACGGGTTTGATAACCCGAAGACCTTGGTCTTAATTGCGCTTTAGCAGACCATTCCACTTTTTTATTCGCCTGCATCACTAGTAAAAACACGGCGACTAACCAACCGACTTGTAAAGGTGCGACACTCAAGGAAATTACAACCGACCCGAGGATTGTACAATATTGTCGGCTTAACCCGACCGGAGTGTGCTCTACCAAGAAAGCTACGCTTCATTATTGTTAATGTAAATTTATTTTTGTAAGTCTTTGTAAAGCAATGTTCATAGGAACTTGAAATATTGAAATCTTTAAGATTATTTTATTATCTTTGCAACTTTGTTATACGTTTAACAATATTATTAAGATTTATAGAGTAATAAAACATTAAATATTATTATTTTTATTCCAGGTAAGCACATCACAGTTACTGTTAAGGTAAAAGGAAGAATGTTAAAATGTAATAAAAAAAAAACGAACTTATTTATGCCAATTTTTTTGCATATACCATCCAAGTCACAAGTCTTAGCCGGTGGCATTGAGCCAAATTAAACGAAATTAATCATTTTGTTGTATTATTGTGTGAAATTAACCATATTTTGGTTGTAAGATAACGCCTGGTTATCTCGTAAACAAAGCTCTTCACTATATTTGATTTAGGTAATAATACAACATTTTATAGATATTTGATTCCAAACAAGATATCTTTCTAATTGTAATTAAAAATATGTTTTTTTTTTAAATCTTTTATAACCTCGTTTAATATGAACTCATTAGTCGGGGATTGGAAATACAAAAAAAAAATAACACGTTTTATATATATATATATATATATTCGATTTGTTCGTCTATACATACAATATCCTCCAAATTAAATTGTCGTGATATCTATTCTATATCAGAAAAGTGACTTAATGAAGACATTGCTGAGGTATCTTTTCTTGTTTACTTCAAAGTACGCAAATAAATCATCAAAATCATGTATATTCTTTTCAATAATCAAAGTTAGTGTTATTTAAGCAGTCTATTGTGCGCTGGAGGAAAATATTGCGGTACTTCTCGGGGACACTGGTGCTTAACTACACGCACGACTAACCAACCTCACGATTCTAACTATATGACAACTATGGTCAAATTATATTGAGATTCTGATCTAATCTATCATAGAATTTATTACGAACTGATATCCTGTTTATCGTTATATATTTTTTGTTTTTTGGCTCTATATCAGAATCGTCTAGAAATAGTCTTGACTTCGAATGTTGATCTCGTTAAGACTGAAAAATCGATCGAAAATAAATCAGGCTCAAGATAAAAAATAAAATAAAATTAATAAACTATTTCGCGGATAAATAGATGTAATGTCATGGAAGCTGTACAGAATACATCAAGTTGAGATACGCAGTCCCAAAACATGGGGGTCAACGATCCGGACGGACGCGTGATGTGATGACGAGGGCATACGTCACACCCAATCTAATCTAGCACCATGTATTCATTACCACATTTAGGATCCGTTGAAAACCTAGATGGAGTGATAAAAAAGTATGCCATCTTAAATAGCGATAACCCACTTTAGGTATACGCAATTTGGGTCGTCCGGTCGCGCCAATTTGTTGACGACCTTAACTTTATCTCTGAAAATGATATAAAAATTTTATGCACTCAATATACCTATTTATTTAGACTGAAAAATATAATAATGAACAACAAAAATCGTTTATAAATTCAATAATATGTATTGTGTGACATAGCTTTAGTATTAAACGAAAAGACAAGCGCAAATGAAGTATATAAATGTTTCAAGTTCAAAAGTTGCGTAACAACACAGTTGTTTTGATAAAGTAATGTGAGGTGGTGTACACAAATTTATGTGATGGTGTTATCAAGCTACATACTGTCGTCCGGTGATTTGACTTTCTGTGCCAGGGCTGCGCCGGCGGGGGCACGGGGGGGCCGCTCGCGGCGGGGGGAGGGGGCGTGACGTCACGCTCGACCGTGGCAGTGAGTAGTGAGAGCGGCCGCGTCGCTTGTTCGCTCGCTCTACGTGTATTTCGTTGACGACGGTCGCGCGCGTCTAACGTGCTCGCATTCTTAATAAACGCGGTAACTTCTTTCGAACTAAATCTTCGATTAGATTATATATTTATTTATGTTACTTTTAGTGTTGTGACTATAAAAAACTAACAGGAACGACCGATAGTCTTATTGGAGTGAATCGAAAGCCGGCGGACGGTGAGAACCAATTCGTTTCGGATTGAACGCCGGCTAGTGGATGTTAATGTAATAGCGTTAGATAGTAATAGTGCGAGGCAAAGTGAAGTGTTGGAGAAGCGGAGGATGTCATTCGGAGGTCGTGAGTACGAGGGCGTGTGACGCGCTCTTCGACATGAGACGACGCTGGTCTAACAACGGAGGGTTCCCGCTGCGAATGCTCGAGGAGAGCTCGTCGGAAGTGACTTCATCTTCGGCTTTAGGACTACCCGCCGCTATGGTTATGTCTCCGGAGTCCCTCGCCTCGCCGGAGTACGGCGGGCTCGAGCTATGGGGATACGACGACGGAATCACATACAATACGGCGCAGTCGCTGCTCGGCAACACGTGCACGATGCAGCAGCAGCCGCCCACGCAGCCTCTGCCCTCCATGCCGCTGCCGATGCCACCCACGACGCCTAAATCAGAAAACGAATCCATATCATCAGGTCAGGATTGTCAAGTTCACCCTCAGTATAAATACAAAACTCACTATTATTAGGTATATATCGTTAATAACAAACGATGTGCTGTTTTTGTGTCGAAGTTCTGTTAGTGATTTTGGCGGTAATGCGCCCGGCGGTAGTGCTGAGAGGCGATGCGCTGTCATCGACCTTTGGCCCGGATACCTTGACCGGACCGATGTCTCCGCTCTCAGCACAACACTGATAACCCTCGTTTTGTTTACGTTCACTCCGCAAATCTTTTAATACGATTTCATCTTGATTACATTTGCATACGTAACGCGAGACATTTTATAAATTAATAATTGTTTACACATTTTCGCAAGTGTGACATTAACATTACGCCATATTTAAGACTCCAAGTGCACGTATGAGTAATCTTGGTATGATGAATTATTGAGGTGTAGGTGTTAAAAATAAGATTTTTTATAATTTTTTCGAAGGTTTTTTTTGATACTGAGCAAGATTCATCTTGTCATAGCGTACAATGATACCTTTGTTTGTTTAGTAACCGCTAAATAAAGCCTTTAAGGTGTAAAAGGTATGTGAGTAATTCTTATCGCGACACGTTCAAGGCTAAAGTGGGAAATTTAGCATCAATACAAGTACGGAAACGCATAAACTATATTATCCAAAAACTTCGATACAAACCACACACTGACACACATACATTTATCTACCATTTGGAATAACTAACACCTTGAATAGTAATATTGTATTAAATTTAAAATTTTATACAATTGTTATTATGAATATTTTTACTATAGACGCTTTGTCCGTCGGTGTTATGATTATTTAAAATTATAATCAGTCCCAAACTAGCATTATTGACTGACTTATTCTGGTCATCTATATATATATATATATGTATATAAAATTGAAGTGTCTGTTTTTAATTCCAATTTAACGGTTTTTCATCAAATGCATATGAAAGTATATAAGTTACTTACATAAAAACAATTTTAAAAATTATTCTTTGTTAGTCTGTTTGGTCCGGCTAAAATCTGGAACGGCTGAACAGATTTTGATTGATTTAATAGGACATTCCCGATCGGATAGCTGATCTCTTGATCAGTAACTTTGGCTACATTTATTTTTAAAAACATCGCAAACAGAGTCGCGAGCACAGCTAGTAGGAATACAAACTCAAATATTATATAACAGACATATTATCAGTCGAATAGTGGGATACTTAGTCTCATCAATCCAGAAGGGAGAAGTCGGGAGCGGGGGCCGTTTGATCTCACCCTCCATTAGCCAGCACACTATTGATACACTCTATTTTTAGATATAATATAACGAATAATTTTCATCACAACGTACAAAAGCAAAATTTGTATCTTTTGTACACTTAATGGTGTTTTAGAATATCGTAATATAAAGAGTAAATTGAAATTAATTATTTATAAAGAGTGGCCATTTGTAATGTAAGTTTTAAGAGTGGATGCAAAGATTCGTGGAGGCTGGCCGGTCCGACCGGTTTGTCTGATGGTGTATCGCAAACGGGTACGTTATCATGATATGTAGCGAGTGTTACTGTGATATCCTAAATAGGATAGGATATATCAATAAAAAACAGGATAGGATAAGGTAGAAATATATAGCAACGAAAAATTTTATTAAAATTAAAAATATTACATTGAATTTTTTACATAATTCAAATATATTTTTGTAAGTGTTGTCGGAAATTTCGTTTCTGGATTTTATTGTATTACATTTTTCGTTTTACTTTTTTCATTTCTATTTTATCAATTAAATGTGGCTACGTCTCAATCTGATTATTAAATTCCTCTTTTTTGTAATATTTTTTAAATCTAACGAGATTATAAATATATACATATAAATATAAAGTGTCTGTTTGTTATTCCAAATTAACAGCTTTTTACTTAATGCATATGAAAGTATATACGGTATATAAAAAATGCAATTTTTTTTTTCTATCTGTCTGTCTCTTTATACCGGTTAATCTACCGGTAACTTGGGCTATTTTTATTTTTAAAACATGTCACGCGAAGTCGTGAAAACAGATAGTATTAAATAATAAAATTTCATTATAAAATAAATAGATATGGTATCTAGGTAAAATAATTTCAAGTCACTTTCCTACGCAGCCAACCAACCCGTCCACATTTCTCACATTTATTATCTCAGTAATTGACTTATTGTTTTTTTTTGCTTTCTATCTCGCTGCGTTTACTTGGATATCGTGTTTTCAACGTATTCATTACTGAGAATCTCGCAATTAGTTAAGTGGCGCGAGATAAACACAAAATTTAAATCACATATCGTTTTGACGTCACCGAATGTCAATGTCCTCTTAAATAATGAACGAAAATTTTCTTAATTTTTCGTTGATTATATTTTGACATTGATTAAAGATTGTATTAAAAATTATACACAATATAATAATATTACAAAATAAAAGTCACGCATTTTGTAACATGCAATCACAACTTTTTAATTAAACTAGTATGTATTAGGTTAATAATAACCTACTTAAAAAAGCGATTTGGCATAAAAATATATATTTGTGCAGATATTATTTGTTTTAATAATATTCCATTAAATCACGAATTGGCAATACGGATACCAGACGTGGGCAGAACAAAGTCATGCGTCAGTCATTGTGTTCTTTAGAATTTAAAAAAAAAGATATTTTTATAACTACTTTTAAATTTTAAAGATTACTTATACTTAATTCCTTTTAATTAAGTGACCCGCATCACCTGTCAAATGTATAAATCAATAGATCTATTAAAACTATCAGAGATAATTCGTTAGCAACAAACATACGGGCCATTGCAATTATGGTAAAATATATCAATATCCAATTATTTCCTACACATTTTATTTAATAATATAAATTGTGCTGTAATGTGACTAACTGAACTGCACTGAAACAAGATGGCGGTTAAATCATCGTTTAAGGGATACGTTCGCAACATATATATTATATTATTCTAAGTATATAATATCTTATTCATCGTATTGTTTACTTTTTCTTCACGGAACTTATGGATTATAATGGTGTATATTTGCTACCAGAAAATACACCATGTTGAAATACCTGTAGGGCACATTTTTACACCCAGAGGCCCCTGAGGTGAATGTATCACCGCGTGGGGCGCCAAGGTCACTTCGGTTTTTTGACACGTAATATAAATAGTCGCGAATCGAACCAAATCGTACTTAGTTTATTTGCATTCTCATCAGGTGATTATTTGTTGTAATCGATGTCGAAGGTCGAAGGTCGATTAGGTATTAGTTTATACACGATTCCTTTTGGCGATTCATTTTAGTTATGCTATCCGGCATTGTTATTCGCTATTGAATTTCGCATGTTGATTTTGTTTTAAAATAAATATGACTTTTGGACTAAATTATATTTATATTGTGAAGTCACTAGTATTTGTTATATAATATTGTGTTAAAATATATTTGAATGGCGTGAAATGCGATATCCTCTCCGTGAACGCGAGTCATGATTGATGATTCCTTAATCAAAAAGGTCACTGACCCCGGTTCGTACACAAGATAGCTTATGACTTCATCTGTTTTAAATAAAATGTTATAATTATAGAAACATCAACAAGAATGTTCTAAAAAGCATGTTTTCAAATTTACTGATGACTATCAATCAAAGGTGTTTAATAGATTTAGTTTACTATTATTGTAATATTTTCACAAAATTTGATTACTAATAAATTCCGAGACGAGTTTGGTGTCTGGTTTAGTGTTAGAATAATATTTCTTAATCCAAACCCCACGAGCAGCTGGCGTTTTATCGCGGAGGGCAAAATTCATTAATAGGACCGTGATTTTGCAACCCTTCCACGATCTAATGTTAAATCCGGCCCCTACTTATTATTAACTCAATTATGGGCGAAGGTATAAAAATATTTTTAAGTAAGAACATGGATGAGAGAAATGGCTTAAGCTTTAAAGCTTTGGGGTAATTTGATAGTTTTTCTTACACATTATAGAGTAGGTTGTCTAGGAAGGCAGTGCGGATATGCGGTCGAGCGCTCGTCTCGGTCGGGTGCGCCCGCGCAGCCATCGTCGTTTATTTAGTTCTATTATCTCCCTTTACTCTGCTGTAACTACGAGATGTACAACCTTGTCCGTCAAACACAAATGTATATATATATATATATATATATATATATATATATATATATATATATATATATATATATATATATATATAGCGTAATTTCAGCATGTTTTCAACAAACAATTTTTTTCCAGAACATTGATTATTTTAGATAAAATTTTGATAAGTAGCGGTAACGTAATTGTTTTCTGTAATTGAATTCTAAGACAATCATAAGATACAAAGCAGTGTAATGATTATCAAAACATTGCCGACTTTTTTATACAGAGTACTAATTCATTTATCTTGGAGGGCATCTGTTATATCGCAAGGCTTTAAACAGAGTTGGCTTTGTTGACTTTGTACGGTGGACCACGATTTTATTGTTTGATCGCAATATAACCTCTAATGTATTGATCATAAGAATCATAATCCTATATGCATAATACATCCTGGATCATCAGAGCAATGATCTAAATCGTCTAATAACGGAATCACGGAGATCTGTTAAAAGTATTGTTGTCAATGTTGTCAATGTTTTTGTGTGTATAATGATTTAAAAACTATTTATATAAGTCGTTGATTTGATTAATATTGGTACATTAGTTGAGCGTTGACTTGATGTATTGAATTATGTCACTAGGAAAATATATATATATATATAAGTATTAGAAAAGGATACACGCCTACGCGATTCGCATAACAGGCGTAACACACGTACTTCCTTGACTGAGCTATTTATATATATATATATATATATATACATAAAAATAAAATTGTGTAGTGTTTGTAATTACAAACTAACAGCTTTTGACTAAATACATATGAAAATAATACGGTACTTTAATAAAAAATCAATTTGTAAAATGTTCTTGGTCTGTTGATCTCTGAAATGGCTGGCAGCTTTTAATAAGATTTTCACTGGTTGATAGATGATTATAAGGAGTAACTTAGGCTTTAAAAAAAGCGCAATCAATGTAGAAGTCTCAGCTAGTAGATATCAAGTAGATATATTCATATTGAAACGTTGAATGATGAAGTTGAAAATAACATTTTATTATTAAGTATGAATTAAATTATTGTCAATATTAATACTTCGACTTGACGCAGGTAGGAGGAGGAAAGGAGGAGAGGAGGAGAGGTCTGGTAGGAGATATCTTTTGAATACAAAGGTTGTTTATCTCTACAATGTTTTAGATTACCATTCAATAACTGATGAAATATGATACAGAGTAAACCTGTTTTTTATATATCTGGGTATATTAATTGATTAAAACACTACAATACTTAAAATACAGTATTGTTACTGAAAATATTTTGATTTATTGTAACAATGATGTGTTTTATTTTCCTAATTTAAAATTATATGATAAAGATGCTATTATACCCAACAAGTATAATTCGCAATATCAAACGCCAATATATATATATATATATATATATATATATATATATATATATATATGGTTTTAGATTCAGATCATTTAAACATAATTTAAATGTAATGTAACAATTTCAAAGAGATAAATGAAAAGTTAAATGTAACAAATCTCAATGTCTTCATTTAATTTGAGATAATTTACATACGAACTTCAAAGAAAGTATCTTCATAATAATAATATAACCTGTTAAAAAAAGTATAATGTCAAAAAATATTTACAATTTCATATAAACATTAATTAAAATGTCTTTGAAAAGCAACGCTGTTTTTAAAACTATTTTGACATATTACGATGTTATTTATACTTAAGTTGATATAAATATTCCTACTTGTATGTGTATTCTGAAATAACGTCCAGTTTGTGTGTGTGTGAGTGTGTTGTTTGTGTGTGTGTGTAAAAATGTCGGTGGCCTGGCCTTGGTGTGCATCGCTGCAAGGCTTGGAATTTATCTTATCGTATGTTGAACTGCGCTGTATCAAATCAAACTTCTAAATTCAGTTGCTCCGCCACGCCATGTATATTAATATTCTATTTTTATTCAAGAGATCGAAGTACAATATAGATGTGGATCTATCGGTAGAATAATGTTTGCAAGTTTTAAATACATTGTCTGTGTGTGTGTGTGTGTGTGTGAGTGTAGTCAAGGTCGACAATGTCATTGTACTAGCCAGACGACGCGCGTTCGTGTGTGTGCAACACTACACGGCTCGCTTGTGTTTGAGTTATTGAAGTAATCTTATCATATAGGTCACCTTACACTGCTGATTACACGCACACTGATTATAGAACCGCATTTACGCTTAATAATATATATTTGTACTTAGGAAAGCCTAAAAACTTTTCTTTTGGGAAAACCCAAGCATTTTATGATTTATTTCTTATGGCAATAATTTTATCTATATTGTAAAACAGGTCAATGACACCAATCTGTTACATAACTTTTCTTATATTTTTTCGGATTCTGGATAAATATAAGAGGTATTTTGTTCTTAAATGTTATGTATTAAAATGTAGATCATATATATACATATATATATATATATATATATATATATATATATCATTTGACATTAAGTTGTTTACTGTACCCGCTCGGGTTATTTACATCGGGGTCACAGACTTTAGAGTCCAATCTTTATATCACCAGCTGTACCTGCAATGACCTCCTTTGACATGACGAGGTCGTTTATGCAATAGCTAAGTGGGTGATCCAGAGACAAGGCCGTGCCAACTCCAACTATCACACTAATATATTTTAATACGATATTTGTTGGAATTTCTTATCTTGCACCGAAGTTTTATCTGATTTGATGGTAGGATAAATTAGGGGTCAATGATCCGTTAACGTGGTTATTTTCATGTCTAATTTATTATTAAAACCATGGCTATCTTCATTGTTCGTATTGTCTGTATGATTTATAGTGAAAGTGAAAAGGATGTAACAATAGAAACAATTCTTATTAACCACTTTGATTTTATCACATTTTCTTCTCAACAATGGATCGTAATACCAACATTATTAGAGATCAGAGTTTCTAAATTTAATTGCTCCTATATGTATATGTATTTAAACTTGCATCTTCAGAGTTAAAAGTGAAGTATAAAGATGGATGTTACAGGGTCTATTTATATCTGGTCGAGCCATAAACAGCCAGCGCCTGGAAACCGGTCACACTGGCCGAGGAATTCTCTTGCTCTCTGCAACTAAACGATAACTCCTCAGGAACGATTGCAAATGTGCTAACAATGTATTTGTTTTACCACATATATATATATATATATATATATATATATATATATATATATATATATATATATACCTTTCGAATAATAATAAGATGTATGTCAATTTCTCTTCAATTCAGTTTCGTTGTACGTGTACTCTTTAACAAGTAAGTATTGTGTAACTTGTAGCATCTTGTATAAAAAACACACCTAATGTACATTATGCGTGTTTGTAATGTAAATTATGTATTAGAAAACGGTTGAATAAAAGCGATGAATGGAAAGTGGGGGAGGGGGGGAAGATTGCTCTTCGCAACGTCATCGTATCTCCATCCATCACTCTGACAACCCTGATCATCGCTACCAGACCTTCCGAAATTCTGTGGGCGTCTAAAGGGTTGTCGAATTAAAGATTAATGTATTTTATATACGAAAAAATATAAAATAATTTATCTATCATACAGTATATGGTTTGATATCTAATCACAAACTATTATTATATAATATTCATTAAATTGTTTAATATATGAAATAAGTAAGATTTAATTTGTTTATCTATAGACGTTGGTTAAGTGGAGGCGACCTTCGGGGCGTGGGTGTGGACCGTGACACAGTTCACGAGTTCCAGTAATATGATTATTTTCATCCCATATATACCATTTATATTTAATATTATTATAAATTTTAGTCATGAGATAAAACAAACTAAACTACCCCGTTCTTAGTTTTTTTGTTATTCCTAGTTTTTTTTTTTTTGTATATTAGTCAAGTAATTATGGACTTCGGGCTGGGTATTGCCAACATTAGATTTATTTTATATTTTTAAGATATTCCAATAATTACAATTGAGAGAGAGAGAGAGAGAGAGAGAATTATGCTTAATTAAAATGTTTTATTAAATAATAAATTAAATTTATAATAAATGTTGATTCACATGAAACATATTTTATCAATGGGTGTAAAATAACATAAGATTTAATATCATTAATGAATAATATGATGTTTATAATAATTATTGTTTAATCAGTGCTCGTCTTTTGTGTTAAATTCGTCGAAAACAAAGGAGTTCTTTGTCGGCCGATAAGCGCGTATTGTACTTATCTCTCTGATAGTCGGTCATCGACCCCTAAACGTTCCCGGATGGCTTGGCACATTAAACTACAAAACAACGCTCATCTAGCTGAGATTTGATAATTATAATAATCATTTTTATTATCTAATACGCTTATGTAAGCACGTTACATTGATTTTTATACACAACTATTTTACATATAATTTTAACATCGTCACAGTTCTTTCGAACAATTATTAACCCCAAAGCGTCGTCATTCGACCCACTTCAAAATGTCCGTTTTCCTTGTTTGTGTTGGTAATCTTAATTTACAAAACGTTAATGACCTATAAAGACTTATGTTTTGTTTATAAATTACTGAATCGCATATTTTTCCTTATACAAATACTATGCCACAATAATGTATTGTCTCCAAATAGAATGTGTTAGAAAAACGTTGATCAGAGACGACCCAGTGTCTTAATTTACAATGAAATTCTTTATCGGGCTGAAGAACAAAGAGTCGTTGACCCACTTGGCTGCAAGTTGGTCTTAATTAGCCCTTATGACGACGTCTGATAACAAGGTGACGTCACCTAAACGTGCCTTGACCTAGTTAATACACGAATTCACGAGCATTAGTCAATAAATACTTTTGTTGTGAGTTAACTTGTATAAGTTCATAGTGCAACAAGCCTAGTCAAGGGCAGATAGCTACCAGTGTCAACGACAGGCGGTGCATTGTGTTAGGTCGAGCCTTCAGAACGAGGGCACAAAGATAACGTTCGTTTCTACTGTGTCATAAGTTAAAAACTTTTTTGAGAGTATTCACGCAGCTGCGGGACGCTATGTGCTTCAGGAAACTGACGTTAATTCTAATTATACCTCCCTTTACTATTTACTCGTTCCCATGTTTACTCAAAAAGGCGTATGGCGTGGGTGCCTATACTAAATTAGGGAATGGAGCGAGACAAAAAACTTGACGAGCGCGCGTAAAAAAGAGAGGGCCGATGTAATCTGGTACTTTATAATATCGGGGAGGCACGGGCGTATTACGGTCGTGTACACTTAGGTGTATGTGATAACTGATGACCACTTTCTACTTTACGACTAGAGTGACGAAATGTTAAAGAACAATATTGTCGTCTTGTGTTTTATCGTGCCATATAAAATAAAAAGCATTATGAAAATAATCCTAAAACCTTTTACCGAAGTAGTAAGTGCTTTTAGGGTTTTAATGTCGTTTTTAAAAGCCTAATCTCATTTGCGTTTGTGTGTGTGTGTGTGTGTGTGTGTGTGTGTGTGTGTGTGTACTTATTATAATTAATACATATCTCGAGTTTCCACTGTATGACGTGAAAATGATTTTCACCTCACGCGATTTCTATTTCAATCCAATTTTCCCGTCGCGTGGAGAAACCGATCGCTCTAGTTGAGCCGGCTTCGGCCCACATCTTGCTAGAAAGTATCGTAGAAAGTAATATCACAGTCCGAGATCCCGAGCGATGCATCTGACTTTTTATGCATCATATGTTTTTTTTTTGCTAATTAAAACGATTTTTCTTATTAGAATTACTCGCACCATTTGTTCGAGTGTATGTTATTCAAGACGCGCCGCTAGGTAGCGCTTACTTTCGCCGAATTTTAATGTGTATGTTGGCTTGTGCAATACCTAAGTTTGGGCAACTTTCACTGACTAGTAGCAATCACTTACGCGGGTCGCCTGCGGAATTATTGCGTGTTTCTGAGGTCACAGTGAAAGTGCGTATTGTATCGACGCAGCTCTCTAACTCGTAGTTATAATAATATATTGCATATGTTGTATGTTCTCTTTTTTAAAATCGGCCATAAAACTCCACAAATCGGTAAAAAATCCTTTAGTTTCTGGAGAAACTAAATTAAAAAAATCGGCCTTAAATCTGCACAAATTGGTAAAAATAGTTAAGTCCATGTAATAGCTAAATTTAAAAAATAGACTATAAACTTCCACAAATCGTAAAAATATTTTAATTAATGGAAGGACAAAAATTTAAGTAATCGGCTATAAATCTGCGCAAATCGATAAAAAATCTTTAAGTTCACGAAAAAAGTAAATTAAAAAAAAATCGGGTATAAACTTCAACAAATCGGTGAAAAATCCTTTAATACATGGAAAAACAAAACCTATAATTTATTTAAAGTATACCTGTTGAAGTGTTATTTAATTTTATAATTACTTTTATTCATAATTATATCTAAACATTTACCGTTTTTATTAGTAGCGGTTATTTTCCCACGCGCTCACATAATTACAAATTAATTCATTTCCGTGGGAGAAGAACAACTGAAAATAATATTACTTAATTTTTAATAAGAAATTAATATTTTTTTGAATCAAAATGTAAAAAGTGTTTAAATTATCCCATTTTAAGTATAAAAATCGACAATTTTGATATAAATTGTGGGCATTTTTATTTTCAAATCAAATTCCTTGATAAATCTTTGAAATTGAATATATATGTTTATTAATAATAAGACACTAAAGAACTGTTTTTCCTCTTAGTTTTCTGTACACTAAGAATATTAGTTTATACCAATTGTCATTTATAAGAAAGTAAGTATATCTATGAGTTAGCTAAAAATATATTTTTCCATAAAATGTGGCAATTACAAAATATCATACAAGATTTCAATGTAAGTTGTAAATAATCAAAAGTAACCTTAATTATCAATTATAGTTTATTATATAACACTCAATATACCTATATTATACCTATAACGACCCAAGGTTATATTAAATTCTGAAATAATAAAATGTAAAGGATGCGATAAACTAAAGATATATTAAATAATTAGATACAATAGTTTATAGAGCGACTCTGGTAGGTTTTATATGTACATAAATTATACCGAGTTTGGTGTTATTTCAGAGAACACCTAAAGAAGTTACATACAATCGCGTGAGAGGAAAAACTAGTTATTATTAGCTGGTGGGGAATCGCGAGCTTGCTTCGAACTCAGATGCTATCATAAATAATGTGGCGGTGGGGAGAGGGGGGGGCACGTAAGAGTCAAGGCCGCACGCTGCCCCCGGTCGTCGCTCGCGCCCCACTTGTCGCTCGTACCGTCCTCTCGCTCTTCGGACCGAGTCGAGCCGATAGCGGCCGAACCGTAACGAACTAGACCTTCCATGCGCCCGCGCAGAACAGCTGAGACGCAACAACATAACACACTGACTCGGTCATCCGTGCATTCAACTTTTGATTGGCTTTTTGTTTTCACTCAATTAATTGCTTATTTATAACGATTTTAACCTGCCATTGGTTAATTGATTGATGGAGCTCTTGATTGGCTTTAAATTTTGTTGGTACTTACATGTTTTTTCTACAAACTACTAACATAAATTTACATTGTGGAATGATTTAAATACAAAACCGATGTAGTTATTATATTTAATCTATAAATTTAACTTTATTTACACGTGCCACCTCAAATGTAAGTTGAATTATTCTATTGATGTAGGTATGAAATGTACATCTAAGCTATGATAATATTAAAACATAACTTATCCCATGAACGGAACCAGTTCCCATCTTGGACACTTTCACCTCGTCCGATGACTCCTTGCGTCAGTGTAACCCACTAAATGTTATCTAATGCAAAATAATTAATTACATACGCTAGGTTGTTCTTTTTCATAAAAAAATCTGATCTATCCTTTTTTAGTACTTAAAAAAAGCTTGGTAATTAATTGACAGTCAATAACAATATTATAATAATTTAGTTGACTTTCTTCTCTGTTCTTCTCCATGGGCTCTCAGAACTACAATTGAAGTCACAACTCTGAGTAAAAGTCAGGGTAATGAGTTTAAATATCTGTCGGAGACAACACAAATAGACGTTGGGTGATCTAAGCGTTACAATCCCACGTGGAACTAGTTTTTTTGGTGGAATTATTTCAGTCGGTTGCGTAACCCAAGTAAAGGTCACCGACCCGAATCAACTTTGATTATTGTCATTAAAATGTTAATAACATTTGTTATTGGACCTACTACTAAATACCTTTCATTTTTGTAGAAATATTTCCATTTCTGGAAAAGTATATTTACTTGTTTTTTTTTTTAGATTTTATTAAATCTTTTAGGATTTTGATGAAATGATTTTTATTTGATTATTTCTGTACGTTATAAGGTTTAGATAATATTTAATCGATCAAGTAAAACAGTCTACATTATACTCACGGTACTACCTTCAGTTGTTTACTTATAATGGAGTTTCCTTTGAGTGATTAACAGCTTTGACAAAATTTCACAGACAGTCACAGACACCTACATGTATATTGAATAACAAAATCATGTGCCAAACCTCATTAGTATGCGGACGGGACTCTAGCCACCTTTTGTTTGGACAGGAAACGAACAAACTGATGCCGAAAATTACTTGTTAGTATTTATGTCGTAAACATCTCGCCGAAGGAACGCCGAATGTAATAAAGAAATGAAAAATAAACGATCTCCACCCGTCCGTCGACTCGGAATGGCGCACGAAATATGCAAATTTTATGGCGTCCGATTTTAGCTGCTATCAGTACTGACCACTGCATTTAGTCCAACTTTATCATATATATTGTATTCTTTACAGGCCGTGAGGAGTTATCACCGGCGTCTAGTGTGAACGGCTGCAGTACAGATGGGGAAGCGCGGCGGCAAAAGAAGGGGCCAGTACCTCGTCAGCAAGAGGAACTATGTCTCGTATGTGGGGATAGAGCCTCCGGTTACCACTACAACGCGCTCACGTGCGAGGGTTGTAAAGGTAATAATATCAGATATTTATAGCAATTACACTTGAAGTACACAAAGCCAAGTGCATACGATGTTGTAAATTACAAAGCCCTTACCTAATAATCGCCAACAAATGTTCCAATTCAGTTTGAATTGGTGCATTGTGTCTATTATCAAGGCTCTTAGCTGTAAACGTTGTATTGACTACATGATACGTCACAATAGTCGTCTGCAGCGTGTCTGGAATTTGATAATCAGATTTTACAATTTTAGTCAATATGATAATATTTAAAAAAAGGGACTTATAATGATAAATTCGTTTCCAGGATTCTTTAGGCGGAGCGTCACCAAAAATGCTGTGTACATTTGCAAATTTGGTCACGCGTGTGAAATGGACATGTATATGAGAAGGAAATGTCAGGAGTGCAGGTTAAAGAAGTGTTTGGCGGTGGGGATGAGGCCGGAGTGTGTAGTGCCAGAGAACCAGTGCGCGATTAAGAGGAAAGAGAAGAAGGCGCAGAGGGAGAAAGACAAACTGCCAGTCAGCACGACGACAGTAGATGATCACATGCCGCCCATCATGCAATGTGACCCTCCACCGCCGGAAGCTGCGAGGATCGTAAGTTAATTGTACTTTAATTATATAATTACAATGTAAACTGTTCGGTGGCATTCTCTATTCTATCAATTAGATATATCTAACCGACAGCAAAATATTAATGTTTGTTGTTTCCTACGTGAAGCTGGAATGTTTGCAGCACGAAGTGGTGCCGCGGTTCCTTTCGGAAAAGCTCCTGGAACAGAATAGACAAAAGAACATACCCGCCTTAACCTCGAATCAACAGTTCTTGATCGCGAGGCTCGTCTGGTACCAGGACGGCTACGAACAGCCTTCAGAAGAGGACCTTAAAAGGGTAACACAGGTAATCCCATTCTTTTACTGAACTGTCGTGAGACAGTTTTTTTTTTGCTTAATAGGTTATTGCATAATAAAAAAAAATCCATAAATAATATTTCTGCTTCGAGCTTAGCTCGAAAACTTTGTGATAACGTATCTATTATGTATCGAATTGTTTTAGACGTGGCAGCAAACAGATGAAGATGACGAAGACTCTGACATGCCTTTCCGTCAAATCACAGAAATGACGATTTTGACAGTTCAGCTCATCGTCGAGTTCGCCAAAGGATTGCCCGGCTTCGCCAAGATTTCACAGCCCGATCAGATCACACTTTTAAAGGTGAGCAGTAAGATATAGTATGGTAAAGTAATAGCAGTTTAGAAATAAAATGAGAATGAAAAATGAGACTTTAGCCATATCGTCAAGGCCGGCAACGCTGTGCCATTCCCTGGATATTACAAGAGTTCGTGGGCGGCAGTGAACCTCTTAAAACGTTTCCCTTAATAGTCTTTGCTAAATCTTCCAGGCGTGCTCAAGTGAAGTAATGATGCTGCGGGTGGCGCGGCGGTACGACGCTGCGACTGACAGCGTGATGTTCGCCAACAACCAGGCGTACACCCGCGACAACTACCGCAAGGCCGGCATGGCCTACGTCATAGAGGACCTGCTGCACTTCTGCCGCTGCATGTACGCTATGTCCATGGACAACGTACACTACGCGCTACTTACTGCCATTGTTATATTCTCAGGTGAGTTTCACGGTTTGTCGATGAAATCCCTATCAACCAATAAAATCAACCCTTAAAAATTTGAAGCGTTGTATTCGTTCTCCACGCCCGCCATTACATTTCCAGACCGGCCGGGTCTGGAGCAGCCCCAGTTAGTTGAGGAGATCCAGCGGTACTACCTGAACACGCTGCGGGTGTATATCATGAACCAGCTGAGCGCGTCCTCCCGCTGCCCCGTCGTGTACGGCAAGATCCTCTCCATTCTGTCCGAGCTGCGCACGCTGGGCATGCAGAACTCCAACATGTGCATCTCCCTCAAGCTCAAGAACAGGAAGCTGCCGCCATTCCTGGAGGAGATCTGGGACGTGGCGGACGTGTCGACCACGCAGCCGCCGCCCATCGTCGACAACCCCGTCGACCTCTAGCCCCCGCGCCGGCCCCGCCCCTCGCCCCGCCCCCCGCGCAGGCCCCGCCCCTCGCCCCGCACGCGTCCCCGCGGCCTCTAGCGCCCATGGACCTCCGGAGAGAAACGCTCATAGACTGGCTAGTTTAAGTGAAGTGGACGGACGTGATCAAACTATTTATAAGGACGTGTCTTACCACTACCCGGTACCGACCGTGCGAGTATAGTGAATATATGTGCTGTTGAACGTTCGGAGAATATATTTAGTGTTATAGTTTAGATGCGACCGGATGCCGTGCGACGAGACCTTCGATACGCCCCAGAGGTACGAGATATACAGAGAAGAGATATATGAAGAGATGTTTCTATTGGGTGAAGATAGTTATTATTTACCAAAATTAAGGGTGCGTCGATCGACCTTTTCGATTGATATATGTATATTGTAAAGTCGCTCCGGGCCTATCTATATGTATCTCGGACGTTGTTGATGAGTTACGACTGTGTTTGTTTATATATAGTTTATGTCAGACGTGTTATCGTGTCGATTTTAGTTCCGATTCATGTTCCACGTTCCATGTTCCATTGTCCCGCGCCCGCGCCCTCGATTAACGAATAATTATAATTTATTATTGCTGTGATTACATTTATACATGTTGAAGTATCTTAGGTAGGCTGAGGTGAGTGTGTCTTATTACATTAGGTACTCTACTGTCGCAGTAGCTTTCGTAAAAGCATCACCGCTCTTGTCTACTCGTCTACCCGTTTGAGTGTTTTGATAGTTAACGACATGAGTATATATGGGTGATTCATTTTCTACAGTGATCACGCTGCACTGAGTCGATTTACTTTAGGATATTGATGCATCGTGCATTGGTACGGTGGTTTTTGAGAATTGCTATATACAGGTTGAGTTAATGAGGCGTACCACGTTGTGCAATTTACCGTAAGTCTAGGCAATAATGTAGATTCATAAAGAGATATACTTTGTGTCACTTGAGTTTAATTAGGGATTAAGGAGACGGATCCCGGTGTCCCGATACGCGACATTGCGCGGATGCCTGGCAGCTGTTATTAGGTGAGGTTAGAGATAGTCCCAATAAATTATTATTTTAATATATTCCTGTAAATATCTTCCTATTTATTTATTATTGTTATTTATTTCTTACTATTTCCCATTCCCGTGTACAGATTGTATCCAAATTTTTTAACGGCAGCTGAATTTAATTAGTTTTGAAAATTCAATAAAAAAAAGTTTGGCCGAGCTTACTATATGGGAACAATATTGGAATAGACTATACGTATCGATAGAATCGTACGCGCAATGCCGGGTGAGGAACCAAATCTGTCTCCGCTAAAACGTAAGTCATTAAACAAACTCACATTAAGGTAAATACTGCCCATATACAAAATAATACGGAATGCCTTATTTCGTTACCTGTACCGTGTACCTATTGTTGAATGGATTATAGTATATTAACTAAATTAACGATCTCAATTAATCCGTAAGCGTTGTTGAAGCGTTAAGTGTCATTATTCCAACTAATTTCCTTCATCTTTTCGTAGTCCGAGCAGCCTTTGTCGAGTCTGTTTGACGATCCCTTCGCTCATTCATCACGACCGATTAAATATTACATAGTATATAATATAAGTGTCTGTCGGTGCGTGTTCGATGTGTCTTCTTTACATGCCACTAAGTGTGTTGTAAATTTAAATATAAAGTATGTTTGAGGCTGTCGAAGCATTTCTTAATATACGAACGAGCTTGCACCGCGGCCCGATCGCTAGTCCGCTTCTCTTACATTTTCGACTTATATATAATTTTTGTAGCAGTAGGCGATTTCTAATAGATACGAAGAAGCACAAACGTCACTGGAGTGTTTTACGAATCGCACGAAGCGTATTTACAACACACACTGCCATTAACGTATTTCACGGTGTGCGTGATCGGGGTCGTCGTTTTGTGACCTCCGAGTAATAAGAGTCCGAGGATATGAATCTAAGAGTGTTATATTTATACGCTACGACACGATGCCTTATGACCGGGATGCGGTGACACCGAGCCTCACTCGTATACTTTGCATCTCGAGTTTGTGACAATTATAACTGCCATTCGATAAGTAAATTGTTGTATCATTTGACGCCTAGGGATCCATCGGATAGCTTCGTAGTTACGGACTCCGTCGGTGCACAGCCGGTCGTGTTTGATACATATTATTCAATTTCAAAATTGTAATAGATTTATTAAGTACGTAATAATCTCGGACGAGATGTAATAATAATGAGTACCCTAATATAATTTGTGTCTTTAGCTGATAATGGATTACTAGTAAGATGATAAGTTTATCGCTGAATGAGATGAGACGGGACAAAGGACGGACGAGACTGCGCCCGCGCAACGCGCTCGGAGCTTCGACTGTTACAATCGAAACCTAAATAAACCTTTATAGTTTTGTATTCCGTTGGTAACCACGTGGCACGTCCAGTATACCTTGTAAATAGGTCTCTAGATTATATTGTCATATGTCTGACATATGTTTAATTTTAATCATCTAATAAAGTACAGATGGCTGTTGTTATTTTTATATTATTTGGGTAGAATTATATTTTTTGTAAATGACCTTTGTATTTATCTTTTCTGAGCTTCGTAAGCCATAGGGACTTAGACTAACGTTGTGATTTAACGATTCAATTGGATTTGTGTTTACTGAGATATTTTTTTTTTGTTCTGCGTATATAATTATTCTTAGTTTCGACAGATTTTTTTTTTCTTAATAATTTTTTTTTGTTACTTCAGAGTGCAATATGTACAAATATATACATATAAAATATTAATTGTACAGTAATTTTTTTTAGTTTTAATTTGTCAACGCAATACCCTTCGCTATAATACGTTGAATGTACACCGGAGCATAATAATGTATCACAGGCGGGCCCCGACCCCCCCTCACTATATTCTAATACTTAAGCTATTAATTTTATAAATAGACGGACTAGGTGACATTTGTATTTCAATTTGCTAATTTTTTGTAGCAGATTAGATTTGTTTACTCGTATAAGATGATTAATGTACATTTTGAATTGATTTTAAAGTGATTTTAGTTGTTATTTAGTGACGAATTTTTGTTAGGTGTAACTGGCAGCCTCGTGGCCAGTCTGTCGGTCTGATAGCCGCTGATACCAGTGTGATTTGTGCAATGAACATTAGAACAATTGTAATTGAGAACGGCACGGCTCTCACCGAGTACGTACAATGGTAGTAATATATATACAAAACAAAATGGAGATATTTGAAAATTCTTCTTTAAATTGTTGATTTTTATTTATTCAAGCTTTAAAAACTGATTTTTAGGTAATTGAACGTAGTTTGAGTTGTATGTACTCGGTAGTGCGGTGAACTACCCAACGCTTAGTGCCACGGCGATTGACACAGGAAGGCTGATTTTTAAAATAGCCCATCCAGTACTGGAAACATGTTTTGATACATTCTGTTAACCAACTCACCCTTCAGATACTTTGCCTTACCCTTACGTATGATTTAACAGTGGTGAAGCGAATTAGGTATAGGGAACAGACATGACGATATGTTAAAATTTTAGAGTCAACTTTTATAAAGATAAAACAAAACAAACGTGAAAAGGTGTGTACAAAACGAGGAAATTTGTATGAAAACATTGTTATGCGAATAAACTTACACCTCAATATAAAAATTATGTTGTCTTTTATTTTACTTACACCTTCGACCACCACCATTACCATTGCCATTGCCATTCGAGCCTATTTTCTCCGATCAGGAAGCTTCATAAACCATATTTTGTTCCAGCTGTAGCCTATCGCAACGCCTGGACGACATAATATCTCTGGAATGCTACTCTAAAAACCATAATCACAATACATTTTTGTCTCAAAATGCGAATATTCAAGTAGGCATTTATTCGCACTTTTAAATCTTCATTAATTACAACAAAAGCGTCAGTGTAGTTAGTTAGTCCGTGGGTAAGCTACCAGCTCGGAATGCTGAAATGATCAGAAGAACCGCCCAGAAACTCAACAGTGCTCTTTTTAAATGAAATTTAACAATGTTTGATGTATATTTTATTATATCCATGCTAATGAGTTAAGTTCCACACATGTCGATCGACTAAAAACTCTTGAATGCTAAAATAAGATTTATTTAATAATATACTTTTCATTCCAGGTTTAAAACTAAGAAACGGAAGGTCTAAGATATCTTGTGGAACTGTATTACATATGCGTACATTCTAGCCCATGAAGGATTTGTTACCTTTTTGAAGACGAAATTTTAGTGTTACGTTTTAAATTACAAGGAGCCCGCACAATACTTCTATGTAAAATAAATATAGTATTAATTTGGGCTGCACTGCCTGTAATAAAATACCGTAAAACAAAATACAAAAAAAATAATAAAAGAAACCAGTCGAGCTGTATCAGTTAAGAAATGGAGGTTCCAATGTAGCTTAAATAAAAATTTAAAGTTATACCTAAGAAAATTATTAATATTGTGATCACTAATGAAAAACACATGACAGAGCACAGTTTACTACGTTCTAATTAGTCCTATTACGCTCAACTTAAAAAAATAAGCGAAGTATTATCAGCAAAACGTCACAATTTCTTTACGAAAAAGGCAAGTCATCAATATGAAGTAAAAACAAAAAGGGACCAAAATAGATCCTTGTGGAACACCCATCTTTGGGTGAGAATCAGCTGATTTAGGATTATTTAAATCAACTGTACGGACTCTTTGATTCTGTTGAGAGGCAATAAGATCAGTCGCAGAACTTCGCACACCATAATTGTTAAGTTTGCATAGTAATGTTTGATAGTCTACGCTATCAAAGGCTTTGGATAAATCGATAATTCATCACTACTATGCATAAAATAGAGATATATATTACTATAATGACCGTGTTCTAGTCTATCGCCACTTTTAAACAAATGAACTACTTTACTATTTTTCATTAAATCTGGGAATATACCGGTTTCAATATATTGGTTGAAAATTAAGGATAATTATGGGACAATATCCCTTACAACAGTGCTAAGTAATTTAACAGACATACAAAGATAATTGCATTTTTGCAGATTTAAGAATTTCATGGGATTATGAAGTACTTATATCACGCGGGACTCTTAATTTTAGTAATAAAATATTAAAAGACCTACAAATAAGTTTCCGCCGTTTTATATTAAAATAGGGCACTTATGGTCAAAAAGGTGAACCTGATGTTTCATTCAAAGTATGGTCCATCCCTTTCCACCACCTTTTCCTATCTTTCTGGCAGCATACGGATGCCTCGTGGGAAGAATTCTTCATCTTTTGAGGCTATCCATGAAACGACCCAATTTTTGGTTTCTTCATACGACGTGAAGTGTTGCTCAGAAAGACCATATGACATCGAACGAAATAGATGGTAATCAGATGGAGCAACGTCCGGTGAATAGGGCGGGTGGGGTAGAACTTCCTAATTATGTGTTTCCAAATAAGTTTTTACCTGTGCCGCAACATTTGGACGAGCATTATCATGCAAAAGGATAACTTTGCCGTGTCTGGACTAGTAGTGGGGGCGCTTTTCCGTGAGTACTCGACTCAATCTCATCAATTGAGTTCGGTAGAAAGCCTCAGAAATGGTTTCATTCGGTTTAAGCAACTCATAGTACACGACACCAAGCTGATCCCACCAAATACACTAGAGTTTTTTTCTATGAATATTTTGCCTAGCTTTAGAAGATGAAGCATGGCCAGGTGGTCCCCATGATTTTCTCATTTTGGATTATCGTAAAAGATCTATTTTTCATCACGAGTTACTGTAAGGTGAAGAAAACCCTTTCTTTTATGCCTGACAGGCAGCATTTCACATGAGGAAAATCTGCGTTCAATGTTTCTTGGAGTCAGTTCATATGGAACCTAATTTCCTTGTTTTTGAATCATCCCCAAGGATCATTACCGATGTCAAATTGATTGCTGAGTCGAACACCGGCTCATGATTCCATTACCTCTCACCATATAAGTTTTCTATACTTCTATATATTTATATGGTTGCCCCATCACTGAATTAATATTTTAATTTTTTTTTTGTCTTAAAGATATTATTAAATCTTTATTATATAAATTATTTGAATTCTCATCAGTGAAATTTACTTTAGGCACTTTTTGTCCAACATTATCTTTAAAATTATTAAGTTCTGCAAGTGAATTATTGGGGCATTTCAATTTTAAGATTAAATAACAGATTAAATGTTTGAAAGTGCCCTGAATTTAAATTCGTTATTATTATGTCTTCAAAAATATCACAGTGACAGATAACATTATTAATACAACTCGCGGAAACACTACCAGTGCGAGAAGGTTCCAAAAAGACGTTCAACAAGTTATAAGATTAAATAAATTTAATAAACATACAATAGAAAAACTCACTTGTAATAAATTTTCAATAAAGTCACCGCACACAGTCACCGACTTCTTTTTACGAGTTTTGTTAAAATATCCTCTTTTTAATTTTTAAATTCATCATAGTTTTGTTAAAATATCCTCTTTTTAATTTTTAAATTCATCAAAGTTACCAGAGGGAAGGGTCGGTACACACATAAAATAATATATTCTTTGATCTCCATGCAGGATTACATTATTCGCATGACAGAGAGCGCCACAATGTCTGATCGCGACTTCAATACTATATCAAGAGCTAAGATAAGTGAGCCACCGCGAATAGCTTTCTCTCTGCAGAACGAACTTTACAATCTGTAATTTTCTATATTTATAATATTGTTGCTCTTTGACAATTAGTGCTCTGTAATGCACAATAAACTTATGTTATATTTTTTAACAAGCAGTTCCCATTTCAGATTTCTTGCCACCTAAACCTTGTATATTTTGATGGATAATATTAAACAGTTTAGAGTTTATCTTCTTTTTTAGTTATATCCTGTATAACGAAGTTTTAGCAATTTTTTTTTAAAACACGGGCAGATATCTACATTGTACTTTTTTTCAACTTAAAATTATAATAAATAAATTTATTTATATCAAGATAAACGATTGTGTCGCTATAACGGCATGTCAAATTAAGATTGTAGAAGGTGGGCCAAAAATTTTTGCACTTTTGAAACATGTCTAGAAATAAAAGTACAAATGTTATTTTGTTTCTGATTTATTTAACGTAATTATCATTTATTAAAATTTATTTTTTAAAAATGACATCGTCGAGATGTGCTCCGTCTCGTCGTTGGCACTCCTGCAATCGACTACGTAAACTTGGAAAACTCGTTGACACATACTGCGAGGAATCGCGGCTATCTCCTCGTGGATGTTTTCTTTTAATTGGGATATGGTCGTCGGTTTATTAAGGTATACTCGACTCTTCAGATATCCCCACAAGAAAAAATCGCAAGGTGTAAGGTCCGGGCTTCTGGGAGGCCATGGGATATCACCTCTGCGAGAAATCAATTTGTTAGGAAACATTTCTTTGACCACCGGTAAAGTCACGTTTGATGTATGGCATGTTGCTCCATCTTGTTGCATCCAAGTCCAGCTATTGTATCCTTCAAATTCATGCAACTGTGGTGTCAAAAACTCTCGCAACATTTTCACGTATTCCACTGAGTTCACAGTTACGTTATTTCCTTGATTATTTTCAAAGAAGTATGGACCGATTATGCCCTTTGCGGATATGACAGCCCACACTGTCGTTTTTGGTGAATGAAGAGGCTTTTGGTGTTTATAGTGAGGGTTTTCCGTGCTCCAATATCGACAATTATGTTTATTTACGTGACCATTAATGTGAAAATGGGCCTCGTCCGTAAACAATACATTCTCAAGGCTAGAGAATCGCTCCAGTATAGTGTCAGCAAATAACTTGCTTTGAATGTAATCGTTTGGTTTCATCTCCTGTACAATTTGAAGCTTATATGGGTGCAGTTTAAGGTCCAAATGCAAGATTCGCCGCAGACTAGTTCTTGGTATAGCAAGAGCCGCCGACCGCTTACGCGTAGATGATTCTGGATCGTCCCTTACAGAAATTTCAACCTCCCGAATGTTCTCTTCGCTTCTTCTTGAACGTGGTCGTCCAGTTTGTTTAATATTCGTTGTCGATCCCGTTTGCTCAAACTTTTTAACCCAAGCTTTAATTAAATTAACACTTGGACACTCACTTACACGTTGCGATCCGTATTCAACTCTAAAGAGGCGTCGTACAGTAACGCAGGAATCGTTGTTTTTGTAAAATTGTTTTACGCAAAAAGCACGCTGTTGTCCCGTGAAGTGCTCCATCGTGACTAAAATTGCATTAAACGACGCACAATTCCCCGCCACCCGCGCGCCCCTTGCTCTCACGGTTTTGGAGAAATCAAGCGTTGCTATTTGCAAAAATTTTTGGCCCACCCTGTATATATTTTGTGTTTTGTGTAACTGATTATAAATTTACAGTTACTTTTATAACGTAAAGGTCATATTTTTAATCATTTCAATTTTGTTTCAAGTGTAATAGTACTATTTTCTGTCAAATTAAAATTAAGAATTTTCTCAAAATTTTGTCGGTAACTGACTCCAGGAGAGTATATGTTACATTATGTAAATAAATGCTTAAACGAGATTCAAAATCTTGATCTAATATTGACTTATTTAAAACTGCTACATTTTAACTATTCGACCAACAAGGGTAGATCCATATTTATAACTCATTTCATAAGATGTAAGAAGGAAAGTAACCAACTTAATATAGACATGCTTTTGGATGTGAGAAAGCCTAAGTATTCAGAAAATATAACATTTTTCTAATTTCTTTCCTATAAAACTTTAAACAATATATAGTGTGGTAGCAGACTCATTAAAAATATAACCATAAAGCCATAATATTAATAGAGTAATTGAGAATTTAGAGATGTTTGTATCATTGCAGGTGTTGAAACCAAATCAAGATATGCAATTTGTTTGATTTGTTTGGAAAGAATTCTATATAAAGTAATCATTAATAATTCAACTCGAATGCGCAGAATCTGCGGTTGAATAAGTAACCCACTATATTACGATTAGTTTCTAAAACATCAGTAACATGTAATATTATTTGCTGCATGTCCTTTATTCTTTGTTCTTCAATAGTTTAATATTATTGGAGCACTTGACAAAAATTAAAAATTACTTATCCCGTGATTTCTACCCCAATACACCTGTTTGTAACAAATAGGTAATAGGTTTTTAGATTATAATATAATAGGAAATATAAAAATATTACGCATCTGTTGCATTAGTTTTAATTAAGAAAGAATAACGATTTTTCAGTGTTAATTATCAAATACTATCTTTGCCAGTGAAGTTAGAACGACAAGTTCTTATGCAGAATTTACAAAATCTTAAAAAACTTTGCCTGGCGTTTAATTAATACTAATGTGCTAGAGATACATTGCTGGGCTTAGGCATTAGCTTGTGTGCACACATACATAAAATACACACTTCGAATACTGGGTCGTTGTAAAATCAATATTTCGATAATCTGACCACTCCACATTTCACGTTCTTCAACTACTTTTCGTTATTTTTGGCAGCTGTCCCTTCTGCGTTTGGGTTCTCTTTTTGATTCAACTCTACATAACCATAACTCTATAACGATGTGGCGTTATGATTTATGTAAATGAAACTTCCGTGTGGTGATAAAGTAGGATGTATATTACTTAGGTTCGCAGACATGGAGTTAGAAATAACAATTATTACACCGACCGTACGGCTTACAAACTAGACAAACTATAATGAAGGTTCATAACCTCTTGACAAGAATGGACATGTAGCTTGGCTGTCGGGTCGTAGACAATATAATGTTGCCAGCTATAATACCATAAAGGTGTTTGCTTTTGAACGCCACAACTCTATATAACTGGGCCCTGAGTTTATGAAAAAAACTACACAATAAGCTCTTTTCTTCATGGACGTTCATAAGTCGTGTGAGCTTGATAGCATTTCTGCAATCAATCAATCTGATGGTCAGAGCTCTCCCGGAGCAGACACCAAACTAATTTACTGCTCTTGTATGTTTTTCTTTGTCTTTTAAATATCTCAAAATACGACATGCCAGATCTAACCAGGTTAACAAATTCTAGCTTTTTACTATTACGTCCCTGCTCTCCAAAATAATAGAGAATATTCTATGCTGTTAGCTTTTGGCTTAGCTCGGGGATTGCCAATTTAGTTGTAGCTGAAATCGTTTAGAAGGCGATTTCTTCATACACCATACAGCTAATGGGTTTTGGTAATTGCAAGTAACGGAGAGAGGCTGGCAGTTGAACTGGATATTACGAAAGCCTCGTATTTGGCACAAGACGCTTCAATCGAAACTATTATAACTTCTCATGAATCATCTAATAATCATCAGAGTTTATGAAATTGGCAACCAGTTTTCTCACCGAGCCTACAGGCTTCTTGACGATATTTGCTCAGACCCTAATGTTGTTTTATATGTATTGCTCTCTCGGGCATAAGAGCTAAAATAAATTTTTGCCGTCTATTGTGTACCTCACAAAATGTTATGATTTATCGCTCAAATCATTGAGGTCTCTGTGCTCTGCGAAAAAAAGTCTTCCTTTAATGGAACTTGTGCAGCATTGGCACGAATAATTGTTCGGGGATTTTTTTTATCCGATTCCTGCAAACAACATCCATTGTTGCACTGTACCTCACCGATTAGAATTCAATCTCTACTACTGGATACTTTGCGTTCAGCTAGAGAGCAGTTCTCAAAGAAATTTTGCCATATAAATCGAAAATATTGGATATTTCATAATGTTTTCCAGGTAAATACGCCTACAATTCTTAAAAGTCCTCTTAGGTTAACTAACTCTTATAATGAAGGACAACATGGTCGCTGGCGATCACATACTACCAGGTGATCTAACATAAACTCATTTATAAGGTTACTTGCTATACCAGACGGTTGCCGTCATCTTCACAGTAGGACTCCACGGGAACAGAGCCCCCTTAAGAAGAAGGTCGAAACCCTCTTCTATTCAAACACGCTCCGGAACCCAGACGCCAGGAGGAGTTGGGTCTTAAGTTCCCGGCAGCCTTAAAGCTACCTCTCGACTACCAGAACGCCCAAGCATGCCAAATTTTTTGCCACATTTGCCGCCAAAGTCCAAACTCAAAGAAGGGGCTGAACCTGGAAGCCTCTACCGCTGGCTACAGCGGTCAGTCGAGTTTGGCAAGAAAGAGTTACTAGATCGTGGTGGCACGCTCAATGAAGGTTAATTCGGGCACCGTCTGTTGCTTAGACCAACTAATGCAATATAACCCATAAATATAAATTAACCCACTGACCTATCATCATAAGGTATAGAACGTTGGTAAAAAGTGCACCTCCGCTCTCATCTTCCGAGGAAAATACTTTTCCTTTATTTATTGTATCTTTCTTATAATCATTTAAAGTCTATTTTATTGACATTTTATTATAGACCACAAACTCATCTAGATTATATAATTTAAACTAGGAATTATAATTCTTAGAAGTGTCTTTATAGGGTACGTGACGAGACGAGTAACAGAGATTAAATTTGAATAAGTCAGATTAACAATTATATATAATTACCATAGATTACATGCTTATAGATAATTTAAAATAAGAATAATTCAAAATTCAACATATTGGATGTAAATTAAATACTTTTTCTAACAAGGTGTTGGATTGCAATGACAATACATAGTACTTATTTAAACAATTGTTGCAGAATGTTTAATTGTGAAACGATAACACAGGCACACAAAAAAAAAAAAAAGTCATGAACCAGAGGGGAGACCCCATTATTCTTAGGTTTTTGGGATCGCTGAAACCGAATATGACAATAAAAACTAATTTTAAATGTCAGTTTTCCCGCTAGCACCCCCGTACTACCTCTTAAGGGGTGAAAATTGAAATTTTTGTATAAAATCAAGATAGATGTGTATTTCTACGTTTTTTGGGATGCTGAAACCGAAAATGATAATTAAAAATAAATTTATGACCACTATCACCCCCTACCACCCCTTACGGGGGGTGAAAATTTAAATTTTTCTATAAAGTCAAGATAGATGAGTATTTCTACGTTTTTTGGGATGCTGAAACCGAAAATGATAACTAAAAATAAATTCATGACCACTATCACCCCCTACCACCCCTTACGGGGGGTGAAAATTTAAATTTTTCTATAAAATCAAGATAGATGTGTATTTCTACGTTTTTTAGGATGCTGGAACCGAAAATGATATTTTCGGTTCCAGCATCCCAAAAAACGTAGAAATACACATCTATCTTGATTTTATACAAAAATTTCAATTTTCACCCCTTAAGAGGTAGTAAGAGGGTGCTAGCGGGAAAACTGGCATTTAAAATTAGTTTTTATTGTCATATTCGGTTTCAGCGATCCCAAAAACCTAAGAATAGTGGGGTCTCCCCTCTGGTTCATGACTTTTTTTTTTTTGTGTGCCTGTGTAATTAAATGAGAAATAAGACGAGTTTTTTCACAACAATAATTCAAATTCTAAAATTAGTTGCATAGATTTCTAACCCAATCACATTTAACAAAGATTGCTAACATTATTCATATATTTAAATTATGTTAATAATACTGTGAAGCTATTGCGAGTTTACAATCTTTTTTGTAATAAAATATGTATATTATATTTTGTCGGAAATGTAATTAATTATCTAATTACATCTTTCTTTATGAATGAGGTTCTGTTGGACAATTATGTTAAGAAAAAATATCACGAACGAAATTTTATAAGCTGTGTTGGTTCTAGCAATACCCGGTAACATTTTACAAATTTAACATGGTAAAAATACAGATACATATAAATAATTTATTAGTTCAAAGATTGAGAACCAAAAAAACTCACCTGTTATAAAATTATTATTTTTTAATTATTTGTTTTTTTATTCGTCCTGATAACATCATCTATACGTTTTTTATTGGTTACTTCGTTCTAATAATAGTATTCAATCAATGCTAGTATCAAAACATTAATTATGTTTGCTTTTGCTTGTAATTGGAGCTGTAATAACCAGGAAAAATATATGAGTGTAATAGGTAACTCTGATTCCAAGAGGAAGTTATTGGCCATCAGTTATATCACATTTTTTTATCATGAAATGTTTCTGATTTCCATATAACGTATATAAAAGGTTTCTATTTCTATTCAAGGCCGGCAACACTGTTGTAAATCCTCGGATGTTGCAAGAGTTCATGGGCGGCGGTGACCACAAGTCATCTGTGACCCGCCAGCTCGTTTGCCCACCTCTTCCAAAAAAAAAAAATTATAAATAAAAATATGTTGCTCTTCTTGTACAGAAAAAAAGGAATCATGGTATAGAATTTCTTTTTTATTTCAACTTGCTCAAAATCAACATTTTTAAATTTTGGATTATAATGAAAATCTTATCGTTATAATGAATACAAAATGTTTTTTTTTTTCAAAATTTTTCATAAAACTTAGTGTTAAGTGGAAATAAAAACCCGTTGTGGTTTTTACCGATGTCAGTTAATATAAAGAGGCATTTTTGCATTGGATTATCTGATGACTCACCGGACACAAAATAACAGTAATGTTATGAAATACTCGTAAGTTGTGTGCGGTTTAATAATCTTATACTATTAGTTATAATTTAGTTTATTGACTCATATATACGATTACAGTACGTACATTTATGGTATATTTTCCTTGATTTGAATATTATTTAAAACAATCGTTTCCCACAAAATATAAAACCCAAAATTTATACAAGATTGGGTTTATCACCCGTCTCCGTCCGCGACTTTGAGTTATTAATTACAATAAGTAAATATAGGATTAAGATACAATACTGTCTTTTGCCAGCGAATTCGTCTACTATCTATGATACAATATTTACAAATATACAATTTTTAAGAATTATTTTATATTTATATTAGAAAAAAAATGTAATTTAACTATAATTTCCCAGATGCTGCTTATTTTTAATCTGAAAATCCGTTCATCATCCCTCCTACTTTATGTCCTTCCATGTCTCGACGGCAATGCATTTTCAAAAGTATATGGATGACACAATTACAGGTCAATATTGTGATTAATAAATTGTGACCTCAATCAATGAGACGATAATTCACTAAGTAACTGTAAAATATATCGACGATAAAATATTAAGATAATTTTATGTTGTATGTACGTAAATAAAAAAATATATATAATTATACAACGTGAAGTATTTGCAATAAATATATATATTATACTAATTGATATTATATATGTAGGTTTTGTACTTGATTGTTTGTGTGTAACTTTCTAACTTACTAACTAACTAACTAACTTACTAACTGACCGTGTCAGTGGTAGAAAAAAAAAGATCTTTATACAGACGGTTTTATATTTTAATTTTATATACGATCCAGCATAACAAGACTTTTTTATAAACATTGTGGGGAAAGCCGCTGGCAAGAGTTAGTACAGTTATAAATATAAAGGAAACATGGAATCTCCTCGGTTCTTTCCCTTCCATGTAGTCGTTAAACAAGTCTGAGATCCGGCTCTGCGATATTCAAAACATATAAATAAAAAAACTTGAATCTTTCATAATCGATTTTATTTGTTCATTAAGCTTTTAATTATTTAATTTTAATAACGAATTCCATGCATTAAAAAAACATAATAATTTAAACCACTGATAAACACTTTTTTTAGGTTTTTATTTCACTATGACGCACAATAAATAAGTCATTATTAATTGATGTAGAATTTATTTAAATTATTCTTTTACGTATGATATAAAAATTCATAAGATGACGTAAAGTGTGATGACTTTAATAAGCGACTATGTTACAATAGATTTAATTACTTGATTTTAATTAATATTAAATTTAATTCATTAAATATAATTAATATTAATCGGTCCTTATTGAATTATTTGTTAATTTATATAAGTTATAATAAGTCCTATATATAAGAACTTATAAGTTACAATAACTCCTATATATAAAAACAGTTATAATATTAATTTGTTTTCCTGTTTGTAGTTAATTTGCGAAGAATCTTCTATTATGTGCACAAGTTTGTATAAATGTAGAATACATAAATCAGCATAGATAAGGATTTCAAAATGTTATCGATATTATAGTATAACATATATTTTATATCGTTAAAAACATTTTATATTAGATGTCTTTAAAGTATTATTATCTAAAGAAATATTAAAGTAATATCTAATTTATAAAAAAAATTTGTCTCCGAAAATCTGTAATTTAAACTAAGAAAAGTATCGACAAATAAATCGATGTTGTCTCTTTCATATTAAATTATCGATATGTCGTTGTGTGCAACACTATCCACGAAGCAAGAACACTACATTGAAGTTTGAACACTCGCACATATAGCTATGTGAGGAGCGGACGTGTGTGCAATAAAAAATCACAAGATGTCTGCTAAGCACATGATCGCTTTGTGTCTCGTTCAGTGCGTACTATTTACGCGTAAGTAATGAGTGTTGCTAGTTTTTGTTGTTGATTGAAAAGTGAAATGTTTTGTGATTTAAAAATAAAATTTATAATTTAAGATTGCCAAGATGTTGCAAAATTTTTTCGTACGGACTACGACTATATCGACAGTACGAAGGCATTCTACAAAATCCACACAACACATAGGACTTGGGAGGCTGCGAAGGAGAGATGTGAATTTGAAGGTGCAGCACTCTTCTATCCGACTGACGACGACGAGGCCACGGCCGTCATCAATTACTGGAACAAAACCCAATCCTTCTCATGGATATTCATAGGTGTATCGACACCTAACGTTAAAGAAGTTTTTGAAACTATTGATGGTGAGCTTTAGTATACAAACTTTATTTATTCCCTCAGGGACATATGTTTTCTATTACTTATTAAATATTTGTTTTTTGTTTAAAATTTTCGAGATACAATGATAAAACTTGTATTTTAGAGGTGATCTTCTTGAACATATACAATACACATCGTTGTATGTTAGAGGTCAGAGATGCGAGACAGACGTCATTGCGATACAATTTGATTGACTATCATGAGATAATATTATTCATTAACTTACTTTATACTTAATACGTTTAAACACTTTATTGTTGTTATTATAGATTGAATAGCAAACAAAGTTTTAAGTTTTAGCAAATCTAAACAATGTATTCGGTAATAAAGTAGAGCTTATTCTTTATAAAATACATAACACAAATGCCTAAACAATGGTTTTAAATGTGTGTCTATTTGTTTGTTTGTTTGTTTCATCTTGGTAACAGTAATTAATGGTCTTTATATATAATTTGTTCTTATATATCTTATTCCTTGAGGTTTCTGTGAAGAAGGTTTTGTTATTTTGAAATATTATTCATCCATCACTCGTTGCTCCTATAAGAATCGTTCGATATATTGACATCAGATCCTATCGTTTCTTGCTCTTTATCAGAGATGACCTGAAGATAGCAGTTTCTCTATTTGAGAGGATAAGTGATTATACGACAGTAGAACTAAACGATGCAAAAGTGTATCTGCTTATGTTGCTTTCATTCTGGTTTTTCCAGAATAAAATATTCAGAAATTGCTTACCGTTTCATCTGATATCACGAAGGTCCACTTTCTTCGCTCAAATAAGCATGCTCAGAGATGTGACCTTAATTATTAGCACTTTCTGAGATGAACAGTTTTTAAGACAAAAATTGTGATATACGTATATCACAACTTTTTCTTAACGTTCATTTTATGTCATAATATAAATATTTTGTTACTTTTATCAATTACACCTTGTTATTAGGTAAAAAATTTAAAGGTATCTTTTTTTTGCCAAATAGACAATATAGTATTCAAAATATATTGCAATAATTATTTGTATGTAAGAAACAGGCTTCGTAAGGTCACTGACACAATGAAAATTACGTTATATATATGTAATGATGAATCATTGGGATTTTACAGTATTTTGTTTATTAATTTCAACACATTAATATATATTTCGAATTATTTATGGTATTTACTTAATAATGTCCATCTAACGTTTGTTAAAAATAAACAAATTAATTGATTAGGTAAACGGAAACTTGATGACATAGATATTAAAATTTCTAAAATTTTACCATATATGATTATTTTTCAAAATATTAGATACAAATTATACTTATATAATAATATATATTTTAGGTCTACCTATATTGGAGGTATACTCCAGATGGGGTCGTGGGGAACCCAACAATGCTGGTGGTCAAGAAGGCTGTGTTGTGATGAGGTTAGACGGTACACTTAATGATGATCAGTGTGGAAAGACATTTCCATTTATTTGTAAGAAGAAATTGAACAGTTTGGAATGGAATATGTCTTGTGACTTGCCTGATAAATGTAAGTTGATGACATTATACAAATGTTTTTGGTATAATTTAAACTGAAATTCCATAAATTTATTTTAGAGATTAGTTTTTTAATTTATAAACATTTTACTTAAACAACGTTAAAATATTCACCATATTTGTTGATTGATTTGTAAGGAAATTATTACCATTAATAAATAGATATCACTTTGTTTTCAGCGTATGTATACAGTCGACAAGGGAGATGCTACAAGTTCCACTTGGATCCAAGGAACTGGGATGATGCGTTCACAATCTGCAACGCGGAGCAATCATATCTAGCTATAATCAACTCGGATGAGGAAGCAGATCTTTTAGTCAACATCACGCTAAATGCTCCCAAAGACCAAGTAGAGGAAACAGACTTCATGACTGGAGCTGTCCACTTAGGGTTTAAGTTTAATCGACGATGGAAGACTATCAAAGGTACGCACTGACACATAAGATTAACATATTCTATTTATAGGAGGATCTTTTTCTACCACTAATATTATATAGGGGTTTTCCAGACTTTGTGTCTTATCGAAGTTTTTTTTTAAAGTATTCTTCCTAATTAATATTCCGTAGTTAGGACTGTAAATATAGAATTGAGTCGAATTGCGGAAAATTATTTGATTTTATAATTGTTATCAAAACAGGACATTTAAAACTATATTTACCAACTAATAAAACAATGAATATATTAGTAATAACATTGGTATTATTACGAGTATAACAAAAGAATTAGGTTCATAAGGACGCGTGGTTATCGAATATTTTATTTATAAAGTAATATTTAAAAAAAACTATATTATAAACATTATGTTTGTGTAAACAATCCAAAGTTATGACTAGATAATTAATCAACGTATATTTATTCCAAAATGGTATCGCTGAGACTCAAGTATTTGCTTAACTAACTTTCTCAGATAATTGAAATTCCAACGTAAAAAAATACCTTATTTTATATATTTATTTCAGGGGATAGCTTACTGAAGAGTGGATACGCAAAATGGGGAACAGGACAGCCGGACGGGAAGGGCGAAGAGGAGTGCGGCTCAATGTTTTACAATGGAAAACTAAATGACATACGGTGCACACAAAAATTATTCTTCATATGCGAACACGAACCAGCCATTTTGACAGCGGATTACGACTTCAGGTTTGGTCAAAGTAACTAACTACCTGGGGTCTATTTGTAGTGGGGATATCTTTAATTCATATTCATTATTTATATTGAATTACATTTGTACTGATGATGTTTGATGGTTCTGATGATGTAAATAAGGTTGGATGGTGACTGCATGTACGAGTATATTCAAGTAAATAGGTGCTAATTAAAATTATTGTTTATATATAAAACGTTGCCATATTTCAATAAAACTTGAATAGAATTAATCATATATTTTATTTTGTGCATAAAAACTTCCCTTATTACAAAAAGAAATTTCAACTTTTTTTTTATTATTATTTTACACCATTTACATTTAATCCGTTTTAACAACAATAGAAATACTCACTTAAATGTAATTTATTAAAAACAGCACTTATAAATTAATAAAGTTTACAGATAAATAAGTAATAATTGGCACACTAAATGAATAAATCTCCACGAAGAGAAAACGTTGATAACTTATGTTCCTTGATCTTTGATAGATGACCCCACATCCGCTATCTTTTAAGATATGTTAGTACATACGTCTTAAGATGTTACAAAGAGGTATAAATTGTATAAATTAAAACGAGAATATGAGAATTACAAAATAATATAAAAAGATATAGAATAATCATTAAATGTAAAAAAAAAACATTAGTTTATTACATAAGTATTTTAAAATACCCTCAGTCGTCTCGAAATACGGCTTTCCCCACCAGGGGTAGATACTTAACAAACACTCCCCCGTAACTCAAAAACTCTCTGACAGGCTCAAAGAGAAGCACCATCCAGTAGACCAGGAGTAGGTAAAAGAATACACTTACTAGGAAATCAATGACGTATAAACTGAAACAATGTCGATGTCATGTATCAGATGTTTGAAAAGAAACATTTTAATAATCTGGTATATTTCCTTAAAATATCGACTACTCACATGTTATTATGAAGTTTTGCTTTCGGAAGGTTTTCTAACTTCTCTTTCAGACAGTATACTTTGCCGCCTATCATACAGCTCTCTATGTACGGACCGATTTCAATAATCTTCAAATCCATCGGGAATGTTGCGAAGTCGGCTTTATTTAGCTTTCTTGCTAGATCTTTAAAATTATGTGTGTCAAACCACCATTCTCTCGTTGTAAAGTATTGTAATACTTCAAGACCCACTGATATACGTTTTTGTATTCGAACCATGCTGCAATTTTTATTTAATAATTATTAACCTCATAGCGAGCATGAGATTTCAATATTGTTAAATATGTCTCGTCCAAATTCGACTGTTTAGTGACAAATTATATTTTGTTTTAGGAAGTAATGCTGGTGGACAAATTATTATAAGAATATAAATACGGGTGGAAAAGTTGTATTGATTGCAACAATAAATTAATTAGATACAATATTAAAATAATAGAGAGATATCCTATTGAAACTTACAATCTCCTCTGACCAAATATGAGCATCAAGAAATCGATGATGTATGCTGGAATTATATGGTAGAAGAACACGCAGAGTTCGTGAAGTAGTTTGTTATGTCGTATGTTACCGTCCGGATACCAAAGAGGCATTTCAAACGGATATTTCCGGACGGTTGCCTTTCCTACGTCGAGTACCTCCTTCCACGTATTGTTCCTATCGTCGCCTGTGGTTAGATTAAATACAGGTATCGCTTCTGGTCTGTAATTTAATAGTTAGATTATGTTAGCAATAAATAATGTTAAGAAATGTTAAATTTGTTTTAATTTATCGTGATTATATCAAAATTACTATTGCACCTATCAGTTTTATTAAAATAATAGGGTATGACGATAATGGCGTTGATAGCAATGTCCACTGGTATGACCTCGGCGTGATAGTGTCCATAGCAATGCATTGATCTGATGACTCCTTTACCAGCTCCTATCATCAACCCTATTGGTCCATTAAGATTGTCCACCCAGCCAGGGCTCGGTTCTTTGAAAGATGGTGTTACTGAAATTAAAATAATTTAAAGTTTAAAAGAAATTTTCACTCAAATCGATAAGGCCTGCAATTTTAAAGAACTTTATAACAACATTCATACCGATGCTAGGACGGACTACTATTGCGGGCAGTTCTGGATAACTGTCCTTAACAAGAGCTTCGGCTAACCGTTTCGAGTAGGTATAGGAATTGGGGTGCCTCTGCATCAATGTTGGTGCTAATATGTTTAGCTGTTCATCAGTCATCCAGCTCGCCGCACGAAGTACTTCGTGAGGGTCGGAAGGTGGTGCGTGAACCTGAATTTAAGCAATTTTAAGTAATAATAGTAATTTACCAAATTAAGCAAACGATTCGAGTTATTCGGATGGTGATCACATCAGCCTTCAGATTTCTCCTGATCTTGTAACATAAGGAAAAATCACAGTTTTACCGGAAATACCGGATATGATTTCAGTTGACAATAACAATTTAGAAGGTTATATTAAATAGTGTCAAATTAAAATGTGATATAGTTTCAATAAGGTTATAGCATAATTACCATTTCCGCCATTCTCTCGTAATCAGGGTAACAGAAAGCTGTGGAGAGATGTATGAAGGCTGCAATTTTGTCCATTTTTTTAGCGACTTCTATAACTCGGAGCGTTCCTTTCGTGTTCATCTCCAGACCTTCTTTCAAAGGAGCCTCTAACCGCAGAGTAGCGGCGAAGTGAAATACTATTGACACCTGAAACACAAAACAATTATTGTATTAAAAAATCCATTTAAAATTCCATCCAGATCAAATCGTTTTGGATTCGTGGAAAGTAGAAAGACATTTAAGTAATATTATTTTTTCTTAATTATGAATAATGTGATTTAATTTAATGTATAGAAATATAGATTTTATTTACCTCATTACATATTTCTTCTAATTGTTTGCTATCAATTCCTAGGTTGTCATATTGTATGTCACCAGTTACCGCGACAAGCTTCTTCATAACATGAGGCTTTTCTTCACGTATTCTGGAGAATAACTGAAATATAAATTCAAAACATTTATAATCTTTATAAACTAGTAGTAATCTTAATCAAGTAGCTTTAATGATTAAAGCTGATCATAAAAGAAAGTTGATTAACTAATTTATTTTATAAATAAATTTCAACTTTGTTACTCACGGGTAGTTGCCACATATCCTCAATCCTCGTTTCAGGGGATTTCCCGCGTTTGCTCCGCACCAGTGCGTACACGCGATCCAAGTCTGGCACGCTATATAGGAGTTTCTCTATCAGAACCTTTCCCATGAGACCAAGAGCTCCCGTGACCAGCACCCTACGACCCTTGTACCACTCGTTCACTTCTGATGACATTTTGACCTAAAAATAAGAATATTTACTTATTAATAAGACATAACGGAACACTCATGATTGAATGCTAAATAGAAAAGACTAGTTATTAGCTAGTTATTGATACAAGTCGATACAAGTTTAACGCCCCTAACTGTAAGTGCTAATTAGATTACGTAAAATTAAAAAGTATTTTTCTATATTTTTTACAGTTATTTTCTGCTTGTTTGTGTGATGGACTATTTGAATTGATGGTATTTAATTGATTATTGATTGATTGATTGCTAACTCATCTTAGAGGCTGTGAAGGAATTTTAAATCAACAAATGTATTTTGCTTCATTCATGCCTTTCTTTTCCTTTCACTCTGAAGTACTCTTGGTATTTTAAGCTGTATTCGTTTTACTTTTAACTCATATTGTTTACACTTTCAATATTTTTTATATAACAAATAATGAATACTTTATTAGACAGACTTTTCTAATCACTAAACTTCTTTACACTGACTTAAAGTCTCAATTTTACTACGAAAAATACGACTACATTATAATTAAGTTCAGAATTAGTGATATTTTTAAATTCATTCATACTTGTTAATTTTCCTTTTAGTTTAAAATATATGCAATTACCAGTGTAATTGTGAAATTGCTATTAACAAAGTTCAGGACCAGATTATTACGTTTCGATTATTGGTTTAGAATCACCCAATAAATACTACCGTCTCTTGATTGATTTTTATGAACCGGTAGTTTAATGTTAACAATTATAACTTCTTTTAAAATACACAATAACTTTTTATATCATTTTTATAAGAATCTTCCTTAATGTTCAAATTTTTTAGTGTTGTCAGTAATAATTATATTAAGAACGTTTATAAAAACATGGCATTGTTATTAACTGATCTTTAGACTTCATTCACCTTGTAATATTATTTAAATGTTTTATAATTATATTTAACGTATGAAGTACTTTAACTCGTAACCGCATTTGTTTCGTAATATCGTGATTATGTAAGGTACTGGGCTTGAAATTACATTTTACCACAAATAGTTAGGATCATTTCTAACTATATAAGGTTGTGTTTTACAAAGTATCAAGAGACGTGCAACTTTATATTTTTTCTTAGAAAACAAAGAATAAAGTTGTTCTGAATTGAATTATGACATGTCATTATTAACATGTAGTCAGTCTACTTAGTTTCGTGAGAAAATATTTTCAACTTTTGAACGTCACCAGAATACGAGTATACTTGTCATGTCAATGACCCTACTAACACTGAAGTGCTTACATTATAATTAAATCGAATGATTATAAATATATTTTAAGGAAGTCATTATTATAAAATACTGATTCTATAGATCATTAATGTACGATTTGAGCAAAAAGGTCAATCCCGGATCTTGCTTAGACCTTTTGAAAAAAAAAAAAACATCAGTTCATTCTTCTTTTTTTTATAACATTATTAACTAATTATATAACCACATTATATGTTATATAATTTAGGGTTAGGTAATGAGTTGGTTTATTAAAAAAAAAAACTTTTTAACGGTTTGTTTACTCCGTTAATTTAATACGTAACATTAAAATACTTTTCATTAATCACGAACGAACATTGTTCGTTCTGTATTTGTTTTCACTTTTCTCGGATGAATGGATAGATGTCTGTGGACAGGAAAAATTTTCATTACTGTCGAGAGATGGCGCTGTTTATAATTTACTGATTTAGTTTATTTTCATATTTAATTGTATTACTATTTTGTATTATTATTAAGCACACTTTTGGTAATTATTTAGTAATTATAAATAAACGTGTATTTAATATTTTTTTTCTTCAATAAATAATAATCATTTTACTTAAAAATCAATTGTTTTTTATTAACATTTATAATTTTGTCAAAGTTCATTCGGAAAATACCTTGGGTATTTGCATCTTCACTGATTTTATTTTATTTTCATCGTTTTATCTTATAACTAGATTTAATCATAATTAATAGTGAATATATAACATATTAATATATAAAGACATATCTTTATATACTCAAAAAATATTTATTCCAGGTTAAATATCAGAGCAATTTTAAAGATATTATAAACGAGGAAATAAATTTGTTAGTTGTTTACTTACATATATTTCTTGTTTATTAAATTTTATTATAACTTATAATAGACAAAGAAAAATAAATAAGTTATTTTATTACTATACATATATTCGCATTTATATTTTTTAATAAAATAATCAGTTTTTAAAAATCATTTGACAAATCTTAAAAAAATAAGCCTTAATTTTATTATATAACTAGTATTAATAATATTATTAATATTAAATATCAATTTAAAACTATAATACTCAAATATATATCAAAAATTAGATTTATAGATCTAAGTGTGTTCACTAAGTTCTTGTAACGAGTTTTCAAGTGGAGAAAGTTTGGTCTGAGGAACCTTCCATTCATGTAATATTATATAAGCCAGTTATATATACTACTGTATATTGTATTAGGTAATTATTTCATTATATATATGTATATATAAGTATGACGTAAATAACAAAGTTTTTAAACAAACATGGGTTTTACCAAGTTTAAATTTTTGTTATTCCATATCAGGTTTAAGAAGATTTTTATTAATATTATACTAAAACTATTATTTTAATATATCTTTGTACTAATAGGTATGTGTGTGTATGTGTGTGTATGTGTAATGAGAATATAATTCACATTAGATTACACGTTTTTAAAATAAAAAAGTTATAAACTGTTAATATTAAATCGACTTACTTGTCAGGGTACGAACTTAATCTTTAAAACCACAAAACTTTATATTATAAAATATGTAAGTAACATTCATTCACAATAACACAATACCTATTAGCCAAAGGCCGCTAAGCGCAGGTGTGCGCAGGCGCAGACTGAGAGAAATATACAATCTAACTCACCTGGTAGGAGGTTACCTAACCTGAGTTAGCGAATAGAAAATCATGTTTTTATTCGCATTGGATAATCAATACACGAAAATTATAGATTTTTTTTATTGTGTATTATCTAATGATGTAATATAATTAAAAGCTAATTATGAAGATATTATTTTTTATTGTTTTAAAGTATAAATGAAAAGCAGTTAATTTTTGGAATTAATTTAATTCAGACATTATCTCAAAACTTATTAATTTTTCTTATAAGATTAAATGACAAGAGTTTATTAACGTCCTGTCTAAAAAAAATATGAAACCTAAGGTATATTTGTGCTATATTAATAATGTTTAAAACTGTGCCGCCATCTAGTACTCATAAGATATATTAATGTCCTTAATCATAAGGTTACATAAAGGCCTATCTACTTTACTTATAATGAGTGTTTTATATATAATCTTCTAAAACTTTACACAGATGGCGCTGTACACAAAAACGGCAATTTCATTATTCATTCATTTCATTCAAAGACATTTTATTATCATATATCATTTATATTCAAAACGTCGGTCATAACTTAACATTATAACGTATAAAACTATAAAATAAAGTAATCTCAGAAATCCATTAACAATATAGCTGTAAGTAATAGCCGTATTAAGTATGCCATTGGCTATGGTTCATAGCAATTTTCATGGCTCGTTAATGACTTCTGAACTCCAAGGTACCGGTAAAGAGAAAGTTGTCCACCTCCTGGGCACAAGTAACCCACACATCTTCGTAGCGTAACTTCGGTCCCATTGAAGTTCATAGTCTTAAGGACACGCATGTGCATACCACGTAATCAGTCGTAAATGTTAAATTTTTATCAACTTTTAGTGAACGTAAACATATATTAAGGCGTTATTGAGGTCCCTATAATGAAAGTTTATTAGGCTAATCAAGTTACAGTGTTAAGCAAGTTTTTTTGTAGGTTATGTTCACTAGTGCTTATCATATGATATATCACCTGGCTGCTCTCGGCCTTGATATACGATATGGTAATTCGATCAACAAGTGGAGTTGAGGTACAGTGAAGTTTTATAATTAACTTTTCCATGTACAGTTGTCATCTGGACCCTCAAAGTTAAACACGTCTCTATGTGTTGTGATGCGTCGAAAGGAGCTATCTTTGATTCCAGGTGGCAAAAGAAGTTTAATTGCTACGAGGACTAATCAACAAGAGCAGCGCAGGATGCAGGGACCCCGAAGTCATTTGCCTAGAAGCTATTCCTCACCGGCTTCTCAGAAAGACAAAAGTCCAGACGCAACACCTAAAAGCTATGTCTTGCGAAGCTTTTCGTCTCCCGAACCTAATCATACTGAAAGTCAAAGAAATTCTGAATCTGTCTTCAAGCCAAAATTCCATGGCTCCAGAAGTGAAGTAGATTCTGATTTAGAAAACTTAGATCACTTTGAGGAAAGCTTACTCGACATTGACGCGGATAATTATGATTTTTATAATCAATACCAAAAAAGTCCTGAAACAGAGGAGCCTAAGCGAATTTTAACAACAATGCTTCCCGGCAGTGGGTTACAGAGGGTTGCTATTAGACCCATAACTTCACATCGAATTCAGACCAACATGGCAGCCACGAAACAGCCGATAAAAGAAAACAAAAGTAAGTACCAATAAGTCGATGAAAATTTTTAACTATTCTTTGATTTATTCACAAGAATGTAGGTTAAGGTGGTAAACGTTAGATCGCTCACGTCACCCACGCAATGCAATTGTCATAGAGACAGATTAGTATTTATTGTAAGGTCATGGTTTGGAAACCAATAACGAGGTCGACTTTCTTTTTAAATTATATCATCTCAATAAAATATTACATATCTGAAGTTTTGGGTAAGTTCGAATTATAAAGATAAAAAAATATCAAAGACTTTTTATCTTTGTAGCTTGTTTCTTTCTTTTTGTTTCTTTTGTCAATTGAAATTACTGTCAACTTGACAGTCCAGCTTACACATTATAAAAATGTGCAACTGCTGTTGTTACCTACTTCAGTTCTACAGTTCTGAGTTTTGCTTAATATTAAATTCCTAAAAATACAAAATTTAAACGCAGGGCTAACCCGCTTAAACTTTCGGCCACTCATCGTTAAGATGCCAAGCCAGATCACTGATGAGCCCGAGTGCGAGTCGATCCCAGGGCTGGAAGAGTTACAGGCGTCACCAGAATTTGAGCTAGAAGCAGCAGTGTTAGATCGAGAGTTAGACAAAGCGGAGGAGCACTTGAAGAGGGAAATTGCTATTGCCGCTGCAGAAGATTTTGAAACGGTATGTCTATTTACTAACCTATATACTATACTATTTACCCTTACTTTACCTCCACTAACTTCAACACTAGTTTAGTTAATTTTCCAAAATTACTTTTAATACTTACCAGTTTGTTACAATGACAAGTTTACCGTAAATTTATAGATAATAAATATTAAGTATGATATTCCATAAACGATCAATCGTTAAAGAATGCTTGGAGAAAAATAAACAAATAAAAAACATTAAATTCGTTTTACATATAGCATCGGTTTGTGCCGGAATTTTGTTTACGACTTCCATATAACGAGATTAGATTCACCCCATCACACCGATGTGTAATATACAGATATCTTTCTACATATAATAATGTATTAACAAGATTTTGAGAATTATTTGGAAAATTAATATTTATGTATGTATGTGACATTTATGAAAATTTAACTTAACACTAAACCTACCAAGTACCGGTCAGATTGACCGTTCTTAAACTATTGTAAAACTTACACATTTTTAAACGTTATAATATCGTTATCAAACTACATGACAATTCTTAGAATATGCATATAATATTTTCTAAACTCTTCACTTTTAGTTAGTTCAATTATTACCTGCGTTATATAATAAAATAACTTTTAATTACCGGTCAATTTCACCGCGTGCGGTAGGAACAGGTATACAAGAATTGTCGGTAGGTTTAGTGTTAAATATCGTTAAATAACTGTGAAAGTTGTTTTTAAAATCGGCGTCGGTGTGAGAGGCGGCCGAGAGCACGCTAAAGCTCGTGACCTACTCTAAGATCCATCAAAGGTTGCGACACACGGACGGCCCAAATTTTACATAACTATCAAATATCAAGATATATTTAGTGTGACGACTTGATTTATTCGACTGCTATTAGTGGAAATAGTATTTTCCTCATACCTTTTTATTAATACTAGCTGTGCCAACGACTTCGCGCGTAATTTGTTTTTTAAATAAAAGTAGCCCAAATTACTCTTTATAACATCAGCTATTCAATGAGCCCTATTAAAAACCACAGATTAGAGGGAACAAACAGACAGAGCGACAAAGAAAAATAAAAATATATATACACATTCACATGTTTTTAGTGAAAAGCTGTAATTTGAAATTATTAATCGACACTAAAATTTTATTTATATGTATAGATTTACGTTTTATTTTGTTTGATTATTATAAAAATATATTAATTTTAATTAAAATCAGTAAAGCATTATTACTATTAATAGTAGTGATGTAATTAACAGTTTACTTTATTGTATGTTTTTGTTTGTATTGAATCGATACTTTACTTCATGATTTAACAGTTTATAATGATTTGAAATTACAATAACTAATACTACTAGGAACTTCAAATACTATTACGAGTGTACTACAAACGATACACGAACTCGGATAAAAAAAATCCAAAATGGCGGATTTCCATACAAATTCCCCCCATTTAAATACATAGAATTTTCATAAAAAAAATTGCCTTGTATTTCTTTTCTGAAATCTATATATTTTTTATAGTCTATAACAAAATACGTTTGTTTCAAGAACCCTTTCTTAATTCTCATTATATAATTAATTTTAAAGAGGAAAAAAAAACTTTTAAATTAGACAATAGCCGACACAACTCAAACAACAAAGCTGATATGAATAGAACGGCTAGTTAGTTAATCTTTATCTTTTATTTCTTTTTTTAATAACGGATCAAAACTACTACGCGCTGTATTACGTTCTCGTACACAGCACGTGTTCTCGCTATAAAACTGCACCGCCTCAAACGATAACATGACGTAACCGGCTCTTTTAAACAAAACGTTGTTTATAAGAATACATTAATTGTATTCCTAATTCAGCGTTTGCCAAATACGCAGTACGTCGTATCAGTATTCAGTACCATAGTAACGGTACCCGACTCGTTAGTGTTGTGTTTTATATTGTTTTGTCACATTGTGGTTATTGCGGTTTAATTAAATGCACGGAAACTGTATTGTGTTAATATTGTTTACAACTCCGTTCCCGTGGCAGCTGAACGTGAACGTCGCGTGATCGATAGCATTGTTGCTTAGGGACTACTGTTGGGGTGAACCCGTTCACAGAGTGCTTGGAGCTCTTTACACACTGACACGTATGAACCGCTCAGGAGGAATGAGTGCGCCTTGACCTTGCGGCGCGGGGGCCGAGGTGCGCGGTGACGTCAGCGCGGCCGGCACGCGATTCGGCTTTCGGGTGCGATCCTCGGCGGACGGCATCCGCGCGGTGGTCAGCGGGGTTCCAAATTTTGCGTCGAAAATACCGGAGCGGGCGCCGCGACGGTGAGCCGGGAAACTCGACGCGCTCATTCCGCGAGCCGGCGCCGACGCCGACGCGCCTCGAACGACCGACCGACCGAACAATCGCGACATGCTCGGACCTCGTCATGGGTAATGTGCAGTGCTGCGCTAGCGACCTCCAAAAGGGGAAATTTCCTAACATACCGAAAATCAAGAAAAAGAACAAGAAGAAGCAAAAGAAAAAAAGTGAAAATATTAACGGAGTTGGTGGTGCTAAAGGAGACAATATTAGTGGTAGCAAATTAGACACAGTGGCGGAGGATACTACTGATCGTGCGGCGCCCAGAGAGGCGCAAGCGCAGGCCGTACCACCGGATATCAAAACAGTCACAAAGTCGCAGGAGTCCCCGACTATGACACAACCCAGCGACTCCAGTTCCGATAAAAGCGACCACCCGCAGAACGAATCTATGGCGGCTGCGAGAGAACGCTTCTTCACTCAGGTAATTATATTTTCTAATACAAGAGTCTCCTTTTAACTAATAGGAACAAGAAGCAACCGCTCACCGGAACGACATAATCCTCTTATCGTAGCGGAACGAATCGTAGTCTCGGAGAGCGCTCTGTTTTACATCATTTAATGTCTGATAAGGAGCGTTTAATGATATTTGTTTGTTTATCTCGAGTGGCATATCGAGTAAATAAAACAGATGTGTGCAGTCGTAAGGTTTTACGTAACGCAATTATCTACAAGAATATATTTATACAAATTAAACAATATCAATTAAAATATTTTGTATTGAATTACTTTTAAGTCAATTATACGAGGGCACGGCTGCATGTTAATTAAGAAACACGAGGTGTGATTACAATATGTTATCTGAGGTATCCAGACGTAAAATATTTAAAGTTTAAATACTGGTTTTCCGTGATGATCTAATGTGCATTGATTAGCTGTCAAGGATACCACAGCGACCTCTCGAGGTGCCTTGAAGTTAAGTGTATAACTAGACGATCGTCAAAATATACAAACTTGATTTTAATATAAAATTATTGGAAATTTAAACATAATTAATATTATACATATGAATTTATATTCAATTATAATGTACAATATATAAAAATCTGTTGCTTTGCCATCAAAATGTTAGCTCAATTCGGTAGGTGTGATCCAGTAACGGCCAGTTATTACAACAACGGATACATTAATCTGAAGTGTTAAGGAAACGGGGTATACCATATCCTAATTTTACATCTTCCAAGTGGATTGGGCTACATATTGGCTTACAACTAAACATTATTTTTGTGACCATGCAAATGATTAAGAAATTTCATCAGAAATATGTTTATAATGCAAATATTCAACTATAATGTATGTTTATAACAAAACCAACAACATTTGTCACCAAATTTCGTGTTTCACGTCTTCTATTACGACATCTTAGCTATCCATTTATTACAGCCAAGTAAATTGTACGATTAGTGTTTAGTTAATTAGAGATTAAATTAAATTAATATATACATATGAATAAAATTTAAGTGTCTTTTTGTAATTTCAAATTAACAGCTATTCACTAAATGTATATGAAAGAATAAACTGTACTTATATTAAAATTTTAAAAAAATCTCTGTCTGTCTTTCTGTCTAAAACGGCTGAATCGATTTTAACAGGACTTTCGCTGACGAATAACTGTATTAGGTTACTATTATTTTAAAAAACATATACAACGTGAACGAAGTCGGGCGCGCAGCTGGTATAAAAGTAAATACATATATTAATTAACTAGTTAATTTAAGATGGACAGACCGGCAGTGTGTCTATTATATTTGTTTATCATTTGTTGATTTAACAAACCTACCTCATAAACAAACGTGTTTATTATTATATTTTAAAATTTATTTTCTTACTATTGACAGTTAATTTATATTTAAACAATAGTAAAGAGACATCACAGACAGATATAAACAATACGAAATATTGATACTTAAATAAATAGTAGCTATTATAGACTAAAATATACATATATACATATATATATATATATATATATATATATATATATACTATTTTTTTACAATTTATTTTCTATTACAGCTGTCATTTTCATGCTATAAATTGCAAAAAAAAATATTGCTAGAGAATTCTCTTAAAAAACCTACCGTTTCAAATTGTGATTTGAAATGCTACGTATTTTCCGTAGATTTGGTTACAGTTTGAGACGAAGAAAGGATAAAACAATGTATTAAAATAATAAAACACGACATGTAAATAAGACAAGGAAACGGTGAATTTGTTAAAAATATAAAAAGCACTTCACGTCTCCATTTCTTGGTATCAATTCTCCCACACTTGAGTTCAAACGAAATTATTCAATTTTAAAATTAGATATACAATAATAGCCGGTCGATTCCCGACATTCGTTTTGCTCATGACTCGTTGAGTCAGCGAAAAGTGACCGATTCTGAATACACTCGTTTCTGGAGCAGATCCAGCTTTATCCCGAAATAGACTGTTCCGAGTTCGTGGTAGTTTTATGTTGTTTGTTCCGATTTCGTGTTCCGACCCATTGGCACCGATGAGTTGTTTAGTTTATTATATGCCATATTGGAATGATTGTCGTAAATTAAAATGTATGTATGTATGTTTGTTATGCAATATAAGAAACAATGTCAATAGGAATGTTATTTTCAATACGTGTAGGTGTATCGTTATGTTGTGCTCAAAGATATTTTTAATACATTCGCTCTACGCACAAATAAATTGTAATGTCTCAATGAATTTAAAAATATGTAATATAATTGTTGTTGCGAAGTTATTTTAATAATTTATTACCACATTGTATGTTGTACAAACACACACACACACACACACACACAAAGAGAGAGAGAGATAAATAGATAGAGAGAGACACACATATATACATACGCACGCACACTATGAATTATTTTACACTATTCCTATGTTTCTAACAACATGTAATATATTTGGCAAACTTTCAAACACTATATGTAAGTCGACGTACAGATAACATTAAATTATAATGTCTAATCTATTACGTTTAGAATAATCATTGAATTATTTAAAAAACATTATTAATTATTGCTAAAGATCAGTCTTAAAATAAATAATACATAAAAAAAAGGTTCTAATATTAATAGTTTTTAAGAAAATATGTATACTATTTATTTATTTATATATTTTCCACTTTGATTCCATACCAGTGATCATTTGTGTACGTCAAATGGAAGTGACAGGAGGGTCTATTTTGATATCGTATGTATCAAAATAAGCCCTTCTGTAAAGACACTCTCCAACTTAAAATAAGGCTAGGAGGGTTCCAAACGCGCCCTGGTCTGAGAAGAACCACACAACAAACTCAGCCGGATTTTTTTTTATTGTGATCACTGTTGCACAAATGTCAATATATTTAGTGAGCAATGTATGTACGAATAACTAGAACCATCGCAATCAATTCGATAAGCCGTCCCAATAATAATTAATAATAAGAAAAGGGAAATCCGTGGCTAGCAATACAACCAGTCACCGCAAGCAGCACCCGTTCACGAGCATAACGCACGGGTCAGCCATCATTTTTATTAGCTATTATTTGATTTTTTTCTATCTTATTATTATTCAGGTATTGCTGATACACAATATAAATATATAATTCTAAAAAAAAATATTCAATTTTGTTCGTTATTGTTATACGTTAATTCGGAGTAGCGAAGGATTTTAGGGAAATATATGTTTTTTTTAAACTTTAATTTTTAACTGTTAAGTAACAGTTTATATGTGTGAGAGATATACATATATTTGTTTTAACGCACACTACGATTACGTTTCTGCTATTGGTCTAAAACTCTCGGCTTCACGTGATTCGTCAATTTAATGAATTAAATTTAAAAATATCAAATATGACGTTTGTAAACTGTTATAAATTAATAAAATTATCATAAATATAAATCATCATATTAAATATATTCAAATATAATAATAAAATAGTTTTTCCGTGACAAATTTTTTATTTTAATATCTGAAGTGTAGTTTGATTTTGTTTACATTTACCGTGTATGGAATAAAAAAATACCGGACACGTGCGATTCGCACTCGCCTACAGTGGGTTCCGTATAAATTTGTAGATTACATATAGTTCTGGAAGTGAGTCTTGAGCTGTAACTGTATTTCAGACTTCACTTCTACTCACTCTTCTACTTACTCACTTTCACAGACTTCGGAGATAAGGAGGGGTAGGCATTTCTTCATTATAAATAAGAATTTATGTGTCGTAAAAAAATATATATATTTTAAAATATCCACATCAAACATTTTCCTAAGATGATCATGACCTAGACCTAGACCTAGGACCCCCTATAAGAATATTTTTTGTGATTTATTTACAAATCAATAGTTTTCAGATTTACCTTGGACTTATACTATAGGTCAATTTTGACTTTCTTGCTTTGCATTTTTGGTGCCATGGATGGCTAAAAACTGCAAATGGCGGTGGGCGCCCTATATTTTTTTAAAGTAAATTTAGAATATTTTTTTCACAGCTTCAAGGGCCTGAAAACTTTAGTATATGTAAATAGTTTTAATTTCAAATCGATTTCTCTACGCGTTCTCGAAAGTAAGGGTTACCCTTAATTTCAGACAAGCAGACAGATAAACGGTCTGACGGACAACAAATTGATCCTAAAGGGTTACCGTTTTGTTCCTTTGCCTTAAAAGGGACTTTTCTTGTTTTTAAGGCTCCCTTACTTAGGGCGCCCTAAAAATGTGATTATTATGAATAAATTTTTCTAATGAAAATGCTTTGTTCTAAATGATACTGAATCTTGGTGTTTAGATATCCGTTTGTTTATTTGTTTATGTACAACCTTAATCCTATTATTCGAGAAAACAGAATTTTCATTGAAAACTGTTGAAATTATCTCATTTTCACTGTCATATTTTACAGGATAACAGATAATTTATTAATTATAAGCTAATAAGCTTGCCATTTACTTTAATTTCAATGAAAAATATAATATTACTTGAAAGTAAAAAGGTTTTTTTGAGGTTTAACCTTTTTGTATATCATTCAAATGTCATGCATAAATTAAATTAGCAGAATTATTCTATGTTTGAATTATTCGCAATAAAATCTATATTAAGATGTATCTAAAGTACATGCAATTGATACACAGCACTTGTAGAAATACGTATGAAAATGTAAGTATTATGCCAATACTTGTAAGCACTCTTGTATTTCTCAGTACTTTTATAATAGATACGTAATATTTTAAAGCCGTACATGTAAAACTAAATGTATAAACTAGTGTTGATAATGTATTTAATTTCAACATTAATTAACATACTATGAAACTATGTCACTGTAACTAGCGTCCCGTCGCGACTTTGCATGTGTTCACAATTATTCTTTAAACATTTTGTGATATTTTTTTAGACCTTGAGTTACTTTATTGTATTTTTAATAAAGATAATTATGTTTTCTTATAAAGATATAGCCTATATGGATCATTCATAATGTAGAAATAGAATGGTGAAAGTTTTTTTGAAATCGGTTCAGTAGTTTATGAGCCAATTCGTTACAAAAATACATACAAAAATATAAATCTTTTCTCTTTATAGTATTAGTATCTACTCGTATTAAAAGAACTTCGCTCCAAGGGTATTAATTAATTATTATGAGGTATGGAGTTTGGTAGTTTTTTTATACACATACAAACATGGCATCCAGGAGTCAGTGAGTGAAACGGGAGCAAAAACATCATAATTACTCCAGTAATTTACAACGAATTATGTGACAAACACACGCACAGAAGAATGTGTTATATTATAATATTGATGATATATTAGTGATTCCGACTTCTGATTAATTCATTAAGGTTATATTTATATTATTTGGTTATTAACCAATATTATTGATTTTATAACAATAAAAATACTATGATTCTTATAGTGTATGATCGATTAATTATTATATTTTTTGGTAGGCGAAGACGCGGGGAAAAGTTTGCTTGTAGAACTGAAATGGTAGTGGTAAAGTTTGTTGTGAAAAGTATTAGTAGTAATGAGTGGTCTGTAGATGTTCAAGGCTGGTTGACGCTAAATGATAAGACATACACACATCATCATGTGAGATTTTCCGATCTGTTTACATAACATTTTGTTTGGATCCCATATTGGATATATATATATATTAATTATGAAATCAATATAAAGTATTTTTTTATTTGTGTTAATATTTTAGTTTATACTCAATTTATAATATATTTATAAATTTACTGTTAAGTATCTTACTCCACCTAAAGTGATATCCATAAAAAATCGTTAGTTCAATTTGCAGCTGAATGTCGGTATCCTTATTTCACAATATAAATCTAAAATATAAGAAATATTAAAAAGCAAGCGTCTATTCTCTTCAATGATTATTACATTTTTGTATTTATTTTCCAAAAACACGAAAACAAGTATTTCTATTACCAATCCGAAAGATAATCCAAATTTTTATGCTACTTTTAAAATCACCAACTTGAATAAAAATTTAACTTTTTACTTTTAATTTACAAACATTTGTACATATATTAAAGTATATATATATATATATGATAATTATGATAATATCCTTAAAGTGTATATTTATCGTGAATTAATAATAGTTTTAAATTAAACTCTATCACCCACTTGTCCTATTTATAGTATTCATAATATTTTGTAATTAATATTTCCGAGGTAATTTGAAAAACTACATACTAATAGTGAAATTGTAGAGTGATTTATAATTACTTTATTTAGATGTGAGTCACTATATAATATGTTACGTATATACATACATATGATTACACAACTTATTTAATGTTTTTTAAATATGTTTTTGTAAGTACAACATATTTTAAATATGTTTGATTTTACGATTTCGTTTATTCCTACCTTCAAGGCCGGTTACACTCTTGTAAATCCTCGGATGCTGCAGGAGTTCATGGGCGGCGGTGATCACGTCAATCTGTGGCCCGCTAACTCGTTTGCCCTCCTCTTACATACAAAAAAAATATATAAAAAAACTGTGTGTCATATATATTTAGTCAAAGTACTTTATGTCATATATATTTAGTCGAGTCACTTTGTCATATTTAGATGATTTTTTATTTCGGTTATTTTGTTAGTATATATTTAAGTGTACTTACGTTAGTTTGTTTGTTTGGTACTTACTTACTTACTTACTTATTTACATTAGTTTGTTTGTTTGGCCAAACTGTTTAGTTGTAAATATGATATATGATATTTATCATATATCATATTTAATATGATCTTTTAGTTCATTATGCTAGTTATTGCTATTATAAACTCTGCTAGTGCATATCTAGACATATCTAGCTAATTTAAATAATTTATACCGTCTTATAAATAACTTTATTCGTTTTATTTTTTACCTCAGAACTTAAATGGCTATCTATCCACAAATGAAGGCCATTAAGAACCTACTTATTTTATTAAATGATCCTTTCTCTCGCCACAGTACTTGAAATCTAATCTAATCTAAAATCTAACTTCGTCCTTCGTGTCATATTATTTTATACGTATCTTCACACCATACCGGATTTTTATCAAGTTCTTTCACAGTACACTCCATAACCTACCTGTTGTACTCCGACGAGCCCCAAACAGACAGTTCTTCAGGAAACTTGTCCACAAATTTCTTTTGGAGCAGTTGTTATAGTACAATATTTATATACATTTATATATATATATATATATTATGTTATGGGTACCTAGTACATATGTATTATATTATATTATTACTATTAGTTATTATTTATTACTACTTTAGTTTATATTGTTTTAATTAAACATTTATTTTAATTAACTATTTCATATTAATTTATAGTTTTTTTTAAATTATTTTTTTATTCCTTAATTTTGTTATAGTGCCCCCTAGTCTCTCGATTGACTGGTAGAAAGTGAGTTAGCATTAAATCTTCCACCGGTGACGCTGTCATGGCCAGTAGGGCTAACAGCAGAGAAAAAAAAAAAACAAAAAAAAACAAAAAAAAAAAAAAAAAAAAAAGAAAAGCATTAAATCAGTTGTACGATTTTTGTGTATAAGAAAGATTTTAAATATATAAATATTATATATAAAATACATAAATAGGTTATACAGAGAAAGATTAAAGGTAAGTAAGTAGTAATGGGACCATTTCATTTAATACTTTTTGACCATAATATAGCGAGTTAAATGTTCAAGTCCAATTTCACTAAGTGTGCTTGTTAAGTTAGCGTTTGAATTGGATAATGATATAGTACAATAAATTTAGTTTCATCAATCGGATGTCACCGTTAGACACCGATCTAGGAGACAGGTCAATGGCGCCTAGTCGTCGCAATGACGTCACAACACTAAAATTCTGATGATACAAGTCCTCTTGGATTTTGGAAAATATTTGTATATGTGACGTCACTACCTCATACACGGGTGTATGAATCACAATTCAAATAACGAATAGCTGAGATCGATCTATTTATATCTGATGATGATCATTTAAGATGGCGCCGAGTAGATATTCGATTTTATATATAACTAAAGATATATTAACATAATTATATACTATACTATGTTATATTACGTGGAGTTTGTTACGTTTATTGTTATGAAGCTATAGACTGATAAATTAATACACAAATACTGATACAACAATGTTAAAAACGTATATATATTTTCAAATTTGAATAATAGTGAACACTTGTGAACGTCAAATGGGAGTGGCAGGAGGGCCTGATTTGATAAAAATAATCCTTAAGTTAAGATTAAGGTTACGAGGGTCCAAACGCCCTGATCTGAGAAGGACCACACAAGCTGGGCCGGGTACTTCTTTATTGTGATCACTGTTTCACAAATGTCAATAATAGCGAATTTACGAACAACTAGACATTTATTTATTTATTGTATTATTAAAAAAACATACTAAATATTATATTATAATAGAAAATTGTACATGTATTTTCTTTTTATTTTGTAAAGTAATGATAACATGGCGATTGGGTCCGGAGATAAAAGTATGAGATAAATATACATATCTACAACAAAACAATAACAAAAACAAGTCGGTGTTTATTTAAATCTATTAGTCACTTAGTTACCGAGAAATGTACATAATATATACATACATATGTAATTATTATTATTATTAGCAATGTTCAACATTCTATCATTTAGTATAAATCAAAACATTTTCTTTCATATCCTTTAAAAAAATAAGACTTCAAAATTACATTTTAACATTCATATTAGTTTTCATTTAAAATTTTAAATATATACCTCTCCACCCAAAAGGAGGTCACCGAACGGGCGGAGTGCCAGAACTTTAAGACATCTAACACAATGTCAAGAAACTTTTCATCATATTTCCAAATCATTCATTGAAAATAATGGTTATGTAACCATAGGTATTAGTCGTTCTGATCCAGAGGTCGTTGGTTTGATTCTAATTACATAAAATTCATAGATTTTGTTAAAATTTTTGGTGACTGTTATTTTTGTTTGTGATAGCAAAATGGTGACAAAAAAAATTAAAAAAAATGTAATAACATTATTATACAAGATATCCTAGTGTTGTTCAGAAAAATGAATTTGAAATTAATTAAATTAAAAATATTTTTTATTGCTTGTCTTAGTCAGTTGTTATTAAATATTATTATATTTTTTTGCTCAGTTTGCTTATTATTGGCGACTCTTTTGATTATTTTACAATTTAGTAAAAAAAATGGTATAAAATTATAATAATAATAGAATATGTATTGTTTATTTTATATAAATGTATGTTTTTTTGGTTACTATAACATGAGTTACTGTTATATTTATTTGATATATTTGATATATATATTATATATATTTGTGTTCCATGATGGTTTAAGATTATCACCCGCCACCGTGAGATCTAAATATAGCCCACAATGTCAAATACGAAGGATATTTATGACCCACTGATTCTATTTAAAGTGAAGATTAACTTAATTAATTTGTTTAATTATTTTACATCCACTATCTGTGAATTAATGTCTATAAAAACCCCAAAACGAGTTCTAATGACATGTTTTTTCTATACTATCATATAATGGGGATAATTTTTAATAAAATGATTACATGATTTTAGTAATAAATTAAATTAGAAAGGTCTATAAATGTTATATTAACGCAAAAATTATAATACGTTATTTGTGATCCAAAAATTTACATTTTGATAGGTCTTAGTAACTATTTACATTATTTGATGTTTTTAAGGATTTATTTATTCATGTTTTAAAAACGGATGACTAAATTGTTAATATTAAAATTGTTTACCTATTACTAGGATCCGCCAACCGTGCGCGGGTGTTGAGCTAAGCCCTCTCCTTTCTTCTTTTCTTGATAACTTTTGAATGGCTAAACATTTTTTCAATCTGTTTTCGCTATAACATCCGCGTTCGGCTCAAACATACATGAGAACATTTAGCTAATTATCTCGTTGCATTCTGGAGATAACTAAAGACAAAAAAGGTCTCCCATACGGTTAAGAGCTTCGCTTACGCTCATCTCAATTAGTATAAGTAAAATTTTCTGTCAACTTTCTCACTTTTGGTTCAAAATCACTATGAAATTAACAGAAAGTATCAAAACATTACAGACATTGCTTGATAAGATGATAATATTCATATTACAAAATAGATTTTGATTTAAATATAACTCTAGTTTCAGTAATATTATTATTTTATATATTCTACGACAACTAATTAATTATATTAGTGAAACGATAGATGAATATTCCCGAGCAAAAAAAAAATTAAATAAAAATATCCAAGCATTTATATATATATATGTACATTAAAAACATTAATTCATGTTATAAGTTAATAATCTTTACATCGGCTCAGTTACTCAGTTACTCAATTACTCAATTGAGTTTGAACACATTGTGTGGTCAACTGTGACGCTTAATGGAATACCCTTTGACACTCACTAATAATTTCCGAGGTTGTTTTAATAGATACACATTCATAATTCCAATTAGAACGATTAAACTATTATTAGTTCAGTGATCGCTTCAATGAATGGGGTTCCTTTAAATAGTTTATAGTAAAGTGTCACTTTGTTCTAATTTATTTGATTATTTTAACGTATAAAATACCATTAAACGCTCAAAAACCTGTCTTCGTCGTGAATGCATCGGATATTCACATTTCGGATCTTTTTGGAGTGCATTTCAAGTTTTGCTAACCAATTTACTAAATGAATGGTGACCTGCACGCGGTCATTGAACTTTTGTGTGAAATGACAAGCCTTAAGATGTCGACACTATCATATTTCTCCTTTATTCAATTTCCCTGTTACTAAGCAAGATACGTCCGCCGTACTAGCTATTATTGCATAGACACTTGGCATATCAAATTTTATATATATATATTTTTTATCGTAATTAAAGTGAAAATTTTAACATATTCGGTTGGTTCTATAAAAAAAAACTAAAGAAGTGACACTTTTTTATTAAATGTCAGCATTATTTTGATATTAGATAGGTAAATACTGAAAGCAGTATCTTCTAGAATATCCTAGAATATCAAGAAATATTATTTAAGTAAAAACTTTTTTTACGCCTTTTAAAATATTTCCTGATTTGTCAGTGAAGTGTTATTGCTGACATTTGTATAACAGGCGTAGCAGAAATTATTCTTATTCATACCTTTCGTACTATAAAATGTGCGTAAAATTCAAATACTTATTCGACGTATGATTTAATGGAAAAAAAATTTAACCATCCCATTCAATCTAATGTCATGTCACCATTTTCCGTTTTTTATAAAATAAAAAAAATATTTTGTAACCAAAAATGTAACAAACCAAATATTGTTACATCCATAAATTAGACAATATATTCAAAGTATCAAACGCAACAATTTGACTTGACATTCAAATAAAACAAACCTCTTATACAAACAACAAACAGAGCCTCCTTTGTCACCGCGAGGCGCCGGCGCGGCGGGTTCACTACAACAATAAACAGACGAATTCTCTTTTACCAAAGATATTTAGCTTCGTGATAACCAAACAGCGATACTATTTAACATCATTATTAATAATATTATTGTTTCAATATTTCTCTCTCTCTCTCTCTTTTATCTTATAAAGATTTCCATGAATACAATCTGTCCTTTTCAACTTGTTTTCAAATCTCTCGCAATTTTATCTTAATTTTAAATGATAATAGAATGATTCATCCAAGACGTTTAAAGATTACGTAACATATACTTAGAAATTTATAATTTTGATAAAAATCTAGATAAATCTGACACTATGTACCATTGTATATTACTTGCTTAATATTATTGAAATTTAATTGTTCTTATTTTCGAGATATATTTATATTAATATGGTTGCGGTTTCTATTGTGTTTGGAAATAAATTAATATATTATATTACATTATGTGTCATGCTATTCGTTTTGGTGTGATGTTTGAACAGCTGCTGTTTTGTATATGTATATATATATATATATAAGCAAGACAATAGATAAGCTATGAAGTTTGGTTATTAAGCCGTTACTTAGCTAATACCAGTCTAATACATTTCAAAGTTAATTCTAAGCCCATAATATTGTATGTAATGTATTATCATAAAAAACAATTTGAATTTTATTGGCGTGTTTGAACAGCATTAAACAAAGTCCTTGAACTTGGGACATGGCGTGGAAATACCTTTGTAACTTATAACACCCCATAGTCACGATATTAAACATTGCGAGTTTTCATGAGGTTTCAAATTATTTACTAACACGCCATGCCACATGGAATGAAATTGAAAAATTCAAATAGAAAATATTAGAAATAAAACATTTTTATATAAAAAGATCGAGTTGAAATCTTTGTTCGTTTTTAAATTTTCTGCAAACGTAATAAGTGATGTCAATATGACTAATTAGCTTTTCCCTCCCCCTTCTCTTACCCCCCCACTCCCTAAAAAGTTGTACATCAAAGGCAGATTATAATAAAAATAATCTGTAATTACAAATACTAATAAAATGAGTATCTTCTAACCTTACCGATATTATAGAATAATGTAGAAAATAACACTATTTAGTATTTTCACATTTTCTAAAATTAAATGTTTATTATTATCAATATTGTATATTGCCGACAGCCAGAGGACTCGGTAAAGGCGTGCTTGACAATATATAAGAAATTATAATAAAATAAAATTAATCGACGCAATTATTAGATTTTACCAAAAAAAATCTTTCTAAAATGCAAAAAAAAACAACTCCGCCGAGTATTAATTGATATTTTTTCATACATGATTTAGATTTTTATTACATGGTTTAATAATTCGTATTAATTAATATTTTTTATATAATCCAATTAAGTCGGACGACGACCCACTCTTTGCAATTATTTGACATTGACAGTGTGAACGACAATGACATTTTCAATGCATTTATTATATATACATGTATAAAATTTATTAGTATATTTTTAGTTAAACTAATCTACAATTATATCTACAAAGAAATAAACTTAAATGAAACATGTCTAGATGGATTAGATCGCGCCAATAAACGTCAAAAGTACGAAAAAAATAGTTTGATAATAACTTAGTGTCAACAGTGACATCTCTGATTTAGACTTTTCTTTGGTGTTGCATGTTGCATGGATGTAATACTCCCTAAATTATTCCCAACAATTTAATATTAGTATACTTATGTGGTGATATTATAATATTTATAAGTGTTTTTTATTAGATTAATAGTCAAAAATAATTTATAGACATTTTAGATGTCATCACGACATTAAAGTGTATAATAAAAATAATCCACGTTTGAAATATTTTTTTAAAAGAATAATGAAGACTGAATACATCTTATTAATAAATAATTCGATTATAAATATATTTAAACTCGTATTTTTATACGATTTTTATATATATTTTTTTACATAAGCATTATTTAAGAAAAATATTTTCGCGTAACTTTACGAGTGTATTATTTTATTAATGAAATTATATTTTATTATTTTTTTTAAATAAAATTAAATGCAAATATAACAGTAATTTGAATAGTTTCTATCCATTTATTCTCGTAGATTGTTACAAAAGGATAATTTTTTGTTTATTCCTCTTAACATTGAGTTTGACAAAAACGGTTTAATGACTGGGCGAAAATTGGAATAAAAAAGCTTTCGTATGTCCGGTTGAAGTCCGGATTTCCGTCTCTTATCCTCTACAGGGCGTATTTTTGAATCGATTCTCATAATAATGTGTAAGTCGATGATTATATACTTTTTGGTGATTTAGTTTCTGCATTTTTAACATGAAGTAAAAAAGACATAAGAGCCATTTCAGAAAATGTAAAAAAATAGTTTTTTTTTTGTCTAAAAAAAATTTCATCTGATATGCGATCGAAAGGCTTTTAAATGCGGGGGTGAAAAATGAGAACCCCTAAATTGCCATCTTACTAGTTACGCAAATAGTTGATAGTAAATCTGTATCAACTATATACAATTTTTGTCTGTAATTAATATGTAAAAGTCTCATTAGTTCAATTTTAACAATTATATTTTTAGTTTTCATAGTTTAGTTTAGTAACTAAACTATACAAATAGTCATTAACACTTAACTTTCATTCATCATTTCTATCTGTTAGAACAATTTCGGTTAGCACAAGAATTAATTGTGTGTGACATTAAAATCTTATATTTGGTTTATTTGACTACATTACAGTTCAAATTCACTCTTCATTCACTGACTAGGCTTGAGTGATGAATCACTGCATACTGTTTACGAGATATCCGTTATTTTCAGGTAAGAATTGTGTTGCACTGGTGACTTATCATTTCTATTTACACATGACTCAGTTGAGAGTTTCATTGAAGGAAAACTGCATTCAGTTACGAATTACATATATGACTTTACGATAACATGAGTTGGCAGAAAACGAAATTTACTACTAGTAAGATTCATTGAAAATGTTTATATAGAAGCCTATATTGTTATTGGGATTATATGAAGTTTAAATTAACTTATAACCATTAACACTAAACCTACCAAGTACCGGTCAAATTGACCGTTCTTAAACTTTTGTAAAACTTACAAATTTTTAAGCGTTATAATATCGTTATCTATTTCGTATATATTTTCTATCGTATATATTTTCTACACTCTTTACTTTTAGTTATTTCCATTATTACCTGTGTCATATAATAAAATGACTTTTAATTACCGGTCAATTTGACGGCGTGCGGTAGGAACAGGTAGGTATACAAGAATTATCGGTAGGCTTAGTGTTAATTAATCTAAAATTAATTATTCAACTTTATTTATTTATAGTTGTTAAATATAAAAAAAATATATATAATGATATTAGTAAGTGTTTATAGTTTTCGTGAGGATATTTTATCTATAGTTTTAAAAAGTTTACTCGCAAGAGAAACAGTATCCTGTCTTATCGGTTCTGTATCGTTCGGTTTTGTTGAGGACCGTACAAGGAACTCGTATGAGGCGAACGAAGCCTTTGTAATTTGAAGCAATCATTTTAAATCATTGTTAATATCATTAATGCTTATCATTATTGTGAAAGTTCAATAAATGAATGAAGTAATGAATACTCGTTAATGATAGCTCAATTAATGAAACATTTCAATTGATTATTTTCAATACCACATGTCAGTCTTATCATCCATTTTAATGACATGTTGAATTCTCAATTAATATTTCATACTAGCTATGCCTGCGAGTTCGCGTGGAATATATTTTTTATAATAAAAGTACCCTCAGTTAATTTTATAACATCAAATATTCACAGCTGAGTCCTGTTAAAATCGGTCCATCCGTTTTAGAGATTAGCCGCAACAGACAGACAGACAGAGAAAAAAAGATAATAATTTTGATGTAAGTACCGTATATACTTTCATATGCATTCAGTGAAAAGCTGTTAATTGGCAGGAACTGAATTTACTTATGTATAGATGCGTCTACTCAATATCTTATAGACATAATTTTAAATCTGTCATATATATATATATATAATATTAAATGTGAGTAACTTATATTTCACTACATTCTTAAGAATTGTTCTATCCTTCTTATAAATCTTATAAATGTATATTTCTTTAAAATTATGACTAAATTCATATAATAAAAGATAAAACTTTCCGTGTCATTAGGTATTCCATTCATACATATTATTTATCAAAAACTTTAAACAGATAAAATATTACATTACTTTTAAGGAAAACCTTTGTTACCAGAAACACGTGATTCATTACATTAGCAAATAAAATTGTTCATATTATGAAATCATTCATGATATTTGTATATCATATAATATGAAGTCAGCGGTACCCAAAAATTTACTTTAACATTTGAAATTTTGGTTAGGTCTCATGGCTCAGTTTGCGGAGCGATTTTAATGAACGGTCGAGGGTCGCGGGTTAATACAGTAAGCGGTTCTCGTGTTACGGTGTCGCCTCCATTAATCAGAGGTCAAATTGCGAGTGGAAGTGGACAATGAATGATACAATAAAACCATAATATTCTAATTTGCAGCACGTGGGCGGACACTAAACTTAAACAAATAACTTTATGCCGACTCTATTGGGATGTCCTGCCCGGGATTGCTGGATTCATTGACTGTAGAGCTATAGAGCTATAGAGCTATGTAATACAGAAGTGTACATACTTAGATACTGTTTATATAATATAAATAGTAGAGTGAAATCCTATCATATCAATTGCGATAGATAGATAGACTATCAGCTCGTTTATCCGACGTAAATGTGACGTATAATGTATTATCACGAACGCAAAGCGCAAAAAAAGCGATAACATGACGTCAATTTCTGTATCAGACATGTGTTTATATAATATATATATATATTAAACATAGCTAGCTATTATATATATACATATATACTTGAAAAAGATTTATTTCATTTTGAATACCAGCATTAGCTGTGATATAATGAAGTTAAGTCAATTAATACTTATTCAAGTGTCCTAGAATTTTGAATTTATTTAATAGAAAAAGGAATATATATATATATATATATGTATATCTGTCTGTAGTTATAAATCTTTGTTATCAGTACAATTTAGGTTTGTGTCTCCCACGCGTGGTATTCCAATGTCGAAAATGAATTGATCGAAATTCGACTAGTCTCCTACATGTTTGTTTATTTGTTACGCAACTAGCTTTGAACGCGACTTTATTCGCGCGGGACATGTTTTTTTTTAATAAAAGTAGTCTGTGAAAGTTGTGTTAAAATCGGTCCAGCCGTTTCAGAGATTAGCCGGAACAAACAAAGATAGGAAAATAAAATTAAGAAGTTCAGTATATACTTTCAAATGCATTTGGTTAAATCTGTTAATATGGAATTACGTACATAAACTTTAACTTAATTTATATGTATAGATGTGTATTAATATAAATAGTTAAATTTGTTGTTGTGTTATGTTGTCTTTTGTAGTCTTGATTAGATTAGAGTAAAAAGTCACTAAATGTGTGTTCAGAAAACTTTTTATTTGCAATAATATTAACTTAAAAGACAATGCGTTTGTACTAGTGATGTTCTCTATCAAAATCCATAAAAATATAAAAAATAAATCTAATAGATGTTATTTTTATTATACTTTATTAAATTAATTACATTATTCTTTAGATTTTACGTATTCATCAGTTTTAAAATTTGTTTACTTACAAATATTTAGTTTTGATATTTAAAAAAATAAATAAATATAAAACTATATTCTTGTATAAAAAAGCTTAACTTTATTAGCATCAAAATATATATATATTTTGAAGTACGTTTTGTTCGTTGGTCCGTTCGTCCTATATTAACACTTACCGACAATTCTTGTGTACCTGTTCCTACCGCACGCCGTCAAATTGACCGGTAATTAAAAGTTATTTTATTATATAACGCAGGTAATAATGGAAATAACTAAAAGTATCCTATGAATTGTCATGCAGTTTGATAACGATACGTTTAAAAACGTGTAAGTTTTACAAAAGTTTAAGAACGGTCAATTTGACCGGTACTGGTAGGTTTAGTGTTAATAAACACAAGGTGAGTACTCCGAGGGCTCGAGATCGTGGCATCGCTGATTTGTTTTCATATTAATACCTTAATTGTATAAACATAGTTCTAAAACGATTGTCAAATAATGTTTTGATATACAATTCCTTTCGCATCGCATTCATAGATTATAAATGTTATGAAAAACAATATTATAATCACAAAACATTAACTTATTTACGATTGTAAAATCACAATAACACCAAGGTTAATTTGATTTTATTTACTTTGAACACTAGTAGTATATATATATATATATATATATACATATACTACTATTAATATACATATGTATATATATATATATATATATATATATATATATATATATATATATATATATATATACAGATGGTCGCCGTTATAATGTTATAATTTGAATTAAACTATATCTATAGATAAAAATGTTTTTGTATATGTTTAGAGTCAATACAAGTATTCATATATCATACTCTACCTACAATGATTTTACAAAGAATAATTTAAAATAATGATGAAAAATTTAATGTGTTCTAATTTACAAAATTGGACGAGATAAATTACAATAAAAAAAAATCAAGGAGTTTGTTGTAGCGAGTACGAAAAAAAAGTATATATATATATATATATATATATTACATTACAGATTGTACCAGATGTAATATAGATATAAGAAAATATATATTACTTACTGTCCGTACATATATTAATATATCATATAAAACGTAGTCGTTTCAAGACAAAGAAGGTTCGTAACACCACCTAAACCTTATTTATATTATATATATGCGTGTGTGTGTGTGTGTGTGTGTGTTTATCGACCTCTTATAAATCGTACAGATGCATCGTAACCCAACACCTAAGACTGTTGACATTACGGACACGTGCTTTTGATAAAGCCGTGACATCTGACCACGTGTTCATTGCTTGTGAATAATCAAATTTTAATAACTATATATATATATATATATATATATATATATATATATAGTTTAATATATATATATATATATATATATATATATATATATAGTTTAATATATATATATATATATATATATATATATATATATATATATATATATATATATATATATATATATATATATATAGTTTAATATATATATATATATATATATATATATATATATATATATATTAAACTTTATTGTGTTACCGTTAATTATGTGGTATTTCCATCCGTGGTAAGGATTTGTGGTTGTCAGTTATGTTCGTTTATATTTAAGTTGTGCCCACGATTCGTTTCGATTTTTTTAATGGTCTAAATTACTCCTTATAACATCAGATATAGGCTAGTGAAAGTCCTGTTAAAATCGGTCTAGCACTTTCAGAGATAAGCTGGTACAAACAGACAGATAAAGAAAAAATTTAAAATATAAAATTTTGACGCAAGCAACGTATACTTTCATATGCATATAGGGTAAAGCTGTTAATTTGGAATTACAAACATATATATATATATATATATACATATATATACATATACATATTACTAGTCACAATGCACTGCAATGAATTCAAAGCCCTTATCTATTCGGGTTTTCCAATTACATTCGTAGGACAAAGAAAAAATGTTATTTTTATTAATTAATATGACAACCAAACTTATATATCAAATTATTTGCATCTACTATGATAAATGTTTGTGTTAGATTGTTGTCTGTCAATCAAGCAATACCCACTGAATATATGTAGGGAATTTTATATCCAGGTAGACCTGGAAGAAAATGGTTTATCTTCCTGAAAAATACACATCAGGGCGCAGGAGGACGCATGTATAAACAAATTAATTCTAAGTACTTTTCTTTATCGAGCAAAGACACGGGTGAAAGCTAGTTCACAATATAATGTTTATGTTGTGTAGGTTTTAACACAAGGTTATTATAACAATTGTCATTGAAGAGACAATTAAATTAATTTTACGATCCTTTGAACGCATTGAAATTAACAAATGCATAGACAATGTAGATGTGCATATATACATGTTGTGGAATAGACAATTTATATATTAATAAAAATATATTAAATATTACCTACGTATAAAAAATAAAATGTTATTTTGTTATGACTATAAGAATAGACTTCACTTTAAAAAAAATGTGTCAAAAGAGATTTGACAAACGAAAAATTTGTAACCATATACATCTATATATAAAAATAAAATCATAGTGTCCGTTTGTAATTCCAAATTAATAGCTTTTAACTAAATTCATATGAAAGTATATACTGCACTTTATATATATATATTTTTTCCCTGTCTGTTTGTTTTGATTAAACTCTCAAACAGCTAGCTAGTAGCTGAAGTTATAAGCAATTTTTTTTAAAGAAACATTTGCTCGAACGAATCCGTGGGCATAGCTTGTATGTAACAGTACATACATATACGTAACTCTTGCTTTGTTTACATTTACCTCACGCAGTGTGTTTTTTAGTCCACCTTCCCACGCGTCTTAACTGCTCAGAGTATCCCATTACTGACATCAGCGCTATTTGTCTTTAATTTTCTATTATTTTCATTTGTATTATGTTTCTATATATATTGTATTGTATACACGTGTTGGTGCATTTAAATATTATTTATATATGTATTATTATAATGTAGTATGTGTCTGTTAGTATTAATTATTACATCAAAGTATTTTGTTAAAGAAACCATTCAACAACAGTAAATAAATTCAAGATGAAGGACATATATATAATTCAAGTGGAGTTGTTTTTTATTAATATATATTAAATTACGTAACAAATATTATTTTTAAGTAATAAATTACCGAGTGAGAATATTTCGTAAAGGGCAAAGGGCTCATTTAAATATACAAGCAGAGAGTTACGCCTTACCGCCTCCAACTAGAGGTATCGTGATGAAATGCCACTCCGCTCCCTTTTATATATATATATATATATATATATAATTATTTAACTTATAAACATTGGTCTGAAAACCGCAGAAAATTATTTACTTATTATTTATATTAAACTTCGCAAAATTTTTTAACGTTGTGTTAAATTAAAGCTGTCGAATCTCTTCGAACTAATTATGTCAAACGCCATCTTTAAATATACATCTCTTGCCTGGATCTTCACTAGACTAAGTTCGCCATCTTTGAGTATCATTTGCCATATTAATAATGAACAAAATTCAATGATTTTTCTTCGGGCAAAGTAACTTTAGTTAATTCTAAACCGTGGTTTATCTGTCGATAAATTTATTTACTATACACTATAATTATTTTATATGATCATCAATAATTAACGTGTGATGGAAATATTTTATATTAATAGCTTAAATGAATGCATAAATCTAATTATATTAAAAATACATTGAGGTTACTGTGACATGTATATGTAAATAAAATTTGAGTGTCTCTGTGTAATTACAAGTTCATAGCTTTTCGTAAAATGTATATTAAAGTATGTATATACTTACGTAAATATTTGTTTTTCTATCCGTTTGGTTCGGCTAATCTCTGGAACGGCTGGACCGATTTCAACAGGACTTTCGCTGGAAGATAGCTGATATTATAAGGAGTAACTTAGGCTACTTTTATTTTAAGATACATATCCCACGGGAACGAAGTCGCGGGAACGGCTAGTCTGTTATTAACATACTGGTGTACTACTACTAACAAGGAATAAAGCCTTACTACAAAGGTTATATATAAAACGACAACCTATATAAAAATACATTTATTAAGGTTATATATATATATATATATATATATATATATATATATATATATATATATATATATATATATATATATATATATATATATATATATATATCACCTAGTTATACTACGTGAAATGGTGTACGTGAAGACAAAATGCTGATATAGCAATTCAGTTAGTGTTGAAAGGCTCTGATTTATATTACACTATATTCGGTAGTACGGGTTCAATGACCGCGTAATACCTACTATAATATATAATAACAATTAATAAATGAAGTCTTCAAATCATTACTTCCGATTTGGCAATGAACATGTTTGGTATTGAAATTCAAAACGCTTATTTTTAATATATAAATAAAAATATTAATTTAATTTAATAAAAAATGTTACCAACAACTGCATTATCATTATTATTATTATTATTATTATTATAAATATATAACGCTAATGTTTCATTTTCTCATTTCTCTGAACCTACGTGTTAGTTACGAAGGGAAACTTCATGTGCCACTTTGGATTGCATAAGTCGACGAAAAACGCCGATACGAACAAAATATCGGTCGTACTTATATTATGATTATAGCCGATTAAGCGTAAATCGGATTTAATTTACATATATCACTACTACGCAAACTATTATTTGATGTGGACGTGTTGATTTTGATTAAAATATTGTATGTTGTAATATGAAATTTAAGAAAACAGTGACATGCTGTATACGTGGGAATTCGTTGTGTGTGAAGTACTCAACCAAGATTATGTCGCAGGTGATTTTAGTTTATTATATATTTATATTTCGTGTCTATATAGTCCAAGGTGATATTTATTTGGGTCAATGGTGATATTACAATACTACAGTATTTTTGGTAGTTTCTGAACGGTTGTTTTAATTTGAAACCGTGTAAATAAAATCTTCAGTCAAGATTTTAGTTTTATATTGCTATAAATTGTTAAAAATATATATATATATATATAAGCGGTTTACCACTCATTGACACATCACGAAATCTCCGAAACTATCTGTCCGATTAACTTAAAATTTTACATAGTTACTTCTTTTGTCACGTAGACGTCCACTGAGAACGGATTTTACGGAATTCCTAAACCAACGGATTTCAACTTTTTGCTTTTCGCTAAGTCTTAAACCTGACGGAGCTTTAGACTTAACGCGGTTACCATAGCAACGGTTACGATGACAACGGATACTATGACAACGGTTACCATAGCAACCTAAGGTCACATCCAAATTAATAGTGTGCCCAGAGAAGCGGGCGGGAATCAGCTAGTCTAATTCTAAAATTAATTAAATCTGAACCTAAAACAATATTCCACTCTTAACAGTGCAATGTTTTCATAAGTTTGAGTCAAAATAAGTTTAAAATAGTTCAAAATCGGCGCCGACGTGCGTCGCCGTCGACGCCGGCGTCGCGACGCTAATGTGTCACATCACTCTATTTCTAAACACAATAAGTTTTGGTATAAATTATTTATTACATTTGTGTTTGAACACTCAAAGTATAGTCAGAACAGAACTTTATAAAAACACATTTGAACTTTACTTATTTGTAACAAAAGTTAAATCTTTTGTTGCAATTAGTATTTTAGAATATCTTTTATTTTATAATCATACCATAATTAAAGATGTATCTTTTCTTTATAATCATAATGTATAATGTATGATTTTTCAAAATTATTAAACTTATTATAAAAGATTAAAAAAGATTATGTTTTTGAAAACCCGTCCTAAAACATTATTATGATAAAGAAAAATAAGTTACTCCATTGCCATATCATACTTAAAGCCCACTCGATTTTTGTATCTTTATTTTATGGTTGAATAAACTCGCTTAGTTTAGTTTACTTACTTTACTTGTTATAATAAAGTTTTTGATCCGAGAGTAAGACGCGACGCGGGAATCAATTAGTTTTATAACTAGGATCCGCCAACCGTGCGCGGCGGGTGTTGAGCTGAGCCCCTCTCCTTTCTTCTTTTCTTGATAACTTTTGAATGGCTAAACATTTTTTTATTCTGTTTTCGCTATAATATCCGCGTTCGGCTCAAACGTACATGAGAACATTTTTAGCTAATTATCTCGTCGTATTCTGGAGACAACTAGACACAAAAAAGGTCTCCCAAACGGTTAAGAGTCTCGCTTACGCTCAGCTCAATTATATATAATATATAAGATATAGTAATAGATAAAGGAATAGTATTTGAATTGTAATCTTATCTTATCTTAGATTAATATGAAGTTGACTTATCTATTGGAGTATTATATTATATATATGAGATTCCTTTATAATTTATATTATTATATTATAAATTTTATATGTTTAGTTGGTGATAAATATATAATACAATTTATATACTAGCGTTGCCCGCGTCTTCGCGTGAAATTTGTTTTTTAAAAGTAGCCTAAATTACTTATAATAGCAGTTTTCCCCCAGTTAAAGTATGATTAAAATCGCTCAAGCCGTTTCAGAGATTAGTTGAATGAAACGGACAGACAGATAGACAGAGACAAAAAATAAAAAATAGGGTTTTATATATATAGTTTCCTATGCCTATGTATTTTCATATGCATTTAGTGAAGCTGTTATTTTGGAATTACAAACGGACATTTAAATTTTATATATATATATATATATATATTTTCATGACAAACATATTATGATATTAGATGTTTAGTTTATTTTATATATAATATCAAAAAATACTTTTGTTAAGTGTTCTCAGTACTGAGTCATTTTGTATAACTTGAATTACCTTTTTCGGAGCGTCTACCCTCATTCACAAATAATATATATATATATATATATATGTATGTGTGTGTGTGTGTCTGTGTGTGTGTGTGTATGTGTGTGTGTGTGTGTTATAACAGTTGTTTTGTCCTCATTATATATAAAAATTACAAATACAATGCTATTTCTAGTTAACGTCGCTTCGAAGAGATTTATTTCGTTCCCTCTATGGCTTCTGGCGTGTAGGCTGTGTTTACATTACATAATATTATATATATATGTATGTAGAGTCGATTTTTGTATAGTTTTTATATAACAATAAACTATTGCGCTCTACATTGTCATAGCAAAATAATATCTATTGTAGAGTTTTAATTATATATTATTATTATTACTTTATATATATATTGAAATTTTGTAGTTATAGGTGTGCTCTACAAATATTAACAAATAACTATACTCTAAATGTCTTTATAGGGTTGTAAGTGATAACAAAAAATGGTAGAGTCTTCACATAGAGTCTTATTATGTCCTCTTTAGATGCAAATAGAAAGAGAAAGAAAAAATGTTCTGTCCTTATTAATAAAGTCATATTTTTTTGTGCAAAATTTCCCCCCCCCCCCTCACTTTTTTTCTGGTAACATTTTTTTTTTTTTTTGCATAGAGGCAAAAAATATTTTTATAATATAATTAAATGTTACTATCGTTATAATTAACATTGTCATAGGCTCTACCTTACAAATAATTGTGTGTAACATGTAACAAAGCATGTATGAACATGTAATACATGTTAATATATATCGTACAAGCGAAGCGCGATACAAACACCGTCTCCCTCTAACATGTGATATGTATATATTGTTAGAGAGAGATAGAACATAGCGGGAGGGACGCGCCATCTGAATTGATAAAAGCAACAGTTGAAGAGACCAAAATTCAGTTTGAATAACGCAACCGTGGTAGCGTGACGTGCGTCGATTTAATATAAACCGCGTTTGTTAAAATGTGAATTGTAATGTATTAAAATATATGAATTATTTAACACTAGATTAATGATACAGCTGTGTAAACTTTAATCTCTCGTTCTGTTGACGTTCTCGGGTGACGTGGAGTGTGATCGGTTCAAGGATTGCTGCGACTGAGGCGAAAAACTTTCTTTGTGATCCAAAAGCGAACGCAATGAGACCGATCCATACACAGATTTATTTACGCCGAAACTTCTAGAATATATTGAACAATTTTCTAGCGCATATCAGTGTTTTTGTGATTAAACGAACTATGGTTGTAAATGTCGACAACATGTCCTACTCAACGTACACGGGAAAACCTAAAATATTCTTTCCTAAGAAGGTGAGTTTTTAATGTTATAAACAAATAAATAATGTATCCTATATACAAAAAGTGTTTGCGTAGGTGGTTACTGTGTACAATTAAATATCACTGAATACCAAGCGGTCAATAAAACCTCATTTCTGTTAAAACTGCGATTTCCTGATTATAATAACACCAATCATGCCAACGTTATAATAAATATTTATTATAAAACAACTTTGAAAGACATTAGCCACCAAATAGGGATAGACCTCCCAAATAGGGATAGACCTTCCATATAGGGATAAGAAAATAATAAACCTCTAAGACTAATTAATAAAGCGGCTTTATATAAAAGTATAATTTTAAAAGACCTCAAATTACAAAATAACCTACTAATTTTTAATTGCAAGTTTTGTCATATTAATTGCATCATTAATAAGGATATTACCTAATAAGTTTCATTTTATAATACGTAATGATAATAATTAATTATTAATTAATTAAAATTATATTTTGACAGGACACTATAACAGCTCCACTTTGGTGACCCACTTGCGTTCGCACCAACCTTGGTTATTCCGAGAAATTGCTTGGGTTTTAGCTTAAATGATAAGCTGTAACATATATATTTAACTAGTAACAAATGTATCGCTTGATTGTCTGTCAATATATAATATATATACAACAAGTTGTAATGAATTATTATTTTTTCATATTTATAATAATTCAAAAACAAAGATGCACAACGTTCAAAATTTTCAATCTTATCCAAGTTAGGTTAGGGTTTAAATAATTGTCGTTTTAAAAGAATTTAAACCTTTTGTACATAGATTTAGGGTTTAAATTACTTTAAATCTGGTTCTCTTTGAAAACGCCGCACTCTGATAACATATTGCACACACATTCCACATTAACATCCTGTGACCATATAAAAGTTATATAACAAGAACACATAACAATATATAGAAATTATTTAATATACTTATTTTATTACATACTAGCCGTGTCCGCGACTTTATCGGCGCGAGATGTTTTTAAAATACAAGTACCCAAGTTACTCGTTATAAAATCAGTCAAAGTCCTATTAAAATCGGTCCATCCGCTTCAGAGATTCGACGGAACAAGTAGACAGAGACATTTATATTTTATATAAGTACCGTATATATTTTCATATGCATTTAGTGCAAAGCTGTTGATTTGGAATTACAAACAGACAGAAAAATTTTATTTATATATATATATATATATATATATATATATATATATATATATATATATATATATATAGATTACACATATAACTATAAATTTATTAATGATTAATCTATAGTAACTAAAATTGCGTTCATATTTTTATAATTAAATTTTACATACATTTTTATATATTTGTAAGGTTAACATTATCATAATACGTGGTTTGGAACTGTTTTAATACTATGGAATAACTTTTATACTATTCTCTAAAAAAACTATTAAAATATTTTTTTGATTTCCAATTGACGCTACTTAAGGTTTGAAAAACAAATGTAATCCCTTGGTACTCTTAAGGTTCGTAAAAAGGGTTAAAATATTTCTACTTATATAAAATTATTCCGTCCTTTATCCTATGGAATATTAAGTGTTGGTTAATTTCAATTAATTTATATATAACAAGCCACGTATAAAAAATATTAAGCCTAAAATATAATAAAAGTATTAATTTGGAAGTAAATAATACTGAACGAATCGTTTATAACTATTTTAAAATATATGCCAGAAATGGAATGAAATGAAATGAGATGAAATAAAATTAAATGAAATTAATGTCAAAAATAATAAAGCTTATTAAAAAAAGTAATATTGATAATTACTTTATTTTAAATTGTAACGGAAATAATTATCTTTATTGTACTTTAGATTGTTAATGTGATAATCAATCCGCCAGTCCAGGGCGACGTCCAGTCAATGAATGGGTTAATATGGACAAATGTCCGAAATCACATTACAAAGTGGGTCATGGTTATAATCGGGAACGTCATAATTAAAAAAAAAGTATTCGTATAAAAAGAATCACACTTTTTTTGTGATAAAACTTGGAAAGAATGCGGGTCTTAAAATACTAAAATTCCTGACACGCCGGACAATGGGAGATCTGGACCCACTCGAAAGAATGCGGTAAGGAATTTTCGATCGGGCTTCCTTAAAAATTTACAAAATCGTTGTTTATTATACTATATTATATTATATTTGGTGTTTTCAGCCTGATATGTGAAGGTTTGTGATTGTGATCACAATAAAAAATATCTCATTTGAGTTTGTTGTGTGGTTCTCGGAGCGCATTTCGAACCCTCGTAGCCTTGTTTTAAGTTGGAGTGTCTCTTTACAGAAGGGCTTATTTCGATAGGTATAGTCGTAATAAGCCCCCCCGCCTCCCCCATTAGTTACACAAGTGATCAATGGTATTGATTCAAATTGTAAAATATACTAAATAAATATATCCCGCTATTATCTGTCCATATTAAAACAAGTACCAAGTACCGGTCAAATTGACCGTTCTTAAACTTTTGTAAAACTTACACATTTTTAAACGTTATAATATCGTTATCAAACTACATCACAATTCTTAGAATATGCATATAATATTTTCTACACTTTAGTTATTTCCATTATTACCTGCGTTATATAATAAAATAACTTTTAATTACTGGTCAATTTGACGACGTGCTGTAGGAACAGGTATACAAGAATTGTCGGTAGGTTTAGTGTTAATGACAGTCTAGACAATAAAAATCATATCAGATAAACGAGATAATTGCGGCACGCATTGTATTAGAGCAGACTTTCCTCAGAGGAAGCGACATCCAAAAATAGCATATCCGCCGAACGAGCCGTCTAAGTAGGAAGTCCACTAACACTCGGCACTCGGCTTCCGCCCGCCTACTGGCACCGTCGCGACCGCTAACTCTGCAATACTGTACCCACGCGTTGTCTTAAGCTAAATTAAATTGTTCACTTTGAACAAAATTATTTGCTTGCGACGATTTAAAATGCGTTTGGAGCGTGGGCTTGGATTGCATTTATTCAAACATTAGATTTATCTAATATGATGTGTAATCTTGCTTACCAAGTGGAAAATTCTTAGCTTCATAACTGACAAGAATATGGAATGAATGCGTAAAAGATGATTTGTGTGTTTGTTTGTTTGAACCAAGAAAGTTGCATGTGCAATTTAATACCATAACCCGTGTAAGAATTACTTAGCTATAAACAGAAAGGTGAATGAACTATGAGTCAGTCATTCATAAACATTGGGTGACTCAGACTTAGGATATTGTCATACCTTATTAATTACGATTTATAGGGATTAGAAATACAATAATAATAATATTGAAACGAAGAAAACATACGAAAATATATGTTAATATTTGAATGCTGATAAAGAGCAGTTAACTAGAAGAGTTTTAAGTATGAATGTGGGATGATGCATGCATGGATTGCATGAAAAATTATATGGTAAACCAGCAAATCTCCAATGAGATGGCGTATGATAGAAGAAAGTTGACACATTGCCCCATCCCCAAATAATTGGGATATAATGGATATATAAATAATATTAAAGTAAATTAATTATCATTCGGTAATTACTATTGTATTAAGAATATGTATAATATATTATATAAATATTATAAATTATAAATACATTATAAACTCCAACGTAACTAGACTTTGGTTGATTTAGGTTGTCTTTAAGTAAATTCTACATAGCATTAGACCGACTCTTAATAAAAACAACAGTAAAGTAATGGGCATGTATGAAGAGGTTGATGTCTGTTGCCGAGGTGAAAGAGGTATGCAGGGACCGTAGCGTTTGGCGCTGCGTCTCTGGCTACCCCGCAATAGATATGGCGTGAAGCTAAATAAATAAGTAAAGTAATCAAAAGTACTTTTAATTTGCCAAAATAGACAAAAATTTAGCAACTGTTTATATTATTTTGTCCCAGCCATGTAGACATTTGACTAACTATTTTGTTTTATTTTCAGGTACGTTCAGAGGAATCCCTGCTTTCACCGGAAAAGACAAACAAGAGTTCACGATGGGTACGTCTTTTAAGATAAAATTAGGTGGAGGGTAGAAATAGACAGGAATACTTAATTTCTAAACATTATATTGTAGAATTAGAGTCAATTAAACAAAGAATTCTCGGTAGATTTTAATGTCTAGGTATTACAATTCTTTGTAACATCTTTAGATATTTAAATCTGAGCACATTAATAACAATAATATTCTATCATCATTTTTCTCACCCGACCTTGTCTCTAAAAGACAATGCGTCCTTAATGCACAACATTCCACAGAATAAAATTATTTTTTTAAATAGTTAACAAAGATATTAACGGTCGGTTGAGTTCGCATACTTTTGAGGATAGATAATATATAGGAAAAACATAATGTTATCTCTGTCCGTCTATTGTTTGGTTTTAGTCTATACTTAACTGAATTATTATCTATTTTAGGAGTGTCCGAACAAAAATTATTTAATAATATTATAAGAAGAAGCTTTTAGTTAAGTTAAGGTCTCATATATATGTATGTATATTAAGTAACATATTATGTAAGATAAAAAGGATAATTTAGTATTCTAGAAGAGTTAGGTTGATGTCAGCCTTTTAAATTGTATTCGTAGAGTGATCATTATTGAAATTATTGTGATTGGGTTTCCCACATAATATATATTTATTTATTTATTTATTTATTTTTATATTTTCCACTTTGAGTCCATACCAGTGATCACTTGTATAGGTCTCTCACACTCCAACTTAAAATAAGGTTTAAAAGGTTCCAAACGCTCGTAGGGTTCCAAAAGGGCCCTGGTCTGAGAAGAACACACAACAAACTCAGCAGAGTTTTTTTTTTATTATGATCAATGTTTCACAAACCGCAATATATTTCGTGAGCAATGTACGAACAATCACCTCGCAATTAATTCAAGAGACCGTCCTAATAATATATATATATATATAATGGTAATTAGTTCTGTTTTCTAAACGTTTTTAAATTCCTGTCACCTGCTGTCATCTTTATAATTCATGTCACACTGTCAACAAGAGTTAATTCTCATTTCCTACAGTTATCTCTGGCTCTAATTATCTCTGGCTAAGATTATTAATAATGTCAACAATGTCCGTTATTTTGACATGTAATTATGAAATTTGACAGGACTTTGTAAGATGTAACCTAATCCGTGATATATATTATAATTTTAATTTATAATATACTAGTATTTGTCTGCGATTTTGCTCATTTTAAATATCATTTTTAGGAGTACATACAAAGGTGCATAAACTTTAAAATAATCTTAAAAAGGTTTACTCTATTTAAAGTTACATATGAAAAGTTTAATGATAATTTGTTTAGTATGTAAGTAATAATGATACTATTAACATATAAATAAATAAATTTGTGTATATAATAATATTTAATTTTAATTATAATTGTGTAAGTATTGATATATAATTGATAGAGTGTTAATCAATCATCTTTATTTAATTAATCAGTATTGATATTGTTATCTTTAAAGGAAATCTTTTAAAACAAACTAAGGAATCTTAAGTATCTTTTACACTTTTGAAATCATATGTTGAAAGTATTAGAATTAAACAAAAGTCACTTTCAAATACGCATTTACTAAATATTCATTTAATTTATTTAATCTATTATATTCATTAAATACGCAACCCTTGATTTGGTTTATTTTGATTAAGATAATTAGATTTAAATGGTAATTAACAGGTAATTAATTAAGAGTAAAGTATATAACATTCATTCATGAGGTAATAAATTGATTACCAGTTTAGTCTAATGTTAGATAAATCTTTATATATATATATATATTCAAGAAGTTTTGGTTGTTGGAAATGTGTGGAATTTTAGTTGTATTTATTTGCAGGGTTGATATTATAATATGAAACATTATTGAATTTTATTTAAAAAGAGCACTATTGAGTTTTTTTCCGGCTCTTCAGCAGAGCAGCATTCCGGTGGTAGATAACTCACGTACTGACTACACTGATGGTCAATGTAGGGATTGACGATTCATAAGTGTTTGTAAATGCCTATATATAAGTAAATTATAAATTCAACATCACAAACAAAATTCGAACATGGAACATGAGACCTCCTGTATTCAGTTTCGCTCTGCGAACTGAGTCAAAGTGTCGGTAGTTATCTTGATGAATTTTATACTCTATATTCTCTATGCATATATAAAGTTTTAATATAAATTCTAGTCTGTCTTACATTACCGTTACTTAACGTCAATAAAACCATTCTAGTTAAACTTATTTATTTCTCATCTGCATTTATATTCAAAGCATCACAGCCTTTGAATACAGATACATTTATTTATTTTATTTACATCTTTTCCACTTTGAATATTGGTATACTAGTGATTACTTGTGTATCGAATGGGAGGAGGAGGAGGGAGGATTTTGTTACCATACTTATAGAAATAAACCCTTAAGGACAATCCAACTTAAATCATCTTCCTGCCCTTATCCCATTTTGGGGTCGGCACAGTATGCTTTTTCCTTCCATACTCTCCTGTTACTCGTCATCTCTGTACACACTCTCTTCTTCTCCATATCGTCTTTCACGCAATCCATCCATCGTTTCAGCCGTCCTCTACCTGTCCATCCCTTCACTACCATACTTAGCACTCTTTTGGTCACGTGTCTTTCATCCCTCCTCATAACATGCCCATACAATCACAGACGGACAATCCAACTGAAAATAAGGCTAAAAAGGTTCCAAACGCTCTGAGAACCAAAAACTAAGTGTAATTCTTTATTGTGATAACTGTTTCAAACGTCAATATATAGTGAATTTACGAACAACTAGAACCATCGCAATCAATTCGATAAACTGGTATAATAATAATTAATAACAAAAAACAAGACTAGCAAGACGACCGGTCACCGCTTATTATTATCGTATTTATTACATATACATATTAACTAATTGGATGACATCATCATTAATATATTTTTATATATATATATAAAAAATAATTTCACCGTGAATCAATGTCGGAACCTGTCCTGTATCGTGAGTCATTTATTAAAAATTAAATCGTCTATTAAGAATGATGTCTTAGAGTGATCTGATGTTATAATCGTTTTCCACATTCCATATATATATACATATAAATGAAATTGAAGTGTCTGTTTGTAGTTCTAAATTAACAGGTTAACTCTAAATGCAATAAAAAAATAAAAAATTTTATTTTTTAAAAATATCATGTCTTAAAACTGATATCCCATTGAAGTCAATGGGAAACGATGAGTCGTTACACTGGGCTCGCTTCGCTCAATATGCAAACGGCACCCGAGATTTCGCGAGCGCAGCGAGTCGAAATTAAGGGTCTGTTGGCACCCCTAGTCAATATTTTCTGTCTGTCTATCTGTTTGTTTGGTTTAACTGAAACGGCTGGATCGATTTTAACGCGACTCTCACTGGTGTATAGGTGATGTTATAGAGTAGCTTAGGTTTACTTTTATTAAAAAAAGCTTATAATTAAAAAATGTATAAGAGAACTACACACTTTTTACCTAAATAAATTTAATAAATATATATATATACATATAAAAATTTAATATAAAAAGAAAATGAGGAAAACCGTATTATCTATTATAATATCGGTCAGTGAAGTCTTTGAATACTAAATACGTGAAAGTGGAAGGTTGAACAGGATGCGTGAGTCACTGCGTCTGCGCGGGCGCAGGTAACATCCATGCCATACCATACTACACTCGATAAGAACCACGTGAATGAATCGTGAATCATACATTCATTATTATTACAATGATTATATTATTTAATATATTAAATTCCTATCATGTTATTGTATGATTATTTTGTGAGACATTCCTGTTTTGATACAGTTTTGAGATAATTTTATAATGTAATAATTATATGGATTTATGCAATACGAGTCAATATTATAATGTTATTATTTTGGTTATATATTACATAATGTTATCGAATTATTTCGTTTGATATCTGATGGTTTGTGAGCTCGTTATCTCTTAGAGAATATTCGGTAAATATTGTGACCAGAGCTCACTATCGTTCATGAATGGGGCTCGATATAAAGTGAAGTGGAGTGAAGTGTACTTGGAAGTGACATAACTCTGATAATATGATAATATATGACTAATATTTAATTATAAGTATTGTCTCATTTTGGTTTCTTTTAAACCAAAAAAATATGACGTCCGAGTTGTGTAACCTAATGTTTTTTTTTTATCATATCATATTTCTGTCTGTTACATGATGTGTTTATTTTTGTTTTAAAGTATATATATATATATATATATATATATATATATATATATATATATATATATATATATATATATATATATATATATATATATATATATAACAATAATAAAAATAAAGAGACAGTCTGTATGTGTGGAGTTGCGAGAACCTCTCAGGATACCAAGACACGTACGAAGAAATAAAACAGCGTCTTTCTGTCTATAGATACAATTGTCTGAACGTTTTTAACATTTTTTATAACTAACATAATAAAATTGAACCATTACCGGCAAATTTTAAAATGGCGGCAAATTAATTTGTAGATCATAAATTATCCTATGGAACCGTCACGGCTTTTAAGTTGAAAGCACGTTACATATTAGATAATTATGATAATATCTTACTCTCCGAATAACTAAATTCACAAAAATATAACAATATAAAGTTAGGTTATGAATGTAAAACATAATTTGACAGATAACTTTTTTTTTGGCAACAATGTTTTGATGCAATAAACATTTTTATAATGCCAATACCACGAAGGTTTTATATTTTTTAATTTTAAACTTTCTATTTGATATATTAATATGTTTTAAGTGAGGAGATCGTGAATAAGAGGATTACTCATATTTTTAGTAAATAAATATGCATGAGCCACACTAATAACGCCATGGAAATGCGAGTGAATTAAGTCACTGATTTGAGTGACTCAGTCCCGAGATGTAGATGTGTACCTACCTACCTTTAATTAACTAAAATTGTTACTCTAACAAATTACTAGGTTTCAACCACGGCTTCGTTTAACTTTTCGTCTCATTTGAATATTTCTTGGTTATATATTATTAACTAACTATTTCTATACTTTCTAAAATTTAGAATTTATAATATGAACAAATTTATATATCTTCAATGTTTAATTATTATTTTAATAAATAATTTATATTCTTCTAATTATCAAACACGCTGATTCTCGTTATGTCTGTCGACATTGAAAGGTCATTGACATGGTGACAAAATAATCATCGCGTTCCCTTCACTCTTAATATAACGTTATAATCAATCAATTATATCAATAATATAAGAAATTATTGATAAGGAATCTTTAATTTATATATTTAAAGTATTTCACTGTATGTTATTATTTATATCTTTTCAACTTTGAATCAATACGTACTAGGACTATTTTGATACCATATCGAAATAAAACCTTAGACACTCTACAACTTAAAATAAACCTACGAGGGTTCTAAACGCGTTGCTCTGAGAACAACCATACAAGAAACTCAGCTGGTTTTTTATTATTATTATTATTGTTATTAGCAAGTAACATATCTTTAAAGGCTCTTGATCAATCATTTATCTTTACATTTGTGTCGTAAATACATACTCTATAAAAGCCTTAATATAATTTTATAAGACCCTCTAAAATAAGGACAAAGACAGTCATTGGTTAAAATAGAAGTAATGAAATACAAATAAAACAATAGTAATAACACTTCATCTATTCTCAAATGTGGGTCAAATTGTTATGTGTCTTATGCGTTTGTTAACTGAACCAAGTGTTATATATGTTTTGTTTTAAATCGGAGCACGTGTGATCTGTTAATATTGATCTAGCCGACGATAAGATCGGTGTATCATCCGTGAGGCGGATGCGGAGTTCCGTGGGTGCCCCCCCCAAACCCTCCCCCCCACCCCGCCGTGCTCGCCATTCTAATTAGCCATTGTGGTTAAGTTTACAATCGTCCAACCGGCCGGCTAGGACGCCAGTCACGCTTCAACCGCCGCCAAGGAGACGCGTGTGTCGGTCAGAGACTCGTATATCACCACGCGACCCGTCCCGTGATGACAGTGACTGTGATAAGCGATTTATATATAATGTAAATGATTAAGAACTGACTGTGAACAACTAACCAGTGTTGAATACAGTAAGTTAATACATAATCTTACAATTTGGCACAATCGTGAGAACTTCCAGCGGACATATTTAGTTAATTTTTTTAGTTATATATTTATTTAATGTTAGGTAAATTCCAACGTGCGATAGAAATGATGTTTATAAATTGTAATTAGTGCCAGCTATAGTCGTATGCGATAAAATGTCATGTGCATTACAAAAACAACGTGCACACACACGGAACTGGAAATGCGATTTGTTTTTATTTATTTTATATTAACAAAACTATTATAATAGTATCGGTTATAATACTTATAAAGTTATTAGAATATTGTATATTTTAATGAGGATAAAACAACGAATATTGGTATATTATATATTAATTTAAAGTCAAAAGTTATTTCCGAATATTTAATATATGTTGTGTTAAGGAAAATTGTAACTATATGTTTATAAAAACAATGTTATTTATATATATACATATATATATGTACGATAATAAAATTTTTATCTTATATCGTGACCACACTTAGAATTACATAACTATCATCACGTAAAACCATTGTGCATAGAACTGACCTTCGTCATTATGTCCCTCTATGCATCATGCAAGTGCATCGATAACCTAGAAATATATTCAAGCAAATTTAAACTGAATCCCACATGTAATAAGATATAAATTTGTATAAAATGTGATATTATAAACCCGTGAAAGCTGTGAGTCTGAGTATTTAACCGATTTTAAAATGGAGAAGTTCGAATCTATTAGTATATCTCCTAGAACAATTCATATTAATTGTATTGGAATGTCGTTATCTAATATTGACTTGTAATATAGTTGTCTGTACGTGGAAAAATAATTAAGCCTTATCTATATACACTCACTTTTAAAGTCGAGTGTTTCCTATATTTACAAACCGATGCATTCTATATCTATTACTAATATCTATTATATAGTAATTGTTATTTAATTATTTATTTATTTATCTTCACGCCATATCCCTTGCGGGGTAGCCAGAGACGGAGCGCCAAACGCTACGGTCCCTGCATACCTCTTTCGCCTCGGCCATAGACATCAACCTCTTCATACATGCCCTCTGGGGGTCCTCATGCATGCTAATTGTTTATAATCAAATAATATCACAATTTACCTCAAATTAAACTTTCAAAATTTATTTAGTTTATTTTATATCTAAGTAAAAACATACCATTATTGCTTATTAACTATCAAAAGGTCAAGTAACTTAATTATAACTTAATTATAACTTACCCATTAACGGATTTGTGATATCCAGCTTGGGCGTTAAAATTTAAGGTTAATTAACTAATAACTTATCTATATAATAACAATTTGAATTAAACGATTAATTACTGTGTATATTAATTAGTTACTAGAAAACTGTTTTAACGGTTTTCATTAAATATATAAATATATTTATAACTTATCTATATAATAACAATTTGAATTAAACGATTAATTACTGTGTATATTAATTAGTTACTAGAAAACTGTTTTAACGGTTTTCATTAAATATATAAATATATTTCATCTAATCTAATCTAAATCTAAATTCTAATCTAAAAGATGAACTCTATCGTCTAGGTGTTATTTAATCAAATATGATAAATTGTGGTGGAATTTACGTAAAATGTCAATTGTGTCATACTAGATGTCATATGACGTGACAGTAACCGATAAATGACATTTATATTATACGAGATGTCATATGACGTGACGGTAACCTAAATATTACAATTATATTATACGAGATGTCATATGACGTGATGGTAATCTAAAAATTACAATTATTATATCATACGAGATGTCATATGACGTGGTAGTAACGTAACCTTCGTAAGGTCTCTGGAATCGTGACGGCATTTCTAGGTGGCGTGACTCATTTTAACGTTACAATTGACCCGTTCCGATGTTGGATAGCGTCTTTTTTGCATCCACATTACTCATCCTTGACTCAGGAACGTTTATCAATGAAGCTATTATGTAATAATCTCTGTGCGATACGTGATCGGTTATAGTTTATATATTTATATAGTTATTTATTAGGGATGTTCTTTTTTTGTGTCTTAAGTAATATTAGTTATGAAATAGTCGGTTGATAGTGACGCTCCACGCATGACATCAGCTAGACGCGTCATGCCTCGTCATACGCATCTTCATAGCCATCGTATCGTAGAATCAGAGCCGTATCGAGTCAATTAACATATTATATTATCTATACGTTTTGTATATGTACAATTTGAGCGATGATGTCAAAATTTTAACGTACATGTTTCGCAGAATTTCACAATATTGATTTATAATACTTAATAGTGCATATTAATAGTATGATCACGACGTGCCCTTTACATTAAGGGCTATTGTAATGTGACTGTTGACTGGCATATTTTGATAGTATTTGTCAGCGAGACATTGTAGATACTGTAGGCGGCAGTCAGTTAAGCTTTCCTCGTTTTATACTCCAGGGCATGACCCGTTCTGATTTGTTTATTCACTGGCGTCTCCAATGAATCATAGATATTGTTACAATTATACTTTTGACCCCCTTCAATTGATACGTGATTTGTAATCTGGAATTTATTTCTGACAGCTTCCCAGAATATGATCTGTATCCATTGTCGAAATGATTAATTTTCTTAAATGTTTTTTATATATTAGGAATTTTACACGTTAGATATAATTAAGTCAGAGTTATATATAATATGTTATTATCAAACAAAGGTATAGATTATGATAAAGACGTCTATATATACGAGAAACAACCTCTGGACGTTAGACGAATTCGTACATTGACTCCAACAACATTACCATAATTAGGTACTTTACGGTGTAAATATTCTAATTTTCCTCTTCCTCTCCAGATACCAGAGTTCAACTTGGATGGCAGCAGCAGTCTAAAACACAACGGCAGTTCAAAGGACCTGGCCTCCGTGATGGAGAACCTCAAGAAGAGCAGCCTCGTCTCGCGCCAGAATCAAACCCTGAACACGCAAGTGACCAGCTCTTCGAAACAACAAGTAAATTACTATTTATTTATTATTATAATAATGTGTGTTTGATTGATGAAATTTTCTTTATTTTTATAATTATATATATTTGTATATAATTAAAGAAAGAGCTTTGTCCTGTGTCTAAAGAGTAACATAAAAAAAAAGATGTGAGTTTTTTAGTGAAATTTGTGTACTTTTGATGGTGAAACTTTATAAATAAATAGTTACTTTGTGAAAATTATAACCCGTGTGTGTTATTATATATGTTTTTTTTGTTTCTATTTGTTTTATATATGAGGAGCATTTTACATTTTCGTCGATGAGTATAAATAGTAATAGTAATTCAAAAGTTATAAACTTGATTTATTATTGTGTTTTGTTTTACTGAAATTAATCAATAACCACAAAATGACAAAACATTAAATGTATACACACAGACAATTTACGTAAGCAAATATTTTGTTATTATCAACTTAAATATAAATATATCTTAAAGACATATTTAACAACTATTTTCTTCACTTTAATGTACATGCAAACATAATTAGAATTAATAAAATACTAAACATTTGTTATTATTATTTCACAAGACGATAACATGTAATATTGTTGTTATATAGTAAATATATTATCTATAAACACTCGTCCAATCAAGTGAAGATATATGATGAGGTTTCGATTAGTTTTGACGAGCGTAAAATCTTGTTTATATCTTGTATAATGATTTAATATTTGAAAGATCAAGGCAAACCTGGGTGTTAGAGCAATATAATCATAGGGCTTGCTTTATACGCAAGTTATTTTGACATTATATCTTTTTAGGCCAATACTATATAACAAACACCAAAAGAAACTGCGTAAATTTCGTCAACGATTTTAAAAGTAAAGCTTAAATCCAATATGGCGTCCGTATTTAATAACAATGGTTGACATTTAAACTAAAATTCGCGCCATTTTTAGATATATTGACATCATTTGACATTAGCAGTTTGACAAACTAGTTTGACGTTATGACATATAACCCTAATTAAATTATCAAAACACAGTACTCGTATCGTTGTATGAAGGACGTTGACAATTTAATTTCGGCGGGTTATACTTTTTTTTTTTATAAGAACTGAAGTACACAATCCATGAACTAGATTGTATTAATGGATTTTTAATGTAACTATTAAATATTGATTTTATATAAATAAATAAATAAAATCTAACAAAAGAATATATATACTAATTTACCGAATCATAAATTACCAAAGTGCAAATAAAACATAGAAATGTAACTCGTGTTTAAATATAGGCGGGTTATTTCGACCTCGGTCGGTTCATAAAATTGTTAGTTTATTTTTAGTACCAAAAACAAATACATTCAGTACGATGCGAGATGAGAACTGATTACTTAGAATTACTATATAACATCTACTTATGGGAACAAAAATAACAATGAAACAAAAATCACCTTTAATATTATTATTTAAACTGTTGCCATGTCAAAAATAAAAATGTCCGGTTATGTTGGTGTTTAACTAAAATTTGTATGCTGAATGTCTGTTTACGATAAATCTACTAGTAATTATCGTCGTGCGCCTGCGCATGCCCACACTGTCTGAGTTGGCACCGAGCCACGCAAAACACCAAAACGTAACGTAGGACGATAACCGTTCGGTCCTAGGAAAAAATATAAAAAAACTATTTGAACCATCTATTTATAACAAATTATTGTGTATACTTGACTATAATTTGTTAATAAAATAACGTTATTCGTGTTCAAGGTAAGACGAACGTTTAAGGTTAACAGAATTTTAATTAGTCGTCATTAAAAATAAACTAGCAACTGATAAGAGATAAAACAAATGCGGGTTCCACTAAAACATTTATTTATTATACCTCCTACCGGGAATACATAACATTACCATGTTTATATAATTTTATTTCATTGAATTAGCATATTAACACATTCGCGACCGCTGACGTGAATTCACGTCATTTCAAATTCTGTTCCTGCTTACCGTTGACGTGAATTCACGTCATTTCAAATTTTGTTCCTGCTTGCCGTTGACGTGAATTCTTTTAATTTCAAATTCTATTCCTGCTTGCTGTTGACGTGAATTCACGTCATGTCAAATTCTTTTCTTTGTTGCCGCTGACGTGAATTCACGTCATTTCAAATTCTATTCCTGGTTGCCGCAAACAAATTTTCTACTTCTTATCCTCCGCTTGACAATACAAGTTTGCGGCAACCAGCTTCAGAATTTCATTACATTCGCCTGTACTCGGAATTAAAAACGTAGAAAATTAGCCGGACTCGAATGTTTTAAGTTATGGTTTGATTATAATCTTTTCTCATGTGTTACATCGGTTAAGTATTGTTATCAGATAAGAGTTAATACCAAGATAAATTTATATTTTCTTTCCGGTATTTCCATGAAGTTAATAAGATATCATATTATAAGAATAATTTAATAAGATATCATTAAATTTATTATAGCTTTTCGTTTTAGAGAAGTGGTTTTCCATAATCAATACACATTTATAATGTTGAATAATGTTTTAATATTATATTTCATATAGTAAGTATTTAGATTTTTTACAGAGATTTCTCTATACCATTATTTGTTATCTTACTTTACAATAAATATTTAATAAATAAATTACATCAAATAATCTTTTTAAAAATATACAATTTATTTTGTATGAATATTTTATGTATTAAGTACGTCAAAACGTTTATCAAAAAAATTATGTAATATCAACAATCGCGCCGTAAAATAATAATAATAATCAACGCTTATTGTTATTGCAAACTATAAGTAGTTATATTTATATGATTTAATGATCCCATGAGTTATTACTGTAGTTGTTGGAGACGTAAAGTTATTTATAACTTTTATAATTCACTTCACAATATTTTATTGACATCAACAAAAGTAATAAATTCATTTGTGAAGTCTTTACTTTAAAAAAAAACCTAACAACACCAAACATTCCTTTTAGTATTGAGAAGAAAAAAAATAAAAACAATATTTTTTTCGTCTCGGTTCAAGGCCACCGTTGCATCGCCTCCACCCACGTCAATGATTCATTCTTTATTAACAACCCATGCCAAAATAATAACAGACAATACTTCTATTTTTAATCTACACATGTATATATTATTAGTTTTTTATCTGTGTATTCTTAACTTGTCATAATTCCTACAATATTTCAAATAAAATAGTTTTTATATCTCTGAAAATGGCAATATACATTAAAAATCTTTAGGAGTTTTTTTTTATGTGTTGTGAATGTTATTCCAAAGTGATAAAAATAGTTATTTATTTTAGTTCATTTCTATTTTTATTAGACTATAGACACCAACCAACATCCTACAAATACTGTCTCAGAAAGTGCGCCAAAAGAGTGACGCCCGCACGAACTTCTGTAGTGTTGGCACTGAACTTCAGTCCTTGTCTAGATAACGACTGCGAACGACGGACTGTACTATCGTAATAGTGCTCGTTTTTAGTGAAAAATAAAAATAAAACTAATGAAAAGGTGTGAATGTGTATACGATGAAAAAGATGTACTGTAATAGTGTGTTACAAAACTTAAATCTCTCTATAGATGGTGTCGAGTACAACATCGAGCAGTGCAGCCACCAGTCAAAGAGTCCAAAGCTCGTCACAACGCGCAACCTCCATGAAGTCAGACCTAACAGAACTGAAGAGTTCTATTTCTGAAATGAAAACGCTCAGCAATACCGCCGCTTTGAACTTCGGACAAAGGTGATTCACAGACATTATTTTTGTATTTTGTTTTATGTAATACCAATCTTTTACATTGTTTTCTTAATGTGTATAAGATAACACCGTTTCTAGCTCACCTGAGCGGCCTTGGCCTTACGCCAATTCTCCCCCGCCGGTTTCCCTCCTCGCATTTGTAGTTTGTAGTTGAATGCCGACAAACAATACCAATAGTCTAGTCCAAGCTTGTTTAATTTAAATTATATTTAAAATCTATCAAGCCAGTTTAATTACTTGAAACTGTTTATTGAAGCCGCGTTCTACATAAGAATAGCATCATTTCGTAAATACCTCGTTACAGATTGAGAAGTTCAATGGAGAATATAGTAGATCAAGACGACATAAAAGAACGACATATACCAGACATACGAGATCTGAGTGAGATGGGAGATATAGGAGATATGAGTGATATGAGCGACTTGGCCGGCGATGGTCCGCTAGTGACATTTCCAGAATCAGACACTCCGCCCCCCGACAAACAGTGTCTCCTCGCGCCCAGCGCATCGTCAGTAGCAACGAATGCAGCGAACGAGCTGAAGTACAGTGCAGCTCGCATGACGTCAGCCAGCTCCACCCGAGTGGTAACAGATGGGTACAGTGCATCCAAGTCAGCAGCAAACAGCACGAGGATGCGTCGGCTGCAGCACGGGGACATGCAGTACGCGGAGCATAGTGCAGCGGGGGCTTCTCACAGATTATTACAAGCGGAAGGTCTCACAGCCGAACAAAATGCCGCCTACCATCAAGTAAGTCAATATAGATATTAAAATCCGCTTAGTAAAAAAAATATAAAATGCTTAATTAGTCTATAGATTAATTTTTTTGAACACTTCAACCCTTTTGTAAATATATACACAAGAAATATAGTGCACTGCGTCTGTTACACACCTCAAAGGCGCGCCGAAGGACGCGACCTCGCGTGACCGAACCCGATCGATATCCTTGACGTCTAGGCCGGCGGTGCCAAAAACATTCAGTCGTATTCGAGTTCTCGTCTTGATAGCATTAGAGATATAAAAATGTGAAAATATCTTGGAGAGCGTCCCGTTCAAATCGCAAGCGGAGCATGGCGGCGCGGCTAGTGTTGTGGACTAGCAGGATGCTGCGGCGGGGATCGCCTGTGAGCATTATCTTATCGCTACTATGGTCGTGTCAGTCACCGCCTGCCCGCGCGTGCCGCTACACGCGGAAGTTAATTATTGCGCATGCGCCACTCGATTTTAAATTTAGAATCGGAATGTCCAATGGCGGGGGCTCGGCCCCGTGGCCGGTGCGCAGAGGCGTCCTGTCGCGTTATCCCCCGAAGCCGCAGTGTCCTTCGGTGAGAGTTCGTTTTCCAGGAATAATTTACTAGATGACCTCCACTAACGTGACGTCTATATACAAACTTAAAATTATCATCTAATAGCGATTGGCCCACATCCAATGGAAACGATTCACCGCGCGATCCGAGCCATGACGCGCCACGCTTTTGAATTTAAAAGTAGTTTTCATCTCGAGACGATCGAGCATCGACGAATTTGTATATATTGAAATAATCATGTCTTCGAAAAGACGCATGAGACCCAAATTGCGTATCGTTATTCCTGTAACTATCGAATATTTGTTTTATGTAATTTAGTGATAACATGTGATAAATGAAAAGTGATTTAGTGATAAGCTTGGTTCAAGACGCGCTATAATTGGCCGGTTTTTGTTGTGTTAATTATAATTAAACTTGTGATTTTAGGAGAAACGTTCCCTGCAAGCCGGAGAAGTGTCAGCACAGGAAGCAAACAATATGTCGGCAACCAGTTCCAGATTACAGACGGAGGCTTTCAGTGCCGAGAAGAAGGCGATGGCTTCATCACAAGCGAGACAGACCGTCACTTCGAGTGGCATATTCAGTCACAAGGAACACTCCAGCGTCGCTCACTCCAACATGACTATTTCGAGCAAAAATCTCAGTACAAAATCAACGTTACTCTCCTCTCAGGTATACAAAAATATCAAATTAGTTATATTTGTCTCCATTGTACTGTAAATTGTTACTTATTATTGTGTAATAGCAAATGTTTGTCCAAACGTCCTAACCATAAATCGTTATGACATATGTGTGAATTTACAAATTATTTATTGTCGCGTTCTCGTTTCAGATGAGTCAATTGTTGAACGGTACGGTCAAACCGGGGGACGAGGACTTGTCCAACTTGACCTTTGAGGATTTAGATAAACTGGACGCAAATTCGAATCAAAAGGACGTCGATGCGGCCATACAGAAATATTCGCACAGAATGAACGCGTTCATAACGGCGATAAAAAACAATCAGGTGGACAAGAAGAACGCGTGCGTACATTTCAACAAACTGAACGAGATGGTGAGGAGAGCGTGGGCCGTGCCGACCTATGGACACGAATTGGGATACTCGCTATGCAACACATTAAGGACGTCCGGAGGACTGGATATATTGATGGCGAATTGTCTGGAATCGAATAATCCTGATTTGCAATTTTGTTCGGCGAAACTATTAGAGCAGTGCCTCACAACGGAGAATAGAGCGCACGTAGTCAAAAACGGGCTTGAAAAAGTTGTGAATGTGGCCTGTGTGTGCACTAAACACTCGAATTCCGTGGATCACGCGAGGATAGGTACTGGCATCCTTGAGCACCTGTTTAAGCACAGCGAAGGCACGTGCAGCGATGTCATCAAATTGGGCGGTTTAGATGCAGTTTTATTCGAATGTCGGAAAAATGATGTGGAAACCTTGAGACACTGCGCCACCGCTCTCGCTAATTTGTCCCTCTATGGCGGAGCTGAAAATCAGGAAGCTATGATTAAGCGAAAAGTACCAATGTGGCTTTTTCCATTGGCCTTCCACAACGACGATAATATCAAATACTACGCGTGTCTCGCTATTGCCGTTTTGGTCGCGAATAAAGAAATCGAAGCAGCCGTATTGAAATCGGGTACACTAGATTTGGTGGAACCGTTCGTAACCTCGCACAATCCGTCCGAATTCGCGCGCTCCAACCTCGCTCACGCTCACGGTCAGAGCAAGCACTGGCTGCAACGATTGGTGCCGGTTTTGAGCTCAAAAAGGGAGGAAGCGAGAAACCTGGCCGCCTTCCACTTCTGTATGGAGGCCGGAATCAAGAAGCAGCAAGGGAACACCGAAATCTTCAGAGAGATAGGAGCCATAGAATCGTTAAAGAAAGTGGCGAGTTGTCCGAACGCGGTTGCGTCGAAGTACGCGGCGCAGGCTTTGAGGCTGATCGGTGAGGAAGTACCACACAAACTGTCGCAGCAGGTCCCGCTGTGGTCGATAGAGGACGTGCGAGAATGGGTTAAGCAAATAGGATTTTCGGAGTACGCCACCAACTTCTACGAGAGTAGGGTGGATGGAGATCTCTTGTTGCAAATAACGGAAGCCAATCTTAAAGAAGATATTGGATTAAATAACGGAATCAAACGTAAAAGGTAATATTTTGTATAAATATATAATGTCGGAATTTGGACCAATTTCATAAATTAGTTATTAATGAGTTTTTTATTACTTTACAGATTCACGCGAGAATTACAGCAATTAAAGAAAATGGCGGACTACAGTTCACGCGACATCGGAAGCCTTAACGAATTCTTACAGAGTATTGGTCCAGAATACACCATTTATACGTACTCGATGTTGAACGCCGGAGTGGACAAAGAGTCGATCAGAGGGCTAAGTGACGAGCAACTAGAGAACGAATGCCGGATAGGCAACAGCATTCACCGGCTAAGAATTCTAAACGCGATACGAGGTGAGCTGAACTTTTAAACTAACAATCAAGCAAAACAAACTAACCATTTATGCTACCAGTGAATGCATCCGCCTGTAAAAAGTAACCATAGAACAGAAATAAAGTTGCCCTCACTGAATGTCGCCCTAATTTTTCAGCCTACGAAAGCACTTTACCCAGCAAAGGCGAAGAGAACATGGAAAAGAATTTGGACGTGTTCGTCAGTTATCGGAGATCGAACGGCTCTCAGCTGGCCAGCTTACTGAAAGTGCACCTCCAACTGAGAGGCTTCACGGTCTTCATCGACGTGGAGCGTCTGGAGGCCGGCAAGTTTGATAACAACCTGCTCCAGAGCATACGACAGGCCAAACACTTCCTACTCGTGCTCACACCCAACGCACTGGAGCGGTGCAAGCACGACAACGAGCAGAAGGACTGGGTGCACAGGGTGAGAACTATGTTATGGATTGTTCTCATTCCGAAAATATATAACGATAATTTTTACCCATACATTGTAAATTGCTCTCATTCTGAAAGTATATTATACTAATATGTTTACAGGAGATAGTGGCAGCGCTGCAATCCCAGTGCAATATCGTACCAATTATCGACAATTTCGCGTTCCCGGAGCCCGAGGACCTGCCCGAGGATATGCGAGCCGTCTGCCACTTCAATGCCGTGAGGTGGATCCACGACTATCAGGACGCCTGCGTCGAGAAACTTGAAAGGTATGGCAACTATTTACAGGTATATTTAATTATATTTTATCCACTTTGAATCCATAGTACTGATAAGACCCTTCTGTAAAGATACTTCCCAACTTATAATAATGCTACGAGTGATGTAGAGTGAAGTTTTTTAATGTAACTAAATCCTTCAGCTTCCTCCGCGGCAAGTCCAACCTGGCGACCCGCATGGAGGGACCTGTGCGAGTACGAGACGCGCCCACCCCCGGCACCAACACCATGAGACCACCCAACTACCAGCGGATGGTGTCCACGGAGAGCAGGGGCAGCGACAAGGATTGACTAGACCACAGACACGCTCTGCCGCCCGTGAGGTACACAACCACCATATTCTATATATATGTGTATATAGATCATTGCTTCATCCGCCCAACTACCAGCAGATGGTGTCTATTACATTACTGCCATATATATATTGTTTATGGACCTTTCTTCCATGTACCACTGGAATGTGGTACTTCCTTCAGCGGTATTTCCAGATCGATACGACATGGGTACCTTCAAAAAGGCGTTCATGTAAATCCTCGGATGTTGAAGGAGTTCATGGACGGCGGTGATCACGTATCATTAGTGACCCGCAAACCGTTTGCCCTCCTCTAGCATAAATATATATATATATATATATATATATATATATATATATATATATATATATATATATATATATATATATTTGTATGTTGTATATATTCATTCACAATAATAAACTAATGAGTGTTTCGTTTTCAGACCAAGGCGTAGACAATCGTCGGCAGAAAAATCATCAGCCAAATCTCAGAGCTGCGATCAGCTGTCCACTTGCGACCCCAAACAAACATCACCCGTCAAATCCTTGTGTAGTCTGCCCGAAAGACTGTCAGAGAGCGGTGATTTTAAGGAATCACAGGATAGTTCACGCAGGTGTAGGAGCTGTGAGGGTATATTGGTTGTGGATGAACAGATGCACCCACAAATCATCCCGGGCGCGCCTTCAGACACACCCTCGTCTGCTCCCACGGACGCACCCTCCGACGCACTATCGCCCGCACCGTCGCCTCTACCCTCGTACGCACCCTCAACTGCACCCACACAAACCAAGAGGAAGAAGAATTTCATGGATAGATGTGTGAATAAAGTGAGACTTTGCTGATTGTTACTAAGCCTGCGGAGTGTGTTAAAACAGACTTGGACTTTGAATCTTATTAAAGTACAAAGTGCACAATCATGTAAATATTTGTGTATGCTATACATATATATATATATACATATGTTTGTAACGGACAAACGGTTAATTGGTGTAATGAACAACGTAATCTCAATGAGTGCTTGTAAGTTTACAGCTGTAATGTGACAATTCTTTACCACCCTGCGATGTTTAAGTACATTGCACCGAGGTGGTAATCACAGTTTGCTATTCGTTGTAGTATGGCAAATTGCTTTATTATTTTTTTTGCAAATAAATCTATGTATCTCTCTTTCTCTCTCTTCTATTGAATAAAAAAAAATTATTTAGTTTCTTGCCACTAAAGTATTTATATCATAATATTATTTTATGCATATGTGATAGCTTAGATCTTTTTAATTAATTGAATTTTCCGTAATGAATTCACACTAGTAATTTATTTTCTCAATACCCTGTATTTACTGTCTGTATCATTTAAATTAAAATTAATGTAATGATTAAAAATTTGTACAAAATTATAGTTAAGGATAAAATATTTCAAACAAGTTAACCATAATTATTATTTTACCTTGAATATATATGTTGTAATCTAACCATCAAATAAATGGTATTAATAAAAATATATTGAATTATTATTTTGTAATATTTATATATTTTCGTACAACTAGCTTTATCCCTCTCTTCATCCCTTTCTCAAATAATAAAATATTTAAGATGCTGCAGCTTCTACATCCGTATGTTTCAAATAATAATTAATCTACCACAAACGTTTGTTTCCTTGCCATTCCCATAGAAATATCTAAATAAATAGTGACCTTTGTTACTCATGATTATGTAGGTTTCAACAAGTCAATGTGTTTAAACATATTCTGATATGCTACAAAGAAGGAAGTCACTTAGTCAGTCTGTATCAGCCAAGGGTTTAGGGTTCAGAGTGAAGGATAAATTGCATAATATTTAGCAAAAGTATTATTAAGATACTTAAGTATTCCATCGCATGATCCTTTCCGCACACACTTCGAGACAGAAGATGCCACCAACGAAATTATCTCTCTTGGAAACTATTAAAATTGATGATAGTTCCATCTAACGCAACATCATTTAACACAATTACAGCACCAAGAATTATTCCTACTGTTAGAATTTAAGTTAGTTTTTTTATAAGAACGTGCATGTAAATAAAAGGAATTTTATCAGCAAATTGTACAATTTAGGTAATAGCTATTCTAAACAAATATATGTATACAAAGAAACAAAAATGTTATCTCTATAATATTAAGATCATTACTTTTTATCAATATGTTGAGATATATACATTTCAAAATCCTTGACTCCAGTCATTTAAAACAACTAAGCCAATTGTCACAATTATTACAAAGTCCAATTTTCATGATTACTATAGTACTACAAATTTCAAATATTTCTTTAAATACAATTAGACGCTAAACCAAAACTTTATTCAAATATTTCTAGTTTAGACTACTATGTATGAGTAAAGAAATTATTAACAGTGCTAAAATTATAATAATACTAAAATGAAACTCATTATATTGCAGTTTAGCATTTTTTATTTTATTTTATAAAAAATATATACATAATTTACAATAGTTAACCAACACCAATGTTTTATGAATAGTATTTCACTTTACTATCTACAAAATTCATATTTGATCAGTCCATTTAAGTCATTTCTAAAAACTGTTAAATATTTATAAACTTCATTAGAGATTATGAATTTTCGAGCTTACAAGTTTTAAAATAAAAAATATTCTAAAATTAAATTATTAAATGAAGAGTTCATTTAAAACATTCGTTATATGTAAGTATATGTATATTTTTAAAAATTGTTATAGATGATTTAATTTCGTAAACTAAAATAAAGAATACTATAAGTTAAGTTGACTTAGTGTTACCTTATGTTAACTTGTATACAAAATGAGCATTCATTACAACTTATTATAACTTCAGATGGACTAGATACTGGAAGTTCACTAGCTTCTAAATAATATAGACCGCTGCACCTGCACTGATATGTATACACATCTTCAGTGGCATCGAAATCCATTTCTGACAATAATACTGTATTGTAGAGTAAAAGATCATTATTTTCATATAAAACCAATTTTGAATCATATTCTTTACGAGTTATAGGATCCCTTAAAACTGTCCATGCTTCTTGAATCAAATGAAACTTCTCATCACTGTCATCACCAGATTTATCTGGGTGAAAAGTTAAAACTAAACGTTGATAATTTCTCTTCAGCTCTTCATTTGAAGCACTTTTTTCGCATTGCAATATCTTATAGTAATCAACATATAATTCCTTTTCTTCCATCTTATTATAACAATAGAATATTATTGATAGCCATTAAATTAAACGTTAACGTTTATGTGTAGCGATAATAATGAAAAGATTAATTATTCATAGTAACACAGTTTACATGGGTTCTCACATGGTTGATGGTACACACTACACACTTCAAATATCAATTGTCACTTGTCAGATGTCACCAAACAGCTGATGATAGTTCACAGCCCCTCAGAAATTTTGCATATGTCTTGATTAGTTTAAAAATTTATTTTATAAGTAAAACTAGGGGCGCCAACAAAACCCTCAATTTCGACCCGCTGCGCTCGCGCTATCTAGGGTGCCGTTTGCATATTGAGCGAAGCGAGCCCAGTATATTGACTCATCGCTTCCCATTGACTTCAATGGGATATAAGTTTTTGACAGGATAATAAAAAATAAAAAAAAAATTGAGGACATTTTTCATTTTTTTTTTATTTATTTATTTATTTTATTTAACATTTATATACACATAAAATATATAAAAAAACAGAGTTATTTAAAGATTCGTACAAAGGCACTGCTTATTTCAAAATGAAATCTCTTCCAGCAGACCTGTGAAATGAGAGTAGAAAATGAAAGGCAGTGAAAGTGCGCACCGCATACAAAATATTTGAAAATCAAATAAACATAAAAAAAATCCGTGCCCGCAGGGGGACACGCGTGGGTAGACCTCGTGTGTAACTCCATTAAAATATAACTCACTACCTAAGAATAACACATGATGCCGTTGTTTACATCAAAAATTTTCAAGCAAAAAGCGGTTTTTATTTTTTATCTCGGAAAAGGTATCTTTTTTGGAAATACTTTTGGTACTTAAATTTAGAGTAAAAAATAACCTTTCTATTAAAAATATTTGCGAGGAGGGAACGTTTACCAGAAAAAAGTTGCCGTGGTTTTACCTACCTTAAATTTTCAAACTAAAAGTGGTTTTTATTTTTTTTCTCGGCAACGGTATTTTTTACGGAAAAACTTTTAGTACCTAAATTTAGAGTAAAAAATGACCTTTCTATTAAAAATACTTGTGATCTAAGAATGTTTACCAGAAAAAAGTTATGAATTTTTTTCCAAAAATTTACGGTTTTTTTACCCCCACCCCTAAGTTATTGAAGTTAGGTTTTCGGTTTATCTACATTAGTTATAGGTATTCATCAAAGACATCATATAATATGAACGTGATTGATCTTCTTTGTATAGGGAAAAAGTTATGGTCGAAAAACTGAAATCAGAAAAAGTGAGACCCTAGCGCCCCCTGTGGCCGGATTTCTCTGGTTAACGAACTTGACCTTCATTTTTGGATGGTTGATTTTTTTGCAAAGTTTGAAAGCGATCCGAGCGAAACTGCGGCCGTTATCGTGCTGACAAAAGTCGAATCTGGACGCACGCACGCATATATATATATATATAAACTTTTTGACCAATGGTCATTTCGGACTCAGGGGGTCATAAGAAGACCTCCTGTGAAGAAATTTTTCCAAAATTCGAGTCGGGTACAAATGAATGGGCAGACCGAATTCTTCGAGGTCTACCCAATTACAAATACAGTTGTAATAATAAAAATTTACTAATTATAATAATCTATATAACTATATAATAATCTAATAAATAGAGTTTTAGATAAATAAACACCTACAAATACGTTAAATATATTTACATCTATATAGAAAGGTAGTGTTCGATGATTCGTTTTTTAAAGATTTTTTAAAGATTTATTTTAAAACCATCTCCTAATGTGTGTTTTTTTGATAGCAAAGTATCATAATTTTCCGTCAAGTAGTTTTCGAGCCAATTCGTGACAAAGAATGTAAAAAGTCTACAGTAAAACGCTCCGCTCACTTCGTTCGCTTCGCTCAATAAACTTGAGCATTACAGCATAATGGCAACCATTACAGACCCAAAGGATTCCCAGACTTGGAATATCAATTTATTGTTCAATTATCACGATTTCTTAAACATATTCTGCAAAAATCTGTTAGTACATACAATAGTACATACAAAGGCAAAAAAAACTAAGATATGTTATGTATGTATGGAAAGTAACGTAAATCTACAAAAGGTTAAGAAAAAATTGTAATTATAATGTTACTAGGGATAGAATTTGTCATTAAAAATAAACAAATGAAAAGGATCTCCAAGTGCTATAGAACAAATTGCACATTGAACGGTTGTAGTTTCAATTTCAACGCCAAATTTTTTTTTCTTTTTTCGTTAGCAATTTTTTTCGTAAGTTTATCAGAATTTTACTTTTTTAGTTTCATTAGAATAATACGTCACAGTTCAAGCAAAAAACCCGGAATACCGCGTATATAGATACTTACATCCGCCGGATAATATGATAAATGGTGAGTCTACTCTACTCAAGGACATTGAAGTAGCAATTCTAATAATTAAAATTATACAAATTTATAATTATTAAATAATTATGCGAAACAATGGTAAAAAAATATATAATATATCGCGGTTAAACCATCGTAAAATTCATTTTTATTTATTTGCAGATGGCTATTAGATGAAAATCAAATTACTTTATGACAAAGTTTATGTTTGACATTGTTGTTGTTTAACATTTTAATATTGACAGTTGACACAATATCGTTTTGTTAGGTTATAAGTTATAACTATAGATAGCTTTTTTTATTTATCAAAAAGATTTGTTAAGCTTGATATAACAACTTAATAAGTGTAAACACAAGATGCCTACATGGAATCAAATTCAAACACAGCTTAGAAATCCAAATAATCCCGTGGTTTTCTTTGATATAACTGTCGGCACAACGGTAAGCTTTATATTTTACCGCTTATAAGCGATGTAAACAAAATTCAGGTTCTGTCTCGATAATTAAAATGCATAATCAACCTTTTTAGGAAATAGGACGAATGATATTTGAACTTTTTGCTGATGTTGTACCAAAGACAAGTGAAAATTTTAAAGAATTTTGTACGGGTGAATATAGAAGAGATGGTGTTCCACTTGGTTTTAAAGGCGCCACCTTTCACAGAGTTATCAAAGATTTTATGATACAAGGTGGAGATTTTGTAAATGTATGTATGTTACTAAATTTTATATAAAAATATTAAATTTATATTCTTATTTATGATTTAAACAGCAATATCTAACAATATGCCCACCATTTTCAGGGTGACGGTACAGGAGTAATGAGTATTTATGGGGGGAGTACATTTGCGGATGAAAACTTTTCATTAAAACATGATTCTCCAGGATTATTGTCAATGGCAAATAGTGGAAAAGACACAAATGGTTGTCAGTTTTTTATAACTTGTGCAAAGTGTAATTTCTTAGATAATAAGCATGTTGTCTTTGGAAGAGTGATAGACGGTTTGTTGGTTATGAGAAAAATAGAAAATGTACCTACAGGCCCAAATAACAAACCTAAAATACCAGTCACAATATCACAATGTGGACAAATGTGAAAATTGAAACGGATTATTACAATGGACTTAAATAATATAGTACTGTGCTATATGAATAAGATATTTTATTTAAAAACACATTTTTTGTACTATTATGCATATACAATAATTAAATTACTGCCAGTTTCATTATTCAAACAAAAAAGTTTTTTTTTTCTAAGTTAAAAAAAACTAAACAAAAAGTAGTTTCCTGAAGTCACATAACAATGATACAAATAAATAAATAGAATTCATTTTATTTAAATGAAACTAAAATCCTTTTTTTAACTTAAATAAATATTTTACCATCACATAACTTTTTAATATCATTTACCAACAATATCCATTTTGCTAACATTATCTAAAAGTTGTCAGTGTCAACTTTTTATAGCTTGAGAGTTCTGGAGTAAATTCCTAGGTAACATTGAAGCTGGGCCATTTCTTTTACCGACTTCCTGTATAAAAGCCCCTTCCATTTGTCTAGCGACTTGGTCAAAAAATAAATTTGATAAATGAGAATGAAATGCCGATTTGAATTCAAATGTTATTTGAAAATCAACAACACAGGACTGCTGCTCTCGTTTCAGGCCAGGGCTGAATCTCCACATTGTCAATAGATGATGAAAAAGTTTACCGTCTTTACATTCAGCTCTAACTAAATTTGGTTTGACCAATGTCACATTTGATGTGTAACTTTCGTTTATTGGGGGGAACCCAACAATTAGGTCGGCTTTAAGATGACTTGGGGTCTTACTCAGAACGACGGAGCGCTTGCACCATGGTACAAATTTATAATAATTTTCCACATCAGATACCACTTCATACATCTGATCCATTGTGTACCTGAAATATAATGAAGTCTTATTTATTAAGGGATGTTCGATGATGTATCGTAATAAATTTGCATAATTTGTGAAATATGAATATTTTCAACCAGTGAGTTAAATATAATGAATAAGCAATTATGTTAATTACTTTATACATATTTTATTATTGAAATAATGTTTTATACATGTATTTATACTTGAAAGATAATATTTTTTTTTATACATTATATTTATATATATAGTATTTTATGTATCATTATAAAATGTGGAAAAAAAAATGTAACAAGTATTACCCCACTAACTGCCTGCCACAGTATTCTCGTTTCCGACTAGATTGGGAAAAATTGAAAAAATTACGTTGTTGCTCTTGTGAGGCCAGGAATTGACATTGGGCAGCATTATTTATATTTACGTAATGACCCTGAAAACTATAAAACGCATTTTATTTAAATTCTACAAAATAATGTATTCATTGTACTATAATAGTAATAAAATATAGAAATACTTACCAAAACAATTTTTGTGCAGAAAAAAATACTCTTGGTCCCAAGAAAATACTTTTAGATAATATCATATTGACACTTTATTATGTACAATTATCATGAATATATTAATTCAAAACATAATTATTATAAATATTCCATTTTTACTTTTCCTATATCTTAGCTAATCTTATGAAATAATTAAATATTTCATTCACACTTTCATAAATATTTAACTAAAATAAAATAACATACTGCAAATGCAAAAATATTTTTGACTTATCACAAGTTACGTCTAATGAGTGACAGTAGATAGCAGGGTAGCAATATTTATATATTTGACAAATTATCGATATTAAGGGTAGAATATCCATATTTAAATATCGAGAATTACAACTAACAAATATCGATATTTTTAATCGTATCGAAGTTAATTTCTTTTTATATCTTTCATGTTAATAAAGTAACAAGTGTTACTTGTAATAGGAAAATATTTTACAAAGTCAAGGACTTAATAAATTAATATATTTCAAAATAATAAAGACGCAATTAACACTAAGTTATATCGTAAGTATAGTGATTCGCAAATGTCTTTTAAAAAAAAAACGTTATTAAGCATCTCAATCGCGTAGCAATATCAACATCAACAAAAATAGCTTTTCCTGAAGGTGGTCATAATGTGTAATACCAAAAAATCGATTTAAACGAAAGTTACTATTTAAATTGATTAACTATATTGATTGAAAATTATGGGGTTTTTAGATAACTTTAGCTAGATGGTGGTTGTGGTTGGTGGTTAATGCATGGTGCATTATGTTTTTGATGCTTAAAACTTCAATAAACTATTTTTCTTCATTTCTCCTTTGTAATTTCTAATAAATTCAGATGATAATATGTCTATAATATTATTATCATTTATGATGATTTGCTGTCATATTAACAAATCGTAAAAATTTTTTGGTATATAATATCGAAATATTGATATCATGTTAAATTAATATTACTTATTTCTAGTTGAAAGTATTTTTAAAGTATTGTCAGGATTATTCTCTATGCCGTAAACCAACCTTTGTTTTATATTTCTTATCAAGAAAAAAAATATATATTTAAGAACCGATTATTATATAACTTTTTTTCCATTCGATATTAATATTAGGAAAATGTTAACAATCTATATAGTTGCAATAAAAAGCACATTGGCTTGAAAATGTCTCAATTTGACATTGACTTAACATTTTGTCAAATGTCAACTGTCATTAATCCGTTTTTGTCAATGTCTTATTTTTAGGCTAAATGCTACGAGTAACCTCCACACGTGTTTTTAAAAGTGTGCTTAGTATTGCCTTATTGTTTTGATATAGTCTTATAGTTATATAATTAAGAAAGGAACCCTAATATAATATTTATAAATGGGTCGCAAAGCTAAATTTGATGAAACAAAAAAGGTTAGGAAAGGACCGGGTAGAAAGGCACGGAAACAACCCGATCCCGTCTTTAAAAAAGGTCTAAGTAAGTACAAAAAATATAATTAAATTATACATATGTAAAATTAATATTTATTGTGATCTTGATTCATTGTTACGGCTTGTAATGGGTGGTCTATATATATTTTCAATTAAACATGATATTGTTTTAACCTGTACTTTTTACATATGTAATAAAGTTTAATGTATCTTACAAAGCATAAGTGTAACAGATTGTAGGTTAACCTACCACCCCTTATATGTGACTTCTGAAAAACAGTGAACTTAAAAATAAGTTTTTTTGAACAGTCCTTCAACTTTTTTATTTTATTAACACTAAACCTACCAAGTACCAGTCAAATTGACCGTTATTAAACTTTTGTAAAACTTACACATTTTTAAACCTTATAATATCGTTATCAAACTGCATGACAATTCTTAGAATATGCATATAATATTTCCTACTCTTTACTTTTAGTTATTTCCATTATTACCTGCGCTATACAATAAAAAAACTTTTAATTACCAGCCAATTTGACGGCGTGCGGTAGGAACAGGTATACAAGAATTGTCGGTAGGTTTAGTGTTAATTAAAAAAAACTGTTTTCGCTGTTTTAGTTGAAGATGATAAAGAAGAAAAGAAGTTAAGCCATAGACAAAAGCAGAGGGTAGCAAGGCGGGTTAAAAAGAAAAAGGAACTTGTGGAAAAAAAGAAAGCTCTAAAGGAAGCAAAGAAAAATGTTGCAAAAGTAAATGAAAAAGTAGTTGAAGAAAATTCTGAAGAAAATGATACTTCTGAAGGTGCAGAATCTGATGTTTCTGGAGATGGAATCGTTAAAGGTATTTCTGATGAAAGATTGCATGGAAATAATTGATAATTATACATATAATTACATATCAGAGCATTTAGTTACCACTTATAATTACTATATTTGTATTCTTTCTGTAGGTTTCACAGATGATAATAAGGAGTGGTTGAAGCCGAAGCAGAAAAGTAAATCCACAGAATATGATTCTGACAGTGATGCCGAAGAGCAATCTGAGAGTGAGCAAGGAGATGAATCAGAAGGTGATGTGGAGGAGCCGCCTTCAAAAAAATCTGGAAATGAGAAATATAAGGTATCATTTATTGTACCATAACTTTTTGTCTATTGCAAATTATATAAAAAATCTACAAAATGTAATTTTGTATTACAGGTTGGAAAACTTGATGATTTATTTGTAGACACAGATGAAGAACAGGAAAAAGAATCAGACGAAGATGACGGTGATAATGAAAACAAAATGACATATGACTCAGACTCCAGCGATGAAGAAAAAGGTGATGATGATGAAGAAATGTTACCTATTGAAAAGGCTAATATTAAGCTTAAAAAGAAACAAAAGCTGGATAAAAAACTTGCAGATGATGAATTGCAATTGAATATATCTAAACATGACGTGTTTGCATTCCCTTCTGAGGAAGAATTACAAAATCCTACAAGTTTACAAGATATTCACCAGAGAATAAAGGATATTGTGACGGTTTTGAGTGATTTTAGTCGTTTAAAAGAGGAAGGCAGATCTAGGTGTGAATATACCGACCTGCTTCTCAAGGATTTGTGCGTGTACTACAGTTATAACGAATTCCTCATGGAAGTGCTTATGCAAATGTTCCCCGTGCAGGAATTAGTTGAGTTTCTTGAAGCGAGTGAAGTTGCCAGGCCGCTGACAATACGTACTAATAGTCTTAAAACTAGAAGAAGGGATTTGGCTCAGGCCTTGATAAACCGAGGGGTCAATTTGGATCCAGTTGGAAAATGGAGTAAAGTTGGTCTAGTGGTCTACAGTTCTACTGTACCTATTGGTGCTACTCCAGAATATTTGGCTGGGCATTACATTTTGCAAGGAGCATCCAGTTTCTTGCCAGTAATGGCTTTGGCGCCACAAGAGAATGAGAGAATACTGGATATGTGTGCAGCTCCAGGCGGTAAGGCATCTCATATTGCTGCGATCATGAAAAATACTGGTGCCCTATTTGCCAACGATGCGAATAAGGATAGAACAAAAGCTGTAGTCGGAAACTTCCATAGATTGGGTGTTGTTAACGCAGTTATTTGTAATTATGATGGACGTCAATTTCCAGATGTTATAAAAGGTTTTGATAGGGTACTACTTGATGCTCCATGCACTGGGACAGGAGTTATAGCTAAGGATCCTAGTGTAAAGACTTCTAAAGAGCCAAAAGATATACAAAGATGTTTTAATCTTCAACGGCAACTACTATTGGCTGCTATAGACTGCTGTAATGCAAAATCCAGTACCGGTGGTTACATTGTGTACTCTACTTGTTCTATTTTGCCAGAAGAGAACGAGTGGGTTGTTAACTATGCATTGAAGCGAAGAAATGTTAAATTAGTTCCAACCGGCCTCGATTTCGGCACAGAGGGCTTTGTTAATTACAGACATCACAGATTTCATCCGTCCTTAAAACTAACGAGACGGTTCTATCCTCACACGCATAATATGGATGGATTTTTCGTAGCAAAATTAAAGAAATTCTCTAATGTTATCGTAAGTATTTTTATTTATACATTTTTTTTTGCTAAATATATGATATATTTAACAATTGTTTATTTCAGCCTGACCAAGTGAAAGATGAAGATGATGAAGTAAAGGAGGATACAGAACAGAATGGCGACGCAACAGCAGAAGAGAAAAGTGAAGTAATTAATAAACCAGCTAAAAGAGCGGCCAAACCTGACGTTGTTGAACCAAAAAGTAAGAAGAGTAAACCCTCAATACAAACAAATAGGTAAGGTTTAATATTTTATCGTTATTACATATCGAAATAGATAAGTGTATTTTTAATTGGGTTCTCTAATTTTAGCAGCACACCAGCAGCGACACAAGATAATTCAAAGGAAAAAGAAAATTTACAAAAAAATAAGAAAAACAAGAAAAAGAAAAACAAACAACAAACAGAATTGAAACAACCACAAGAAGATGCAGAAAGTAAAATAGAAACAAACGTGAATGTATCAAATGGAAATAAAACTACAAATAAGAAAAAAAAGGGAAAACCAAATAAACCAGACAACACAAATAATGAAGCAACAAAACAAAGTCAAATTGAAAATAAATCTGAAAAATCCAAAATAGATTCAAAGCCTAAAGAAGAGAAGCAAAAAGCAGTAACAGAAGTAAACAAAGTAGTCAATGGTGCAGTTAATACAAGTCCGAAAAAAAATAAGAAAAATAAAAAGAAAAACAAAAAACAAGGTGACACGAACACACCAACACCAGTTAACACAAATACACATAAAATAACGGAAAAAATTGAAATTGAAGCATCGAAAAAACTTAAAAATAAGAAAAAGAAAAAACAAATCGGGCAACTAAATAAAGATAAGAATAAACCAGAAAAAAATGCGAAAGGTTTTAAGAAATCTAAAAAACAGAAATAATTATAAGAATGTTAATAATAATAATGAAAATAAAAACATTTTTACATAAATCTGTGTTTTGTTTTAAATTTAACCTTTTTTGAAGTGGTTTGAAAATCTAAGTAAAATATGTAAAAAACACTTTAATAAAAAACTGTGTTTTGTTTTAAACTTAACCCTTTATTCTTGGAAATCTAAGAAAAACGAGTAAAAAAAACAATTTAATAAAGAGCTGTGTTTTGTTTTTAATTTAACCCTTTATTCGAATAATTTGGAAATCTAAGTAAAATAAGTAAAATCACTATAATAAAAAGCTGTGTTTTGTTTTAAATTTTATTTTTTTTGAAGTAATTTGGAAATCTAAAGTAAAGTAATAGTGAGTTAATATTGATATTTTTAAATACATATTTATTTGTTGATATTAATATGATTTTATATATTTTAGCTCTTTTATTACAAAATATTTTTTTAAATTTTTATTTAAAAAAATTAATTATGGGTTTTATAGCAATCTAAGATTGATTCTTATCTCCATATTTATCGTTATCAACGTTAAAGGAAATTTTTATGAAAATTATGTTCATATTTTCAATAATTTTAAGTTGACTGAAATGAAAATAACACAATGTGGACTTGTTTTCTATGATTTATGAGGGTTTCGTTCCCCAAGGGTCCACGGATCTATTGTTTGCCAATCCTTTTTAAGTGTCCACGTTTACAATGAATACATGTTTTGAATTTGAACATTGTACGAGTATCTGAAACAAACGTTTAATATATTTAATTAATCTTACGAGAAAAACAATAGAGATCGTGTAAACATATGAAATATTTAACAATAATTTTACTTTGTTCTTGATCAAACACTGAATTCTCATAAATATCCAGTTTTTAATATATATCTCAAGGTACAAGGTACAAGGTAGGAATTATATTTAAAAATGAATAACATTCTTTCGTTTTACATATCATTGTATAAGTATTTATTTAATATTTGCACGGTAAGTCTTTCATATTATATTAAAAAAATAGGTGAAGAACAATGAATTAAAATTGCTTAGGATATTTGTTAAACGATGTTTCGTAGTTCCTATATAAAGAATATTCACGAAAAATCTAACCCCGGGATAAATGAGCTTTCTTAACCAGGGCGGCTCCTATTTAATACGGAGCCGCGCAGACTCGCCCTCCGAGAGGCTGGCAGTATCCCGCGAACCGCGCTACGAACCTCACGTTACACTTGTGTTAATATCAATTTATAATCATATTAAAGTGCTCAGTTTGTCTATAATATTATAGTGGTAGGTGATTAAGTGTGTTGCGGATTTTTTGACGGTAAATCTAATTAAGGGGACGCTTTGTTCGCATACGCCCGGGGATAGCGCGCAGCATCCCTTGCCTTCGCTATCTATATAGATATACCTCTGCGCTTGACATTATTGAGTTTATTGTATTACCTTATATTATATTATTTTAGTTTTTGTTATCTCTTTATATTGTATAATGGATATTTTCATATATTTTTGTAACGACTTTGTTCTTTTAATATACATATTCAACATTTAACTTTAACTAAAAATAATAACATAAATAACTTAATAAATTACTAACATTTTACAATAAACTGCTCCAATTAGGATTGTATAACACGAAAGTGTTATGCGTTTAAAACGTAAGCGGAAAATCAGATAGAAAATCAGTGTATCACACGGACGGTAATGATCCCATTTCCAGAGCAAGAGCTCGCAGCAAATAGGCCACAACTACTCGTATACGAGCGGTTCAAAACAGGCTTTAATGAATTAATCATTGGTTAGGACCATATTATTTAATGCACCTTTTCAAAAGAATAAAATAATTAATTAATACGTTACCTATTATATTTATGGCTTAACATTATAAATATATCAGAATTTATTTAGTACTATAGTATTACTTCTTCCGTATATTTCTTGGGACTATTGTTCGGACCTTGTTGCAGAAAATAGCATTAAATTCCCGTAATTCAATTGTTTTTAAATTGTCCGTTTTCTCTTTTAAAGTTCTTTAAATTATATACAGTCAGGTATAGATTGTTATCTCACGTAGTCTAGATGCATATAAATTTCTAATAGATTGTTTGTTTAAAACTATAACAAATAATTCTCACCGCGTATCACTTTCACGACGCACGCGCAGTGCATTTTGCAATCACAAGGTGAGTTATAGGATAGGAATATTTGGCTGCAGTTTTTTAAAGGTTTACCCCCGAGGTCAATGACCTATTTAAGGTATATTAGTTAATTTCCGAATATCCTTGATTTAAATGTTTTTGATTTGGAAATTTCTTATATACATTATGGAAATTGGTGAATATATAACCTTTTGTAACATAGATATAAGATTTTCAGAAAAAATCTTGTCTATAAAGGATATACTTATTTTTTTCAGATATAAAAAAAACTATTGTCCTTAACTTTTCTCTTGCGTTTCTGGAACTTCAATTTATACGGTCTCTATAAAAGAGTCTTTTATCCGTCTATAATAGCTTTTCTATTATATAGACATAACGCAAGCGAGGCCGGGGTATATATTTGTGATATTTTATGTTTAAGTTGAATGTATTATGATAATGACGTGAAACAAACTTTTCCATGTTATTTTATAACAAGTAGTTAGTTTTTATCCATGAGAGTAGTGCTTAAAAGAACTACGTTCAACTCAAACGTCATTAAAACCTTAAATTGGGTCGAGACTAAATTTTAACAATAGGCTTAAAGTTACAATAATCAGGTATTAACAGAGAAAAACCAATTAATATTTTTTAGTGCGGTGTCAACACCCCCGAGTACCGTACGCGGGGGTGTTGCCCCAGTTCGTAAAACACTCGAAATTTTCATTGAATACCCCTCTCCACCCTCTCGGTATGGTTTCATTATATTTTTATTAAGGCTCCATTGTTAAACGTCGCTTTGTGTATGTACATTTAACTATCTGAATATAAGTATAACCGAATGTTATGTATCATTTTGCTATAATCTTTTCAGTTTATACGTTTTATGTTTGAACAATACAAAAATTGCGTTTTCATCTCATTGATCATTTCTCTGTTGGACGGACAAAGTCGCAAGGGAATACTAGTCATAAACAGTCCCTAACAGCACCCTCATAAAGGGACCACACACATTCAAACTTCATAAATATTTACATTGGACTTAATGAGGGCCACACTTCTCCGAATTTAGTTCTACTGCTTTTGTAATAAAGTCTTAGTATTTTCATCTTCAAAGTGTTATAATGTAAACGATGGATTATAGTTATTAGAAATAGATTTTAGGTGTATCAAAAATATCTTAAAATATATACAAAATGCAATAAATTTAATGTTAGTTTAATTGGATATCAAAGAACTATGTATTAATAAAAAAAGTTCTCTTATTCAACCGACGCATTTCACGGGATGTAAAATTTAAAAGTAAATCCTAAGGTTTCGTATCTTTCTACAGTGGAATTTGTACTTTAAAAGGTAAAGATAAGATATATTTTTATACAGCAAATAAATAAGGTTCTGGAGTATGTAATCAAGTTGGATTCTAGTATTTTTTGGTGTGTATCCGAATTGAATAAGCCATTTTAGATTTCTCAGTTTTTATAAAGTTTTTCAAAGGGATATTAATTTTTACAAGTATTATTTATGATATAATTGCCACAACCTTTTAATAAGGTTATTTTATTATATTTTTTAACCAGGTTGACTCTCTAGGGTCTAAATGAAAATGTAAGGTAGTTGCTACCGAAAAACACGCCTAATTCGTGAATTACGAAACCCAGAGGGATATAAAACATTTCAATTAGCGAAATTACATTTTAATGTCGCATGAAATTTTCTTTTTGACATCATGTCAACGAGACGTCATTGTTTTCAGGCTAATGAGTCACTCAAAGTATTTCCGTTCACACCTATTTTAACAAACTATGAAAGACTAGCTCTGCCCACGACTTCACGCGGAATGTTTTTTAAAATAAAAATTATTCCTAACATCAGCTATCTGCCAGTAAGTCCTGTTAAAGGTTCAGGCGTTTCAGAGATTAGCTGGAACAGACTGACAGACAGTTTTTTTTTATATAAGTAATATAATATATGAATTTAGTAAAAAGCGATAGCTTAATATTAAATAAAAGCTTTAATTTTACAAAGTAAAATTTTGCTTACAAGTTAAGTCTCCAAATTATTCCAGAGTATAAAAGTCAAGTAAGGTTACCCTCTTTTATGGGTTGAGTTAGTCAAAGTAATTCAGTGCACACCTCGCCTTATTGAGTACCAACTCACCATTGAATATCAAGGCGTTTTTTAATCAAAAGACTTTAATATGTACTAAGCTTTATATAGATATAATTAAATGTACTTTCCTAACTGACATTTCGCGATTCCTAACATATCTTTACCACAATCTTTTGTACGTATGTTTTTATGTTATTGTAATTATAAATAAAATTTGTGGGTTTTCTAATGAAAACCCACAAATTTTGGTAAGCAACCAATATGTTATTTAAGATATAAGCTATTACCACATGATATCATAAATTTCGTCTTGTTGATTTTTTTATTTGGCAATTAAAGTACAAACCTCATAGTTTTCATTTGCAAATAAGAGTATAAAATTTCCTACAATAAAAAGCGTTCTAAATTTTGACCCGGATAATAAGCTATATATATAAAATTTCATCAAAACCTGTTCAGTATTTTTTGTGTGATGTACGAATAGACAAACAGTTGATTGTTTTGATGTAATTAATGTCATCAATAAACATTCAATGTACGAATTTTACTTATTATTTTTCATATACGTGGCTGATGACTCGTAGGTCCAGTGGTTAGTGATCCTAATGGCCAGAGATCGTGGATTCGATTCCCAATCCGGGTGATCGTTATTAATTATGTGTAAAATATCTCGTGATAGATTATTCCCACGAGCAGTTATTTAGGAAACACATTATTCTATTAAAACACAAGCCAAAATGTAAAACTAAATTATTAATTCAATATTTATAATTAATTTTTTATTACTTTTACGTAAGTTTTGAACCAAATAATATACATATATATACATACATCTTTTTCTTGAATTATGTTAGTTTTTAATCGTATTATTGCGTGATAACAAGAATTTATTGCAAAATAATTTATAATATTATATCTATGTTTCATCACAATTATTTTAATATAGTATAATTAACTTTTTATACTTACTGTTAGTGTCTGTGCCGCGTTTTATGTCGGGAAAATTTTAAAACTATAAAAGTAGATAATAGAATTATCATTACTCACTGATAATTTATATATATGTATATATATTATATACGGTTATTCCAAAATTTTAGAAATGTTGAATTAAAATACACAACAAAATATTACCTAATAAATTAATTTAAAATTAAAAGTTATAGGGAATATTATTATATTATATTTACAAGGATAAGGATAAGTGTCCCCAAGGATCGGGATAAAGATCAATGTAACCTTTAACAGTTGTTTATAACATCTGTTGCATAAATCCGAGATAGGTGGCCCGGATCTAGGATAGCCTTCCCCATTGCAGACTGATTTGAGGCCAAACCAAATTGTTCTCTTCCTCGCGCCAATGCAATGAATAATTGATCTTATATCCCTTGCAACAAGTCTCACAATCACTTGACACGTCCTCGGGAACTGTTTTAAAGAGGATGACTGGTAATATACTACACATTATGAATCATGGTCATAGTTTAAAAAAATGTGAAAAAAAGTCGACTTTTAAATGACCAGCAAAGATGTCAGTACTATGTATACAAAAATAATATAAATACATCTGAATTATATTCTTATTTCACATTTTATGATAATTTAAAAGTTTCATACAATTGATCTTAATTTTAACAGCTGTTTTAATATTTATGAATGCATATAAAAAATATATAATACTGACATCTTGTGCTTATAAAAATGCAGTATAAACATTTTAATAATATAATAATATTACTTTCAATAACTTAAATATTTTGAATACAACTAAAATATGTTCGTAGAGTCTGTGCAAGTTGCCCTCAATTGCTAAAGTCCCGAGGCAACTGGCTATACCATTCATTTCATACAACAATGACCTTTATATCAGGGATAATAAGGATTACATACAGCATTCAGGTATCCCATCCTGTCTCGACCTATTTAGAAATGGGGAATACATTTTATTTTGCAACTTTTACTGGAATATGCAAGTTATAATGAAAATGAATGTAGTTTAATGTTATGTTACGTAGAAACAAATAGTGACATAATAACAGACATTTCTGTACCAAGTTATTTATATATATATACTACTTTTTGTCCCTGACTTCACTTATAATATTTATATTATTTACATTTGTGAAATCACATTCCTACAAAATTTTCATTAATATATTTAATAGATGAGTTAGGAAGACGTACAGACAGGACGATATACAAAAATGTAGTATAAAACCTTTATATATACAGTAATGCTTCCTATAACACGGTAGAGTCGTTCTGTGTTATAGGAAAACGCGTTGTAGGAGTATTCTTGTATAACGCGCTCATATGACCGTATAACGCGTTATATACAAATAATTCACGTTTAACTTTTCTAGTTAAAGGCGGTTTAAATGGAATATAAACTGAAAGAACTTAATTAAATAAAATTTTTAACTTAATTTTATTTAATTGTATAACATAATGTGCAAAAGTAAGCGAAATTAACTATGAACTGTAAAATATAATTATAAATTTCATAGTATAGAAATATAACGTGCGAAATCCCCACGTTATATGAGGGAAATAACGTGTTATGCGAGGGACTGAATTCTTGTATAAGAGTACGATGTTATAGGGGGGATTATTGTAACAAAATTGAAGTATTTCCCATACACGCTGCTCGGAGATTAAATCAAAAGGAAATGAAAAGATGAGCAAAGGAAGCTCTGCCTCACGATATGTCCGTTACAGACAGAGTCAGGGTCGCAATGGAGTATCTTGGGGCATCATTTCGTGTTCTATTGATTGATGTTTTGGAGCACCAAACTTGGTTAGCTTTTTTATTATAAATATATTATTAAGTAAGTCTATTTTAATAATTTTAGGAAAGTTAATTATTTATAAAAGTTAGTAGTACTGACTGTAAAAATCGTGGTCAAAATAATTCTTAACAATCCTTGATAAGCATTGATAAGAAGAATATATTTCGATATATTTCACGTTTAATATTATAAATCCATAAAAAAATATTAATTCTAATAATAAACAAAATTTCATCAAAATCCGTTAAGTAATTTCTAAACAAAACTATTTAAACTTTATCATATTACAACATGTAACAAATATTTTAAAATATCAATATATTTGTATAATTTAATAGTGACAAATGATTTAGCACTAAATAGTAATATTATTATGATTACAAACCTAATATTTGAGTACAAGGACCTTAGCAAGTATCACTTTCATCTGGGATATAAGATCGCATTTCATATACACATTAGAACCGAGAGTAAATTACAAGCGAGCCGCTGGCGTTAGACAATTTATATTACTTGGCAATGCTGTAATTTCTTGCATTGCCAACGTAATACACTTTGCCTTGCTTGCTGTTGTTGCTAATTTAAAACTACTAATACATATATTACATGTAATTTGTTTGAATGTATTTCCTATAAATTATCTAACATTTAGTTCTTTCATTTAACAAAGATAAAGATTAAGCTAAAAAATATATCGTAGCGTTTATAAAAAAAAAATCGCTTCGTTAAATTTATTCATTTTGATTGTTTTCCAATTTATAGAATTCGTTCAAAATATTTTTTTAATTTATTTTTTAAATATATCTAAATATTATGTCATAATTTTACGCCACGAAAACGAGTCTTAGAAGTCAATTTAAACTACGTATGTTAGTCACAAAAATATGCTTGGTTTATTCTATAGAATATATGTAAAATATCTAATTATATTGTAATTATGTTAATCAACGATAATTAGAAGTCATATAAACTATATAAGTCAATAAACCTTTAACCAAAATGTTACCAAATCTTTGGTAATGTCTGGAGAGTCGTAAATTTGGTCAGTTGGATCTCTTCCGTTTTATTTCCAGCTATTAGAGATCCTGAGAGAAATGAAGTCAGTTCGGCTGGAGCGGTTTAATTTGTTTACAAATGGAGGAATTTCAAATGCGGTTACGAATAGAGAAATAAAATGGCCGAATACAAACTAAATTCGATACGTTTTTATTTTAATAAATAATTTCATTAAATTTAAACTAAATTTTAAGTTCTTTTGATATGTTATTTTCGTTTTTATCAATGTTATTAAACACATAGTTGGCAGTTATCTAGATTGCGTGTTTCTATGCGTTAAATACATATTGACAAACAGTTCATTTATATATAAACATTTCAAGGAAAACAATGTAACATATTTTCTATTGGTTCATAAGTAACTGTAATTAAAATTTGATGATCTTGTCGTTTCCGTGATCCTCTTATATCCCCTTATAGATTACAAGACTCAGCACTTTTTGATTAATCCAACTTCAAACTCATTATCGCTTTAATCTGATTATCACGATTTGATAATATATTTTTTTATTTATCCTCACTTATAAGTATACTTTGGGTTTAAGTAAGTTAAAGTAAATATCGCAATACCTAAACATAAAAATGTGTTTTATCCGTTAGGTGTACGTCTTAAAAAAATGGAATCTGATCTAGGTGTAAATCTGAATAACTGAATTAACACAAACAAAAGCAAATCAGATTATATATTTAAACATTTTTTAGTGTTAAGAATAGAATGTAATTTAGTTTTCATAACTTTTCCACAGAATTATTGAAGTAAAAAGCAAGTGAACACAGCCCCCCCCCCGTGTCATGTCAAGCCATAAATAATAATAGGAGGGTGCAGGACATTGTCCGTGTTTGACCATTTCGGTAATAACAAACCAGACATTTGTAATTTCGGTGCGATTATTTTAATTACAGTAATAGTGTGTGTGACATGTAATTTTAATGTAATGTCATATAATTTCAATTTGTACGAAAATATTAGTCTTTTATGTCTGTTGCCTTTTTCCTTATAACATTTTCTCGTTCCGGTCAAAGAATCCGCAATCAAATAACTGAGCGTAAGCGAAAAGCGTAAGCGAAAGTCGAAACAAGCGCTTTAATCTTAATAACCAGATTTGAAGTGAAGTGATCAAGCTATCCTCCGACATATCGGAGGTTGAAGAGTTCTACAAAAAAATCAAACTGTCTCCCATAAAATTGTCAGCAATGGATAGCAATTCTGTGTCTCCGATGCCGGAACTTGCACCGATAGCGGAGTTCGATAAGTCGCCTCCCTCGCCTCCCAACGAGGAGGTGCCAATGGACGACCTCCCGCCACCCCCCACCATCTCCCAGGCGGAAGGAAAGAAGATTAAAATGTGAGTTGATTTTCTTATATCCAGTGAAGCTCGTATCACTTGTTAACAGTGTTCGTTACGTGCTGATGTGGTTTCTTTTTACTATTATTTTCTTGTTTTACAATCTTTTGTTGAATACATGTATCGGTCTACTCATTACATAAGCTTTTATTTAATATGATTAAGATATTATATAATTAAATATATAATATTCATCTTCAAAAGACATTCCGGTATTGTTTTTAAATACAAATAAAGATTTAATGAAGTTTTAAACAACGCCGGCTCAAGTCTTGTCCTAGGATGGAGCGAGATGTGACTAAAATGGCTCCTTAACACTTATTTTACACATCTATTATATATTTTTAAATCTTTTTTTATCATTAATTTCGTCATCTATAATTTCGAGTCTAAAGTGGTCGAAGTGTGGTGGGTTTCGGGACTAACCTCCAATTATAACAAACCATATATTTACAAAACAAGGATTAATATTTAGGATTAAAGTTTTATGATCACAAAACGAAACTTCTTGGAAATTCCAAGTTATTTTAAAAGTTAAGCAACGAATTTATTATAAAATTCAAATAACATCTTTAAACTGGACACACGGTCAACATATGGAATAAAATCAAAAACATATCCTATGTTACTTACAAAATCTGTACTTTTGTAATAAACTTAATTTTTAAGCAAAAGAAAGAATAATTTATCTAAAGGTACACACAGAACTACCTTTTCATAATATATATATATATTTTTTAAGTGTAAATGAGCATGGCCATACATTAGGTTTCTAACTTAAGATTCATATTTAATTGAATCTTTGAAGTTAATATTTATAACTACATAGAAGATAAATCTTTTAAGGGACTGACTTAGCAAGTCTTTCAAAATATGTCTTTTCTTTAAAGAAACTCAGGTTACCCATTTTACAATTTATATAGAGACTGAGATAAAAATAATAAGAAATGTGTTACAGGATCTTTTGTTACTTTACCAAGAAGTTTCATAATTTCTTTCTACAGAAAATTGCAGATCAGACATTTTTTATATTTCTTGAAGAGGATAAAAATAACATCTCTAACTATTAACTCATTTACTTAATACTCAGTGACAGTGCCTCCTTTTTGTATTTAAAATAAAAAAAAATACAATTAATAATTATGAAATATTTAATTATGATTTAATATTTAATTGTAACTCAATTGATTGTATTTTTATGTAACCTATAATTTTTTTTTTCTATATTAAATAGAAGAATCAAAAAACGATTGTCTATAAAACTGTTGTTTCTACTTCTAGTTGCTTGTAAAAAATTTCTTAATAAGTTGAAGTAACGCCATCTAGTTAATAGATCAAATGTTATTCGTATTGATTTTGCTTAGAACGTTTACAACACGGCATTAAAAGGTCGTTAATGCAATCACTTTCCTCTAGATGGCGCTACTCGTATCAAACATCAATTTAACGCGATTAAAACGCAGGTGGCATATTTGCAATGCGTTTTGCATAAAAAATACATATTTATATAATTATATAAATTATTTAATATATCGCATAAATGGAAAATCGATTAAATCCTGGATATGTTGTCTCTTTCTAATACAAGAAGAAGTGCATTCGCGATCTCTATCGCACAACAGATACGTTGAAGTTGAAGTAGGGCGCATATCGCGTCCGGATCGAGTCGAGATCTCGGAGAGTGGTTACACGATCGCGAAGGGAAACATGCTCATGTGACGGTTACCGCCAAATTTCTAATTTCGAACGTTTTTAATTATTTTTTTTACTCGTGTTTGTTTTTGTGCGTTGTAGCTGCCAGTGTTTTTTTTATTTCGATTCAGTGAATTTATTTTCGAATCAAAATGACAAGAAAAAGTCAAACGTAAGTTTATTTTTTTTATATTAGTAAATAATGACTGAATGGTGACTTTATTATAAGAGAAAAATTTAAATTTCGAATATTTAAAAATCGTTTCTTGTTAATTAGTATATAATATACATTGTATCTTTGAAAATATCAAATCTTATTTGACGAAAATTGATTATTAAAATACATATGAAACTAATAGTAAGAAAACCATTTGTTTTTTTTATCTAGTTATAATTTTGCTACATATTTAAGCGTAGATAATTTTTAAAACAACAAAATGTTATTTGTATTACGTTAGTTGGTGTGTTTACAATGTTATGGAATTTAGACATACCGACATTAAGACGACGATTATCTGACATTCGTTATGTCAATATTATAAATACCTAACATATTTTTTTTAATTTATCAAAACAAAGGTACATAAAATAGGGAAATAATTTCAGAATAAGATTTTCTCAATGGTTTCAAAATCCATTGCTTTTTCGTTTATTATATATTATGTTACTTTTTGTTATTATATATTATATTAATTCTTAGTTATAACAAAATGTGAGCAATCACTTATAAAGCTTGGATTGATACGGGCAGACTCGTCCTCCATGTTTAATTTTATTGGATCTAATTCAGTGGGTCTCTCGCAGGAAATGGGATGAAATTGATGCTTATTGTCGTGATCACATGGGACCATATTGATTATAATATTTATATCAAACGTAAAACATAAATACATTATTATATATCTATATTTATGTCAACTTCCCTTATATTAGTTATAGACAGCGACAATTCCATTCGTTGCCTAATCTTGCGTTACTAATACACCAATTAAACTACAATCTCGTAATCAAGACAAATTGCCTAACACGAACACGTTAGCTAAATAACTAATTAATTTTAACAATGTAATATTTTTATATTTTTAAATAAGATATAACTTGAATAAGGATCTAAACACTAACCTTCGATTTTTAAATCTATTTGGCTAAGTTTTTATATTTTGGCGGTTAAAAGTTGACATATACAAAAATATTATCAACCGTCAAAGATCTAATATAAAAAAGGTTACATTATATGATATTTTCTTTTAAAAATTTTTATAATCTTAATTACATCAAGATATCAAAATGATCCTATAAAAATAAATTGACTCATAAAAATACAAGTGTTAATAAGTAGTAAATACTGTTACATTAAAACTGTTTTTTTTGCTTTAATATATCTTGTTTTTAAAACTTGTCGAGTCCTAGTTGTGGATTGAGAGCGAAACGAGTCTGCCAGCTGGTATGCACTTGACAGATCATCCGCCATTTTGAAGTACATATCAAGTTCGCTCCACACGAATTATATTATGTTAATTATTATAATATTTAAACATATATGTATATTATATTATAATTGTATTTATTATTTGTCCTACGTAAGACATTGAATATAATATGTATTGCGATCTAATTGTATACATTATGTTATATAAAATAATTGCTGTAACTCGTTCTACTTCGATACGTTCTTAATTAATTTGAAAGATATATTATTTAGTAGAAGTAAAATATTATTTCTATCGTGTATAGACGGCCTAAAACTTGACCCTTTTTTGCCTGTGGCAGGATGAGGGCTTCAGTTTTACATAACGCTGCAGTAAGAGATCCTAGAGATTAATCGGAAACTTAAGAACTTCATATAACCCTAACACCTTCAGCTACTGCGTTTCATATAATGACTCTTTAAATGTCAAAATGACATGTAATAGTTTTAAAAGATAAACATATACAAAACACGTGTTTCCGGTACTTGAGCATCGTTTTATGCTTTTCTACTCAATTTAGCATGAAATAATTGGCATATTCACGATGATGAAGATATTTTTTTGTTTTTTTTTGATTTTACATACAGACGATGTTAAACATTTGACTAACATTTTTAGTATGTGTGTATATATACATATATATATACACAATACACACACGGACATAGTTATCATAATTTCGCACGTTCTATAGTAATAACCTCATTATCACACTTTTACTAGAAAAGATAATTTGACAACAAACAATAGATAATTACAACATTCTTCACAAGATAAAATAAATGAAGATTGTAATACCCAAAATGGAGGCAAGTGTCACGAAAGTCTTATAATATATATGTATTATTCATAAATTAACGTCTTAAATACCTTAAATAAAAATAAAAAAATACTTGGAATTGATTACAAAATGGTATCAGTCTAAGTGTTATTTAATAGTATTGGTAAAAGCGCGGTTGGATGGTTTTGAAACTCGTTTATACTTTATTAAGATAAGAGGCAATTAGTTATTTAAAAGTAAATCATTAATAAATACGGCTACATATTAATTGTTATGCAAAAATTTTGCTATATTAGTATAAATATATGGTAAAAATTTGCATGAAATTAAAGATTAAATAATTATCATTTGCTAAGGGAGTATACGTTACACTTTTCCTTATACTAAACAACGAATTTATAATATACTAATTAATATTATAAAATTATCAGCGTTGAGGGGAGGTTTTGTTATCAATATCTGCCTCACGGCCTGTTATCATATGATAGTTACGCATTGTGGAAAATGATACAAATTATACTTATTTTAATAATCAATACTTACTTATAATAAGAAAGAATAATAATAAGAATGTGGAACCTACTATGTGTGAAAACATCCATTTTGACGTTTGATGAGCACAGTTTATGCCTAATTGAATTTTTTTTTATCTTGTCATTCTTCACACGTATGACTCAGCAGAATGAAGCAAAGACTTAATTGCATCTTAGTACTTAAAAAAAAAGTCAAATGTCATTTTACAAAGTTTTTAATTTTCCCGTCAATTGTCTAATTTCATGTTATATAAAAAGACTAGGCCGAATGTCTAAAACTTTTGCTTTACCTATAAAAAAGAATTATAATTGTCACATTTTATATAGTAATTGTAAGTTCTAAACCTCTTAGTGCAGATAACTAAATGTAGTAACACATTTCTTTATCCCCATTACGACGGACATCATTCATTGAATCAGACCTTGATTCAATCTGTGCTTCCTTCTTATAAAATAAATGTTTATCTTCAACACCCACTTCATATTTACTGTCACGTTACGATTATATAATAAGAATCATATTTCGTAATCAGTTTAAAGTAAATATTCATTGAATTACTTTATGAATGGAGTAAAAAATATCATTATATAAAAGAAAAAAGTTTATAAAATCCTTAAGGTTCGTTTCTCGTGATATATTTCAGTCATGAAATTACGGACGGAGACAAAGGCGATGTTGTCACAAGCGAAAATAAAATGGAACGTTCCAGTATATTGTGCTGTTCCAGATTCTGATATTTCCCACACATTTATAGTGAATTCAGAAAATGCATTCGTTTTATATATAAAATAATTTAATAAAAGAACGCTTTTTATGCTCATATTTTTTTTTCATTTCAGTTCTCCATAAATTTTACTCAGAATATATGAAATGTAAACACTAAATTTTTAATTAAAAGTTATGTATCATATATATTATAAATATTGGCATCAGAAACTGTCACCATTCACTGAATCCTATGTTCTGATTTGACAAAATGTAGCGATTTCATTAAACATTGCTTAGACTTTAAAGGACTAATTCCTATAATAAATATTTCGTATAATAAGAATATCTAGAACATTAGTTAATGTTTGAAATAAAAAGTCCCAAATTAATCAAAAGCAATTAATACCTAAAAAAGTTTCAATCAAAAAGGTCGTATAAAGTTAAAGCTGCCGTCAAAGTCAAAGTTTTTTATGTCAAACACATTGCACACAAACCGTCACTCTACTTGACATATGTCATAAAAAACTGTCAAAAAAAGACGAACTAACGAACCAATGGTTTATACATCCTGATTTGTTTGGGATCAAATATCCACTGCATCGGAAGTCGAAAAACCATTTTGACTAATACCACCTGACATTACAATCTTTATAATAAAAATCAAGGCCTGTGTGTGTAAAAAAAAAACAATTTACATGATAAAACTACTTGCATCGTTTAAAGGATTATTTTTAGATTAAAACATTGGTGTTTCTTTCACGAGTCCTTAAATGATAGTGTTCAATTACATTTACAAATGCTACGAGTTTCTATGCATTGTCGAGGTCGTTGACCCGACGAGGATGGAGTAATTTGTTGTAAGTATATGTATAGTATGCGTTATTACTAACTTTTCTAACCCGGGGGTTATTTAACGACTTCGATTTCACTTTTATCCGTTCAATGTATATTGGAAACTTCAATTAGGTGCATATTGAAACTTTCCAATCTTTTTATAATATCTTTTTATATGAAAACGTTTTAAAACTAATAAGTTATCTATTATATAATTAAATTATATTTGTTCTCCCCTACTACACTTCACTCCCCCACCACACTAAAATATATTTCGGAACGCAATAGGATATTTAGTTTCATAGCTCGTAAACATGTTAGAATTAATTGTTGTTAATCAAACTACATTTAGTTCACATTTATGGCTCTCGATGAATTTTTTATGACTACTAACTGTATAATAAAATATGTATAAATACATTAAAGATAAAACCACTCATTAATTAATTCTCCAATTCAACGGGATGAAAGGACTAGGAATGTTGCTTCACTTTAGATAGTAATTACTTAGTGAGACTTGATCGCTAGTTTTGATTAGAAATCACAAAGAAGTTAATCATAAAATAAATGATAAATAAAGCACTACGTATTCGAACCCGCGACATTTGGGTGTCCGTGCAGTCGCTCTACGAACTGAGCTATCGTGTCCATATAATAGTTGTTTCTACACTGTTATAGTACACAGTTTGAAGGTTAGTTAAGTGATCTATAGTAATAATGTATTTTAAGACATGACAAAGACGCGCTGTGTATTAGAAGTGATAAGGAACAAGGACATTGATAAAGAATTTAAGAATTTAACATTGTTTTTAATTTTTATTGTATTATAGTTAACATATATTTAAAAGTTTATAGCTATGACTCTTGTACTGGGTAATTTAAGAAATGCATTCGACATATATATTATTTAGAACCAATATATAATAAAATAAATAAAATATATAAAAAATAAAATTTCAATAGATGCTCATACAAATAACTTGTAAGTACATATAAATGTATATTCATTACATGTAATTTAAATATATGTATCTATATATAGATATAAAATTACATATAACGCGCAGATGAGTTGCCTTTCCTTACGTCACTTAAATATATTTAGTACTCTGTTAAGTGCGCAGGACACTCCTCAGTTGATATCTATAATAATATTAACCCCCATACATCCATTTTAAATCTAACTGCTTTATAGAAACGACAAAATAAGCAAAACCTTAATTCCCATACCATCGGTCAGCCACTCCTGAGGCTTCATTCGGACTAATTTAATAATCCAATATATTTTATAATTCAAAATTGAAATTGAAATCGAAATGTTTATTAAAAGTCAGTTTTATATAAAACATTTTTTCATTGTTAAAGCTACCGGCTCGGAAAGTTCAATTCGATTATTAAGATTTTTCTCTCTCATTCAACCTTCTACCATTATCCTGGTCGCCATTACTAGTCCAGATATTTCTTCAGACATCAATGAAAAATTCATTTATTATTGTTATAACTATGCTAGAAAACAATATTCATACTAAAAAGAAGAAAACAAATGTATAAAAATAAATCGTGATTTATAATATATATTATATCTAATATTATAATATATTTGTGTTAAATAATATTATAATACATGCGATTACAGAAGAAAGTGAATTAACAGTTAAGATGGCGGTAATTCCGATGATGTTGCGGTTTCAAGACTTTCATTGACGCCTTTCTCTCAACAAATATGCATGTAACATTACTTATACAATATAATTACTGTATCATTTATTGTTTTATTACAATGTAATTTTCATTTAAGATAATATTTAGCATGTATTCTCTGTATATGGTGATATTTAATTTGTCTAATAATAATTGTAGTGACGTTTTTGACGCCATTTTACAATTATGACGTTAATTCAAAATGGTGGAATCGGTGAAAATTTAAACATTTTGATTAGGTAAGGTTATATCATATGACTAATAATTGTCTTGGGAGTTGAATGAAAAAAAATATTAATTAAATTGTTATAATTACTGCTTTTGCAGAGATAATTCGAAATATATTGAACACTTTTATATATTCTTAATAGTTTAAGATTGCATTCGTTTTATTAAATATTAATTAATCGAAATTACAGGAAATATTCTAAAATAGTTAATTTCCTTAAATTTTTCTTATACTAGAATAATTTAGTGTCTTTTGCGACAGCTCAATTTAAGGAAGTGGAAATTTTGAGACATATTTATGCTTTTTTATCAAATATAACAATGTGATAAAAAAATATATCTTGAACTAATTAATCACGAATAATATATACCAAAAAATTAAGAGACAAAATAACTCAAAAAATGGGAAAGTACTTTTAAAATTTGGGCAATATACATTGCAGTCATTATTTTGATCATGTAATATTAAAAGAATAAATAATTTCAGATTAAAAAAGGTTTAAAACTTTGCTAACACTTCGTGTTACTCAAATTGTTGGTTCTCAATAACTTTACAAGTGCACTAGACCGTAACTGTTGACCAAAACTGACAATGCTCTATTTCGTACATAAATTTTGACTCTACCTTAATAAACTACGCAATATACTGTAAAAAAGACTTCCCGTATAAAAACCTATCAAATTATTAAATAAAAAAATTATTTAATCTATATATTGTACGTTTGTAAAACAGTGATCACAATAAAAATAAACCCGAGTGAGTTTGTGTGGTTTTCAGAACAGGGTGCGCTCGGAACCCTCGTAATCTTAATTTTAAGCTGAAGAATGTATTTACAGAAGGGCTTATTTCGATAAATGTGGTATCAAAAAAGTCCTAACACTGGGAATGTGAGTTTGATACAAAAGTGATCACTGGCATCGATACAAAGTGAAAATAATATAAATAAATAAATATTCTACAGAAAATGATACTTATACAATTCTTAAACATACATATGAATAATATTATTTAATCTATCCCTGGTCATGTCCAGTCCCATCCGGGCGGTAATTTGCATAAATTGATTGCAATGTTCTGGTGTCTGATACAGCTTAATGGCTGAGGTGCGCAAGCGCAGCCCGATCTCAGTCGCGCGCCCCGCCGACCAACCGATACACGTTCTGCTGTATACTTAATTACGTAATTTGATAATTACGGGAATTGTGTTTAATATTGACATTAACATCGTCTGTCCGTCTGTCCGTGTGTGACATTCATGTCCATGTGATTGAGTGATACTTTGTGATAGTTATACAAAATGCGTCAGAAATACCAAATGAAACAGCGGTATGTATTTATTTTATTGAAGTAATGATCATTTAAATGTCAAATATTATATAATAAGTGGAAAGTGAATAATTCTTCATATTCTTCTTCATATTAAAAATTATCAAAACGAAACAATAGAATTCCTTGACGTGCGTTACTCATGTTAAGATTCAACATTGTTGTATGATTAGATATGTATACTGTAACAATGGATGTCTGTTTGTGGTCAGATTTGTCCACAAAAATGGTAGGAAGTACATATTAAAATCAAGGGCACGGTCAGCGGCGTGAATCTATTTATAATAACTATAATAACTATATACTTTGGTAATGTTTATTGTTTTGGTTTTCGTAAACTTATTTTCAGGTAAGTGTTGGTTCTGGTACACATTTGGTACAAATGATCTGAGAGTACCGTTTTGATTAAGATCTATTCATATTGTCAAAGTCAAACGTTTAATAGTTCAGTGTTGTAATATTTAAAAATAGATTTATTTTATTTTATTAACATCATATTAGAAGAAGCTTTTTGATGATTTATATCTTTTTTATGTCTATCTATTTGTGTGGTTCTTAATGTGATGATTTATTTTAATACTTGTGGTATTTATCGGCTTCTCTAGTTTCATTGTGATCCCGTGGGATTCTAGGGGGAATTGATGGGAATATCGGAATAAAAACTAGTCTATTATAATAATTGATTATATAACTTTTGAAAGGTGAAACATTTATAATATATATATATATATATATATATATATATATATATATATATATATATATATATATATATATATATATAACATAACATACATATATAAAAGGTTACATGATATAACGCAAATAGCTGTAAAGAGGAGCAATTTGCAAGTGACCTTAATAGGCTGGTGCGATGCTTCAATCTACATTCATCACATCACTGATGATACCAAATAAATTGAATTGTATTATCAATATTAAAACACACATTTTTTACATATTTGACAATAATAATATTGGAACTATAAATAAATTTTATTAAAAAACATTAATTATTTCATTTTGTAAACACATATAATATATAAATAACAAGCCGGATTAAAAAAATATATTATAACAAATAATTCTCTACTCGGGATTGAACCACTTACCAATGGGATAAAAGTCAGAGTTTCAACCGCTGCGCCAATATAAAAGTACTCTATTAAGGTATACCACCATTTTGAATTTCAAGACAACGCAATTTTATTCACGTAAACTAAAATCTAAATTTATATCCGATTTGTAATCAACCGTAATTGTAGTGTTTGTTAAACATAGCCGATTATATTTTGGTTTATGATTTAACCTTAACATGTTTGGAATTTCATTTCCTTTAAAGACATAATTGGCATGCGAATGATAAAACTGTCAAAGTTAATCTACTAATCTTAAAAAATAATGAATAATATCAAATGTATTATTAAATAAAAAACATTATTAAGAAAAATAAAGTATAAAAATATTTGCGAATTTTAGCAATATAAGACCAAATAATACAAATAATATATACATTTGAAATTTGCATTGGAATGCGGAATGACTGCGGGTCCATTAAGACCTAAAAGTGAATACGGTGAAGGGTATAATATTAGAAGGCTATGTATTAATGCTATATTATATATATATATATTTATATATATATATTATTTGTTATTTATTATTTTAAAACAGACATAAACACAATAATTTTATGTATGCATTTAAGCAAAATTTACAAATTCTATTTTTAAATATGGAATGAAATTCAACTAATATTATAAGAATAATATTTATCAGGTTATTATAAGCTCTATTACATAGACATAAGATTGATTATTGCTTGACATTGTGCATCTGGATTTAAAGAAAAGATATTTAAAGTGAAAATGTTAAATTTAATATCTTCTTAAATAAACGGACAGGCCAATATTTGTATGAATAATTTTGTAACGATATTCTTATTACTATTTTGTCTCGTTTTTATTAATCTTTACTTTGTTTTTTTGAATAATAATTTTATATATTTTTAATTTATGATACGAGTGTATCAAACTCTTGATCCAATTTATACAACCGGTTTACTAAATTGCAGAATACAGTTGTCTTGCTACATTAAAACACAAACGAATTCCAAAATATATATTTCCTTTAAATAAACTCAATTTATATGATAATTAGTAAGTATCGTAATTCAGAAACTGTTATTTATATGATCAATGGCGGCAAACGCGTAAGTGAGCGTGAAAAGAGCAATTTACATTTTTCGTTACAAAATTACGGTGTTATATTTCTGGTTTATGTAACTGTAACTGGTTACTCAATGTTTATAATATATATATATATATATATATTGTTTTGATATTTAATAGATATTTTGAAATACCAACATTACATTTAATAAAGGTGACATTGAGTTTTTTTTTTATATATGAATAGGCAAAGACCAAATGGTTGTGTATTCTAGAAATTCTTTTTGTTTTGTTAAATCGTAAATAAAAAAATGGATTTAATATTATTAAAAATATATATATTTTTTGATAACATATTTTGAACATTATGTCATTTTAAATTTACAATGGAGGAATGTGAAATACCATCAAATAATTCCAAATTTAAATGTTTAAAAATTCCAAACACATTTAAATTTCGAATCATTCGTTTGATAATCTCGCGTCATGTTAACATTAAAACATGAGTAATGTATTCAGTAAATATTGAAATTCGACACTTCTGACTCAGGTGTAATTTTGTAATTACAAGTGCATTTATACAAGTGTTTCTGTGACGGAATATCGTATTTTATTCATTAAATAAACCACATGAAAACTCGTGAAAGAATTTTTGTACCATTTTTTGGTAAATATATAGTGTTTTTAATGGCTGATTTGAAATTACGGTAAGAGTATGCAATGTTTTCTGTACTTTCACGTATTCATCTAGCAAGTTATTAGACCTGTGTTATTTTAGGCGGGAATTTCGCAAGGGCCGGAGCCTTCCTGAATTGTTAATTACAAAGGCAAACAAGTGTGCAATTATGGTACACATTTTAGGGAGAGTATGCCCTTTCGTTTTGGTTGAGTTGTTTGTTAATTCTAGCTTTAATTTTGGATCTCGGCCCCTACATCTATATATATAAATAAAACTGCAATGTGTTTGTAATTTCATATTAACAGCTTTTCACTGAATGCATATAAAACTACTTATAACAAAAATCAGACATTTCTGTTCCGGCTAATATTTGAAACGGCTGTACCAATTTTAACTGGACTTTCACTGTCGGATAGATGATGTTATAAGAAGTAACTTGATTACTTTTATTTTAAAAATACATACAACGCAATGAAGTGAAAATATTCTTTATTAAATAAAAGTATGAAAATATTTCATAATATTATAATACTAAGTTAAGAAAATAATCAAATTTTCATAAATTCTGTATATTAAATGCCAAAAATTTACATACAGATACGACAATCCTAGAATTCTAGAGATAAATATTTGAGCCACCTCCTCAAGGTGGTCTGGTGAAGGCGGAATGCTATGCGGGTATGAATTTGCTACAACCATGTTATTGCGTTTCTCTCTTGATATTTTCATATTGTTCTTTGTATTATAATTTTTAACATTATTAAGTTAAGTGATTCCAACTTTTGCTTTTTACTTACAAAAAAAAAAGAAAAATAAAGTAAAAAAGTATACATGGAATTTCTTTATCGTTTTTCTTTACTTAATTTTTGATTTTTAATAAGTTCAATGTCTGCTTGAATTAAAAATTAATTTTGACGTCTAATATTTTTTGTTGTTTTTGTAAATTATTTAATATTATATATATATATAATAAAACATGTATCTTATATGCAATATACACATTGGCTAACGGACACACAAAGGTCAGGACAATCAGCTGATGATTTGTACCAAGTACAATACTTGTGCAATTTACACTTTTGCAATTCAACATCGGATAGTATTAACTAAAATTGCTTTATTGCGTGGTTGTATTAGGTTTAACCTGAAATAATATTGATATTTATATATATACTAGCAGGTTACTTCGCGACGGACGGCGAAAGTGATCAAACATTTTGTTTGAATTTCCAGACCACCTATTAGGTATCAAACAGGCGCGTTATATTTTAGAGGTTTCTCCAGTAGACCTATATCCTTGACTTTCGTGAGTATTGAACCCATGACCCTACCCTTCAAACATACACGCTCTATCCACCAACCCATCATGACTCGCTATCAGTGCGGGAAAGCCTTGAGTTTGATAACTACAGAGTTTCATTCCTATGTGTATGTGTTATTCTTAAGTTATCCGTGCTAATAACCTGTATTGTTTACAGAACAGAACAGGTTGATCAATCTCGGATTACGGATCGCTTATTAATTTGAATCTTGCTAATTTTGAGGATTATCTAATTGTACTGTTCCCACTCAATATATCTCAAGAGTTTAATAATAATTGTCTAATAGTTGAAGTATGAAACTTTTAAACTTTTTACTTTATCAATGAATATACATACTAGCTGTGCCCACGGCTTCGTTTGTGTGGAATATGTTTTTTAAAATAAAAGTTGTCTAAGTTACCTTTACCTAAGTTTAAGTCTAAGTTACCTAAGTTGCCTTAGGCCTTATAACCTTACCTGTCAGTGAAGGTCAGTAGTCAAAATAGATTCAACCGTTTCAGAGATCAACCGGAACAAACAAACAGACAGGCAGAGAAAATTATAAAAAAAAAACTTTTTTTATATATACTTATGAAAGTAATTTAATACGGTAATTTTGATTTACAAACATAAATGTAAATTTTATTTATATTATATACTTAATTAAATTTAAGAACAATACCAAGTATATAGTTAATGTTAATTAATATAGTAATGTATAAATAATATTTTTGACGACTGATTTGGGACGCCCTAACCGGCAAATTTATATTTTTGGAAATAGTTTTAAGAACTCTGTAAATAAAAAATATTACCAATTAAATGAATATGAATATATATTTATTATATTAAATTTTTTTCACCTTATTTTACATTTTACAAACAAAATAATCTTTGAAGTTGTAAATGTGTGCATAATTTAAAATTAATTTTGCAATTATCTCCGATACCGGAGCGGAGCGTTCAGATAATAATTAAATATTAAATAACTGATGGCCGCTTCATAAATTTTTATGGAAAGGTAAATTTGTTTTAATAATAGAGAAAAGACATGAATTATCGTATTCAATTGTCCGTTATTAATAAACGATCCTGATCCGTGGATAGCACGAGTTAATAAAGCTGTGTAGTTGTATCTCGGATTATCGATACATTATTAATTTCCGTATATTTATAACAAAATATCGGTCAGTTTATTTATTTTTCTAACAGATTTCTATTTCATATAAGATTTAATCGCTTCCCGTGGATAAAACCGGGTAAGAAGTTAACAATAACTTTATACCCGGTATCGATTCAGAGTTATAACGACTTCTGTTTAAACCATTTTAGAACAAACTTTTATTATCAAAACTTTAGTGACAATATAGGAAACTTATTATTGAGCTAAGCGTAAGCGAAGCTCTTAAGAGCTTAGCACAAAAACGGTTCACCGTTTGGGAGACCTTTTTTTGTGTTTAGTTGTCTCCAGAATGCGACGAGATAATTCTCATGTATGTTTGAGCCGAACGCGGATGTTATAGCGAAAACAGATTGAAAAAATGTTTAGCCATTCAAAAGTTATCAAGAAAAGAAGAAAGGAGAGGGGCTCAGCTTAACACCCGCCGCGCACGGTTGGCGGATCCTAGTAATTAAAATATTTAAATGCAAAAATAATGATATCTCTTCAACTTTGAAATAGTGATCGCTTGTGTATCAAATGGGGTTTAGGTTATACTATATCGAAATAAACCCTTAAAGACCAATCTAAAATAAGGCTACGAGGGTTCCAAACTCTCTGAGAACCACAAACACAGTTTATTTCTGTGATCACTGTTTCACAAACGTCAATATATAATGAATTGACGAACAACTGTAACCCATAAACAATTCTAATATATTCTTTATAAGTATATATATTCTTTATAAGTATATATAAGTATTGAGGTTCTGTATTGACCGATATAATCAATACACGTTAACGAGTTCCCGGGTTTTGGCGTGAATAAGAAATACCAACACGTACCTGAAACGCGGTTATGAATAAACCATATAAACCTATAGTACCGTGAACCTAATGGTTTATTCCCGCTTTTGTTCCATTGACATACTTGTTACAAACATACATACAAGCGTAGGTCGGTGAATGGAAACAATTGGAATTGCATAAAAAAAATTGTGCTTTATTTCATACATGTTTGGTATTAAATACTCCGTAAAATGTATATATATATATAGCTCATTCCCTCTCGCTTAGCTGGGCACTCTATTAATTTGGATGTGAACTTACGTAATCTTTATCATATTATTCGTTGTCATCGTAACCGTTGCTATGGTATCCGTAAAATCCGTTCTTAGTGGACTTCTACGTCACAAAAGAAGTAACTATGTAAAATTTCAAGTTAATCGGACAGATAGTTTCGGAGATTTCGTGATAAGTCAGTGAGTGGTAAATCGATTTGTATATATATAAATATATATATATATATATATATAAATAAAAAGATATATATATTAATCATTCTTTATAAGCCAGTGCCATCTCTTGCAAGGTTGATTTTCATCTCATATATCTTATCAGCCATCTTTATATAACACTATCATAATCAGTTAAATCACTCGACATTTTGATTGATATTGTATAGAATAGCCTCGATTTTTTTTAACATTTATGTAATGCACTTGTTATTATATAATAAATTATTATATAACAATTATTGCAATGTATAACTAATTACCTCTATATTAGTATTATCCTGTGTGTGTATGTATGTATCCATTTGTGTGTGTGTGTGTGTGTGCGCGTGTGTTTGTGTGTGTGTGTGTGTGTGTGTGTGTGTGTGTGTGTGTGTGTGTTCGTATACATACGTGCGTTCGTGCGTGTGCCTGTGCGTGTGTGCGCAAACTAAACCTAAATATAACTGTTAAATGTAATAAAAATGATTCATTCATTTAATTCGTTCGTTCATTTAAGTGGTTTAATACCGAGTCGTGTAGTCGTAGCACAAGTTGGACAACTTTATTTAAGACCGTGTCAGAGTGATTGACTTTATTGTAGGACAAATTATTCCATTTCGCAAAGTAGACTTCATTTAAAGCAGACTTCATTTAAACTTCATTTGAATCATTTATTATAATAACTAATTATTATATGTATTTTGGAAAGTTTTCAATGAGGTCTGAGATATTTTCAGTAAGGGAAAATATTCTAAGAAAAATTCTCCATATAAGTTTGTTTTGCTCGTAAACACATAGTGTTAACACTTCCTTAGTACCGTTAGAACAAATATATTAAATTAGGACTCATTTTTATTTGAGATTTGTTGTTTTATATGCCTACGGTACTTATAAATTTAATACATATGTTTATATATAAAATATCTTTGTATGTCTGTTTTCTTTACCAATTACTCTTAAATTGATTTATAATTTTTTTTACTGTTATAAGTTTGAAAATGTCTATATAAAAAAGCCGACTATTCGTTTGTTTATCTTTCAATCACATACTTAGTGGCAAAACTATTTAATGTGGCTATAAAGTAGATTTCTCAGAAACTATCTCTTAAGAAACTTTGAATTTAATTATTATGTTTTCGACTTACTCTTTCCTGTTTCGAGGAATTTTGTCGGAATGTCATGATTGATGTTTGTTGGGACATTTGTGTGTATATATATATATATATACTAACACCTTCCCGCGACTTCGCTCGCAAATATGATTCTTTTAAAATATATTCCTAATATTTATTGAAGGGTTGAAATAAATGAAATCCGTGTAAGTGGTCTGCACTTTTATATATTTTTATTTACGTTTTAAATCTTTTGATAGTGATTCATTAAATACTCAGAATTTATGAAAAAAATATCTGAAATACAAAATTTTATAATTAAAACTTAAAGCTGAACGTATTCAGAAGGGTTGAATGACCTTTCTAAGGGATGCGAATGTAAACCAACGATTAGCCCAATAAGTACATATAAATAAAATATCTATAAATACAGGTGTGGTTAATATATATATATATATTATTGAATCTGGTTTTAACCAGGGTCAATGACCTCAAACCTTTGTACTTAATATATTATATAGAGTGTTGTTAAAATATGTTTTTATATTTTATACGCAAATAGCCTATAAATATGACTGTAAGAGAAAATCAATATATACTCAACGTACCGTTAACTGTGCTATGAATACATAACCTTTATGGCTATGGAAATAAAGTTTAAAATTCTATAAATGTTAATATATACAGTGGGTCACTTTTTGTGTATTGGTCACATCGGCACTTGCTCGAGATAACGGGGTTATGGTTTAGAAAGTATCTCCTATCCAATTAGTATATATAATGTATATAAATACTATCACTTACTATACATAAATATTGTTTAAATTTATATATATGTATATATATATATATATATATATATATATATATATATATAGAGGATTTTTTAAATAATAAATTTAACAAATATTTATATGATATTAATATATGTTTTTGATAAAATTTTATATTTAAAATGTTTACACCGTTTTGATTTAACGAAATAATAACTTTTAATTTTTTATATTAAATTTATTAACTCTTCAAATGAAATTAAATTTACTCAATAATAGATTAAATTAAAATATAATGTCCACACCTAAAAGTCTATGTGAAATTCGTATAACCTTATTTTCTTTATAACATTTCTTTCTTTAAAGAGACAAGGTATTAATATAGTACTGGGAGTGTTATAAAAATATTCTAACAACACACACATGCACACACACACACACACACACACATATACATATAGTATGTATTGTACATGTTCATTAAAAGAATGTAACCATGAAGTTGTTAATCCTATCATTGACCGCGTAACCTTTGTACAATTGATAATTAATACAAAGCGCCTATCTCACGGCAATTGATACGTTAGGTGCCGCCATGTTTGATCCCAAATATATAAAACAATATACTTTACACAAATAACACAACTTCGTCTGTATGTCAGAATTTTATATAAATATATTTCAATATCTATATTATTTGTTGTATTTAAAAGTAATCCAGTTATAAGTAATCGTAAGCGGATCCGCGGGAGTAGCTAGTATGAATCCCATACTTTTTTGTTTTCAACAAATAGCATGAAATATCTATAGATATAGATACAATAAATAAAACATTTCGAATCAATATTCCAGCCTCTCTTATCCGTGAAGGCTTTTATGCTCTGAACGTAATGTTTAATGTAAACCTATATTTCATGTTCATTGAATCGTGGATTATAAAATCATCTGACATCGACAGCCATTTAATTTAACCCTGGCTTGTAACGAGTCAATCTTAATAATTAATATTGAAAGTATGATTTATTTATTATATATTCGTATGAAGATTGATCATATAAAAATACTAGCTGATGCCCTCCGCTTCGCTGGGCACACTATTAATTTGGATGTGAACTTAGGTTGTCATACTATCCGTTGTCATCGTAACCGTTGCTATGGTAACCGCGTTAAGTGTATAGCTCCTCCAGGTTTAAAACTTTGCGAAATGCAAAAAGTTGATATCCGTTGGGATAGGAATTCCGTAAAATCTATTCATAGTTGACGTCTACGTCACAAAAGAAGTAACTATGTAAAAATTTAAGTTAATCGGACAGATAGTTTCGGAGATCTCGTGAGTGACTGACTGACTCATATATATATTAAAAATACAGAATAAGAAAACAATAATGCTTCAAAACCTTAGGGAAAGTAATTGTTATTTAAACTTTGTCTTTGTTATTGAAAATATGACACTGACATCTTAAAGGATTATCGCTCGATAGCTCAGAATATTGTGGAGATTATAATAATGGCGCCCAATTTGATTGTGGTATGTCAATGTCGTTATTGACAAATACGATTATTGTAATCCCAATTGACGTTTGACATTGACAGAATATTTTTTTTTATATTATAATCTAAGTAGGTTTTATTCATTGGTCTTAAATAAAAGTCATTTATTGTTTGACTAATAAATATATAACTTTGTAACTCCATTGACTGTATCTCTATTCAAGTTTTTGCAATCATTGAGGATGTCTTGTTAAATCCAATTGTCAGGGCCAAAGTTCAATGAGGCTTATTATGGAGGGCTGCAATCTGACGTATTTCGTATGAGCAATACACGGATAACTTGGATTGGAAATTATTATAGATTGTGAAATAATTATTTGAAAGTATAATATTTTATAAGTAATAGATAACATAAAAATAAGGATATAGTTATTAATTTTGATAAATTCATTTGTCTATATAAAGTATATCTGTTAATAACTTTTTTTATCACAATGACATTCACGTTTATTATGTGCCAATTGAGGTTGACAATTAATATCAGGCGATTGGTAAAAACTTTCGATTGTAATAAATACATACTATAATATAATAACAAATACTTTGCACTGATTACAGATTAAAAAACACATTACCTATAATTAGGTTAATTGCAATCTTTTGTTATATTTTTTAATATTTACACTACTTATATTAAAATAAAACAGCTCGTAAACGCATTCATAATGAGACCATTACAACACTTACAGATTACTATGCAACAAATTCAAATTATGGTTAGCTAAAAATGGCGTAGTTACATAACAATAATTGTAGTGTGTTTTTCTAGACCACTTCCTCATTAGCTGGAATGACGCTTTTGTCTTTTAGTTTGTACTTTTGAATCATAATATAGACTAGTTGTTATAAACCATACGATTTCAATATCCTTGTTGACATGGAAGTTAACATAACATAATATTGACAACACTAAATGACAGAAAAAGGTATCTAAAATTTTGAATATCGAAACATTAAATTAAACATAACGCCCTAAAATATTAGCTAAATATTTTAGTGATACCATGTCCAAAAAGCTAAAAATGAAAGGGGGATTTTTTTATTATGCACATTTAGAAATACAAGCTAAAAATGAAGGGGGGATTTTTTTATGACAGCTAAAGGGAAATTCTATCTAGAACGGGGTCAGTTATATAAATAATATAACAAAAATATAACAACAGTAATATTTTTTGCAACTTATTTTATAAGAGATAAATATTCGCAACATTTTTCTTTTTCTTCTAAATAGCTGTCATTAGCAGTCTAGAGGGACTTGTTACACTTTCTACCTTCAAAAGATATGTGTTGACATCTTGACAGCTTTCATGTGTCAATTTCAGGAGTGTATTTTATTAGTAAAATGGCGACATTGACAAATTTTTTTTTTTTTTTTTTTTTCATTTATTTAAAATATATAATGATTACATACATACATCATACAAAATAAATTGCCACAAAAACCTCTCAGAAGTTATCTGGGCAAGTGATTGTTCGCAAGAAAAGTATTAATTTTAAGTACAGTACATTAATAGTAGTTTATCTTATGTTATAGATTTTAGTTTGCATTAAAGTTAATTTATTTTAAGTTTTTAATCTATAATATATATTTTATCATACAACAGTGTTTTCATTCATTAAAGTACGGTTGATTTAAGTAGTATTTTTTGAGCGCATTGAAATATTCGTTGTTTTTACATTTATAACGTTTTTGTAAACAATCTGGTACGTTATTTAAAATGTTTGGTATAAGAGTTTTTAACATTCTTGTACCATATGTATTGTTAGTCTTAGGTACACAAAAATTATCCATATATTCAATAGCTCTAAGATTATTAGGTCTTGTTTTTTCTGTAAGAAAAGAAGAATCGTTAACTTCGCTTAATATTTTGTAGCAGAATTTGTCATAAATGTTCATGATATTACAATACTTAAATAGTTCTTTATCGTTATATTTCAATCTGCTCAGGATCTGCCTGGGAACCAACAATTTTAATATTCTTAGCTGAATTTTATAAATTTCTTTGAGATAAGTTTTGTAGGTTCATCCATAACTACTTAACCCATAATTGATAACTGAATCTGCTAGAGCCATATATATTAACCTTTTAGTGCTAAAAGGCAGCTTATGTTTTAGTACAAATAATTGGCTGAGAGTAGACCGTAATTTTGAGCATACATGTTCTATATGGGGTTTCCAGTTAAAACGGTTATCAATTATAAGACCAATATACATATGTTGACTAACCAGTTCTATTTGCGGGCAAGAGCCGTTACAAATAATATTGTGCAAACACTGATGAGTATGAGCAATGACAGTTGGTGAAGTAGAAGCTTTATTTTGCGATGAGTGAATATGTATTGCTTTAGTTTTCTGATGGTTTATTACTAGGCCCATGTCATGTGCCCATTTACATAATAAAGTAAAGTTATTTTGCATAATATTTTGAGCAACTTTAGGATCTTTATGAGCCACCAACAGACATGTATCATCAGCAAATTGATACATTGAACCAGTAGTAATTAAGTTACACATATCGTTAACATATAATAGGTACTCTGTAGGACCGTTTATTGATCCTTGGGCTGTGCCTTTACAAGTTGGAATCATGTCGCTGTACGAGTCTGCTATTTTAACTGTTGTGTATCTATTGTTGTGGTAATCCTTTATTAACTCTAAAAGTGGACCTTGAATGCCATTTCTCGTTAATTTTTCGTATAGTATGTTATAATTTAGCATATCAAAGGCTCTGCTGAAATCAATGAATAAAGCCAATACGTGAAGTTTATTATTGAGTGAGTCATTAATTTCGTCCGTAAATTTACGTAATAATTGTGTTGTGCTTTTATTTTTCTGGAATCCAAATTGTTTTTTATTTATTATGTTATGCGATATCAGAAAGTGATTAATTTGATTGTTAATAAATTTTTCTAATATTTTATTTAAAGATGAGAGTAGATTTATGGGTCGGTAGTTGGTATAATCGGTTCGGGAACCTTTTTTAAATATTGGTCTTATGACCCCTATCTTTAGGGAATCGGGGTAGATACCCGTTTTTATACAACTATTTACCAAGTGAGTGATAATAGGAGTTAAGTTATTTGATAAAAATTTAATTTCTTTCATAGAAATATTATCATATCCCGGACTCTTTTTATCATTCATATCCTTAATGATTCGTTTAAGTCTTTCATTAGTAGCTGGTTTGAACCTAATTGACCTAACGGGTGTAAATTCGTACTTTGTGGCATCAAGCATCGGAATGTGACAATAGGTAATGTTACTTTGGGTAATTTTATCAAAAGATTCGGCAAAGTTCGTTGTTAAAATGGGTGGAGCTAGTTTAAAATGTTTAATTAATGTATCATCTATACTATTTACTATCCGTCCAGTTAGACTATTAATTATTTCCCATGTTTTTCGTGTGTTGCTAAAGTTATTAGTAATTTGGTTCAAAATATATTTGTTTTTAATATATTGCGAGTACCTATTAGTTTTGTTACGATATATATTATAAAAAAGTCTTTTCTCGACATTATGTCGATCTTTGAGCCATATAATATACAGCTCGTCTCTTTTTTTACACATTTTAGTTAGCCGTTGGTTCGCCCATTTACACAACTTTCTCTTATTATTAACAGAACATTTCACGGTATATTTGCACAAATTATAAGCGTTATCAAATTTGCTATGGATAAAATTAAGGATATCATTAGGATTGTTATAATCAAGACATTCTGACCAATCAATTTTTGACAACATTGATTTTAATTTTCTATAATTTATTTTAAATATTGTACACATTTTAGGGCAGCATGAGTCATCAGTAGTACTAAGCGCTCCAGTGAACGCGCATCCGATTATACAGTGATCCGCCGGCGAGATATTAACTACCGAGCTTATAATGTCGTAATTATTTTTATGCACATTTCTAACGAATACGTGGTCTATGCAAGATCGGGTTATTTTATCACCATATTTTTCTATCCGCGTATATTGATGTGATCCACACTGAAGGCCCAGATTACTTAAGGAATTTAAATAGTGCTTCGTAGTTACACTACTTTTTTTTAAGTCTAAATTTGTATCTCCTATGACAATATAATTATTATTCGTAGGGTATGTATTAACGATGTTGCAAAGTTCACGTATAAATCTATCTTTATTACTATCTGGCGGCCTGTACACCGCACTGAGGCCAATTTGAAAGCCTTTGTTGATTACTATCTCTCCAGTGATACATTCGAATTCTTTTACACATATAGATTTCTGTATAAAAGTAATTGATTTATGAATATATAATAATAAACCCCCGCCCTTTCTTTTAGTTCGTAAATTAGTAACTAAGTCATAGTTTTCTAGGTTGTACATTGATGCAGTATCACTCTTAATATTTGCTTCGGAAATGATTATAACATGTATTATTTGTATGCAGTTATATACAATATATTCTAATTGAGCAAAATTGTTTCTCATGGAACGTATATTGACATGAAAGAAAAATAATGAATTACTAGAGTTATTTATGTTGAAAACAAAATCATTCCATGTGTTGCAATTGATTTCAATTAAGCTTTGATCTGTATCATCCATTAATATTTAAAATAAGATAGATAGATAGTTTAACTATACCGTTCATTTTTATTTATTTATTGTGAAATACTTACAGTATCTTTTATTTTTAATAAGTCCTGAAGAGAAGTTAGAACAATTATTTTCGCACTTTCATTTTTACGTAATAGCACTGAACCGTTTTTGCACCAGATAAATTTAAAGTGACTTTTCAATTCCTCTTTAGTTCTCCATAGCAGGTAGGCTGTAGCTGCGGTCAGAGACTCCCGTAGGTATATTCGATTATTGCTTATCATGCCGAGGCTAGTGGAATCTAGTTTTGAAGATTTAGATGCTTGTAACCATTGGTCACGAATGCCTTCACGCAGAGTTACAATAATGGCCGAATATTCATTTTTATTGGTTGATGTAATCCGTTTCTTTTTCTTCCTATATGCTGATATAATATTTTCTGGGTTTTGTTGAATAGCCACCGCGAGCGTCTTTACTATATCGTTTGTGTTTTCTTTATCTTGCTCCTCAACACCACAAATTTCTAGCTGATTTGATAGTAGTTTTTGATCTAGTTGGTTGGTTTTATTTTGAAGCACATCGTATTTTAGTGTTAGATTTTTATAGTTATTTTTCAGTTCTACACATTGATTGTCCAGAACTTTCATATTTTTTTCATACATTTTGATTTTGCGTTCATACTCATCAATTTTATCTGAATAATACTCCAGAGTGCTATGTAACTCTTGTTTGATGATTTCTTTAACTTCTTGTCTTATTATGCGAAGAGTTTCATGCGTCTGGCTAGAAGCAGTTGACCAGACATTGTTTTCGGAGTCGGTACAATTCCCTTCTCCATCTTCATCCGGTGTGATGCACGAGGGGCGCAGACGTTTGGAACCCTCCATGCAACTTTTACATTTCCAGTCCACAGATTCTGCAGTCGATAAGAAATTTAAGTGTTCATTTGATATGGTCGCACACTCTGCATGGAACCATTTATTACACTTCCCACACTGTAATCCAGGGGACTTTTTATTAATTACTTTAGCACATTTAGAGCACTTTACCATTTTTAATTTTAAATGAGGGTAGACGTAAAATTTGACATATAACACACACATAATTTATACTGTCATGGTCATGAACAGATAAAAAATATTTATTTATTAAGTTATATACCGCAGTATTTTAATAATATAGTCTATGAGTATTTTGATAAATAAATTCATAATAATATTAAACATTTTTTGTGTATTATTATTCTCATATTGTATGATTTTTTTACGTTTCTTTATATAATATGTCTCTTACGTTGCAATATCAATAGAAATATGTTTGTAAGAATGCCAGATAAAAACAATCTTTGTCTTTTTATATACATTTTTCTCATGAAATGGGCTAGCAGTAGTTTATCAATTGACTATATAAATTACAATTTGTATGCAATTGTTTTCAGTTAGGTGATAGACAAACTGACATACAATAACTAAATAAAAATATACATATAATTTATTATTTATATTTATTGTAAATTTAGCCAGTAAGTGAGTATATTGTTTAAAACAATTAATTATTATAGAGTCCAGCTGGTTGCAGCGCCAGATATAGACATCCAGCAGACAATTAATTAAAATAGTGTTGACTTCAAACTACCACAATACGTACAAACTAAATCCTCTGACGATTCAACTACACTTGAGATTGCTCTATAGTAATTTAACATGAATTCTACTATTTAGAACACATAGTATAAATAAATATAGTAGTAAAATATATATATTTTTATAATAATCTGTTTCATTATTTATAAACTATATAATTTATTTATTATGTATTTACGATTAGTTCATATTTTATATTATCTGTATATTTTTTTCGGTAATGATTTTATATTTTTGATGTTGGCAATTTAAAGTTTTTTTTTTATTATCTGTTGAAGATGTGAAACTATCGTTTAAGAATTTAATTAGATGTCAAGACTGAAGTGAAGGCATCTTGAAGTGCTCTAGAGTCGAGACTCGTGTTCGAGCCTCGGTTCAGTCTAAAGCACTGAACATATCACGTAATAAAATACTCTACTTATACATTTTATATAATCGGTTAAAAGTTTTTCCTACTTTCTATTTATTTAGTTACGATTGGTATTTGTTTTGATACAAATTTTGTTTTGTTAGACTTTATAACACAAGTGAATATAAGCCTTATAAAATGATTTTTTGGATAATTAAAAAGTTTACAATATAGACTAAATATAGGGTTACAGATAATAACTAAATTGAGAAAATTATTTGGAATTTTGGAAGTATACCTTTGATTTTGGTGTATTAATCTTAAAACAAATAACATTTAAAGAGATCTGTCAATGTCATTATCATGTCATAGAGTATTTCAGCGGTATTTTCAGCACTTGTGTATATATATATATATATATATATATATATATATATATACATATATATATATATATATATATATATATATATATATATATATATATACATATGTCATACCCTGATTGTCTTGTACATCTGTATAAAGGACGTGTCATTCAAGCAAAAGATAGATATATATGTAATTATCAGTTAATCCACTATGCAGTAAGATCCATGATTGCTAATATCAGTCCCATTTCATACAAAGTGCGGATATCCGTCTCATCCCGCTATTACAAGCGATACATGTAATTTAACACAGGGTTGTCGCTAAAACAATTGTTTCATTTCTCTTCTAACAACATGTTATATAATCTTTAACGGTTTATTGTTGGTGCAACTAAATGGTACCCGCCATCTTCACACTAACGAGGAAATGGACATTTAGTGGATTTTAATATTTGTCAAGTAGTTTCGGAACATCTGTTTAAAGGTCAATGAACTTTTCATACATGAGTAGTATGATTATTGAGGCTCTGGGAAGTATATATTAATATATTCTAAAATTTGATACTACGTGGTCCAATTACATAATTTTGATAAGATCTACAACATGATAAGAACGAAATAAGACTTTAAAGTTATGATATTAAAGTATCTATTTGATATTACAAAGATTAATTCCGTGGTCATTAAGATGGGAGAGCAAACCGAAGTTTTGGGATGGTTAATTTAACGGTTCTTAAGATTGTTACGCAATCTTACAAATGTCTTTGGGAGATTTTCTCTCATTGTTTGTTCAAGTTTGATTTCAAACTCTTCAAGATCTTAAGTGAGTTTAAGCCCAGTTAAATTTCGGAGAAACATTTTTGTAACATCATTTTTATATTAAAAAATCATTCAATCATCAAGTCAATTGACATTCAGTTTGAACAGTTTTTTTTATGTCAAATTCAAAAAGTTATTCCAAATTTAAAAGTTATCTTTAAAAAAATACAGTTCCTAATAAAGTTGATAATTTAATAAACCATTATTATTATTTTTAGCGTAACCATAAACAGTTTAACACACTTACAAGCATGTCTTATTACTAGTGGTTTATTTGTACTTACAGTTGGCTAGAGTACCACAGACAGTTCATTGACCCTCCCTCCCCCCATGCCCTTAGGTCCTCCGCTACATTTCTCCTTTCTTTAATGCAACCGTTTAAGTAGAACAGCTAGATGATACAACTTGTTCAGTTGCTTTTTATGACGAGAATATCAAGAACATTTGAAAGCTGGCGTTTCCTTTTCAATATTTCACTTTATGCAAAAACTTAACTCAATTTTCTAAAAAGTATAAGATAAATTCGAAAAACAAAGTCTTGTTTCATAGTAAAATATTAATCGATTGAAGAACGAGACCATCAATGGCGATTGTCAATGTTTTCGTACATTTGTATTGAAGATGTCAATTGAAAGTCGAAACTCCATTGAAATCGGACAACGACTCTTGTTCTACAATGTTATAAAATCGTGTATAGTGTCGTCATAAAAGACAAGTAAGTCCGCTGTTTTGAAACAAAATATAAAAGAACCAAATTGGACAAGGATACGTACAAATGCTCTGCAATGAAAATTGCAAGAATTGCACCGTTCCGGATGATTATAGAAATAGGTTTTAAAGGACATGAATATAATATAATATTGGTTTTTAATTCTTAAAATATCACTTATAAGCATAGTGTAAACCGTTCTTTGTAATACTTTTCAGAGACTAGTTATTAACAACTTTTAGTAAAGATTTTGCTCTATTTTATATATTTCCAGAATATAGCTTCCTCAATGATTGATGGAAAGTTTGTTTGTTTTACATCAATGATGTACAGCGATTGATAATTGATAATATTTAATATTCACTGTAAAATATCTATGGTTTATATATCAGAAACTTATTGGTGCATTTGAAGCTTCACTGAGTGTACATGACGCTTAACGATCCAAACTAACGGATTAATTTGTGGTATCAATGAGTACTAACCACGTTGTAATTGACACCATTATTGAAGGTCTGGGGCCGCCTTAAATGACTAAAGCGTCTGGAAACATTAATTAAGTAAATAGCTATTTGAATTCAATTATGCGTAGTTTAGATTGTAAGCTAAAGTGAAAGTTATATGAAAGATAATTGTAGATTATACTTAAAAGAGTTAAGGAAGGAAAAAGAAAATTAAAAGTTAATGGTTACTATTCTTACATATTTTTTAGTACGCAAAAAGTACATCCTATTATGCACAAAGCAATTTATAAATATGTCTAGTTTATATCCTAAAAAAGATTGATATAATCTCATTCATTCTTATTATAAAGCAATATTTCGCAGTAACTTCATACCATACATTTACCATGCCACCAAAACACAATACGAGTTGGTACGTGGCAACACCATGGGTATACCATTACTTTCACAAATGACCTATCACGGCTCACCTTGCCGGCCGTGTCCGATTCACCCATCGACATAACTATGGAATTTCTGAGTATTTGCATCTAAACTATATAAGAAATTAAATTAATAATTATTTATTACACTAAGAATATGACACACAATATACTAATTAGAATAGGGTTAAATAAAACGTTATCTACATTACACTGACTCATGTTACTTGAAGTAGATCATTTAAATATTTAAACAGAACTGGGTCAATATCTTTTAGACAATAAAAGTAATAAATACACCAAATAAAACTTAATGTACACGAATTCGTTTAAAAAAATACTTAAAGATTTAAAAACGAAAACGTAACACATCTGAATGATCAATATAAATAAATATATTTTTATTATAAATCTCTGATTAAAAACGTATAATAGTTTGAAACAAAACGATCCAAGCGAAAGAGCTTTCTCTAGCAGTGAAACGCTTTTGACATTACGATATTAAAGATGGCCGCCGGTAGTATAAAATAAAAACATTTTATTTCAATCTTTTGTCATAAATATTGAATTTAATAATTATTATTTTATTAGATTTATATTATTGTGTTAAATATTTTTAAGAGTACAATATTTTTTTAATGCATACAATTTCACTCAGCTCTGATATCTTCCCACATCCGGCGATCTCGTGATACTTGACACCTTTCTGAGCCCTGACATGTGTCATTAAGGACACACTACAATGGACCTGGAAACCTTTAAATTTGAGATAATTAAAATTTATCATCCATACATCTATTTTGAAATTTCGTATGATTTGTGAATAATAATCTAAGAACACCAAGAGACATTAAAAATATTCATAACTTAAATTATTAACTACAACAAGCAATAAGGTTTATAATAATAAAATTGATAACAAAATCATTTAAAACATTATTATTTTATATGCATGAGAAAATATTTAGGAAGAAAATATTTAAACAAAATAAACATTTTATAATACAAAACCGGACTGACTGAATGGATGGATGGATGGATGGATGAACGGATGGACTGAACCATGACGCAATAAACGTAAAAACTCTCAAAGCGAGCGACATCGCGGTCACAAGTGCTAAAGAACTTGGTATCAATGGCTGTGGTTTCCTTTCAAACCTGCCAGAGTTGCTTCAGTTATCTACTCCATTGAAACGGGTTTCCTGACGTGTCCAGGGTAACGGACAAACACTATTCAATTGGAAATGTGTGTGTGTGTGTGTGTTAATTCAAATGGTTACTAAATTATTCTGACTAAGAGCTCTTTCAATGAATGTCAGAGTAATGAAATAGTCAAATATTACAACTTGATATAGAAAGTTAGATACATCTATGCGGGTATATTCATGATAGTTCAATTGGTGGAGCGACCCCACGTTTCCCAGTGTCGCAGATTCGAGTCCTGCCCATGTCGATATTAATTATTAAATTTAAAAACTTTACATGGGTAATTTACGTGTTTTCAGACAATCAATATGTTACAAGATGGATCGTTTAGAAGAGATAAACAAATAAAAAGATCAAACTTTAGAAGTTTACTTTCACTTTCCAATCTAATATCATCTTCTCTCTTGCAGACAACGCAGCCGTTCATACGAGTCTGACGAGCAGGAGCGAGGAGCCTGCGAGTGGTGCGAGTATGCTTTGATCATCACTCTCGCCACGGTGCTGCTCATTGGAGTGTCCGGCCTCACGATCTTCTGGACCTTCTTCTACAGAGAGGGCTATGGCTGGGCTGACGATATCCCCGAGAAGCAGTTCAATCTGCATCCGACGCTTATGGTGGCTGGGTTTATCACCTTCAGTGGTTTTTGTAAGTATTTTAGTCGAATAACATTAAAATCTTCCTTTCTATAAGAAGACAATTCAACCTTTGCACAAACACGCATTTAAAAACTGCCGTTGCACCTTCCAGCGGTGCTGTTGTACCGCATCTGCCGGTGCTTCAGACGCATCTACGTGAAGCTGCTGCACGCTATCTTCCACGCCCTGGCGTTCCCTTGCATCGTGATCGGTTTCCTCGCTGTCCTGGACTTCCATAATAAGAAGGGCATCAATAACTTCTACTCTCTTCATAGCTGGGTCGGTCTGGTTGCTATGGGACTCTTTGGAATTCAGGTAAAGTTTGATTATAGAATGTTATTTCGAACTAAAATTTAAAATAATCCTGAGTAACAATATTGTTAATTAAATATTGGTTTGACCTAACCTTTTCTGAATTAATTTTCGAATATAACTTCTCAAGCCAAAGTATTATTTAAGCACTATCAAACTAAGTTAATCAATATAAAACTTTATTACTTCCAGTATGCGGTCGGCTTCTTCAGTTTCCTCCTTCTATTGATCTGTAACAAAGGAACTGCTAACTTCCGCGCGTCATTGGTGCCTGTTCACGCCGCATTTGGCATCCTGACCTTCGTCCTCGGGGTTTGCGCCTGTCTCACTGGCCTCACTGAAAAGGCTCTCTTCACACTTGGGTATGTATATATCAATATACACACACACACATATATATATATATACATCCTCTTTAGTTACATGAAAATTGGTAATACCAAAATTACGAATTAAAAATTGATTACTATCAAGGTAGCTAGACTAGATACTGATTGTATATTTTAATTTAGAAATGCTACCATTGGAGAAATCAGGTACATCAAAATTAAATACATAAAATCATGTTTCTTTAGAGTTTTCATAGCACCAACGCATGTCTAGTCAATGTGTACGTTGAAATTAATACACTGCTAAAAATTACCAAAATTTATTATAATTAATTAATATAAAGAAATACAAAAAAATATCTATATAAATTCGTCATCAGAATGTTTTGTTAAAATTTAGCAATGTATTATAATATCGTGTTTGTCTGTCCGTGCATGTGTGTGTGTATCCACAGCGCCGATCGGTACAGCGGGCTGCCAGACGAGGGGGTCATCCTCAACGCTATCGGAGTCACAATCATTGCCATTCTAGCTGTTGTCATGTATATACTATCTAGAAACAAATTCAAAACCGATTCACGGAATATGAGAGCTTCCGTTGATCTGTAATTGACTAAACCTATATTGGAGTTAAAAAAAACAATGTTTAAAATCTGTCGATTTTGAAGTAAAATAAAAATATTTTTCTTTTGTCAAATTTATATTTAAAAAAAAATTAAATTAAAAAAAAAATTGTGAATTTCAAAGTTAAAAAAAAAACATTTTTTATCTGTTAATTAAAATGAGTACTGTATTCATAACAAAAATGTCAAATTATTTTTGACGTATGTCACTTCACAGTAAAATGTCTTATTTTGCTATATTTTCTAACCTAGAATATTTATCTTTGAATATTTCATTATTAAATTTTAAGACATCTTTTTAAAGTACCTACGTATGTACAAATATGGAGGCTTTTATATCAATGCATAAGAGTTGACTCGGTCTGTATCAGATCAAAATATATAATAAAATAAATTTTGCTTCTTATTAAGAATATGTTATATAAAACACAGTGTTAGTATAGGTTGTCATGTTAGTGTGTATAATCAACGTTATATCTAAAATATTATAAGAAAATTTTTAATTATGTTGCAATAAAACATTTTAATGCAATACGACGTTTGATTTTTTAGATTGAATTGCTTTTTCTTAATAGCAATGCATGAACTAACAATGACATAAAATAACTAACAAATATCTTTACGTTATGTAATACGCTTCTTAATGTTGCTATATTTCATTTATCACTCACCATTTTCGTCATTATGCTCTAAAAATACCTGAATGCTTGAATATTTATATACGCTGAACAAAATTCTCGTCGCCAATTCATTAATATACGCTCCTCTGAACAAAAATCTCGTCGCCAATAACAGTATATGTTCCTTTGATCAAAAACCTCGCCAATATTTACTAACCTAACCCGGGGCATGCGGTGTGCAGGAGCGAGACGTACGCTTCGATGACAACTGAGGCGATTGTCATTAACGCCATCGGCATGTCGGTGGTGGCCGTCGCCATCTTGGTGCTGTACACCGTCCGCGGCACCGGCGGATACAGACTGCGCAAGGTCGCTCAGAACCCGAGCTAAACTAATCACTTTATAATCATTTGACTTTGGGAGCGTTGTTTTTATTTCAATTTAATTAATCTACATTACACATTCAATATTGTTATTTAAAATCTGAATCTTCCTAAAATTTTATAATGATAAACAGACATTTTTCAAACTATATTAAAAACTACGCTTTCAATAGCAAAATAAAAACACCAATTATTGTAAATTCTTCTCTATGCTTAAATGTTTTTCAAGCTGAATTAAGCATAAAGTTGAATGTTTTATGATTCTTTATAATTAGCTTAAAGAATCGTACGTTTGTATTTTATTGATAACCTAAATTTTAACATTTTAACAATTCAACGAATAAATACCAGTTAAGGTAAAGTTGTGAAGATCGTTTTAGTAAAAAGTGTCTACATTATTTAAATAGTAGTTTTAGCCCTCTGGCTCGATTTGTTGACTTTAGGTTGAGCAGATTTTATCTCATTATAATTGTTCCTGCGGTTGTGTATTCTATTTTAAAAATTTTATATCTTTGAAGTTTATATTAAATTCTCTTCAAAATTATCACATTTATATTGAATATAATTTTATCTATCCTATTTCAATACTCCGTATATTTAACGATAATATAATGAAATGTTTACAAATAAAAAAAAATCAACGAAAACACATTCCTATTGTATACTCTGTGGTGTGGTACATTTATATTTGACGTGTAAATAAATGTCATGATTGGATAAAATAAGGAATGGGTTCTCGTTGACAATTTCAATCTAATTCTTGAGGTTTAGTCATTTGTAGTTACATTCAGTGGCCATATAATAAATTAGTGACTGAGTTAACATCTTTTCAGTAGGATTAAATTTAAGATATTTTAGTTGTAATTTGTATATAAATTAAAACCTAATTAATGTAACGTGCGAGTGTTCGATAGATGTAGAATGTGATTGATTTGTAGTGACATACTTATATATTAAGTGACACGATAAGAAAATGGCAAGTCTTCATATGAAATAAAGTGAATAAATGCGTAAAATACATTTTGATTAATAGTATGTACTGTGTTTAGATTCGATGTATCTAAGGTAAGCGAAGTGTTCATTGAAGTTGCCAAATTCGTTGTACCGTGCGTATTACATGTAGCATGTTTATCAGTAAATCATAGGATAACGCTCAATATTTATACGAGGGATGTTTTATTATTTCCCCGTGTAGTTAATTGAGTATTTTCATTTATTTAGGTAGAAGTTATTTATATTCCAATTTTGTATAAAGTAACATTCCAATAATTAAATACCTAATCGATGCATTATGTCGTTATATTTCTTTTGTAACTAAATTTACAATCCGTGCGAAGACTGTAATAATAAGTATTTTGTCATTTTTAATAAAGTTGCGATCATTTTTACTGTGCCAGAAGCGTATTTACAATTTTAAATATAACAGTTTTTGAGGATCCCTTTAGATCATCGGGGCCAAGTTTTTATATTACAAATTCTTTTTTTATCAATCAAATGAGGTACAGTTTATTATTAATTAAGAACCAAGAATGTAATAGTACCTGTTTTAACTAGTTTAAGTATTGAAATCTAAATATGCACATTGCCTACACGTATGGCGTATAACCCGTTTTTCAGATTTTGATGGTATTTTAAACATTTCCTTACGAATGTATTTACCTATTTTATAATAATTTGTTTATAGTTGTGTTCATTAAAGTTATGTATTGGTTATGAATTTTATCACTGTTTTACATTTTTAAATATTTATACGCATTCATAATGGTACATTAAATACATGTATAAAAATATGATTTTTCATTTATTTACCCAATCTGAAAACAAATAACTAGGGGCGCCAACAAACCCTCAATTTCGACTCGCTGCGCTCGCGAAATCTTGGGTGCCGTTTGCGTATTGAGCGAAGCGAGCCCAGTGTATTGACTCATCGTTTCCCATTGACTGCAATGGGATATCAGTTTTTTGACATGATATAAAAAAATATATAGTTTAACATTTTTTTTTTCAAACCATCCACCCATGTTTATCTTTTTGATTGCAAAGTTTCATAATTTTCCGTCAAGTAGTTTTCGAGTCAATTCGTGACAAAGAATATAAAAAGTCCCCAGTAAAACGCTCCGCTCACATCGCTCGCTTCGCTCAACTAGGATAAGCCGCCGTGCGCTGAGGGAGTTAAGCTGAGCCCCCCCCAGTTTGTTTACCATAATTTCCGAACAAAATGAGATATTTCAATTCTATTTTTTTAAAAACATCCATTCCCAAGCTCTACAGTTCTGACAATTTTCATTCAAATACGTTCAGCAGTTTTTATGTGATGTTTCTTCAAAAAAAAGTTTCCCAAATAGTTAAGAGCTTCGCTTACACTCGGCACAAAAAACAGAACATTATTTTACATATATAAATAAAACAACATACGATTGACAATAATTAAATTTTATTGTGTAATATTTAATAATTCACAAATATATTTGATTTATATAATCATTTTGATTTAAGATAACTTGCGTTATTATTAATAGGGATAATTATATTCCGATAGAGAAATAACTAATAGTACGAGATCCGACCGCGTGATTTATACGTTCACATGTTTGATTAATAAAATATAATTTTTATCGATATTTATAACTAAACCAATGCAGATCCGCAAAGGTGGCCATCCAAATTTGGCCGCAATTAATTTTAATTAAAATGTAATTAATTATTTATTTTTGAACAATTACGTTTACTTGTAATTGTTAAAAAATATATTTCATTAGAAAGAAATATACCTGAGATACCGAGAAAGTTCAAGGTGCCATCCCTCACTTGGCCGCAACCTAATGTCAGCCAGGTGTAAACAGGTATAATTTCGTTAAATATATACGTTCATAATGTATTATCATGTTATACATACCAAATTGAAAATTAATTCTTTCCCTACATGATGAGATATAGGTGCCTATGCTAAAATGCCCGCAAATAGTGACTGCCAACGATTAAAGATAAATAAAAGCGAGAGAAACTTAATATAAACACCGCATGTCGAATAAAGATAGAGCATGCCAGCTGCTTGTCGTTTTCATGCTACTGCGCATGCGTCCATAGATAAGGTGCTCAACTAGTAGCTCGCGTATTTGCTTGGAGTTTAAAATACTCCAAAAATTTAGCAGTAAAAAAAATATGTCATAATAATTAATCTACCAAACTAGTGTTTTCAATATTTTTTTATGCTCTATCTTTATACGACATGCGGTGTTTATCTTAAGTTTCTCTCGCTTTTATTTATCTTTAATCGTTGGCAGTCACTATTTGCGGGCATTTTTGCATAGGCACCTATATCTCATCATGTAGGGAAAGAATTAATCTTCAATTTGGTATGTATAACATGATAATACATTATGAACGTATATATTTAACGAAATTATACCTGTTTACACCTGGCTGACATTAGGTTGCGGCCAAGTGAGGGATGGCACCTTGAACTTTCTCGGTATCTCAGGTATATTTCTTTCTAATGAAATATATTTTTTAACAATTACAAGTAAACGTAATTGTTCAAAAATAAATAATTACATTTTAATTAAAATTAATTGCGGCCAAATTTGGATGGCCACCTTTGCGGATCTGCATTGGTTTAGTTATAAATATCGATAAAAATTATATTTTATTAATCAAACATATGAACGTATAAATCACGCGGTCGGATCTTAGACTATAACATTTTTTCAGAATTACGTCACACAAAATTTATATCTAAATATATTGTTACACTGCGAACTTCCTTCTATCGAACTTTTGACATTAAAGTAACAAAAATCAATCAATCATTTAAACAAATCTGTCAGAATCAGTGCTGGCAACCGTACGATAATTATCGTACATGTCGTGGGCCGTCGAACGCAATATAAGTTCGTGATAATGTCTATTTTGTTAATAACTAACGCCTTTTTATGTAATATTTGAAAACTACGATAATTTTTTGTCAGGTACGATAATTTTACGCCCCTGGTACGATCAACGCCTCATTCTAGATTGCCAACACTGGTCAGAATTCAAGATAAAACATGGAGGTGTTTTATATTGTCTTCCTTCCTTTCAGAACAACTAAAAAAACATAAAATATCAGATGTAGTATATATTAAAAAACAACACTAGGATTTTCATCAAATAATATGGCAATATATCTCCACAATTGGTTTTCCAATAGTTTACCTCAATACAATTTAAAATATATATTCAAATGTGTACAATATACAGATTCACAGACACATTTTAACTTTTTAATAAAATAGAGCGGAAGCTCAATGGAATTTCTTAGCGATATTGCATTAGTCTAATAAAATTATTGAAAATCGCGTAAATTCATTAGTTACTATGACGTAATACTGACACAGGTTTTCCGTAATTCCAACTATAATATAAGGTAGATATTTTTTATATTATGTATAGAATCTAGTGAGATAGACACAGAACATACAGTCTTTGAAATGAAACACAAAAACCATTGATTGTAAGACTTAACACACTTTATATTAACCAAAATTTGGCAAATCTTGAGCGACAAAGCTACACACAATACATGAAACACAATATTATAATATCTTAAATTTAACATTGGATCTTAATTTTAGAACAGGATATTGAGTATTGTAATGGTGAGTGCAGAGATATAATTTTATTGTGTATTTTCTACATTTTATGTTTTAAATATTAATTTAGAAGTGAAATTGAATTCACAAATAATTAAGTTACCAAGTAACTTATTCATATCATAGATTATGAACATTTTGGGGTAAATATTTTTAACCGAGCCGGTTTTAAAATCTATCTAAGGCTTCATATCTATAGATGACTGGGACATCAATAGTTCTATTATCTATTATTTAAATGATCTACATTTCTGGTGTATAGGAAAAACTATGTGATCTTCAACCCTGACATATTGGTCGGTAACTATAATAATTAAGAAATCCGAATAAATTGTATAATATGTAATTTGATAACATTTAAAATATTATATATTTGAGATTTTTAAACACCAACAAACACACAAATACTGCATACTTAACATGTATGCTTCACTCTTAGACTGATTGACAGAATACGTAGACAACATTTTATATCTGATTATTATATAATAAAGAATGTATAAGCATATTGACCATTGAAGTTCTTTCTAATACTAAAATATACACAAACAGACAATCATTTTTAATATATATATATATATATAATAAAACAGAACTTAAGTATACAGCCGTATTGCAATAAATGAATTTATAGGCCTTTATATTTAAAATGGCTTCAACTAATATTATTGCTATTAGACTAGTCTTTGGTGCAATGCAATAAGTACTAAATATTACAATATATATAATATTAAATATATACACAAATACAAATAATTGTATGACTGGAATGTTGACTGTGACTAGTGTTGTGAAAATTGTGTATCGATAATTTGGTGGTCAGAAATATCGATAATAAAATACACTTGATACATGATAGTGATTATCGAATGTAGATATTACCAAGTATGATACCATAGTATGATTATTATTTTATTAATAATTATTAAATGTAATGATTTTGTTAATTTATATTTAAAGAATTTTTTTGGCAACAATGTTACCTACAGATAGTTATTTATTAATGATAAGATACACAATATACCTACTGAAACAATTTTGATAATAATAGTTAAGTAATATCGATAAAATCAAGTGACTATCGAAAATGAGCAAAGTATTGATAGATATATAATTTTCATGTTATCGATAATATCGACAACACTATATTTTTTTGCACATTCTATCGATAGTTCTACGATGAAATGGGACTTCACTATTAATGTCATAATCAAATAACACTTACACAATAGTTATGCACATTTCAGTGAAATTAACTTATATTAAACAAAAATGCGAAATGAAAACATAGCCTTAGAGTCACCTAACGTTTAATAATGAATAAATGCTATTAATTGTGCAACAATTTAATAAATATACTGAATAATAAGTATAAGACACTAAATTAGGCGATAGAGAACAGTCGATAACAATTAATACATATTATATTAATACTAGTTTTGCCCGCTGCTTCGTTCGCGCGGAATGTTTTTTTAACACTAAACCTACCGACAATTCTTGTATACCTGTTCCTACCACACGCCGTCTAATTGATCGGTAGCTAAAAGTTATATTATTATATAACGCAGGTAATAATGGAATAACTAAAAGTAAAGAGTGTAGAAAATATTATATGCATATTCTAAGAATTGTGATGTAGTTTGATAACGATATTATAACGTTTAAGAATGTGTAAGTTTTACAACAGTTTAAGAACGGTCAATTTGACCAGTACTTGGTAGGTTTAGTGTTAAATAATAGTAGCCAAACTACTCCTTATAACATCAGCTATCCGCCAGTCAAAGTCCTGTTAAAATCGGTCCACCCGTTTCAGAGGTTTGCCAGACAAATTTTTAAAATTGTTTTTTATGGAAGTACCACATATACTTGCATATGCATTTAATGAAAAGCTGTTAAATTGAAATTACAAACAGACACTTCAATTATATTTATATATACATATAAATATATATACGGATATTGACGTGAATCCTTACGTATGTTTTACGTACACGTGACTACAGACACTTCATAATGCAGAGAGATCGGATTAAATATATAAATATTAAAATTTTGATAGTCTGATGAAATTACGGTTATAATGAAGTAGAACAATCAGGAAAATTGTATTTTTTTCACATTTAACATTAATTGAATGAGTTTCTACATTTTTAACAAAAAAACATGACTGACACAATGGCACAGTAGTTAGACATTAAACTGGAGGTCACATGTTCAAACTCATACGGATATTTCTCATGATATATGGTCTAGGCCTTGAAGTAGTGAGGGAACTCGTTGGAGATGGCTCGGACGAGGGTCTGGTCCGGTCGGCTGCAGTCCCCTTCCTCGCAGAATATCCTCGCGAAGCACCGCAGGAGGTCGTCTCGCCGGTGCAGATGGGCCCCGTATCCGGTATTGCGGATTATACCCTGCACTACCTTCAGGTATTGGAGACGACGCTGCGGAATAATTTTATTACTTACAATGAATATTTTTTTTAATGTCATGTCGATAAACTGATATCCCATTGAAGTCAATGGGAAACGATGAGTCATTACACTGGCTCGCTTCGCTCAATATGCAAACGGCAACCGAGATTTCGCGAGCGCAGCGAGTCGAAATTGAGGGTCTATTGGCGCCACTAGTATTTAGTTTCTGTAGTAGAGATAATGTTTTTGAAATATTAATATTTTTTTTTAGAGATAATGTGTTTGTAATATTAACATTTCATACCAAGTCTCCCGGAGACAGATCGGCGAGTTGTCTAACTACAATATCGATGGCCACTTTGACGTCATTGGTGTAGAAGTGCTGCGAAGTCTTCTTGCGGCTGAAGAGGTCAATGACCAGCTTCAGGACGGAGTGCGCGGGCGCGGGCTCGTGGTCGAAGATGTGCACTGGATCCTCTGGATTATATTATTGTGTTACAGACAGACTTCATATATTTATTATTATTTTTTTAATGAAACATTGAAAACTTCAAGAACTTTGAAATATTATTTATTTTGTGACGATTTTCTTATATTTTTATATAATAACATGACTCACCCTCACGGTTAAGTAGCAGAAGAACTTTTTCGCAAAATGTTTTAGCATTGTCCATTGTCTCCAGAGCGTTAAGTAGAAGATTTTCAAATGAGTTCTCAAACTGTAGATTGTAAGCCAGCAGCAATGTAAGGAATAGATCTGGTATTTGTTCATCCACGTCCGTCTCTGGTGGATTTTCGATCAGCTCGAGAAGAAACTGGGCAAAGTCAACTCCAAGTTGCTCTGGAATTAGAAAATAACTTTATATAGCGGTCGTTTGATAAAAGATAAAATACGAATGATATTTAGTTATTTATATCTTTATTGGCAAAGTGTGAGGATGGTGTAATGTTAAAGCATTCTCTTGTCAGTTAATCCGAAAGAAAAGTAAGATATCAAAAGATAAAAGAGGTTAATATATGTAATATATTTCTACATTAAAAAATATATACAGGGTGGGCCAAAAATTTTTGCAAATAGCAACACTTGATTTCTCCAAAACCGTGAGAGCAATGGGCGCGCGGGTGGCGGTGAATTGTGCGTCGTTTAATGCAATTTTAGTCACGATGGAGCGCTTCACGGGACAAAGGGACAAAACAATTTTACAAAAACAACAATTCCTACGTTACTGTACGAAGCCTCTTTAGAGTTGAATACGGATTACAACGTGTAAGTGAGTATCCAAGTGTTAATTTAATTAAAGCTTGGGTTAAAAAGTTTGAGCAAACGGGATCGACAACGAATATTAAACAAACTGGGCGACCACGTTCAAGAAGCGAAGAGAACATTCGGGAGGTTGAAATTTCTGTAAGGGACGATCCAGAATCATCTACGCGTAAGCGGTTGGCGGCTCTTGCTATACTAAGAACTAGTCTGCGGCGAATCTTGCATTTGGACCTTAAACTGCACCCATATAAGCTTCAAATTGTACAGGAGATGAAACCAAACGATTACATTCAATGCAAGTTATTTGCTGACACTATACTGGAGCGATTCTCTAGCCTTGAGAATGTATTGTTTACGGACGAGGCCCATTTTCACATTAATGGTCACGTAAATAAACATAATTGTCGATATTGGAGCACGGAAAACCCTCACTATAAACACCAAAAGCCTTTTCATTCACCAAAAACGACAGTGTGGGCTGCCATATCCGCAAAGGGCATAATCGGTCCATACTTCTTTGAAAATAATCAAGGAAATAACCTAACTGTGAACTCAGTGGAATACGTGAAAATGTTGCGAAATTTTTTGACACCACAGTTGCATGAATTTGAAGGATACAATAGCCGGACTTGGATGCAACAAGATGGAGCAACATGCCATACATCAAACGTGACTTTACCGGTGGTCAAAGAAATGTTTCCTAACAAATTGATTTCTCGCAGAGGTGATATCCCATGGCCTCCCAGAAGCCCGGACCTTACACCTTGCGATTTTTTCTTATGGGGATATCTGAAGAGTCGAGTCGAGAGTACCTTAATAAACCGACGACCATATCGCAATTAAAAGAAAACATCCACGATTAGATAGCCGCGATTCCTCGCAGCATGTGTCAACGAGTTTTTCAAAGTTTACGTAGTCGATTGCAGGAGTGCCAACGACGAGACGGAGCACATCTCGACGATGTCATTTTTAAAAAATAAATTTTAATAAATGATAATTACGTTAAATAAATCATAAACAAAATAACATTTGTACTTTTATTTCTAGACATGTTTCAAAAGTGCAAAAATTTTTGGCCCACCCTGTATAATATACAAAAGTTATGTAATCTTATTTTATTATGAAAATTTTAAATTTATTTGTAATAATTTTTTTTTCTTAATATTATTGTATGTACTTCTGACCATAATACAATCATCTTTTTTTTGCACCTGTTTAACGAATGGTTGTAAATCAAACTAACTACGCAGTACTGTATATAAAAAAAAAAAACAGGATTATTTCAAAGAAACAAAATTTTTATGAACTATACGGAATACAAAACGATAGTGTGATTCAGACTCAACTATTATTTTATTAACGCCATCTGACGGCAGACTGAACAAATAAAAAAACTTATCATAATATAATGATCGAGTAACGTTTAATTTAAGGATGGTCTTAAAAATTAAGACATTCTGTCTGACGCGTGGAAGATCCATAAAATATTGGTCATGTTTTTGGTGTATCCATAAAGAAGAAGTCTTCCCAAAGTGTGTGAAGAGTAGGTTGTCTCCCATAGACAGCACCAAGGACAAAAGCAGGGCGGAACGGAACAGCCTGCTGACGGCGCGAGAGTTGCCCCGCATGTCCCGCACTTTTGTTTATCCGTTATATAAAGAAGTAGAGTTACCAAAGTGTGTGACGGGTAGGGTGTCTCCCATGGACAGCACCATGGACAGCAGCAGTGCGGAGTGGGACAGCCTGCTGACGGCGCGAGGATTGTCCCGCATGTCCCGCGCAATCTCCGCGGGCAGAGCCGACAGCGCCAGGGTCGAGAGGGCCGTGCGCTCCAGACCACACATCACACCAAACGCCTGACACAATATATTATATAAATTAAGACATAAGTGGTTTGATTTTATAGATTACAAATTATATATTAATATTAATTAGTCAAAATTCATAACAAGATTATGGTAATAAATTTTTACACATAATTATTAAGTTGTTACGAATGATGTTTTAATAAATAAATATATATAACCACTATTTTAACACTAAGAAAACCCCATTTGTCGTATCACCGCTCTTCACTGCTACCTCGCCAAGTATCAGAATACTGTGTCTCGACATTTCGAGTGAGTAAGTTGTCAGTTTCGTGGTCATCTGGAGAGAAAGGCCGCGTTGGAAAGGCCTCGATGAAATTAAGAGTGATCAATAAGAGCAAGGCCTACTGCCTTGCTCTTATTGATCACTCTTTCCTTTCCTTTCAATCCTGGCCAAAGGCTTGCCACTCTATTTTTTTTATTTATTTATTATTATTTTTTTTTTGTGTCTCTGCTGTTAGCCCTACTGGTCATGACAGTGTCTGTTCTGAAGCACCTGAAGGGGCTTCAGGTTCTCGTGAGCGAAGGAAACGCTTGCATAGACATGACGGAGCGTATGCAGGCTTTGTAATGTGTGACCCTATTTCTAAGGGACATTTTACTCCGCTTGCCTAACAGGGAATAAAGTCGCCCTAGGATAAAGGCCGCTCTGTTGCGTCCTCGGTATGAGAAGTGAATACTAGCTGTTTGTCCAGCGTCACTCCTAGGTACTTGGCCTTGTTTTTCTAAGGAATTGATTTGTCAAAGAGTTTAATCCCCGGGACCCTTGTGGATCGTGACCGTTCAAAAAGAGTACCGCAGTGCTCTTCGCCGGCTTCACCTCAATACTCCATTTCCGAAACCAGTTCCCGAGGGAGTCGGCTGCGGATTGGAGGCGATGAGAGATCTCATAAGGATCCCTTGAGGATGTGTAAATTGCGGTGTCATCCTCGAACATTGCTAATTCTACTTTAGAATGCGGCCTAGGAATGTCGCTGGAGTAAGTTGAAAACAAAATTGGTGAGAGGACTGAAATTTTGGGACGACCGCCCTGATGGGGCGGGGAGTCGACATCACGCCTTCCACTTTGTAGCGGAAGGAGCGATTTGACAGGAAGTCCCGTATTATTAGTACGAGTCTGTCCGACCCTCTGAACTGGTATAGCTTGTACACCAGTCCATTGTGCCAGACCCTGTCGAATGCCTTCGCTACATCGAGGAAGAGCGCTCCCGTCCTATATAGCTTGCGGCATATAGTGGCTCCAGAAAGGATGTGCTCCGTGAGGCGTTGCACCTGGTGGGAAATGGAATGATGGGCTCGAAAGCCAAACTGCTCATTTGGGATGATGTTCAGTCTCTCTACTTCTGACTTGAGTCTACTGAGGATAATCCTCTCATAGATTTTCCCTAGGGAACTAAGGAGACTAATTGGACGGTAACTAGTTGGAAGGTTCCGGGGCTTACCCAGTTTGTGAATGCCTATCACTATGGCCTCTTTCCACTGGGCCGGAAACCGGCAACCGGCAACCGGCCAGTAGAGCATTAAAAATAGTAACCATTAGGTAAAGCAAAGGAGGCGGAAGGAGTTTGATCACTTTGTTGGTGATCCTATCTGATCGTGGCGACTTTTTGGCGTGAAGCGCCTTAACTAGGGTAGTCACCTCTTCGAGGTTCGTTTCCTCTATAGGGGGACCTGCTGGTGGTTGAGAGCACATGACTCGAACAGTGTTGTCGACGACTTCGACATGTTCGCGTTCGGCCGGTTGCGTGCTAACGCTACACTGGCTCTCTAGGCTGTCGGCTAGACTTGCGCTCTATAAGGCGCAGGTCCATCCACACATGGAGTAGTGTTCTCATATCGGATAGTCGGGAGCCCGGCGCTCTGCGAACGGTTGGATTCGTTGGCATTGCGTAGAGACGTTGTTTCTCTGTGCGTCTTCTACCGCATTTACCACGGGGAGTGTTTCGATGAGCTATTCGATTTGATGCCTACCGCCAAAAACACCATCCGTACCACCTGGATGCGTGGCGATCCTCCACTGTGCAGTTCTCGAGGACCTTTCTTGCACGTACCACTTTAATGTGGAACGAAATCCTTTCGGCAATATTTCCAGATCGGTATGACATGGGTATCTTAAAAAAAGTGGTTTACTCCTGGTCAAGGCCGGTAACGCTCTTGTGAATCCTCTGATATTGCAAGAGTTCATGGGCGGAAATTATCACGCATTATCTGTTACCCGCTAGGTTGTTTGCCCTCCTCTTACATAATAAATAAAAAATAAAATAGTTACTTGCAAAAGCAGTTGTCTCAACGGCCAGCGGGTTTCCATTTGATAGTACTGCACGAGGGTAGAGACATATGCATAGCGGTGACTGCTCAAGACGTGCTGAGATATATTAACATCGGCATTGGACTGAAAAAGAAAATAAAATTAAGTTATAATTAAACAACAACAAAATTGATAATTGAAAAATTCAAATAAAATATCTTTATTTCATTCACATTCACACACTTTTGAATCATCAATTATTATATAAAAAAAAAAATAATCTAGTCAATCTGTTAATAAGCTACCACTAGCTCGGAATGCTGTTCTGGTGGGAAGAACTACTATAATATCAATCCTGTATATGAGTCAACACAATGAGTTACACATAAAGAGTAACATTTATATATATGTGTGTGAAAAGGAGTATAATTTACCATAACAGAAATAAGTTCCAGGAGCTGTGTCTGTATGTCATGAGCATCATCGTGCAGAGCCCAGCCTCGTTGCTGTGCATCATTTGCCGCCTTGGAGAGAGCATTCAGAGCCGTCATCATTCTTAAAGCATCAGGGGCTGCGTCAATTGCATTTTTTGGACATGTTATATTGCTGTTTGCTTCTCGCAGAAGAGCATCAATTATAGACCGAGCTGCACCACCAGGTAGAAATTCCTACAATTGTCTACATTTTAAGTACTACTAACTAAGATATACAATCTGTTTAATTTTAATTCAACTTTATAGAGGTATTGACCTTAAAGTTTTCTCATGCATGATACAATTATTTAAACATGATTCAGTGTAATATAAAACAAAAGGTCTTAAGAAAAATAAGACCTTGATTAATATATGTTAGTGGATGGCAAGAATGTAATGCTAAGTAATTTTAATAATTTATTTACTATCCCTAACATTAAATAAAGATTAATTGTCATATACAGATATAAGTAAAGAATATATATATATTTAAATCATGATCTTCAGATAACAAAACTTACCCTTAAAGAAATTAAAACTGTTTCAACAGCTACTTTGGACATCTCATGGCTGAGTTGAGTTTCTTTTCTCACTGCTTGCACAATCTCATATATAGCATTGGGTTTGATACTTTCACTGCTATCCTGACTGTCATCTTGGTTATCCGTATCGGACGATAGCTGGTTTGAAGCCGCTTTGGAATATACCTTCTTATCTTCTTCATTATCTAGAGACAGACACAGATTAAAAAATTTATTGATTTAAAATTAATATTATATGTATAAATATATTACCTTTAGATGTATTACTGTTTAGTGATTTAGAAGGTGAAGAGCAAGATTTTTCTTCTGAAATATGCTGCTGAGATACCACTGGCCGTAGATCAAAAGATGGCGAGACACCATTCGGTGGTGTGTTATCATCAAGCCGAGGAGGGGGTTTTGGGGCTGCCTGTTTCTTGCTTGGCTTAACAATAGCTTGAAGCTGCTTTTTCTTATCATGAAGTTTTGTCAATATCTCCTGTTTCTGAGATGTCATTGTATTATTTTCATTTAAATTTTTGATGCAATCGTTGAGGAATGCCAGAAAGAAATCTGGCTCCACCTACAAAGGCACAATTATAACTAAAACAGTTAGATCATCAATTAGTACAATATGCTACAATTTTTACCTTGACAGCAGCAACATAATTAGAAGGAACAAATCCCACTTGACCTTTTCTATTAACAACATGCCACCAATTTCTTTGCTTAGTGTTACTTTGTTGAAGGAAAAAAAAATCTCCTTCCACAAAACTCAGAGTCTTAGCCAACGTCGCTTCAAAGTCATACAAGGCTGTCAGCATTTCTAAATCGTCTGAAAAAAATTGTTACAGGTTTCATATAATTGCATCTAAATAATCGATGTACACTTTATATATATATATTTCTTTACCAATGAAACTTTGTCCCTCACTCATTTTGAAATTGATTTTTTTTGTAATTCAATGATTATTTAATAATATTTCAAAATATTACATTTATGTTTAAACTTTAAACGAAACCATAATACAATAATATTAAAGAGTTTGGAACAGCGATCAGATGATAAAAATCGTATCGTATTTAAAAATGTTTTTGTGTTTAAAATTATTTTGATAAATCTGTTTATTATTATTTTAAATGATATAATCGATGCAATTATTATTCATTAAACCTTCACATTTAAGCTTGAAATTAATAAAAATGTAAAGACAGTTGACACTTCTATTTTGACATTACTATTTAGAATATTGCAAGAGTCAAAAATTACTAGTATAAGATTTGTAGAAAAATTGTCGTGTCGTACAAAGACTAAACCTTTATATTAATAACAATTGTTCGCTTTCGCAAGGCCGGAGTTTGGTTTAGGACCTCATTAGACAAGTTATGACACTTGAGGCTTGATCCAAGGCTGAATCGAGGACTTGGCTTATGGGAGTTGCCAGTTCGTAGAAGGTCGACTATTGTATTTCTTGGAGTTGTTGTTGTATACAGTTGCTTTGATAACTATCAAATTTATTTACAAAACATTTTAAACATGCATATGAGTTTCTTAGTATTAAAAAAAATTTACCACACATATAATTTTGAATTAAAACAAAGAAAATAATAACAAATATGCTAATATTATTATATTTTTATAATATAAAATTTACGGAATCAAATTTAAGGAAGAATGTTAACAGTAATTATACTTTTACTGATGTACTTACAAATAGGACCCTTGATGTGTAAGTCCGACTCTGCGTTTATATATTAAGTGCTACCTTCATTATAAAAACAGTTTATAGTATATGATGTACATGTATATATTCAAGCGAGCAGACGCTGATTATAGGTAGTTCTATAACCCACTAAAATTTGCAAATTCGATAGGAGAGGGCTGAAGTAAACCAATAATGGAGTGGAAAGGTGGGTATTTAGAATTTCGGCTTTTACTTACATCACGAAACTTACAATTATAGCTACTAAACAATCATTTGTCAGAAGATATTCTCCTTGAACTAATCTATAAAAAATACAGTGAAATCATGATATCATCATATAAAAGTATAATATAGTGTTGCATATTGTTAAGGAGCATCTGATGTAAAGGTAAATCCAGAAACCTAAATACTCGCGGTTTATCTATAATGATAATCAATACTATGATAATAGGATTCAATAATTCCTCTTCTAATTAAAACACTAGCCATTTCCAGTGAGTTCGTCTGCTCACCCCTCCCTTCCCCCTCGATTCAAATTATAAGTCAACTAACATAAAAAGTAATACAAATTCATTTTTTTTTTGAAATTGTAGTTCATGAAGTTTCTAGTGATAATCCAACAGACAAATAATCACACGAAAAAAGTTAAAAATCTGTATTATGTACTGAATAGGTTGTAATATTTTTTTTAAAACATAATCAATATACAGTCTACCTCGTTGGTATTTTATTATACACAGTATAGATATGAATACATCTCGAGGGTTATCGAAATGTTTAAAAGGTGACGACAGTGATACCAGTAATATATACCAAAATAAACAAAACGAGGGAATAACCTGCAGTAATTACCCTTTACTCCCACCATAGTAATGTATTCGTTATAATTTTCCTCAACTCGTCCTATAAAAGTAAGTTTCTTTACTGCTCGTAGTCACTATTGATACGCCAAAATGTTTAAACTTATAATTTTCTTTGCTGTAATAGCAATTACGAATTTGTGTTATAGTGTGAGTGCATATGAACATGTAAATAGTAATCCTCTTTTCAAGTTACTGAAAGAAGATAATTTACCAAAAAATAACAATATTGCAGTAGAAGGATCTGAAGCTGTGGAAAGTGAAGTTAATCTTCTACATGGAAGTTATGATTCCCGACAGAAACGGGACATTTCGTTTCCTGGATTGAAGAAACCAACGCATCACGATGTTATTATCCCAAATTGGAATCCCAATGCCAGAATCAAGCCGTGGCAAACCATTGGAGTGAAGAATCGCAATTAACGTAATGTTAAGAAATAAACAGTCAGGAGTTATTTAGCAGCTCAGGAGTCTAAAATCAGATGAAGCGAAAGATCCCATTAAATAATAAAGATAAAGAATTAAGCAGCTATCGTTTTAACATATTATAAAATATAATAAATAATTTGTTTTCACTTGTAATTATTTTTCTTAAATAGTATTGAAATATTGAAATAAAATTTAATATTTAAAATTTAATTGTCTGTATTTGTCTGCCTCTTCAACTCTACTTTAAGTAGTTTAAGAGTTAATTTCGTTAAATGTTATATGTATGTCTTTAAATACAACCTTTAAGTTAACGTTAACGGTATAGTATGTTCCCAAAATAATGAACAGATAGCTGTCCATATTTTTAAAAATAATTTATAAACACGCATGTGGTTGCAATTCGTTTGTTATTTTCTTCATGTCCAGTAGTGCCTTTTTAAAGGTTGCTATTTGTTAGACTCTATTGAAAGATTTATCTATAGACAGTTTAAGGACAATATTGTAAAGTAATACATACATTATATATATTGCAATGCAGTATTAAATTTCAGGTATAAAAGTAAAAAATATATAATTAAATTATATTCTTAAAATGTATTAGAATAAAGGAGGTGTATATTGGTCTTGAGTTTAATTGTTTTGGTTGATTGATTGATCAATGATTGCTTGCCCACACATACACAATCAATGTTCAATCAATCACGCAATCAATCATTGACCTCTATGATAGAATTTTAAATGGGAAAAGATATTTATATCCTAAATTAGATAATTTTCTTTAATATTAATTGATTTATCATTGTAACAAATAGTTCAGTTATACGAAGTAAGAGTACAGTATTATTACAATGAAATATAAAAATAAAAATATAAATATTAGCAAAAAAAAAAATGTTTGGATTTACTTAATTTAATGTTAGTATTATAATCCACTATTACAGATATATATATCATTTATAATGTATAAATGTGTACCTAGAAAAATGTTTTATAGAGGGTACATAACTAAACCTTGTTGGTAAACTATTACTTACAAGAAATATGTTATATTTGTGAATAAACGTAAATTATTCTTTTGTTACTTATCTTTATTCTTTATACATAAATATTAAAAGATTCATTAATAAATAATCCTAATATAAATAAAAATCTGGTAGAAAACTTGATCGAGGTTCATACTTCAGATATTTAACTAATTAACTAAATATTTTAAGCGTATAATCTCGTTTCATTTCACATATTGCGATAATAGTTTAAAACGTTACCGCAAATATAAAACGAAAAGCAATAGAGTTCATGGTTGAGTATAATGTGTTCCAATTTCATCGCGGTTGTGTTACGATCTTATCGAGCTGATGGCAAATGGGATACTTACCAACCTATTGCTATTACAGACATTCCATTAACACTAAACCTACCGACAATTCTTGCATACCTGTTCCTACCGCACGCGGTCAAATTGACCGGTAATTAAAAGTTGTTTTATTATTTAAGGTAAGAATGGAAATAACTAAAAGTAAAGAGTGTAGAAAATATTATATGCAGATTCTAAGAATTGTCATGTAGTTTGATAAGGATATTATAACGTTCAAAAATGTGTAAGTTTTACAAAAGTTTAAGAACGGTCAATTTGACCGGTACTTGGTAGGTTTAGTGTTAAATATCTCAAACTGCGTCACGTTAAAACATCAAGTCTGTTTCATCTAATTAAATCTAATTGTCTCTTTGTAATTCCAAATTAACAGCTTTTCACTAAATGCATATGGAAGTATATACCTTATTATAAAATAATATTTTTTCTCAGTTTGCCTGTGTGTTTGTTACAGCTAATCCCTGAAACGGCTTGACCGAGTTTAACCGGACATTCACTGACTAATAACTAACGTTATAAGGAGTAACTTAGGCTATTTTTATAAAAAAAAAGATATTCCGTCCGAATGAAGTATTTGGCACAGCAAAATTCAATACGACTCCTTTTGTAGTAGATACTCGTATATATGACAGGGTAACATTATTTATTGTAGATTTATAATATAAAACCTTTTTAAAATATGTAAAATAAATAATAACTTGACTACTTTCTGTTTACTACATTTATTATTTCCATGAAAATAACATTTACTTTAGAAAATCCTTAACTTTATTAAATGATATTAAATCTGGTCTCATACACTAGTTTTATATAGGAAGAGAAATCACGTACGCATACTGTAATGAATAAATAATACTCTAAAATCACTTTGTGTTAAAAGAAGCCATAAGACTTTGTTTTTGTCTTAAACTATAGACAATACATTTCCAATATATATGATGACTCCTATAAAGGCCATTATTTGAGATCCTGAAGGATACCAGTTTTATAAAAATCGTAGACTACGAAGTTGTTATAAAATCCTTATCAGTTACTTGAATATTCAACTTGAATAAATTGCACTTATGTTATAAAATATTCAAGACGTCAGATTCAATAAAAGAATTTAAGAATAAATATAAAAATCTAATCTTTTTCATTTTATCCACTAGGAGATAGCAAAGAAGCTTTTTTCTGTAGTCTTTAATTTTCACACAAAAAAAATGTATTACTATTTACAGGACATCCTATTTCATAACCAGTTTTTTAAATCTTTAAGTTTTGAATAAACTTAATGGAACCTTTGTTACTCAATAAGAACACGAGTTCATGTGAAATTTAATGTACATTGAAATTATCTTATGGTTTCGTAGCAAGTGATGCTTTAAGTACTACAATGTTTATTGAGCCTTGTTAAAGCCGAAGTACTTTATCTTCACGCCATAGCCTTCTTGCGGAGTAGCCAGAGACGACGGAGTGCCAAACGCTACGGTTCCTGCATACCTCTTTCGCCTCGACCACAGACATCAACCTCTCCATACATGCCCTCCGGGAGGTCCTCATGCTTTGCCGAAGTAAGCTGTACTTTAGCTTGTTAACTGTTTGCGTCAATACAAAAGAACATTTGAGTAAATTCTGTAACAATTCTATAATAAGAACATAGATTAATTCTAACATTTCACTTTTATGAGTTTGAGATTATTCAGAGGTTTACAAGAGTATTGTTTTCGAATAGACGTGTAGTATTGTTTTATAACTATCGTGGGGATAAAATAAATGAATAACTAAATATGAATGATAAAATGAAATAGATATGATTTTAATACCGAATGTTTATTAAGCTTAGAATAACTTTAAGTCTAAATAAAAATATTCCACATGTGTAAACTATGCTACCATAACAATGGCACCTGAAAATCCAAAATGTATCGAGTTGTTGGAGTTCATTTCTATAGAATATTCGATTCCGATCCGTAACTTCGTTTACTATGGTTGTAGTTTAAACAAAGACTGTTTCAATACTTGTATATAACTTGTTATGTCGTGTATTGCATTTCAAATTCATTTCATTTTCTTGTATATATATATAGTATAACATATTTATTGTATAAGAGCGTTATACTTGCTTATGTTACAATAAATATAAATAAATAAATATACAAAAATAAAATGAGGTTTATAATGTGTCCATATATATTTTTGTAATTTAAATACAAAATTTATTATTTATCATTAATTAATTAATTGTTATTGATAAGTGTTAATGTTTTAAATGCAGTTGACAATTATACATGTTACAGTTAAAACCCGTTTCTTGTTAGAAAGTGTTTTCCCTAGTTAAAACTAGTCTTGACTTAATGCCTTTGTTAAATTAAAGCACCTAGTCAGGGCTGGAATTGATCACTGACATGTTTGAATTTCAAATAAAACTAGTTCGAGCTTTAGTTAAAAAGTCTTAGAGAAAGTAATTTGATATTGAAAACAATATATAGTTTTAAAACTATTTTTGAAAGACACACACAAGCTGTCAACCCTATGGTAATATAAACCTATACAAAATCACCTTGACTCACTTGGCTTTAAATCAGTTTTAACTCCACCGAAACAAATACATGTAGCCCCGAGTATTCTGTATCTACTGATGATAGAAAATAATTGGGTATAGAATGTTTTAATTTTATTCATCTCCGTCTCATCTTTAAGATAATTACATAATCAGAACCTAAATTGCATTTGAATCGAAATAACAAAAAATATTTTCTTTATTATATATTTAGAACACATTCAGTTTTAAATAAAGTTTAAAGTTATTTTTCGTGCATTTTTATTTAGTTTTATTGTATTTACTTCTTGTTTACTTTTCAACTTTAATGAATACTCAGTAAATATCATATCAAATCAGCAGTTACCTTTTATGTTAAAACAAGAAGTAACTAAACTAAAACCGTCAGTGTTTCAGCCATAATTTGTTCACTAATATCTAACTACTAACTTACTAATTGATAGATACTTAAGCTGATGTAACACATACAGAATTATATATTCTTTAAAAGATTCTAAAACAAAACTTTTATAAATTGTTCCTCAGAGTTGTTTACAAAGATATTATGGTTTTTAGCTGAGAGAAGCAATCAATCTGACAACATTAAGGCTTTGTAACCACTATAGCCCTTAGAAATACCGAAAATGTGAATATTTTTTACACTTTAATAATTTCATTTATTTATTAATTTAAATAACTTTATTACAGAAATGTAAGACACAGTAAAGGAAAGTAGGTATAAAAAATACAAAAGCAAAAACTTATTTCAGGCATATTTTATGTACATATTTTGTTTTTGTACATATAAAATACTACGGATGCTAAAAATAATGTAGTATATAGATTTTCGAATTTATTTACTATCTTTGCCCGCTGCCTCATTTGCGTCAAAACTCATCCCTTATTACATACACTCTCTGGTACTTGTAGAAAAATATTCAAATGATGATTTTTTATAACTAGAAATGTAAATAATAATTCTTAATTTTAATTCTGTAATTATAAAAATGTTTTGGTGTTATTCAAACCTTCAATTTCTCTTCAACTTTTTAAGAGGATCGGGTCATCTAATATCCGGTCCTATTTCTTGTTTAATATAAATATAAGAGTTTTAAAGTTGCGCATAAATAAACTCCATTTTGTGCCATGGTATATATATTGTACTAAACTCACTACCGCACTCAGCACTTTGGATGAAATTAGCTAAAAGCGTTTCATTTCTCACATTGTCACATGTGTCCCCGAACTTTTAAGTATGTTATGAGTATAACATACTTAAAAGTTAATATGAGTATATAACACTTTACTTTACTCAAATGAGCTTTTACTAAATAAATAATTTACTTATTATCTATACCTAAATAATAATGAACAACCGACAAACATGATTTTTTAGATCAATAACTAATACATTTATTCATACAATTGTAAAGAGTAGAAAAATAAAGTTTATAAATATTTTTGTTATTTACTTTATTCGAATCGATACTTGTTTTCCAGAATTCCAGTGGATGAATTAAGAGCTGGTGTGAGCAAAAAATCATATAGAGGATTAAATGTAAAATAAATATACACGGACCTTAAACATGGAGTGGATCTCTGGTCCACATCACCCGTATATTATCTTCTACCTGTTGACCTCATACAACCACGTACATCTTCTATCGCATTTACAACGGGTAGTATTCCGAAGAGCTACTTGATATAATACCTGCCGCCGAATTTCATCGCCTGCAGTGTCACCCGTACTACTTGGATGTATGGCGATCTTCTACTATGAGGTTTAAATGGCCCTTTCTTCTGTGTACCACTACGATATGGAAAGAACTTCCTTCGGGATATTTACGGATCATATTAGCAATCATATGAGTTCGTGGGCGGCGGTGATCATTTGTCATCAGTGTACACTCGTTTATTCTCCTTCTCCATAAAAAAGCAAAGAAGAAAGTAGAGTTCATAAAGTTTATTATTGGTAAAAATATTTTATTAAAACAACCTCTATATCATGAAAAATATAGTGTATTATGAAGTAGTTTTTAAAAATAAGACTAAAGCACGGTTTCTTTGTCATCAAGCTTTTTCCACAGATAATTCAAAGTTCTGTTTTAAAATAAGAAAAGTTGTTATATTTGTTGTCCGTTGTTGTTGAAGTACGGTTATTCCATAATAAATATAAAAACTTCTAATAAGCCCTCGTAGCCTGGTTTTAAGTTGAAGAGTGTCTTTAAAGAAGGGTTTATTTCGATAAGTATGGTATCAAAATAAGCCCTCCTGCCACTCCCATTTGACGTGCACAAGTGATCGCTGGTGTGGTACACATAAACACAAAGAACATAAATAAATAAATAAAAAACAATAATATCGTTCGTTCCCAGGCCGATTTATTATGTGCACTTGTGCAATGAGATTACTTACTTTATTCTATGTTGCAGGTTTAACACACTATTTAGCATAACATTTACGTAATAAGGATCGGAAAGAAAACTACTGCATATTTTTGTAATATCTGATTATTTAAAAATAGCGAAGCTTTTGTTTGCTTTTGGTATAAAGCATATAAATAATATATTTTCATTAATAAATATTAACAGAAATAATAGTAACACGATCTCCTAGAGTTACTTGAACCATGGCTAGTGAGATCTTAAACTAATTAACTCAATGGTATTCACGACTCTCATCATTGCTGATTGCAATTAAGGAAACTTCAAATTTTGTTGATACAGAAACGTGTTGGCACATTTTAATGGATTATTATTTATTTTTTCAACTTTTTGTTATAACACTTCTTAACTTGTATGGCCGAATGAGTGAACTTCTGTATTGTCTCGTGTACGAAATAAATTTTACTTTTTTTATCTGCCTGGTAGCATTTTATCACTCCGTAGGGATGTAACACTACATGTCTAATAATGCAGTCTGCCGTTGTGGTAATATATACAACGGTACATTCACAAAATTTATAGCACAAAAAACACTTTTAATCATCATTAATCGGCAACTATCAGATTATATCTTTTATTTTTACTGATTCATAAACGTTCATCGGGAAATAATCGTTTTCAATCAGCCTTATGGAATTCCATCCCAACCAATATAACATCCAATTTAATTCCGTCCTCACACCAAAAACTCCAAGCGATTCTTGTGTTAGGAATTGTTGTCGTAGTTATTACAATCAATATACAGAGCATTAAAAACAGACTTTTGTTACAAGGCGCAGAATCACTACAAATGATACTAAAATTACATAGAATTACATAATTTTATTATTTTGGTAACTTATAACATATTTTACAACCCATACTTACAAAGTAAAGTAAAAAATGAAATTAGGATATTTTGTATATATAAGAGTTTTAACTACAAAGTAAACAATAGATGTATGTATGTCAGTATGTCGTCACTGTGCTCTATATGACTTATTTAAAAACAATTTTTTTTTTTAAAAATACCATAAATGATTACACTACCATAGTGTAATCATTTATACCATACCATATGGCTTATAGTTAGTGAGCAAAAGATATCTTTTGCTATTTTAAAAATATAAACTTATATTTTTAGTTTTTATTTGATAAATAAAATAAAAACAAATCTAAAGGTCTAAATTAAATTGAATATTTTTTAATGATTTGGTTCAAAGTATGCTTTATATAATATATTAGGTGTGCAACTAAGTTCCCGGGTTTTTACATAAATGGCATTCACGACTAATATATTAGACTGACATGTAAAAAATTATGTTAGGTTTGTAGCCTTGACTATTGTAAATAATTCTTCGCCATAATTTTACTTCATACCGCGAGTAAAAAAGTATTTTTTTTCAAAGAAGATGTCGGTATTTGTGCCAAATGAACAGCATTTGCGGGAAGCTTTGCTTTTCTGTTTTGATCTGAAGATGAGTGCAGCTAAAGCACGTCAAATGCTTAAGCAAGCCAATGGCGAACAAGTACCATCAAAAACGACATGCGATGATTGGTTCAAGCGCTTCAAAAGTGGCGACTTCGTCACTGAGGACAAAGAGCGGTCCGGGAGACCAAAAAAAGTTGAGGACACTGATCTGCAAGCCTTTTTGGATGAGGAGAATAATAAAACTCAAGAACAAAGTGTGGAGGCATTGAATATCACTCGTCAAAGTGTTTCGAAGCGTTTACATGCCATGGGAAAAATCCAAAATGGGTCCCGCATAAGTTGAATGAGAAGCAGATGGAAAACCGAAGAGCCACTGCTGAAATTTACTCTTGCGGCATGAAAGAAAAAATTTTCTGCACCGAATTGTAACTGGTGACGAAAAGTGGATATATTTTGAGAATCTCAAACTCAAAAAATCGTGGCTTTCCCCTGGTGAAGCATCATCTTTTAGTGGGATCAGCAAGGTATTATCTATTATAAGCTGCTGAAACCGGGCGACACTGTCTATGGGCATCGCTAGCGGGTTATACTGCATGCATGCATGACAACGCTCATTGCATAGCACGTCCATCGCCCAGGAGACTATTAAAAGTCTTAATTAGGATCTGTTACTGCACCCGCCCTATTCGCCGAACTTTGCCCCATCCGATTTTCACCTATTCCGGTTAATGGCATATGGCGGACCTGGAAGAGATGCAAAATTGGTTGCATGACTGGTGTGGTACCAAAGACTTTTCTTTTTATAGTCGGGGTATTCATCTGTTGCCCGAAAAATGGAGATTTTGTGTCGCCAACGCGGGACGATACTTTGAATAAGTAATTGAAGGTAATTCTATTAAATTTTTATATCTTTCATTGGTTATAAAAACCCGGGAACTTAGTTGCGCACCTAGTAAATGATAAATACATACTTTCAAAATAATTAATAAAAAGTAGAAACGGGTTTCGTGTTGTTAATGTTACATAATATGTTAATAAATTCTAACATAAAGTAGACTGGCGGAGGTCTTATAATACTAAAAGCCTCTACCTGGGAACACTGTGTTGAGGTACTTGCATCTATAACGAACTAAAAACGTTTAGTGAATACTTGAACTACATATAAACTACAATACATCTACACATCACCTACACATTGTGTAGTAACACAATAACACATTAAACAAGCATACGCCAAGGAGCATGACAGGGATAATTAATTATATATTAATAGATATTTTTCCAACCATAAAAATCTCAGTAGCAGAAAACTTAACAAAAACAGAAAAAAATATAATTTCTATAAAACAATAACGTATTTTCTAAAAAATTTGCGGTATGAAATTTAATCTTAATAGACCAATTTAACGTATTTTTTTAATATAGTTTTTAACAGTTTTACATTGAATAGCTAAAATGAATTGATTTAGTAAAAAAAGTTATTTTCAGATTCTTATCTATCGAGATAAATGATGCTGGTGTTGGAGATGAAAATAGGATGAAGCAAAACGCTCGAATAGTGAACGAATAGTGAATCGGGAACAAACTCGATGGAAATTGAATAAATTTTTCCATTCAAACATTTATTTTTAGTGTATTCATAATATTCATGTTTCAATATATACCTACTTATTAAGAATTTATCCTTTTTTGAATAAAAATAAGTTTACGTATGTGTGAAATATCATATTTCAATAGCAGCTGGACCGACTTGATATATGTATATTAATGAATATTATTTGTTGTAATAAATAATAGCATTACATTTTTCTTCCAAAGGTTATTGAACTTAGTAACAATAAAGTGTGAAGTAATTTGTTATATATTGACTTTGACTACACGAGGTATAACATTGTTCACGCAAGGACATCACGCGACTATTAGTACTGGTACTATAAGTCAAGTACTACACTTAATGAAAAAGTTAAGTCAGTACAGAACAAAGAACTTATTTAAAATTTAAAGTTATAAAAAAAATATTAGAGACGAAGCTTCTTAGCATTCCATGGATTCACCGTGCGGGTGCCGGGCCCATCGCGTTGCAAGAAGAGGAGCGCAAATAATGCCTGGGACTTGTGACCCAGGTTTAGGTTTAAGGGGCCCTTTTACTATGCGCATACACGCTCACCTTCACGGTTCACGCTCCTCTCCCTACCTAACCAAATATCGTAAGAACCTACTAAAGCCACCCTTGAAATACGTTCTATAAATGAACCCATGATCGTTCTAGAAAGGCAGAGATCCTTAAGTAAGTTGTAGAGAGATTTTACTGTTATACCTCTCGCTCCTACTTCTACAGAAACATGAAAATAAAATTCATGAAAGACATAAGACGTTCTTAAAATAATAAAAATAACAAACTATATATATTTGCACCTTGATACAAAACAGAAATACAATAGTAAAGAATTAAATAAAATATGATTTTTAACAAATCTAGTATTTAATATCATACGGATCATTATAAGATTATTAAGTAGTAATTATATTCAAATGGTAAATTAGTTATAGTAAAAAACACTATGCTATGAAAATTATAGTAAAAGTACTTATAACGTTTATTAATGATGAAGTTTTGGTTCCTCAACATTAATTACCTACCACTATCGAGAATAGTTGTTGAACAAGATGGGCGTCTAATCAAATTAATCTACTCATGGAAAATTGGTTGATTGTACGAAATGGTAAAAGTGGACCATAGATCCTGATCCTGATTCACATGTCTCATATATTTCCAGTAATTACTTATATATTTTTTTTCTTTATAAAACACATTATTTTCTATTATAATTAGAATAAATAATTTTGAAATAAAGTTTATTTTTTAATAATTTTAGTTAAGCATACATTTATTTTTGTTTAATTCTAAATTCAAATCAAAATACATACATCTAAATTTGTCTTACAAAAACATTCTGTAGTTTGAATATAATCAAATGTTTTAAGGATTTGGATTTTGCTTTTGTAAATGAAGGTAACAAAAAGTAATTTGCATTTAGCTAGCATACATAGTTTTATGTTAAGTATAGTAAATAATTATATGATAATAATAAGGATGTATATATGTATTCCAAACAACATATAATAAAAAACATATATTTATTATCGGTAGTGGTAAATATGAAATATAATTTTATTTATAACACTGATTTTGTATTATTATTTTAAAATAGATAAAATATATGATTAAATGTATTTGGTTTAAATTTTAACTGTAAGAATTTAATTATGAAATTATTTGCATTTTTCTCCACCTCCCTGCGTCTGCGATATGACTGTTCTGGGCTTGCGAAAGACTCCATGCTCATGCCTACTTCTTGACTAACCTGTTGTTCAATACTTCGGATTTTGCGATAATTATTGGAAATGGTTACTTTTCCATCAGGTACAATGACGTCATGGTGAGTTGGTTTCCTAATTGTGTAAAAAAAAATATGTTTTATCATCTATTATCATAATTTGTAATTTTTTTTAAACCCAATTAATTGAAAATCTAGTAAAACAAATAGGATTTGAATTAGCTCCTTCTGGGAACTTCCTCGTTTTTTTACTCACCTGATGTTACTTAGCATTTTTTCTTCTTCATTGGATCTGTATTTGGGAACTGCTTCACCATATCCTATCAGTGACACGGGAAGAGGGTGAATTTTTCCTTCACAATTCACACTGTAACACGAATTTGTAATTGTTACAAGAAAAAGGCAAATACATGCTGTTAGCTTTAACATTTTTACGACAAATATTATAACAGTTATGAGATGAGTATAAGGAAAACTCATTTATATACTAGGAGTTGTGGAAAGTTACAACTGACCTCTCATACTGGGTAATTAACATAGATGATCCCTTTATCTGTTTTCTTTAATCTTTATATATTTTGATAACCTTTTAAGAAGTGTATACTAATGATGAAATAAGACTGTGTATGCTTTCTTGAAGTCTAATATATTCCTTTCTATATTACTATTTGTAATACGCATAATTACGTATTTTTATCCAATTTGAACTATTCCTCTTTGTTCGTGGTTTTAAAATACTTATACAATATTGCCACCGGCTTCGCAGTCACAGTATTGTATATTTATATTATAACAAATATATTATATCATCTGGTCTATTACATATTCTAACTATATTCCAAAATTTTATCAAGTTCGGACAAGATGTTTACAAACTGAGAGTTTTTTTTAAAAGAGAGACAATGAAAAAAAATGTGAAAATTAACGCAAAAATATTACATATAAATAATTTTAACACTAAACCTACCGACAATTCTTGTATACCTGTTCCTACCGCACGCCGTCAAATTGACCGGTAATTAAAAGTTATTTTTTTATATAACGCAGGTAATAATGGAAATAACTAAAAGTAAAGAGTGAAGAAAATATTATATTCATATTCTAAGAATTGTCATGTACTTTGATAACAATATTATAACATTTAAAAATGTGTAAGTTTTACAAAAGTTTAAGAACGGTCAATTTGACCGGTACTTGGTAGGTTTAGTGTTAAATACTAAAAGAAAACATTAATAAAAAAATCAATGGAGATTTTAGGTTTAATAAATAAAATATAAACCATGATTATGATTTAATTTTTTATTAAATTACTCAAAACAATTTTAACAGCTGTGGATCATTATAACCTTCTAGAAAAAAAAATGTATTAAATCTAAACTCTAGAAGTGAAGAAGTGCGACTTCCACTTCATTATTTGGCGCTTGAAGAATCAACACTTCTGGCATATCTTCTATTTGGGTCCATCTTAATGTCGTCTATGATTGAAGGTAAGACAGGGTGGTCACCGGTTGCTGGTGCTCTATCGATGTTTTCTCCTTTATATAACCATAGAGGCTCGTCGTTACTCACGTCTCGAGCAGTTCTAATGATAATGGGACGCCTCGGAGGTGGTCTCCATGTGGGATGGATAATTCTCTGACTTAAGCTTTCTGCCACTAGTACCAAAAATACGAGAGATAATATTTTAAACATTTTGAGGGATCTTCACCGAATAATCAAATAAGACTGATGATTATTCACTCATGTAGACATTTTATACTTCATCTTGAGGAAAACATTTTGAATATACGAAGAAGCGGGGACTTTACTTAATCAGGGAAAAACCTTCTTGACTTCGATCAGAACAAGATATATTATATTAGCAAATATGTTATACATGCTAAATCACTTGGAAATTAAATTATATATAAAAAAATAATCTTAAGAATATTTCTCTTTATTTATATTATTAATGATATAATATATTTTTTTTTTAAACCTATCTGACTAATTATTTACCAACAAGAAAAGAAACAAATAGAAGATTTATTTTCATTTATAAATGAAAAATCTACACTTAAACATTTGTCTTTGTTGTCTTAACTTCAATTCTTTTGTATTTCCTAAAGATATCGAGGAACTGAAAAACTGAAACTGAAAACAACAAAACGATGTACAAACGAACTCAGATTTTATCTTTTCTTTTAAGATATAAAAATGCAGTACATTTATATTTTCAAAAATATATGTGTATAAAATAGTATGGCTTTGATTATTTATTATTAACCATATATATTATTATATCATAATATCGTAGATAATGCACGGCTAAAATTTTTTTTTCTGAAACACAACAACATTCTATGAAATGAAAATTTTAATATTCTTATTGAAAGGTGCATAAGACTATGCATTTAAAAACCCGAATATCTCTCTTGTATAAAATTACCATTATTTATATATATATTTTAAAGTTATTTTATTTATACTTTTTATTAAGTTTAACAACTTATCATTGTTATTCAACAACACAAGGCCATTCAGTAAACAAGTGAATAAAGGAACTTGCATTATTATGCATTTCTGTATTCATACTCAGCCTTTGTATTCTTATAATAGAGTTTGATGTATGGAATTTTGTAGAGAAAATATGTTTAAGAGAAGCCTTTGAAAAATCTTTTTATATAAATATATTTTATAGCTAAATTGTTTAACATAAATTGGAAAATAATTAATTAACATAAAATTTAAATCAATTGAATAAATGACAGTAAATAACATTTTTATTTATGATTTTATTAAGCATAAAAATAATTATATAAATATAGAGAAAACAAGAAGTATTTATGATAACACTGAATCATCTATCAATGATTGGTTTTCAAACAGATTCTTAATTTTGAAAATAAAACTTAAATTAAAAAGCTTTGAAGTAGGAAACAGTATGATTGGTTGCATTTAAGACTACATCTCGGTGTGTATATATCATCTGATCTCATTTTAATAAAAGAAAATTAACATTATCTTAGACAGTTTTTAATTATAAATTAAGGGTTAATTATTCGATTGTAAAGTTCTCAAGAAGCCAGCAAGAAGTACTAGTTGGCAGTGGTCCGAGTCACGTAGTACTGCGAGTGACGCTCAGTGACACGCAGATATCGTCCAGTTCATTGTACTTGAGAGTGACTCTTGACTACTTCTGACATTATGTTCTGTTCTTCTTTTAAAGAATGTCATTTTATTAGTATTCAAATAAAACATTTTAAATAAATTTCATGAGCTCCTATAGTGCTTTTCGTTTAGGGTGGGATTAAAATATAAACGAGTTTTCCATGCCTATAAAATTAAAGTACTTAAAACTGGAAACTGTTTTGTATTATGCAATATTCAAAACTATCCATCCTTTGTGGTGTTTTGGAACATTAGTTCAGAATTATTGTTAGGGACGTACTTCACCAACTTCACCTCACGAACACGGAACATTAGTTCCGAATTACTAACAGACACGCACTTCTACTATCTGCTATATATTTCAAAAGTACTTTTCTAATAATGAAAAAAAAAACAATTCATCTTTAAAATATTGATATAGATTTCAAAATTTATGGGTAAAGTAATATATTATTACATAATGCAAATGTGCATAATCTTAATAACAATAATAATTTAAAAGGCAAACCTTTTCTTTCCTTTTAGTAAAAAAATAAAATAAAACAACAAAGGAAAATAAACGGATCTCCAGAAACAGTTTTGTTCTCATTTAATTAATGTGTGACTCAAAAGCCGAATGAACGTTGAAATGAATTAATGAATATTCCCTGAATTAAATTGAATGCACAATAAATTTATATTTTATTATTTTTTTATTTTTATAATTATAATTAAAGAAACAAATTAACAATAATAGATTGCTGCACAACTAATCGAGATTGATAACTGTCAGATTATTTCAGTAGATCGTTACTGTAGCTTTCCTTATACCTGTACTTATGGCAACTTAATTCAATAATTCTACTTTATTAATATAGACTAAGTATAACATTTCAAATTATCTTTTAATATACTAAATAATATTACCTTACAATTCAATAAAAATAAAATATAAGATATAGTTTTTAAACATAAGTAACATTCTCTGACTTTACCGTCAGAAAACAACTTCTCTTTCGAAACGAAACTGTCTATATGCAGTTATAGTGCAGTCCTATCATTTTAATCTCTAAACTCTCTAAGACTTGTTTATTATGTGACTAATTGATAATTGCATGATATTCGTAAATTATATGGCAAAGCCTAACGTATTCATCCTAAGGAGTAATTATCCTAGTAATTGGAAAGTGACCGACAAGGTTTGAAAACTGGTCATTTGTCAGGGTTCACCCTGAATTATATATCTTCTCGTAACTTAAAATTTTAATTACTGACGATAACTAAAAAAAGTTACATCATCATTCTCATTTTAACCATCCCTTATTTATACCTTCGCATCATATTATTTTTTAATTAGTTAGCCTAACTTGAAGTTATTATTATATAACCTTGCCTTCTCTTTTCCTAAACGCTTGGCTGCACTTATTCTTTTTTTTTATAAAAGTTAGTTATATTATATTATATTATATTATATTAGTTAACTTAGTTATTAAAATATCAGTAAATAAAATGCATGATTTCATACTCTTAACTTTAATTGTTTTTTATTTTATAGTAAGAAGATAAGTTATATCAACCAAATTGTTATTAATTTTATACAACAAGTTTTCTTGGTCAGTCAGAGGTCAGTTAAGAAAAAATGGAGTTGAAATGCTGCAAATAATAATTCCAATATCATCATGTGTTATTAATATGAAATTTATATTATGGATTTTGAACTTTATATACAATTTCTAATATTGGCTGTACGTCTAAGCTTTTTAAAAATATTTGCCTACTTAATCCAATTCCTTCCGTGTCGGCTTCATATATATTTTTTTTCTGAATATCATATAGCAAAAGGATTGATAATATATATATATTTTAATTGGGTCGTGAGGTCTCATACGTACATTATATTATAATAATAATTAATCAACCGAACTCTTAATTAACTACGCTCTTACAGATTCAGGGAATCAGAGTAATAATTATTTTATCATCATTAAAGCTAATTATCACTGTACTGATATCCAGTTTTAAGTTTATTGCTTATTTATTTAGTCCCTGTTAATATTAAATCTGTATGACTTCAAAACATAAACAGTCATAAAATCTCCGTTTTCAACATATCTGTAATCTTAAAAATATAAACAATCATAATATTTTTTTTTTTGCTTTGTGTTACTTTGAGCGTTAGTAAAAAATCATATGTGCGTCTGCATCTGCGTTAGCATTTGCGTATGTGTCAACGTCTATGTGTGTATATATGACTACGTCTATATAAAATCTGTTATTGAAAGTATCTCTGATTAGCTAAATCAAATATTAAACTTAACCATAAAATAATTATTCGACATTATTTAATACTTATTTATTTATGGCAAATTTATTGTTTTAATCAAATAGTGAAAACAATGATCCATAAACCCGGGGTGCTGGTACTCATAAGTCGTAGTATATTGCAATTACACATAATAATTGAAGAATAATAAAAGTTGCCTTCAAAAGTTGCAGTAAGATAAAATTATCAAATAAGCACCGATAGTCTTATCGTACAGCTCTCTAGCTCATAGATCATAGCGATAAGAGATGTTATCTATACGGTCCAGGTTCCAGTTTAAAGTTACTTACTACTGTAAGGCATATCAAGTTATTATTTTATAAAAAGATAAAAGTGTTACTAGAAGTAGCTAGATTGTAATACAGGTTTAACTAAATAAATACCTTATACCAAATGTATAATTTGTAACTCATCAAAATCCATCCAGCAGTTGCATTGCAATTGTGTTATTACGATAAAAAGTAAATAAAATTTTCGGAGTGAGTCGAATTTTTTGGAGTGAGTTTTTTTTTACAGAACAAAGAAATTGTAAATACTGTTACAATCAACTGTAATTACAACAATACCCAAACATTGATTAGTTCTGACACAGCGAGAGCACACATACAGATAATCAAAAATATGCTGCTTTGCTAAATGTAGTCTAGATTAAACGATATTTATAATTCATTTTTAACTAATACTTTGTACGTTATAAATAATAATAACCTCGGTGTTTTAGCTGTTGCTCCAATTAATAATATGCAATATAGTTGTACGTTTATATTTATTTACTTATCAGGATTGCTTTATGGGATCGTATGGGATATGATTTACAAAAACATGATTTTTCACGAAGACTCCCTAAATTTTATTTAATTTACGTATGGATAGACAAACAGATGGAGAACTTGTAATACTTTTGTATTTAATTATATTACAATAACTAACCTAGATTAAAAATAGATAAGACAGGTTTTATCAATTCAAGGAAGAAATTGTAATAGTTTCATTTTACTGGTATATTAATAAAACATTACAGCAGTTGTATGTATATAACCTCTTAATGCAGATAAGAGAGTTCTTCCCTGATAAAGTAAAGTCCCTTGTTGTTTTTATACACGTTTTAATTGTTTTTCCTTAAGATCATGTATAAAATGTTCGACTTGAATGAATAACCATTAGTTATATTTGATTATTCCGTGAGGATCTGTCAAAATGTTTAAAATATTGTCTTTGTTGGTGTTGGTAGTGGCAGAAACTTTAAGTCAGAGAATTATTCATCCTACATGGAGACCACCTCCGAGGCGCCCAATTATCATTAGAACTGCTCGAGACGTGAGTAACGACGAGCCTCTATGGCTATATAAAGGAGATAACATCGATAGAGCACCAGCAACCGGGGACCACCCTGTCTTACCTTCAATCATAGACGATGTCAAGATGGACCCAAATAGAAGATATGCCAGAAGTGTCGATTCTCCAAGTGCCAAACGTTCTAGTGGAAGTCACAGGTCTTCAAGCAGTTCTCGTGATTCTGGACCAACACATCCTGGATATAATAGAAGAAATGCTAGGGATCTCCTTCCAACTTTCCGTTTGCCGCAACCCTATCGACCATCACTACCTACGCTACCTACACTTCCTGGGGGTTCTCGAAAACCCTTCCCAATATACGCTTCCACCAGATTTGCTTGATCTATCGAGTAAAAGCAGTATTAAAAGATTTTAAATGTTCAGGTATATTTAATAAATTTTTTTCATGCAACTGTTATTTATTTTTGAATATATTAACGAATAGAGGTCAATTAGAAAAATATATTGAATGTTTCTAATCTGTAAAGTAAAATCTTTTGTCGTTTCGGAAATATATTTAATTGTCACGTTCAATTTGGTAAGAGACATCACAGTGAATGACGATCGCCCCATTGCAAATATTATATAATTATCAGTTCTATGCAGCTTCTTATTATAAGATTGACTCTGTGAGCTTCACATTGAAGTGTAAATTTATTATAATTCATGTTTTTTCAATATTATGGTCTAAATATTAATACAATTAGTATTTTTTGTGAATTACTTTGTACGTGTCATTATTAAAATATAGTTAATTTATTTAATGATCTTTGACGTCTTATTTTTTCCGTTTGTCAATAATGTACTATTAGGTATTTTTAATATGAAAGCGTTTTTGTACATTGTAATATTAATATGTTTTATTATAAGAGTTCTCAAACATAAAATACTTAAATATATTATGAACAATGATCAAAAGGTAATATAAGTTACATAAAACATGTAATTCACCTACGGTAATTACCCGTACTCTCTTTCACAATATGTGTATATAAAATGTTAGTGTCAACATGTTTGTGTTCTTCCTGATAATGGCTCAATGATAAAAACCAATCCAATATATGTATGTAGTATATAAAAATAAATATTATTTTAATACTAGTAATTGGCTGCCAACTGCAAAAAAATACGGTAATTAATAGTAAATTTACCATTTCCTCAGTTTATTATATTAACACACAGGCCATGTATAATAATATTATTATTTTATTTTATAAATAAAATTTATTACGCTCAGATGTTCTGTGACATTTACTATGTCAAAGTGTGAATATATTAAATGAATATTGTAATTAATATTTCAACCCCAATGTATGTTTGTCATCAAATATCAACCAAGTCTCGATCAAAGCGTCTTACTTAGTTCAATTATTTACTCATTCATTGGAACCCTCAATATGAATAATTGGTATTAGATTGTTTCCTTGAGAAATTTAAAACTCTGATCAATTTTTGTTTAATGTTCTTTTATCAGCTATAAATTACATTAGAATGTTATTTATAGGGAAATATAAATATAATTCTATATCTGTATGTATATATTAGTTTTATTTATATAAACTAGATAAGTTGTGTAAAATTACGAATTACTTATTAAATTATTTTTTATTTCATTTTTTATTATAGTATAACTAATTTTTGTTGATTCAGATTCAGAAAAGTTTTCAAGATAAATATATTAAGTTCATATTTCCGTTTCTGTTTATACTTTTCAGCGTAAAGAAAATTACGTGAGAGGCTTCCATCCCTAAAATAAAGTTTATCCAATAAATTAAAATCCTATATTTTCATTCTATAAATATTATATAAATTAAAATATTAAAAATCATTTCTTCCAGATTCTGTATAAAAATGTTATTTATTTTTAGTATAATAGAGATAAAAGAGATCGTAACACATAACTGCGACGACACTGGAGAATATTATATTGTCTTTCGTAATACATTTGTTGTACAATAAAATATAAATAGATATCTTTATATGCAAAATTTACTGGTGATATTAATTATTCAGTTTTTCAATATTATGTTAGTATAAGATATTATTTGTAAGAGAAAATGTTGTATTAAATACTTTTAAAAATCAAAAGACAATTAAACCATTCCAATGGACACATTTTTAGGAAACAACGTCTATTTAATAAACGCTGCGATTGACATTGCAATTGTTAATTGTAACATAATTTTTTTGATTCTTATGTTTGAGAAAAGGTGATGTATCGAGTCAATTGTGTAAAAGAGATTTATGCGAACGCGAACATTTGACGGAAGATGAATTCACTTGTATTCTAAAAAAAAGCTTATTTATGAAAACGTAAATTACACAAAATCTTAATATCTATTAAGCAAACCTTTAGTAGCACTAAAGGTAAGAGTATGATTTTTTTTGAATTTATACAATTATTTTTAACATTATACAGAAATAATAAAATAATCTAGAAAGAAGGAACTGAGTGCATTAAGTTAATATGATTCCATTAGATTTACTAGGTGATATTAATTTAATTTTACGAATTCTACAGTATACAATTTTTACACATGAACTTCAAGTAACAATTCACATAGCGTAGATGTAACTTAATTGTACTTCTATACAAGTGCATTTACGTGAGATATAATGTCTAACTCGAAGCTTAGAATGAAGAACTGTGAATCTTTTTACTGTGTTTAAATATTAAGATATTCGAAATTAATAGAATTTATAAATATAAACATTTATCAGACCGTAAAGGAACTAACTACAAGCTGGCAGGTACTCGTATTTTGTGTCAACATGGCTACGCCCGCAGTTGTCTGATTTACGCATGAGAAGCGAGTGCTCAGTGCTGTCGAGTTAATTAGAGAAATTTCTCCTTAGTCTTTGTTCATACAATACGTGATACTCTTGTATATATTCGACACAATTTTAATTTGTTTGTGGATACTCACTTACTTCCTTTCCTCGAATATTGCAAGTGACCGGATTTTATTTACTTACAATATTTACATTAATCGGGACATCTGCAACACATCTGCAGTATGGAAGAGTAATTAAATCATTACTGCCTCCGGTCCTAGTCAGATACAGATAAATAAACAGTTTAATGACGTGTTGAGATTTAATTAACATTGTTAATGAAAAAGACAACACCTTAAGAAAGATTGTTATTTACTAAACATAAATACCTTAATTTTAGACTTTGATGTTATAGAAATATCATAATATTTATAAGTAACATATATAGAATAAAACCCTATACTACGGAACCTTAAAGTATAAAAAAGTACATATGTATATTGTATTTTAAGAATTGAAAAGAAAATCATTTATAAGATTAGGCTTTTGTCGCCTAACAACTTCTTTTACCTATATTTTGTAGTTAGATAGAAATGAATAATTGGCTTGTAAAGTAAAACGATCCGAGTTCTCCCACGCCAATACAAGTTTCCGCTTTAGTTGATCTCAGAGACTTTAGCTGTCATTAAACGTGACGAGGGATCGCTCTACAATTTGCTCCAAAATTTTGATAATACTCAACTATGATATACTAAAATATAAGTAATTATAATTGTTATTATATATAATGTTGACGTCATTTACAATTCTAAATTAATGTAATTAATTTTCAGTTTCGATTTATATTATTAATATAAAGTATATATAAGTAAATAATTTATAATTAAATATTTTCTAAAAAATTTTTAAAATTGACCATTATAGAAAGGTAAAATATTTATTTATAGTATTCATTATTTACACATATATATATATATATATATATAAGAAATCGGTGAAGCTGCTGTTGGAATATGATATTTCATTCAATTATTTTTGCATATAAAGAGATAAGTCTTAACATTAGAGTATATTGAAAAATGAATATTAAGATACAAATAAACATATTTAATTTCTATACAGTTTGTTTCCTATATTTTCAAATTATAATTCTCGAATGAGCAGAGGCATTCACTGTTCGACCGTTTTGCTTCATCCTATTTTCATCTTCAATACCGGCTTCATTTATCTCGCTAGAAAAGATAGATCTGAAAAAAGACAAAACAATACATTTTAAGAAATCAATGTAAAGCTATAAAAAATTTCATAAAAAATACGATCCTTTAAAATTTGTTTATCATAACAATATAACAAATTTAAAAGAAACGTAGTTTTAATAGACACGTAAAACTTTAATAGGAACGTTAAACGTAAAACAAATTTAATAGAAAAACTTATTGGTTATCAAGTTTTCTAAATTAAAACTTAACATCAATCAACATTTATATTACATAGAGCTAATTAATAAATATATGTTACTAGCAGACCCGGCCACGCGTTGCTGTGACTATGGTTTTTGTTATATTACATTGTAGTAAACTATTTAAGGGGTAACCATAAGAGCACATCTGCCATTAGAATAATAAACAAATAATTTGCAATAAAATCATATTTCGACTATGAATTAAGATGAAAACTATCCTTCCTGTTAAGTCTGATCAAACTGCAGGTGGTGTGAAAATTTTATTAAAATCGGTTAAGTAGTTTAGGAGTCCATCGCTGACAAATAACGTGACACGTAATTTATATATATTAAGATATCCCAACTGAATAATATCTGCCCAGTAACACGCAGATAACAAGACATCTATGATTATATAAAATTATTAGATACCCCAGGTCCCTAAAAAAAGACATAATGAGTTTATCTTTTATCTTCCGGTTTCGTAACCAAGTACTAGATGACTCTGTACTTTTTTGCTCTATATATTAAGAAGTTGCTGCTTTGTGTTTCTTGTATTAGTAAGAAATACAGATATATGTATCTAACTTTGCGTTAGTCTCCATTCCGCTAACTTCATAAGCAGTCCGTTTTGCTCAATCGCTATTGATTTATTTACGGAATTTTAATCTTCATGTAGTATAATTAGTTTAAGCATTTACTTTTATAACTAGGCAGGATTTGTTTTAACAGAAAGTGTAATAAAATAATGTGTAATAAATGAATAAATAAGTATAATTAAAAAACGGCATAAGAAAACAATTCTTGTTCTAATTCGCTTTTATTTCACAGGCTTATTTTTAAAATAATGTGTTAATTTAAATTACATATAATCTAATATAGTATAACATTATCGGCCATACATTATTATTACTTGAAAAATATAAATTTTTCATAAATCGCTTAAATATAGTTTATATAAAAAGCATCTAGAATCAAGTAAAAACGGTTATTTTTATATACTTTATACAATTAATTAGATTTGTGATCTGCTGGTGTCCGTAGTCCTTAATTTTATGTCTAACTGACTTGTCTGTTTGACTGCAAAATATGTTTTTATTATTAAAAAATATTCTAACATCAGATATATATAACAACTTCGCTTTACTAGTGTACATAATTTGTTGTTAAAACAAATAGAATTTACTGTATCATTGTTGAAAATCCCTTAATGTGGTACATGAGTGTACCAGGTGAAGCTAAATGATAAAGGGTAGACGGTGATATATTTTAAAGGGCAGCTTACAATCTAATGACTATTAAGTTCTCAGTAAATACTATCCATAAGTCAACTTTGATAAGAAAGTACCTTATTTATACTGCAGTACCTTTCCCAAAGAATTCATATTAGTAAATATAAATATTTAAAGAATTTTTACTTTGGCTATCTGAATTATTATATAAATATTGATCATTAAAAAAATATATATATTCGAAATGTACTAAGTTATCAGTTTAATTTAGGTATTATAACAATTATTATAAATGTAACTTACAACAAATAATCGTAAAGGTGACTAAGTAGACACGATAACCGTCTAGGACAACGTTGAGGTAATTTAAATAAAACTATGGTAAATTTTGAAGACTTTCTAATATCAATGTTAGTATTTCATCGTATTAATACCTGAATAAACAATAGGATCTCCGGACAGACATCTATAGACACTCTTTTTAAAGTGCTTTCACTTACCTCATCTAACTAAACTCATTCTTGTTAAGACGTTTATACTAACACCGCAGAGTAAGTAGGCTCACTGATACGTACAGCTAACAAAAGAAATTGTATCTGAGTTTTTATAAAATATATTTTTCATGTACAGTAAATATTAAAACATATTTTTTGTAAATTTTTATACTCTCGAAAAAAAAACACTCAAACATTATAAAAGTTCTTTTTTTTGCATATTTCTAAAAATGTTCACAATATATTTAAATTTATAGTGCAAATCAAATTTTATTATTATATTTAAATTACTTTTGTTGCTAACTGTATTCGCACACGTCGGAGATGTAAGCATCCAATTTGTAATGAAAAGCTCGATAAGATTGTAACATATAACCGCTTGAAAATTTATCAAACATATTATGGATTTTTTTCGTTTAAAAATATTGGAAAAATATGACAAATATTATTATTATATTGTTTATAAAATGTAAAATACAAAATCTTTTGATGAGTTTTTTTATTCGATTTCTTTTAGGATTCACTTTTGAGAATATAAGATATCAAATTATAAAATTATGTAATTATAGGTCATTAGAGTATTATTTGTAGTGATTCCGCGCCTTGTAACAAAAGTCTGATTTTAATGCTCTGTATATTGATTGACTAGGACAACAATTCCTAATACAAGACTCACTTGGAGACATAAAATGGAAATTTCTTGATAATTTAGAACAAGAAGGCTGATTGAAAAAAGTCCTGATTCGTATACCAATCGGTAAAAATACGAAATATGATCTTATAGTTGCAGTTTGAATGTACCCTAATAGTTTTTTTTTACTTTCAAGGCAAACAAAAACAAGACTTCATCATTTTTAAATACTCTGTGTATTCCAAAAATATGCATTAGTTTTCTTTTCGGACCTTATTAGCTAAATGTCATCCTAAAGAGTGTGTTAGAACCTAGAATGAAGAAGGCAATCTCATTGTGCACTTGCAGTAAACAAGAAAAATACAAGAACCGAATCAAAAATAAATCATCCTGAGAACGTACGGTATTATTTATTTATTTATTTATATATTTTTTTACTTTGAAACCACACCAGTGATCAGTTGTGGAAGTCAAGTGGCAGGAGAGCTTATTTAATACCATAATTATTGAAGTAAGCACTTATGTAAAAACACTCTTCAACTTAAAATAAGTCTACGAGGGATTATTAGAACTTCTTATGTACATATTTTGTTTTTGTACATATAAAATACTACGGATGCTGAAAAAATTTGGTATATGCATTCTCGAATTTAATTACTATCTTTGCCCGTTGCCTCATTGGCGTCAAAACTCATCCCTTATTACATACACTCTCTGGTACTTGTAGAAAAATATGCAAATGATGATTTTTTATAACCAGAAATGTAAATAATAATTCTTAAAGTCTCTATAATTATAAAAATGTTTTGGTTTTATTCAAACCCTCAATTTCTATTCAACTTTTTAAGAGGATCGGATCATCTAATATCCGGTCCTATTTCTCGTTTAATAAAAATATAAGAATTTAAAGTTGCGCATTAATAATCTCCATTTTGTGTCAATAATATATATTGTACTAAACTCACTACCGCACTCAGCACTTTGGATGAAATTAGCTAAAAGCGTTTCATTTCTCACATTATGTCACATGTGTCCCCGAACTTTTAAGTATGTTATACTCGTATTACACTTCACTTTACTCAAATGAGCTTTTACTAAATAAATAATTTATTAATTACCTATACCTAAATAGTAATGGACAACCAAAAAACTCGTTTTACTAAATTGATAACTAATACATTTATTCATACAATTGTAAAGAGAAGAAAAATAAAGTTTATAAATATTTTTGTTATTTACTTTATTCGAATCGATACTTGTTTTCCAGAATTCCAGTGGATGAATTAAGAGCTGGTGTGAGCAAAAAATCATATAGAGGATTAAATGTAAAATAAATATACACGGACCTTAAACATGGAGTGGATCTCTGGTCCACATCACCCGTATATTATCTTCTACCTGTTGACCTCATACAACCACGTACATCTTCTATCGCATTTACAACGGGTAGTATTCCGAAGAGCTACTTGATATAATACCTGCCGCCGAATTTCATCGCCTGCAGTGTCACCCGTACTACTTGGATGTATGGCGATCTTCTACTATGAGGTTTAAATGGCCCTTTCTTCTGTGTACCACTACGATATGGAAAGAACTTCCTTCGGGATATCATATTAGCAATCATATGAGTTCGTGGGCGGCGGTGATCATTTGTCATCAGTGTACACTCGTTTACTCTCCTTCTCCATAAAAAAGCAAAGAAGAAAGTAGAGTTCATAAAGTTTATTATTGGTAAAAATATTTTATTAAAACAACCTCTATATCATGAAAAATATAGTGTATTATGAAGTAGTTTTTAAAAATAAGACTAAAGCACGGTTTCTTTGTCATCAAGCTTTTTCCACAGATAATTCAAAGTTCTGTTTTAAAATAAGAAAAGTTGTTATATTTGTTGTCCGTTGTTGTTGAAGTACGGTTATTCCATAATAAATATAAAAACTTCTAATAAGCCCTCGTAGCCTGGTTTTAAGTTGAAGAGTGTCTTTAAAGAAGGGTTTATTTCGATAAGTATGGTATCAAAATAAGCCCTCCTGCCACTCCCATTTGACGTGCACAAGTGATCGCTGGTGTGGTACACATAAACACAAAGAACATAAATAAATAAATAAAAAACAATAATATCGTTCGTTCCCAGGCCGATTTATTATGTGCACTTGTGCAATGAGATTACTTACTTTATTCTATGTTGCAGGTTTAACACACTATTTAGCATAACATTTACGTAATAAGGATCGGAAAGAAAACTACTGCATATTTTTGTAATATCTGATTATTTAAAAATAGCGAAGCTTTTGTTTGCTTTTGGTATAAAGCATATAAATAATATAATTTCATTAATAAATTAACATAAATAATAGTAACACGATCTCCTAGAGTTACGTGAATTATGGCTGGTGAGATCTTAAACTAATTAACTCAATGGTATTCACGACTTTCGTCATTGCTGATTGCAATTAAGGAAACTTTAAACTTTGTTGATACAGAAACGTGTTGGCACATTTTAATGGATATTTTTTTTTTTATTTCAACTTTTTGTTATAACACTTCTTAACTTGTATGGCCGAATGAGTGAACTTCTGTATTGTGTCGTGTACGAAATAAATTTTACTTTTTTTATCTGCCTGGTAGCATTTTATCACTCCGTAGGGATGTAACATGTCTAATAATGCAGTCTGTCGTTGTGGTAATATATACAACGGTACATTCACAAAATTGATAGCACAAATAACACTTTCAAGCAACACATGCATGAAATTAAAATTATTCAGAAAGATGTTTCTTAAATTTACTACATGGAAAAAAATTGTAAAGGAAAAATAATTATTAGAGTAAATTTAATCGGCAACTATCAGATTATATCTTTTATTTTTACTGATTCATAAACGTTCATCGGGAAATAATCGTTTTCAATCAGCCTTATGGAATTCCATCCCAACCAATATAACATCCAATTTAAATCCGTCCTCACACCGAAAACTCCAAGTGATTCTTGTTTTAGGAATTGTTGTCGTATTACAATCAATATACAGAGCATTAAAAACAGACTTTTGTTACCAGGCACAGAATCACTACAAATGATACTAAAATTACATAGAATTATTTTATAATTTGATAACTTATAACATATTCTACAACCCATACTTACAAAGTAAAGTCAAAAGTGAATTTAATAAGAAATCAAATAAAAAAACATTAAAACATTTTGTATTTTACATTTTGTAAACAATATTACAATAATATTAGTCATATTTTTTCAATATTTTTTTACGAATTGTATTATTATTCATAATAAAATATTTAATAAATTTTCAAGCGGTTATATGTTACAATCTTATCGAGCTTTTCATTACAAATTGGATGCTTACATCTCCGACGTGACGTGCGAATACAGTCAACAACAAAAGTAATTTAAATATAATAATAAAACACAGCCTTAAAAGATCTGCGCTATGATTTGAAATAGATTGTGGAAACTTTTAGAAATGTGCAAAAAAAAACTGTTATAATGTTTGAGTGATTATTTTCGAGAGTATAAAAATTAACAAAAAAATATGTTTTAATATTTACTGTATATGAATAATATAATGCTATAGTGTATTTACATCTATATTTCATAAAAGCTCCTAAAATATACAATTCCTTTTATTGTTAACTGTACGTATCTGTGAACCTACTCTGCGGTTTTGGTGTAAACGTCTTAACAAGAACGAGTTTGGTTAGGTGAAGTGAAAGAATTTTAGAACGAGTTTCTATGAATATCTGTTCCGAGATTCAGGTGTTAACACAATAAAATAAGAACATTTATATTAGAAAATCTTCAAAATTTAACCTTGACGTTATCCTAGACGAAATGTTAAGGGATTTTCAACATAAATGCAGTAAGTTCTGTTTGTTTCAATAACAAATGATGTACAATAATAAAACGAAGTTTTTGTATAAGACTCATCAATATAATTAGAAATTAGGATATTTTGTATATATAAGAGTTTTAATTACAAATTAAACAATATATGTATGTATGTCATTATGTCGCCATTGTGCTCTATATGACCTATTTCAAAACTATTTTTTTTAAATACCATAAATTATTACACTAACCATAATCTTTTGAACATGTAAACTTTTATTTTTAGTTTTTATTCCATAAATAAAATAAAAACAAATATGTGAGTCTAAATTGAATTGATTATTTTTTTATGATTTGGTTCAAAATATGATAAATGATAAACACATATATTCAAAATAATTAATAAAAAGGAGAAACGGGTTTCGTGTTGTTAATGTTAAATAATACGTTAATAAATTCTAACATAAAGTAGACTGGTGGAGGTCTTATAATACTAATAACATCCACCTGGGAACACTGTGTCGAGGTACTTCATCTATAACGAACTGAAAACGTATAGTGAATACTTGAACTACATATAAACTACAATACATCTACACATCATCTACACATTGTGTAGTAACGGAGATATTAAACAAGCATACGCCAAGGAGCATGACAGGGATAATTAATCATATAATAATAGATATTTTCCCAACCATAAAAATCTCAGTAGCAGAAAACTTAACAAAAACAGAAAAAAATATAATTTCTATAAAACAATAACGTATTTTCTAAAAAATTTGCGGTATGAAATTTAATCTTAATAGACCAATTTAACGTATTTTTTTAATATAGTTTTTAACAGTTTTACATTGAATAGCTAAAATGAATTGATTTAGTAAAAAAAGTTATTTTCAGATTCTTATCTATCGAGATAAATGATGCTGGTGTTGGAGATGAAAATAGGATGAAGCAAAACGCTCGAATAGTGAATGAATAGTGAATCGGGAACAAACTCGATGGAAATTGAATAAATTTTTCCATTCAAACATTTATTTTTAGTGTATTCATAATATTCATGTTTCAATATATACCTACTTATTAAGAATTTATCCTTTTTTGAATAAAAATAAGTTTACGTATGTGTGAAATATCATATTTCAATAGCAGCTGGACCGACTTGATATATGTATATTAATGAATATTATTTGTTGTAATAAATAATAGCATTACATTTTTCTTCCAAAGGTTATTGAACTTAGTAACAATAAAGTGTGAAGTAATTTGTTATATATTGACTTTGACTACACGAGGTATAACATTGTTCACGCAAGGACATCACGCGACTATTAGTACTGGTACTATAAGTCAAGTACTACACTTAATGAAAAAGTTAAGTCAGTACAGAACAAAGAACTTATTTAAAATTTAAAGTTATAAAAAAAATATTAGAGACGAAGCTTCTTAGCATTCCATGGATTCACCGTGCGGGTGCCGGGCCCATCGCGTTGCAAGAAGAGGAGCGCAAATAATGCCTGGGACTTGTGACCCAGGTTTAGGTTTAAGGGGCCCTTTTACTATGCGCATACACGCTCACCTTCACGGTTCACGCTCCTCTCCCTACCTAACCAAATATCGTAAGAACCTACTAAAGCCACCCTTGAAATACGTTCTATAAATGAACCCATGATCGTTCTAGAAAGGCAGAGATCCTTAAGTAAGTTGTAGAGAGATTTTACTGTTATACCTCTCGCTCCTACTTCTACAGAAACATGAAAATAAAATTCATGAAAGACATAAGACGTTCTTAAAATAATAAAAATAACAAACTATATATATTTGCACCTTGATACAAAACAGAAATACAATAGTAAAGAATTAAATAAAATATGATTTTTAACAAATCTAGTATTTAATATCATACGGATCATTATAAGATTATTAAGTAGTAATTATATTCAAATGGTAAATTAGTTATAGTAAAAAACACTATGCTATGAAAATTATAGTAAAAGTACTTATAACGTTTATTAATGATGAAGTTTTGGTTCCTCTACATTAATTACCTACCACTATCGAGAATAGTTGTTGAACAAGATGGACGTCTAATCAAATTAATCTACTCATGGAAAATTGGTTGATTGTACGAAATGGTAAAAGTGGACCATAGATCCTGATCCTGATACACACGTCTCATATATTTCCAGTAACTACTTACATTTTTTTTTTCTTTATAAAACACATTGTTTTCTATTACAATTAGAATAAAAAATTTTGAAATAAAGTTTTTTTCTTAATAATTTTAGTTAACCATATATTTATTTTTGTTTAATTCTAAATTCAAATCAAAATACATACATCTAAATTTGTCTTACAAAAACATTCTGTAGTTTGAATATAATCAAATGTTTTAAGGATTTGGATTTTGCTTTTGTAAATGAAGGTAACAAAAAGTAATTTGCATTTAGCTAGCATACATAGTTTTATGTTAAGTATAGTAAATAATTATATGATAATAATAAGGATGTATATATGTATTCCAAACAACATATAATAAAAAACATATATTTATTATCGGTAGTGGTAAATATGAAATATAATTTTATTTATAACACTGATTTTGTATTATTATTTTAAAATAGATAAAATATATGATCAAATGTATTTGCTTTAAAGTTTAACAGTAAGAATTTAATTATCGTTAAATATATTACATGTCACAAAAGCAAAATAGACTTTTCTACAGCTACTTTAATGTAGGATGTCTTAACACTCATTGAACTTGGATATACAAACTCTTGCTTAAATAAGACTACTTGCATTTTCCTCCACATCCCTGCGTCTGCGATATGACTGTTCTGGGCTTGCGAAAGACTCCATGCTCATGCCTACTTCTTGACTAACCTGTTGTTCAATACTTCGGATTTTGCGATAATTATTGGAAATGGTTACTTTTCCATCAGGTACAATGACGTCATGGTGAGTTGGCTTCCTAATTGTGTAAAAAAAAATATGTTTTATCATCTATTATCATAATTTTTAATTTTTTTTTAAACCCAATTAATTGAAAATCTAGTAAAACAAATAGGATTTGAATTAGCTCCTTCTGGGAACTTCCTCGTTTTTTTACTCACCTGATGTTACTTAGCATTTTTTCTTCTTCATTGGATCTGTATTTGGGAACTGCTTCACCATATCCTATCAGTGACACGGGAAGAGGGTGAATTTTTCCTTCACAATTCACACTGTAACACGAATTTGTAATTGTTACAAGAAAAAGGCAAATACATGCTGTTAGCTTTAACATTTTTACGACAAATATTATAACAGTTATGAGATGAGTATAAGGAAAACTCATTTATATACTAGGAGTTGTGGAAAGTTACAACTGACCTCTCATACTGGGTAATTAACATAGATGATCCCTTTATCTGTTTTCTTTAATCTTTATATATTTTGATAACCTTTTAAGAAGTGTATACTAATAATGAAATAAGACTGTGTATGCTTTCTTGAAGTCTAATATATTCCTTTCTATATTACTATTTGTAATACGCATAATTTGAAGCATCACTATTCCTCTTTGTTCGTTGTTTTAAAATACGTATACAATACCACCACCGGCTTCACAGTCACAGTATTGTATGTTTATATTATAACAAATATATTATATCATTTGGTCTATTACATATTATATACTTACTATTTACCAAAATTTTATGAAGATTGGACAAACTGAGAGTTTTTTTAAAAAACACAATGAAAAGAAATGTGAAAATTAACACAAATATTTTACATATAAATAATTTTAAAGACTAAAAAAAACCATTAATAAAAAAATCAATGCATATTTTAGGGTTAATAAATAAAATATAAAGTAAACCACAGTTATGATTTGAATTTTTATTAAAATACTCAAAACATTTCTAAGAGCTGTGGATCATTATAAACTTTTAGAAAAAAAAATGTATTAAATCTAAACTCTAGAAGGGGAGAAGTGCGACTTCCACTCCATTATTTGGCGCTTGAAGAATCAACACTTCTGGCATATCTTCTATTTGGGTCCATCTTAATGTCGTCTATGATTGAAGGTAAGACAGGGTGATCGCCGGTTGCTGGTGCTCTATCAATGTTATCCCCTTTATATAACCATAACGGCTCGTCGTTACTCACGTCTCGAGCAGTTCTAATGATAATGGGACGCCTCGGAGGTGGTCTCCATGTAGGACGAATAATTCTCTGACTTAAGCTTTCTGCCACTAATACCAGAAATACGAGAGATAATATTTTAAACATTTTGACGAATCCTCTCGGAATAATCAAATATGGCTGATGATTATTCACTCATGTCGACATTTTATACTTCATCTTGAGGAAAACATTTTGAATATACGAAGAATCAGGGACTTTACTTAATCAGGGAAAAACCTTCTTGTCTTAAAGAAGAAGATATAATATTAAATAACGTATAATATAAATATTAAATTACTTAAAAAGTAAATACTAAAAATAAAAAAGTGAGTTTTTTTGTTTTTATTATTAATAATATAATAAACATATTTTACATGTTACAATTTTATAATAATATTAATTAATCCTATTTTTCTCACCACTACAATCTATTTAACCAGAATATCTATTCGTTAAAGATGTCGACTTCATTGGCTACCGTACTTACACTTATTTATCAACAAAGAAAGAAACAAACAGAAGAAAAACTGTTTTCTTTTATGAACGAAATATCTACACTGATATATTTGTCATTGTTGTCTTAACTTCAATTCTTTTGTATTTCTATTTATTATTTATGTAAGATATTAAAAATGCAGTAAACTTATATCTTCAAAAATATATGTGTATAAAATAGTTAATTAAATATTAACCATATATAGTATTATATCATATTGTAGATAATGCACGGCTAAAATTTATTTTCCTAAAACACAACAACATTCTATAAAATGAAAATTTGAATATTCTTATTAAAAGGTGCATAAGACTTTGCATTTAAAAAACCCGAATATCTCTTTTGTATAAAATTACCATTATGTATATATATTTTAAAGTTATTTTATACTTTTTATTAAGTTTAACAACTTATCATTGTTATTCAACAACACAAGGCCATTCAGTAAACAAGTGAATAAAGGAACTTGCATTATTATGCATTTCTGTATTCATACTCAGCCTTTGTATTCTTATAATTGAGTTTGATGTATGGAATTTTGTAGAGGAAATATGTTTAAGAGAAGCCTTTGAAAAATCTTTTTATTTAAATATATTTTATAGCCAAATTGCTTAACATAAATTGGAAAATAATTAATTAACATAAAATTTAATCAATTAAATAAATGACAGTAAATAACATTCTTATTTATGGTTTTATTAAGTATAAAAAATATATATAAATATTGTGAGAACTAGAAGTATATATGTTAACACTGAATCATCTATCAATGATTGGTTTTAAACAGATTCTTAATTTTGGGAAAAAAACATAAGTTAAAAAGCTTTAAAGTAGGAAACAGTATAATTGTTTGGATTTACGACTACATCTCGGTGTGTATATGTCATCTCATCTTTCTTTAGACAGTTTTTAATTATAAATTAAGGGTTAATTGTTTGGATTGTTAAGTTCTCAAGAAGCAAGCAAGAAGTATTAGTTGGCAGTGGTCCGAGTCACGTAATACTGCGAGTGACGTTCAGTGACACGCAGATATCGTCCAGTTCATTGTACTTGAGAGTGACTCTTGACTACTTCTGACGTTATGTTCTGTTCTTCTTCTAAATAATGTCATTTTATTAGTATTCAAATAAAACATTTTAAATAAATTTCATGAGCTCCTATAGTGCTTTTCGTTTAGGGTGGGATTAAAATATAAACGAGTTTTCCATGTCTATAAAATTAAAGTACTTAAGACTGGAAACTGTTTTGTATTATGCAATATTCAAAACTATCCATCCTTTGCGGTGTTTTGGAACATTAGTTCAAAATTACTGTTAGGGACGTACTTCACCAACTTCACCTCACGAACACGGAACTTTAGTTCCGAATTACTAACAGACACGCACTTCTACTATCTGCTACTCGTATATATTAAAAAAGTACTTTCTAATAATAAAAAAAAAATCTTTAAAATACTGATATAGATAGCAAAAGTTATGGGTAAAGTAATATATTATTACATAATGCACATGTGCACAATCTTAATAACAATAATAATTTAAAAGGCAAACCTTTTCTTTCCTTTTAGTAAAAAATAAAATAAAACAACAAAGGAAAATGAACGGATCTCCAGAAAGCCTTTTGTTCTCATTTAATTAATGTGTGACTCAAAAACCGAATGAACGTTGAAATGAATTAATGAATATTCTCTGAATTAAATTTATGCACAATAAATTTATATTTTATTATTTTTTTTATTTTTATAATTATAATTAAAGAAACAAATTAACAATAATAGATTGCTGCACAACTAATCGAGATTGATAGCTGTCAGATTATTTTAGTAGATCCTTACTATAGCTTTCCTTATACCTTGTACTTATGGCAACTTAATTTTCTACTTTATTAATATAGACTAAGTATAACATTTCAAATTATCTTTTAATATACTAAATAATATTACCTTACAATTCAATAAAAATAAAATATAAGATATAGTTTTTAAACATAAGTAACATTCTCTGACTTTACCGTCAGAAAACAACTTCTCTTTCGAAACGAAACTGTCTATATGCAGTTATAGTGCAGTCCTATCATTTTAATCTCTAAACTCTCTAAGACTTGCCTCTTATGTGACTAATTGATAATTGCATGATATTCGTAAATTATATCGCAAAGCCTAACGTATTCATTCTAAGGATTAGTTATTGGAAAGTGACCGACAAGGTTTGAAAACTGGTCATTTGTCAGGGTTCACCCTGAATTATATATCTTCTCGTAACTTAAAATTTTAATTACTGACAATAACTAAGAAAACTTACATCATCATTCTCATTATGACCATCCTTTATTTATACCTTCACATCATATTATTTTTTAATTAGATAGGCTAACTTGAAGTTATTATTATATAACCTTGCTTTCTTTTTTCCTAAACGCTTGGCTGCACTTATTCATTTTTTTATAAAAGTTAGTTCACTTAGTTAAAAATATCAGTAAATAAAATGCATGATTTCATACTCTTAACTTTAATTGTACTTTACTTTATAGTAAGAAGATAAGTTAAGTCCATCAAATTGTTATTAATTTTATACAAAATATAAGGTTTTTTTGTTAGTTAGACGTCAGTTAAGAAAAAACGGAGTTGAATTGCTGCAAATAATAATTTCAATATCATCGTATGTTATTAATATGATCTTTATATTATGGATTTTGAACTTTATATACAAATTCTAATATTGACTGTACGTCGAAGCTTTTTAAAAATATTTGCCTGCTCAAACCAATCCCTTCCGCGTCGGCTTCATATATATATATTTTTCTGAATATCATATAGCAAAAGGATTGATAATATATATATATATATGGGGCGGGAGGTCTCATACGTACATTATATTATAGTAATAATTAATCAACCGATCTCTTAATTAACTACGCTCTTATAGATTCAGGGAATCAGGGTAATTATTATTGTATCATTAAAGCTAAGATAACTGTACTGATATCAAGTTTTAAGCTAATTGTTTATTTATTTAGTAGTCCCCGTTAATACTAAATCTGTATGACTTCAAAACATAAACAATCATAAAATCTCCGTTTCCAACAAATCTGTAATCTTAAAAATATAAACAATCATATTTTTTTTTTGCGTTGTGTTACTTTGAGCGTTAGTAAAAAAAAATCATATGTGCGTCTGCATCTGCGTTAGCATTTGCGTATGTGTCAACGTCTATATGACTATATAAAAATCTGTAATTGGAAGTGTCTTTGATTAGCTAAATCAAATATTAAACTTAACCATAAAATATTTATTCGACATTATTTAATACGTATTTATTTATGGCAACTTTATTGTTTTAACCAAATAGTGAAAACAATGATTTATAAACCCGGGGTGCTAGTACTCATCAGTCGTAGTATATTGCAATTACATATAATAATTGAAGAATAGTAAAAGTTACCTTCAAAAGTTGCAGAAACATAAAATTATCAAATAAGCACCGATAGTCTTATCGTACAGCTATCTAGCTCATAGGTCATAGCGATAAGACATGTTATCTATACGGTCCAGGTTCCAGTTTAAAGTTACTTACTATTGTAAGGCATATCAAGTTATTATTTTATAAAAAGATAAAAGTGTTACTAAAAGAAGCTAGATTGTAATACAGGCTTAACTAAATAAATACCTTATACCAAATATATAATTTGTAACTCATCAAAATCCATCCAGCAGTTGCATTGTAATTGTGTTATTACGATAAAAAGTAAATGAAATTTTCGGAGTGAGTTGAATTTTTTGGAGTGAGTTTTTTTTACAAATTGTAAAAACTGTTACAATCACCTGTAATTACAACAATATCCAAACATTCATTAGTTCTGACACAGCGAGAGTACACATACAGATAATCAAAAATATGCTCCTTTGCTAAATGTAGTCTAGATTAACCGATATTTATAATTCATTTTTAACTAACACTTTGTACGTTATAAATAATAATAAACTCGGTGTTTTAACTGTTGCTCTAATTCATTATATGCAATATAGTTATACGTTTATATTTATTAACTCAGGATTGTTTTATGGGATCGTATTGCATCTGATTTATATAAACATGATTTTTCACGAAGACTCCCTAAGTTTTATTTAATTTACTTAGTGACAGACGTATGGATAGACAAACAGATGGAGAACTTGTAATACAAAATCTTTACTTGGGCTCAGACTACACTTTATTTAATTATATTACATTAACTAACCTAGATTAAAAATAGATAAGACAGGTTTTATCAATTCAAAGAAAAAATTGTAATAGTTTCATTTTACTGGGATATTAATAAAACATTACAGCAGTTGTATGTATATAACCTCTTAATGCAGATAAGAGAGTTCTTCCCTGATAAAGTAAAGTCCCGTGCTGTTTTTATACACGTTTTAATTGTTTTTCCTTAAGATCATGTATAAAATGTTCGACTTGAATGAATAACCATCAGTTATATTTGATTATTCCGTGAGGATCTGTCAAAATGTTTAAAATATTGTCTTTGTTGGTGTTGGTATTAGTGCCAGAAACTTTAAGTCAGAGAATTATCCATCCTACATGGAGACCACCTCCGAGGCGTCCCATTATCATTAGAACTGCTCGAGACGTGAGTAACGACGAGCCATTATGGTTATATAAAGGGGATAACATCGATAGAGCACCAGCAACCGGAGACCACCCTGTCTTACCTTCAATCATAGACGACGTCAAGATGGACCCAAATAGAAGATATGCCAGAAGTGTCGACACTCCAAGTGCCAAACGTTCGAGTGGAAGTCACAGGTCTTCAAGTAGTTCTCGTGATTCTGGACCAACACATCCTGGATATAATAGAAGAAATGCTAGGGATCTCCTTCCAACTTTCCGTTTTCCGCAACCCTATCGACCATCATTACCTACACTACCTACACTTCCTGGGGATTCTCGAAAACCATTCCCAATATACGCTTCCACCAGATTTGCTTGATCTATTGAGTAAAAGCCGTATTAAAATATTTTAAATGTTCAGGTATATTTAATAAATATTTTTTCATGCAACTGTTATTTATTTTTGAACTTATTAATGAATAGAGGTCAATTAGAAAAAATATATTGAATGTTTCTAATTTGTAAAGTAAAATCTTTTGTCGTTTCGGAGAGATATGTAATTTTCACATTCAATTTGGTACAAGCCATCACAGTGAATGACGATCGCTCCATTGCAAATATTAAATAATTATCAGCTCTATTCAGCTTCTTATTATTAGATTTACTCTGAGCTTCACATAGAAGTGTAAATTTATTATAATTCGTCTTTTTTCAATATATGTATTAAGTTCTAAATATTAATACAATTAGTATTTTTTGTGAATTACTTTATACGCGTCATTAATAAAATTCAGTTAATTTATTTAATGATCTTTGACGTCTTACTTTTTCCGTTTGTTAATAATGTACTATTATGTATTTTAAATATGAAAGCGTTTTTGTACATTGTAGTATTAATATGTTTTATTATAAGAGTTCTCAAACATAAAATACTTAAATATATTATGAACAATGAACAAAAGGTAATATAAGTTACATATAATAGGTAATTCACTTACGGTAATTACCCTTACCCTCTTTCACAATATGTGTATATAAAATGTTAGTGTCAACATGTTTGTGTTCTTTCTAATGATTCAATATGTTATATATGTAGTATACAAAATAAATATTATTTTAATACTAGTAATAAAAATAATATTCTAATTATACTGCAACCTTCTTCAATTGGCAAATTGAAACTGCAAAACATTACGGTTAAATTAAATAAACCACTTCCTCAGTTTATTATATTAACACACAAACACAGTGTCTTAAAATATTATTATTTAATTTTATAAATATAATATATTATACTCAAAACGTTATGTGACAGTTATAATGTCAACTTGTGAGTATATTAAACAAATATTGTAATGAATATTTCAACACCAATGTATGTTTGTCGTCAAATATCAACAAAGTCTCGATCAAAGCGTCTTACTTAGTTCAATTATTTACTCATTCATTGGAACCCTCAATATAAATAATTGGTATTAGATTGTTTCCTTGAGAAATTTAAAACTCTGATCAATTTTTGTTTAATGTTTTTTTTATCAGCTGTAAATTATATTACAATGTTATTTGTGGGGAAATATAAATATAATTCTAATAAAATAAAGTATATATTAATGATTTTATTGATCACATCTTACGTTGTATGTTATGATTTCATTATTTATTTATACTTTAAAGTCTGTGGTGTTTAATACTATAACTGATGTTATTCTGATCTTGTCAAATACTTACGTAAAGTGAATTTAATTATATCGAATTACTTTCTCTGAATTGGGTGAATGAATTTGTTTATAAAAACAAAGTGTATTAAAGTTAAGAAACGTTTTTATGCATTTGACTTTTGATTTGACTATCATTATATCATGCTAAATGAAAGACTTCGATTTCAAAGTAAAAAAAAGTAGCAATAAATATATTTTTTTAAATGATCCACGATTTCGTATTACACTTTATGTTATTGTTAAACTAAAAGATATACTTAGGTAACTATTAGGTCTACAACTCTTTTTTTATTTATTATTATCTTGAAAACATTTAGTACCCGAATATTAGAGAGAAAGAAAAAGATTATTACCTTTATATACTAAGTAATCGACTAGGGCTTATAACATAATTCTTAATTCTTTTATTACTATGTAATATTATCAAAATAAAAACAAAAAATATGTTTAATTAGTAAATATACTAATAGTGTATTTACTCTGTTATATACAGCAAATCCAGGTAATAAATTGACTCAAGAGAAGAAATTTTCAAGATAAATATATTAAGTTTATATTTCCGTTTCTGTTTATACTTTTCAGCGCGAAAAAAAATACATGAGAGGCTTCCACCACTAAAATAAAGTTTATCCAATAAATTAAAATCCTATATTTTCATTCCATAAATATTATATAAATTAAAATATAAAAAAAATTTTCTTCCAGATTCAGTATAAAAATGTTATTTATTTTTAGTATAATAGAGATATAAGAGATCGTAACACATAACCGCGACCAAACTGGAGAACATTATATTGTGTTTCGTAATACATTTGTTCTGCAATAAAATATCAATAGATATCTTTATATGCAAAATTTACTGGTGATATTAATTATTCAGTTTTTCAATATTTAGTAGGCATAAGATATTATTTGTAAGAGAAAATGTTGTATTAAATACTTTTCAAATTCAATAGATAATTAAACCATTCCAATGTACACATTTTTAGGAAACAACGTCTATTTAATAAACGCTGTGAATGACATTGCAATTGTTAATTTAAAACATAAATTTTGTGATTCTTATGTTTAAGAAAAGGTGATGTATCGAGTCAATTGTGTAAAAGAGATTTATGAGAACGCGAACATTAGAAAGAAGATACATTCACTTGTATACCAAATTAAAAAACACTTATTTACTAAAAGGTTTATTACACCAAATCTTAATTTCTATTAAGAAAACCTTTAGTGCTAGGTAAGAGTATGAATTTTTTTGAATTTATACAACTATTTTTAACATTATACAGAAATAATAAAATAATCTAGAAAGAAGGAACTGAGTGCATTAAGTTAATATGACTCCATTAGAGTTACTAAGAGCTCTTAAATTTACTTTACAAAGACTGCAATATAGAAGTTTTTCTCAAGAATTTCAATTAACAATTCACATAGCGTAGATGTAACGTAATTGTACTTCTATGCAACTGCATGTATGTGTGATATAATGTCTAACTCGAAGCTTAGAAAAAATAAATGTGTTTAAATACAGAGATATGCAAAATTAATAGAACTTAAAAATATAAAGATTTATCAGACCGTAAAGGATATAACTACAAGCTGGCAGGTATTTTGTGTCAACATGGCTACGCCCGCAGTTGTCTGATTTACGTATGAGAAGCGAGTGCTCAGTGCTGTCGAGTTAATTAGAGAAATTTCTCCTTATTCTTTGTTCATACAATACGTCACACTCTTGTATATATTCGACACAATTTTAATTTGTTTGTGGATAGTCACTTACTTCCTTTCTGATATTTTCAATAAATCTATATTTATCCTCGAATATTGCAAGTGACAGGATCTTTAATAATCTTTAATTTTTAATTATTAAGCGATGTGTTTCAAACTCAATTCTCACTAAAACCGCTTTAATTCCAAAGCTATATCATTACAACATTAATAACGTTGTGGGGGATTTGAATAAATACATTTTAATTTACAAAGTCTTCACACAAAACGATAACTACTAGTATTGAGGCCAGATCACAACTTTTTTTATATTTATGTTCGCTTGTCTTGTATTTGTGTTGAGTTTTCTTTTATTTACATTCCATTGTGGTCGTTCTTTTAAACAATCAAGAAGAATGATGATACCGTGAGCACCTGAATGGAGACGGATCAGGCACTTTACTTTAATAGGCAGCCGACATTGTTACAAAGAAGTTCTATTACTTCACAAATGAGGCTTACCATATAAATTTATCTATAGTATGTGGCGACATCAGGTGTCGTTCATAAAGAACTCGTTTATTTTATTTGGTTTCCCTGAAAAACCTTTTTATTAAAAAGAGATAATGTCCAACCTGAGGGTCATTGCAATAAGAATCTGTATAAAGCATTTCTCTGTACCAATTTATATGTTATTAATACTTTATGCGAATGAAATCGTTGACGCAACTGTTTCATAGATAAGTTGAAACATTCCTTGAATATATAATCAAAAATAACTTATATTATAAATATTTATGTGAGTAGACTGAAGCAGGTTTTAGTTTAGTAGAAGACGAGAGACGAACAATACAAGTTGTGAATGTTCACATTACAATAATTCAAATAAAATTATAGCAATGGCTCGTAGAGAAATTTCACATTACAGAAAATTATAGGTCCTTTAGGTAAATTTACATGTTTTGTCAACAAAAATAGACGTCGGGAGAACCTTATAAAGCGAAAGACGGACTATTAATTGGTTACCTTTTTTAGAGCGTGTAAAAAAGAGGCCAATAACTAGTCTCTATACTTAGATTTCTTTCCGTAGTTACGTTCAGTAGTGTTCGTAAATAATTACGCGTCCCACGGCGACTCAAGCTTCCGTTATTAACTTTGAACGACTGCTTCACTATGCTTTTATATAATCTACTGCCGCACTAAAAACAAACAAGAAGTGTTTATTCTATTGTATATTCGTATTAATACTTTTATATAAAAATACATTTATAATATAATTTCATTTCTAATTTGACGATCAGGAATTTGTGTCTCATATTTACTTATTCATAATGAACTTGAATCATAATTTACATTAAAAATAAATAATTTAAAATATTTAATTAGTACATAAATATAATTTACAAATGTTATGTTAACTTGCACAATATTTACATTAATCGGGACATCTGCAACAGAGCTGCAGTATGTCAGAGTAATTAAATCATGATTGCCTCCGGTCCTAATCAGGTACAGATAAATAAACCCAAGTTTAATGACGTGTTGAGATTTAATTAACATTGTTAATGAAAAAGACAACACCTTAAGAAAGATTGTTATTTACTAAACATAAATACCTTAATTTTAGACTTTGATCTTATAGAAATATCATAATATTTATAAGTAATAAATATAGAATAAAGACTATACTACGGAACCTTAAAGTAAATATAAAAAGTACATATGTATATTGCATTTTAGGAATTGAAAAGAAAATAATTTATAAGATTAGGCTTTTGTTGCCTAACAACTTCTTTTACCTATATTTTGTGGTTAGATAAAAATGAATAATTGGCTTGTAAAGTAAAACGATCCGAGTTCTCCCACGCCAATGCAAGTTTCCGTGTTAGTTGATCTCAGAGACTTTAGCTGTCATTAAACGTGACGAGGATCGCTCTACAAATTGCTCCTATATTTTGATAATACTCAACTATAATATACCAAAATATAAGTAATTATAATTGTTATTATATATAATGTTGACGCCATTTACAATTCTAATTTAATATAACTAACTTTCGCTTTCGATTTACTTTAATAATATAAAGTATATACCAAAATACCAACTCATAAAATTAACCTTTATAGAAAGGTAAAATATATGTATAATATTCATTATTTACATACATATAGATATATAAGAAATCGGTGAAGCTGCTATTGAAATATAATATTTCATTCAATTATTTTTGCATATAAAGAGATAGGTCTTAACATTAGAGTACATTGAAAAATGAATATTAAGATACAAATAAACCTATTTAATTTCTATCGAATTTGTTTCCTATATTTTCAAATTGTAATTCTGGAAAGAGCAGAGGCATTCACTATTCGAACGTTTTGCTTCATCCTATTTTCATCTTCAATACCGGCAAAATTTATCTCGCTAGATGAGATAGATCTGAAAAAAGACAAAAAAATACATTTTTGTAAATCAATGTAAAACTATAAAAATACGATTCTTTTACATTTGTTTATCATAACAAAATTAAAAGAAACGTATTTTAATAGACACGTAAAACTTTAATAGAAACGTTAAAGATGAAAAAAATGTAATAGAAAAACCTTTTGGATATCAAGTTATCTAAATTTAAACTTAACATCAATCAACATTTATATAACATAGAGCTATTTAATAAATATATGTTACTAGCAGACCCGGCCACGCGTTTCTGTAACTATGGTTTTTGTTATATTACATTGTAGTAAACTA